>CM070782.1:74183673-74808219 GCA_036346955.1 Dipus sagitta
CACAATACAGCACACATGCTTCCTCTTGTCCTTGACTGTGCTGTTCTCTAATACTTCTTCACTTCCTTCTAGTGGGTTGCTCCTTCATGATGTCCAAGTCTCACCTCCATTGTCACCTGCATAGAGGTTTCATCTGTAACAGTCCTAATAGCCTCTTCCCTAGCCCACCTGCTACATGATTTACTTCTTAACCCTTCAGTGTCTTCAGTTATTCCACTGTCCATGTATGTCTTTGTTTCTGGTCCCCCTTCCACAATGGGGAGTAAAGAGCAAGCTCTATGCAGACACTATGTATATCTCCTGTCTTCCACTTTGTTCCCAGGATCTGACTAAGTAGGGGATAGTGAAATTTGGCTAGGAGGCAGTGAAAGGGGCCAGGCACCCCTCAAGGTAAGTAAGCACTTATCAATACAGTGACATCATGTGAAGAGAAAGCAAAATTCAGTCACTTGTTAGAAATTCAAAGACATAAAGCTGAATCATATTTCAGAGTTTCACATATTTCTAAGTATATAATAGACATTCACACAGGTCTTATTACAGGAATGAGAAATAAACAAATAGTTCAAGGCCCTCAGTCCTAGAAAAGTTATTAAATCTCAGAATAGTTGCATATATTTGCAATTTCATGTGTTGTAGATTTTCATTTTCTGAAAAATAGATTGTTTATCTTTCCTTGGATTTTCTATGAACAAACACCAAATGCCCAAATCCACTGGGTTCTTGGAAGAAGGCATTCTTAGGTGGGGATGGGAAGAGAAAGTGGAGGAGGAAAGAAAGGGGAAGGAAAGTGGGATAGAAAGTGAGAAGAGGAAAGGATGAAAAAGAGAGAATGTATATGTGTCTTTGGGGACCATATCAATAAAGCCCTCTCTCTGTCTATGCTCATAGGTTCAAGTCTGCAGCAATGGGGTAGGTCAAGCTGCCTCTCTATACACCTTAGTAGGGCTGTATTAGAGATCTGCCCCAAGTGACATACCTCCTCCAGTGGGGTTGTTCCTGCTGGAGACTTAAGTAAAAAGCTTAATCTTAATCAAAACTTCCTGAGGCTATGGGGGACATACATTCACATTTAAACCCCACAGAAGGATACACCTTTGTTATTGAGAGCAAGAGTAAAGCAGAGAATCACTTGAAAAATATAAACTGACTTTTCTATACAGCTTTGGGTCAGAAGGTATGTTAGTATATATAGCAAATACATATTTTAAAAGACAATAAGAGGTGAAAACTTTAAAATGAAATATGAACAGAAATAAATAAAATTCACCCTTTTTGAAATGAATAACAACCTAAAACTTGAAAAATACTGAATATAATTAAACATTGGACAAAATAAAACAAATGTAACTAAGAATATTGAACTTTACGGGGTAGAGTTGTACTTTATAGTTGTGTGGATTAACATTTCAAAATTCACTTTTTATTCATAATGACTAGGCAAGTGAGTAAATCCATGAGTAATGTGGAATCACATTTCTAGTTCTGAAAAGGTAATTTGAACTGTGGTAATGAGAGAAGTGATAACATACTGTAGATTATGACTTTATATCTTTATATAAGATGGAAATAACTCTAGATAAATAGATATGTGATCTTTATAACCTAACCCATAAGTGATGGTTAAGGTGTTGTCAACTTGATCTGTGTAGTAATCCACAGAGATCCCTTTCGGGTGTGTCTCTGCTGTTGCTTCCAGGAAGGATTAACTGAAGGAGGAAGTCCTTCCCCTAGAGAGGGCAGCCCCTCTCAGAGGGGGACTTTATATAAGGAAGCTCTGGGTAAAAAGAGCCCCTTCCTTCCACTTGGCTGTGGGAGCTGCTTGCTGCCTTCCAGCGTGGACTGAAGACCAGTGCAGACTGAAGACCTGCATGGATTGAAGACCAGAGGCTCCTTAGGAAGCCTTCAGGCCTTCAGTGCCGGATTGGGACTGCTGAGGCATCTGGCCAGGATATTGTTTTTAGTTTGCTCCTAGCTAGTGAGCCACCAGTGCTTCCCTCGTTTTGGTGGACACAGTTAGAAAATACACAGGTATGATGTATTAGGGTTCTCTAGAGAAATAGAACTGCTAAAATGAATTATGTTAAAAAGAGAATTTATTGGATTAGGATCAAACTAAAAACAATATCCTGGTTTCTCAGTCCCATTCCCCATTCAAATGAAGCAAGGTGCTTTGAAAACATTGATCTAAAGAGTAGGAAAGGCAAGCTCAAGATCAACATTGTGTTCTTGGGGGAGGAACATGCTCCATAACAATGAAGCTTCCGTAGGAACAACATAGTGAATAATGACAAGAACAGGTCTCACTGAAACATGCCTATGCTTCCATACTGATAAAAATGAGCACACATGGGAAAACGAATAGCTCTTCATAACAAACTATAACAATTGTAGGAGTAATGATGGGATTATTCATTTGCCACCATTAATGTAAAACTGTTTCCATGGTAGCTCAACAAACTGCTAACAGGCCTGCCAAGGCTAAGAGATTGTTGTCAAAGAGGTCACAGGAAGATTGTAAGAGCCACAGGGTGGGTAGAAATATCCCCAGGCACAGCCTCCTCCTAGAGACTAACTTGGGTCCTAATTATCCCACAGTGAAACCAATAACACTGAAAGGCTTATTTCAGGAACCGCTCCAGAAGGAAAAGTTGGGTTAGTTAAGTGAGTCTGTTCAGCGTATTGTTTAGTCACTGTCTGTATCCATTCTCCTTCTTCTGGGGGGAGGGTGGAAACAAGAATAACATGTAAGTTTCTCTAGGGCCAGTTTCTGGGGCTGAGATTCAGTCCTGGATGTGAAAATCTGGGTATTCAGAGAATGACCTTACAGTTTTAGGAGGTGTAACAAACTTCAAGCAGAAAGCATTTTCAAGCTGCTTTGGGGGCCTGAGTTATATGTTCCTGGAAGGTACAGAACAATTATGAGTGTTTTCTTCTATAGCAAACATTGGAAAAGGACCAAGCAGAGTCTAGATACATACACTAGTGGGTCCTTGGGGGTCTTCTCTTTGCCTTGAGTTTCTGGAAGATACTGAAGGGCTCATAGTCCTATTATCTCTCAAGTTTGTGATCTAATTACTGTTTTATTTACTTTTGTCCAAGGGGCATAGAGAGGAAAGGCAAACAGTTAGCAGTATAAAATGTCATAAATGGAAAGCTACATAAGCCATTTTCTTTTTTTAGAAAAAGCATTCATTTATTTATTTGAGAGGGGGAGGCAGATAACTGGAGAGGAAATGGGCATATCAGGGCCTCAAGCCACTACAAACGGATTCCAGATGCATGTGCCACCTTGTGAATCTGGATTATATGGGTACTAGGGAATTGAACCTGGGTCCTTAGGCTTTCCAGACAAGCACCTTAACCATTAAGCCATCTCTCCAGCTGCCTAAAGCCATTTTCTTTGACTCTATCTGAAATGAGAAATTACATTTAAGATACCTTTAGAAAATGGAAGCTAATAGGCAAGTCTGCTTCCGTCTATTTCTGCTTCTCTGAAAGGGTAGTGAGAATTAAGAATCTGTAAGTGCAGTTAGTTTATAGCAACATACCAAACCTTCCTGATGTTATACACAATGAACTTATACTTGTTTTTTTTTTTTTTTAAGCAATGCACTTTATTGTACAGATTTTCAAAGCCCAGTGTTAAAACTTTCTGGCTCCATTTTTTGCTGGTTTGTTTGAGGAAATGATGAGACCTTACCCTCAGAGAGTTTCATGCCCTCACCAGCAGTGAACTGGCCTGATTTCTGCTCTGCTGCAATTCTCACTTTTACCCCAGACAGCCTGTTGCTCATGAATACCCACCAGTATGGTTTCCTTCCTGGGCATTTCTTTTCCTCCATACTCCATTCTTCCAGCAAGTAAAAGGTGGACAAGAACAAGCAGTCTGCGGGGTAGAGGGACTGTAGTTAACTTGGCCCGTGTTAACTCAGATATCTAAGTATGTTTACAAAATCAAGTCACAAACTGCATGTGGTAGTATACACCATTAGTCCCAGCACTCAGGAGGCTGAGATAGGCAGATTGCTATGAGTTTGAGGTCACCTTGAGGCTACAGAGTGAGACCCAGAACAGCCTGGGTTGAAATGAGACCTGGACTAAAAAGAAAATAAAATCACCAGACAAAGAAAAAAAAAATTCTCTATTACCACAGGGCCCACTTCAACTTGATTATCATGAGATTTTCAGTTCCCAAAGAAATCATATTTATTAGTTTTTGTCCATTGCCATTCTTTATTTGGTTTCTGCTGATTCAGATATTCTACACTCAAGAATAATGTGCCAAAGAGAACAAGGATTAGAAAAGACATTTGTATCATGTTACTTTTAAATATTTATTTATTTATATATTTATTTATTTATAATAGGTAGACAGAATGGGTATAACAGAGCCTCTAGCCACTGCAAACAAAGTCCAGACACACGGGCCACCTTGTGTATCTGGCTTTATGTGGGCACTGAGGAATTGAACCTGGGCCCTTAGACTGTGCAGGCAAGCTCTTAAACATTGAGCCATCTCTCCTGCTCTTTTTTTGTTTTAGTTATTTATTATGCCACTTTAAAAAATTTTTTATTTATTTGCAAGGAGAGAGAGAGAGGGAGGAAGTGAGAGAGAAGAAAAATGGGCACAGCAGGGCATCCAGCCACTGTTAAGGGACTCCAGATGGTTTTTCCAACAATTATAGGCTAAATGGCCAACATTACTGGGCCTGGGACTTTGGATTTGTTTAAATTACCTTAAGTGCAAAACTTAATATTTTTAAAATATCTTTCTACTCTGTCTTTTACTTTCTTTGTGTATCTCAGTCAAGGCAGCAAAAGTTGCCAAACCACACGACGATTTTCTGCCTTTATATTTCCTCTGCCGAATGCATTTGTCCATTACTTTTAAATTCAACTTCATTCAAGTTTCAGTCTACAGTGAGAATATAGCCAGTTTACTAGCCCGAATATCACATGAATTTCTTCGAGCTCATTTCCTGGTTATGCCTTTTAGTCTCTGGAACCACAGGAGCCAAGCTTCCACAGTTCTCATTTCTCTTGTTTTCCAACTCCACCAGAATGGCTCATTCAACTCTGCTCACAGCGTCTCAGGGCTTCTTTAGTCTAATGTCACCAATTCTTCCATATTCTTCCCACAAGACAATAGAGCAGGTCAGGCTATTGCACCAATGACTCTACCTTTGTATCAATAACTTTATTGTTCGTGGGACAAAATACGTGACAAAAACCAGCTTAAGGGAACAAGGGTTTACAGTTTCAGGTTACAGTTCATCATAGCAAGGAAGACACGATGTCAGGAACTAGTCACATTAAATCTTACAGAGGTGAAGCAGAGTAGAGGAATGATACCCAAATGCTCAGGTAACTTTTTTGTACAACCCAAGAACCCAGGCCATGGGATGGTGCCACCCGTATGGTAGGGTCTGTTTACCTCAACTAACCTAATTTAGAAAATCCCTCAAAGGCGTAAACAGAGATTTGTTTCCATGGTGGTTTTTAAGTCGACATCCAGAGATTAACCATCATAAGTTCCTAGGCAGACTGTACTTTAGAAGAAGAAACTGCTAATGTCGAAGCACAGAAGTTCATCACACTGGCATAGAGACCTTCAGTTGTAAAAGGGAATCTTTGATGGAGGATGGCCACATGTTGAGGTTTACTTGCTCAGGTGTTACCTGAAGTGAGATTGGAGAAATGCAGTTGGTTGCTCCCATCTGTTCTCTGGGCAACTTCCTGTATCTCTACAGTTTTTGCATTCTTTCCTGGCAACCTCCACATTGTTATCAGGAATCCTATTACCTTTGCTAAAATGAAGTTATGCCTTGTTTCTAGATGGAAGCCATTATCTCCAGATGCAACAGATATCTCAAATTCTTCAAGAGCATGGTCACTGGGTGACAAATCTTCTTTATAACATGGATTTTGTCTCAGGTATTATCAAAAATGTTAATAGTATGTTATTTTACTTCAAGCAAATATCATAATATCTTTTGTATAGCATGGTGTAATAAAATTACTTTTTGAATCTAGTTTAATAACGGTGAATAAACTGTTTTGTTTAGGAATTCATAATATCTTCCATAGTCTGGGCCTTCGTATGCTCTGTGTCTATTTCTTATTTCCTATTATGGTTTCATAGGGTTAGAGTATAGCTCAGATGCTAGAAGCTTGGTCTTCAATCAGGGCTAATGTGTGGGGACTGATCTGTCAGACTGATCTGGGTCCTACATTAACATCTTGTCATGGATCAAGAGGAAACTCACAAGTCCCCACCTTACATGAGGACCTATAGGCAGTTAGTGGTTGCTGGGAAAGGGATAGATATTTTCTTCAGTGGCTCAGTGTGTAAAGGCACTTGCATGTAAAACCTAACACCCTGAATTTGATTCCCCCATACCCAGGTAAAGCCAGATGCACAAGGTGGTGCATGTCTGGAGTTCGTTTGCGGTGGCAAGAGTCACGGGTGTGCCTTCCCCACCTTTGTCTCTCCTCACAAACAAATATATAAAAAATTTTAAAAAAACATTAACTTTCCAATAAAATGTTTAAAAATTCACTCTTCTGGGCGGGAGGGGTGGCTTAGTGGTTAAGGCATTCTCCTGCAAAGCCAAAGGACCCAGGTTCAATTCCCCAGGACCCATGTTAGCCAGATGCACAAGGGGGCATATGCCCCTGGAGTATGTTTGTAGTGGCTGGATCCCTGGCTTGCCCATTCTCTTTCTCTCTCTTTCTGTCTCTCCCTTTTTCTCATCAAATACTTAAATAAATAATAATAAAATATTTAAAAATTTCATTTTTCTATTGAATCAGTTTTTTTCCCAGGGTCATGCTTATATGTCATTTCTCATGACATGAACAAAATACCCCCCAAAAAAATAGTTTAAAGGATTTATTTCAAGTTACAGTTAGAATTTGCAGTCCATCAGGGCAGGTAAGGAATGGCAGCCAGAGCTTGAAGCTGGCTGGTCACATTCATCCCACAGTATGGAAACAGAGCCATGAATGCTAGTGCTCACTCAGCTATCACATTTTCCATACTAAGACCCTTGCCCATGGAATGGTGAAGTCTGTGTTTCCATACGACTTAACCTAATCAAGATAATCCCTCACAGGCATGCCTAGAGGTTCACCCAACCCCTCTCAGGTGATTATAGGTCCTGTCAAGTTACCAACCAATCTAAACTATCACAGTGGAGAATATGGTAATTCCTAAGTGTGTATCATTCCTGGTGCTCATTGGTTGTGAAGTGAGCTCCTTTGTCTGACTCCATGTTCTATGGACTAGTATGTCAGTAAATAAGGTATTCTGTGAGTGCATTGACAGCAAGTGTTTTCTGAAGCATTGCATGAAGGGAAGACAAATAAAATCTAGTGTAAATAACTATGTAAATAGGGACAAAGTCCCTGGACATGGCAGTGCATGCCTTTAATCCCAGCACTCTGAGGCAGAGGTAGGAGGATTGCCATGAGTTTAAGGTCAGCCTGGAACAACAGGTTGAATTCCAGGTACCAGCGTGGGCTAGAGTGAGACTCAAAAACAAGCAAACAAGAAAGGAACAAAGGTAGCTTGGAGAGATTCCTTGCTGGTTAAGGTGCATGCCTGCAAAGCCTAAGGGTCCAGTTTTGATTCCCCAGTACCCACACAAGCCAGGTGCACAAGTGGCGCATGTGTCTGGAGTTCATTTGCAGTGGCTAGAGGCCCTGTTGTGCCAATTCTCTCTCTCTCTCTCCATCTCTGTCTCTGTCTCTTCCTCTCTCTTTCTCCCCCTCATAAATAAATAAATAAATAAATAAATAAATAAATAAATAAATAATATATTTAAAACAAAAAGAACAAGTTAATGCTCCTTCTATGATGAATATGGTCCAGTAAAATCAAACTCTTACCAGAGAACTAGTTGATTCCCTTGGGGATTTCTGAGAGAACTTGTTGTCTAATAGTGGTGTCTGTTGCTGTGTAACTGAGCATTCTGCAATGGCACTATGCCAGTTCCCTTGGTGGGTCAAAACAACAAAGTGGATGCCCATACATAACCTTCAGCCCATGGTTCAAGAGCCAATTGTGTAGGTCTGGCTGAGGAAAGAGTCTTATGGTTATAATCACAATAAATGAGCCTTGAGCTGGAGAGATGGATAAGCAGTTAAGGCACTTGTCTGCAAAGCCAAACGACACAAATTTGATTCCCCATGTAAAGCCAGATGCACAAAGTGGCAAATGTATCTGGAGTCCATTTGCAGCAGCTGTAGGCCCTGGTGCACCTATTATCTTCTATCTCTTTCTGTTTGCAAATAAATAAACAAAAATTAAATTTAATAAGTACTAGAGAGATTGCTTAGTGTTGAAGGTGATAGTCTGCAATGCCTAATGACCCAGGTTCAATTCCCCCGTACCCATGTAAAGCCAGAGGCACAAAGTGGTGCATGTATCTGGCATGCCCATCCTATCTCTCTGTCTCTCCTTTATATCTCTCTCTCCCTCTGCTTGCAAATAAATAAATTAATTAAAAATGTAAAAAAAAAAAAAAAGAATAGGTAATTCTCTGTAATCAAATATCCACATCTTCTCTGATTCAGATTCTCCTTATGAGAGCATTTGTATGGGACAGTCTTTTCAGTTATTTTGCCCATTATATGTATGTCTTATCACTTACTTTTTCCTCAGAACTTCCTACTGTTCAGTTCTCAAATATATTTCTCACATATATATACCTATGTAATCAAACCATTAGGCAGCATACACCAGTAATACTTAGCTACTCACTGACCATTTCTCATTTCAAGAAAGGTGAAAATGTAGCTGCTTTTTTTCAAACTGAGGCTCAGTGTGATCAAAATATATTCAAAAGATCGTCCCTATCTGGACTGTCCACATTCTAGGTGTCAGGGGTCCAAAGTATGGATTCTTTCATTGATGAATACTCCTATTGAAATAATAGATTCCAAAAAGATTAGTCCAACTCCAGTGGTCAGATGAGATCACCCAGCAGCAAAAACTAATGAAACGGTGGGCATGGTTACATTATAGCCTCAGTCATTGGAATGCATGCAGGGGGAAAGCATGACCACACAGCACTGGCCAGATGGACACTATTCTGAAGTGGTACTCCATGCTGAGGGCTGAGAAACTTCTGAGAAAGAGGTGAGCCCTGCTGATGCCTCGGCAGGAAGTCAGACACCACACATGACTAATGTAATTTAATAGGCTGGAATTGGAGATGCAAACATGATGTTCCCATCAACAGAGTTTAATCCCTAGACAACTAAGGGGGCAGAGGCAAACAAAACCCATTCTCAACAAGGCAGAGATGTTAAATATTACAATTAAATTTTTTTATCTTAGTTCATATGTGTGTGTGTGTGTGTGTGTGTGAGAGAGAGAGAGAGAGAGAGAGAGAGAGAAAGAGAGAGAGAGAGAATTGGTGCCAGCAGGGCCTTAGCCACTTTAATTGAACTCCTGACACTTGCACCACCTAGTGGGCATGTGTGACCTTGCACTTGCTCACCTTTATGCCTCTGGCTTACCTGGGGTGTGGAGAGCAGCACATGGGTCCTTAGGCTTCCAAAGCAAGCACTTTAACCACTAAGCCATCTTTCCAGCCCTATTACAATATTTTTTTTCAAATTTTTATTAACAACTTCCATGATTATAAAATATATCCCATGGTAATACCCTTCCTCCCCCCACTTTCCCCTTTGAAATCCATTCACCATCATATCCCTCCCCATCTCAATCAGTCTCTCTTTCATTTTGATGTCATCATCTTTTCCTCCTCTTATGATGGTCTTGTGTACGTAGTGTCAGGCACTGTGAGGTTATGGATATCCAGGCCATTTTGTGTCTGGAAGGAGCACGTTGTAAGGAGTCCTACCCTTCCTTTGGCTCTTACATTCTTTCTGCCACCTCTTCCACATTAGACCCTGAAACGTGGAAGATGTGATAGAGATATTGAGGTACTGAGCACTGCAGGCCACTTCTTTCCAGCACCATGATGCCTTCTGTGTTGTCCCAATGCCACTGCCATCTGAAAAGAGAAGATTCTCTACCAAAAGTAAGAGTAGCATTAATATAAGTGTATGAACATTAACAGAAGTATTTAGTGGGCAGTTTGATAAGCATAGTATATACATTTAGCCAGACAGCAGCAAACATTACAATCCTAGGGCTCAAGACTAACCCTGTTTTAAGTTTTCAGTATCAGGGATGTATTCCCTCCCATGGAGCAGGCCTCCAGTCCAATTAGAGGGCAGTTGGTTTCCACAAAGATATATGTGCCACTATTGTACCCTTTGGCTCATTTGGTCTGGCTGGCCAAATATAAGGCTTGCAGTGTCCACTGTTGAGTATCTTCACTGGTGATTTCTCTTTCTCCCATTGAACTGCATGCAGAATGGCTTCTTCCAGCTTTCTGTCAGCTGGTCTACATAGGAGGAGGTTATCAGATCAGTTCCAGCAGGATTTCTCAGTGGCCTTGCAGCCCAAGTATGTGGAGTCTTCAGCAATAGCGTCTTGCCATCTATTCCTGGTGGGAAACCAAGGACCTCCGCAATGGCTTATAATGTTTTGGGGGCATCAGGGACCTCCCTGGCCAACAACTCACTGGAAGGTGTCCCATCCCTGGCACTGAAAATTTTCTAGCAACAATCTATGGCTCCTCCCCAAACAGTAGGATTCCATATGATTTATTTATATCCTCTTAGATTTTTATTAGCCCTCCCTCCACCTTTCCTTTACTCGATCTCTTCCCTTGACCTCACTTTGGGCCTTTTCACCCCCATTAATCTATTCTTCTACTTACATATATACAATACCACCCTATTAAGTACCCACCTCCCTTCCTTTCTCTGCCCTTTATGCCTCGTTTCTAGCTTGCTGGCCTCTGCTACTGAGCTTTTTCCTTCTCACACAGAAGCCCAATCATCTGCAGCTAGGATCCACATATGAGAGAGAACATTCGACGCTTGGCTTTCTGGGCCTGGGTTACCTCACTTACTATAATCCATTCTAGATCCATCCATTTTCCTGAAAATTTCATAACTTCATTTTTCTTTACCTGCTGAGTAGAACTCCAGTGTATAAATGTGCCACATCTTCGTTATCCACTCATCAGGTGAAAGACATCTAGGCTGGTTCCATTTCCCAGCTGCTGTGAACTGAGCAGCAATTAACATGGTTGAGCAAGTATTTCTAAGATATTGAGATGAGTCCTTAGGATATTTGCCTAGGAGTGTGTAGCTGGGTCATATGATAGATCAATTTTTAGCTGTCTTAGGAACCTCCACACTGATTACCACAATGGCTGGACCAGATTGCATACACCAACAGTGTATTAGGATTCCTCTTTTTCCACATCCTTGCCAGCATTTATGGTCGTTTGTTTTCATGATGGTAGCCAATCTGATAGGAGTGAGATGGAGTCTCAATGTAGTTTTAATCTGCATTTCCCTGATGACTAGAGATGTAGAACATTTTTTAGATGCTTATATGCCACCCATATTTCTTCTTTGAGAACTCTATTTAGTTCCATAGCCCATTTTTTATTTGGCTTGTTTGATTTCTTATTATTAAGTTTTTTGAGTTCTTTGTATATCCTAGATATTAATCCTCTTCAGATGTATAGCTGGCAAAGATTTTTTTCCATTCTGTAGGTTGCCTCTTTGCTTTGTTCACAGTGTCCTTTGCAGTACAAAGTCTTTGTAATTTTATGAGGTCCCAGCAGTCAATTTGTGGCTTTATTGCCTGAGCAATTGGGGTTATAGTCAGAAAGTGTTTGCCAAGACCAATATGTTGAAGGGTTTCCCCTAATTTTTCCTCTAGCAGTTTCAGAGTTTCAGGTCTGATGTTAAGGTCATTCATCCATTTGGACTTAATTCTTTTGCATGGAGAGAGAGGGAAGAATCTATTTTCATCCTTCTATGGATACATATCCAGTTTTCCCAGCACCATTTGCCAAAGATGCTGTCTTTTCTCCAATGAGTATTTTTGGCATTTTTATAGGATATCAGGTGGCTATACCTACCTGGACTTACATCTGGGTCCTCCATTCTGTTCCATTGATCTATGTTTGCTTTTGTGCCAGTACCATGCTGTTTTTGTTACTATGGCTCTGTAGTAGAGGTTAAAATCAGGTACAGTGATGTCACCAGCGTTGTTTTTGTTGCTCCGTATCATTTTAGATATTTGAGTTTTTTTGTGATTCCAAATGAATTTTTTGATTGTTTTTTCTGTTTCCGTGAAGAATGCCATTGGAATTTTGATGGTGATTGCATTAAATGTGTAGATTGCTTTTGGTAAGCTTGCCATTTTCACAATATTGATTCTTCCAATCCAGGAACAAGGGATGTTTTTCCATTTCCTAGTGTCCTCTGTAATTTCTCGCTTGAGTGTTTTAAAGTTTTCATTATAGAGATCCTTTACTTCCTTGGTTAGGTTCATTCCAAGGTACTTTATTTTCTTTGATGCAATTGTGAATGGGAGTGATTCTCTGATTTCATCTTCTGTGTGTTTGTTGTTAGCATATAGGAATGCTATTGATTTCTGTGTATTTATTTTGTATCCTGCTACATGGCTGTAGGTGTTTATCAGCTCTAACAGTTTGCTGGTAGAGTCTTTACGGTCCTTTATATATAGATTCATGTCATCTGCAAATAATGATAACTTGATCTCTTCCTTTCCAATTTGTATCCCTTTTGTGTGTGTCTCTTTCCTTATTGCTATGGATAAGACTTCCAGGACTATATTAAATAGAAGTGGGGACAGTGGACACGCTTGTCTTGTTCCTGATTTTAGTGGAAAAGCTTCCAGTTTTTCCCCATTTAGTAATATGTTGGCTGTAGGCTTGTCATAAACAGCCTTTATTGTATTGAGATATGATCCTTCTACTCCTAGTCTCTGTAGGACTTTTATCATGAAGGGATGTTGGACTTTGTCAAATGCTTTTTCTGCATCTAATGAGATGATCATGTGATTTTTGTCCTTCAGTCCATTTATATAATGTATTACATTTATAGATTTGCATATGTTGAACCATCCCTGCAAATCTGGGATAAAACTTACTTGGTCAGTGTGAATGATCTTTCTCATATATTCTTGTATTCTGTTTGCCAATATTTTGTTGAGAATTTTTGTATGTATGTTCATGAGGGAGATTGGTCTGTAATTTTCTTTTTTTGTTCTGTCTTTGCCTGGTTTTGGTGTCAGGGTGATGCTGGCTTCATAGAAGGAGTTTGGTAGGATTCCTTCCTTTTCTATTTTATGGAAAAGCTTAAGAAGGAATGGTGTTAGTTCTTCCCTGAAGGTCTGGTAAAATTCACCAGTGACTCCATCTGGGCCTGGACTCTTTTTAGTTGGGAGATTTTGGATAACTACTTGGGTCTCCATACTTGTTATATGTCTATTTAAGTGATTAAGCTCATCTTGATTTAAGTTAGGTAGGTCATATAAATCAAGGAAATCATCGATTTCTTTCAGATTTTTATATTTAGTGGAGTATATGTTTTTATAATATGTCCCTATGATTTTTTGAATTTCTCTGGTATCTGTTGTGATGTTGCCTTTTTCATCTCTAATTTTATTAATTTGTTTCTCTTCTCTCTTTCTTTTGGTCAGATTTGCTAAGGGTTTATCAATCTTGTTTATCCTTTCAAAGAACCAACTCATTGTTTCATTGATTCTTTGGATTGTTTTTTTGGTTTCTATTTCATTTATTTCTGCCCTAATCTTTGTTATTTCTTCCCATCTACTGATTTTTGGTTTGCCTTGTTCTTCTTTTTCCAAGGCTTTAAGGTGAAGTATCAGGTAGTTTACTTGTGAACTTTATAATTTCTTAATATAGGCACTTAAAGCTATAAGTTTACCTCTTAGGACTGCCTTCATTGTGTCCCAGAGATTTTGGTATGTTGTGTTCTCATTATCATTTGACTCTATGAATTTTTTGATTTCCTTCTTGACTTCTTCACTGACCCATTCATCATTTAGTAGTGTATTGTTTAGTTTCCATGATTTTGTGTATGCTCTGTAGCTTTTCTTGCTATTGATGTGTAGTTTGATTCCATTGTGGTCAGGTAGAATGCAAGGAATTATTTCAATTTTCCTGTATTTGTTAAGATTTGCTTTGTGTCCTAATATGTGGTCTAATTTATAGAATGTTCCATGTGCTGCTGAAAAGAATGTTTATTCTGCAGCATTTGGATGAAATGTCCTGTATATATCTGTTAGGTCCATTTCTTCTATGACCTAATTTAGTCCAGATGCCTGTTTATTTTTTCCCAGGAATACCTGTCAATTGATGAGAGTGAGATGTTGAAGTCATCCACTACCACTGTGTTATCTGTGACCTTAGTTCTAATAGCATTTGTTTGATGGATTTGGAAGCCCCATGTTAAGTGCATATATGTTTAGGATTATAATGTCCTCCTGTTGGAGTGTGCCTTTAATCAATATAAAGTGACCTTCCTTATCTTTCTTAACTAATGTTGGAAGTCTACCTTGTCAGATATGATAGAAACACCTGCTTTTTTTCTAAGCTCATTTACTTGAAACATAATTTTTCAACCTTTCACCCTAAGATAGTGTCCATCCTTTGTAGAAAGGTGGGTTTCTTGGAGGCAACAAATTGAAGGATCCTGCCTTTTAACCCAGTCTGCAAACCTATGTATTTTGGTTGGGGGGCATTGAGGCTTGTTGATATTAAGAGATATTATTGAAAGGTATGTGTTTATTTTTGCCATTTTTTTTGTAGTTCTTCCGGTTTTACCTTTGCTCTCTTGTGTTAACTAGTATTTGAGTATTGTCTGTTTTTTTTCCAGGTTCCTTATATGAGTGCTTTTCTTTCTCTTCATGGAGGATTCTTTCAAGTATTTTCTGTAGAGCTGGCTTTGTCTTCAAATACTCCTTTAGCCTGCAGTTGTTGTGGAATGTCCTTATTCTCCATCTATTTGAATGGATAGCTTTGTAGGATAAAGTAACCTTGGTTGACAGTTGTTATCTTTCAGAACTTGGAGTTTATCACTCCAAGCCCTCTGGCTTTAAATTTTTTTTTGGTTATTTTTATTTATTTATTTGAGAGCAACAGACAGAGAGAGAAAAAGACAGACAGAGAGACAGAGAGAGAGAGAGAGAAAGAGAGGGAGAGAATGGGTGTGTCAGGGCCTCCAGCCACTGCAAATGAACTCCAGACACATGTGCTCCCTTGTGTATCTGGCTTCGTGGGTCCTGGGGAATTGAGCCTTGAACCCAGGTCCTTAGGCTTCACAGGCAAGTGCTTAACCACTAAGCAATCTCTCCAGCCCAGCCCTCTGGCTTTTAAAGTTTGTGTTGAGTAAACTGCTGTGATCCTGATGGTCTTGTCTTTGTAGGTCACTTGAGTTTTCTCTCTAATTGCTTTTAATATTTTTCCTTTGGTTTGTGTGTTTGGTAGTTTGATTATAATATGGTGAGGAGAGGTTCTTTCCAGGTTTTGTCTGGTTGATGTTGTAAAGGATTCCTGTATCTGCATTGGCACCTCTTTCCCAAGTTGGGGGAAGTTTTCTTCTATGATTTTGTTGAAGACACCTACTATGCCTTTGGAGTGAAATTCTTCTCCATCTACTATACCCTGAATTCTTATGTTTGATCTTTTCGTATTGTTCCGAATATCTTGAAATTCCCGTTCATACTCTTCTATCAGTTTATCTTTCTTTTTGTTGGGACTGTATTAGATCTGCCACCTGGTCTTCTAGTTTAGATATTCTGTCCTCTCCTTCATCCCTTCTACTGGTGAGACTTTCTACAGAGTTTTTTTTTATTTCATTAACTGTGTTCTTTATTGCTAGTAATTCTAACTAGTTTTTCTTTATTATTTCTATTTCCTTATTTATGTCTAGTATTGACCTCTGTATTTCATTAAATTGGTGTTCTGTGTCTTCTTTGATTCCTTTGATTTCCTCTTTTATTCCTTTGATTTCTTCTTTGAGTTCTTTGAACATATTTATAATCATTCTTTTGAAATCTTTCTCAGACATTTCCTTTAACTCGTTCTCACTGGAGGTCATTTGTGATGCATTAATACTTTTTGGTTCATTTATATTGTCTTGATTTTTGGTGTTTTTTGTGTTATGGTGTATGTATTTTGCATCTTGGATTAGTTTAATGCTTGGATTTTCTAGTTAGCAGGGTATTATTAGATGTATCAATCAATCTGATATATATCTTCAGGATAGGAGCTTAAGTGCTAGTTGTGGCTCTTCAGACTCTCAGAGTATTTATAAACGTGACCCTAGGTGCTGGGTTTGCCTGCTATGAGAATATTCAAGTATACTGGGTGGGACAAAATACAGATAGATTCTAAAATTTAACTAAACAATGTATGCATTCAATGAAAAACAGCACAGAGTATTTATGCAAGAGTAGGTATTATGACAACCAGATCCTCTATCAACAAGGAGGTTAAGATTTCTGGTCTGCTGAGGGTTCCAAGTCAGCTTGTGACCAAGTGAGACCCTTCCCTAACGTATAACAGAAGAGGAAACAAAACTACTATAAATCAAGAAGCAACAAATAACAAGCCCAAAATATAGCTTATTTAAGAATGGTCAATCTGACCATCCATCAGATTTAACATATAATTTATCCTGATATGGAAGGTGCAATTAGCATATACCAGGTTTATTAGGTGGGTACTGACCTGGTGTAATCCCAGTTACCTTTTGGGATGATTTTGGTCTCAGTTATGCTGCGCTCCTGCTTGGGTCCCTCTTTGGTGCACTGCGGGTTCAAGTAGGCTGGCTGGGTCGCTGGACCGCTGCTCTGTTCGCTGGAGCTAGGCGCTGGTGGTGGGGGAGGGGAGGCTGTCAATGGTGGCTCTAGTTCTCTCGCTGGTTCACGTGGTCCTCTACCTCATGATCTGCTCCTCCGTTGTTCACTGCAGTTCTCCCTTCACGTTTCTTGAGTTTGCGAAGAGCTCCAGTGTGAGTGGAAAATTCCCTCACCTGGCTTTTCCTGCGGCTCAAGCCGAGCCTGGCTGCTGTGGCCCCATGGACCTGGCACCACCACTGCTGGAGCCACTTCGGCCTGCCTGTGTGGGCTCTGGATGCTGTGGATCGCCCCTACTTCCCTGCTGCCATGCTAATTTGTTATGCACCTCACTTTTTAGCAAAAGTATGTATTTTGCTGGTTTTTTTTTTTTTTTTTTTTTTTTTGGCTTTTTCTCCCCTAGGCTGCTTTGGCGTGGATCCTATGCTGCTATCTTAAACCAGAAGTCTACAATATTTTAACATTATTTATATTTCACCTTGTCATTGATTTTTAAATCTTCACATAGCATAAGTATTTCCTGATTTCTTTTTTAATTAATTTAATTTTTTGCATGCTTATGTGTAAAGTATGTATAGTCTATAGGATGTATGATGTATGTATATAATGTATGCAAATGATTGTGCCCCATGCATGTGTTTGCAGAGGCCATAGGAGAACATTCAGTGTCCTTCTCTTACTACTCACATTTATATTTCCTTGAGATGGGTTCTCTCCTGTCAACCTGTCAGCAAACCACACTAATTGTTTCGTCTCAAGTCCAAGATGCCCTTATGCTTAAGGGTAAACTTAATTAACTGCTGAGCCATCTCTTCTGCCCTGTTTTTAATTTTGATGCTGCTAAATTAAATTTATTACTATTCTGTTTCTCCATCTGTTCTATTGTGTTCTCTCTACTATTTCTCTTAACTGGGACTCATATCCTTTACCTGTCATTCCTAGGTTTCATACAGATACATAAAATAATATAAACACCTATAATGTGTTACAACGTGATGTGTATAAAATGTGGCATGAAATTACAACACTAGCAGGAGTGGAGAGGAGGCAGGATAGGGAGGGTTTAGTAGAGTGAATGTGATCACTGGACAAAATGTTACACGAAAATATCTCTGTGAAACCCACATTGTATACAAGAAATACATTCCAGTAAGACTTTAAAAGACAAACTTCCCATAAATAAAAATTAATGGAGTAAACAATTTGTTATTATCATGCTAACATGAATTCATGTGCTATAATCTATTACCTTTTAACCAATCTGTATTTTCTTTGGTTTAAAAGAGAAGGAAGGATCATACTGAGTTATCCACTGATCTGTACCTGCAGATCAACAAACGAAATTCAATGACTTTCATAATTTCCTTTACCAAAAAGCCATGGATGGCAGGTAATTTAATTTTACTAATTGAAAAGAAGAGTCATATCACTCACATAAATGAAAGGATGAATGCATAATTTAGAAGTGAGTGTAAAAGAAGACACTGAATGTGGATAGGTATGGATATTGTATATGATGAAAGGTAGATGAATGGGTAGCTGGCATCAAGATGTAGAAAACAGGCTCATAGTCAGGTAGAAACAGCAAAAGAATACCTCATTTGCAGTATTCCCATGTGCATTAAGTTGATACAACTGCGGTCATTAAGATAAGCATGGAAAGAGAAAGCTGCTATTTCTAAATCTTTCTTTCTTTGTTTTTTTTTTTTTTTTTTTTTTCCTGTGGTGAGGTGGTTAATCAGTTTTAGTTAGTGATATGGTCAAGTAAGGCATGAATACTACAAGGTACATAACTGTGTATCCAGCATGCTGACCTCATATAAAGAGAAATAAAAACACTTTCTTTGTATAACTGAGATGGATCGAATAACTTACTATTGTTTCAAGGATATAATAAGCCTGAAATGGGCCGTCCAACTTTCACATATTATCTTGGACATAAATACTCAAGATGTTTTTTTTTAGAGGAGCAAAAATCCACTCATGTAGCAGAAGGTTCTCAATCTTAGAAAAGTTGTTAAGCTCCAGGGCTCCTGTATGTAAGCTCAATCTCCTATGTTGTGGACTTTTACTTTAATGGGTTTGACACTTTCCTTGGATATTCACATAGTTAAATTTCAAATTTCAAATGGTCACAATGCCTTATACCCTATAAAGGGCATTTAGGAGTGTGGTGAAACCTAGATATCACTAGGTCAAATTGTGTAATTCATAGCAGTTACCTTCTCAGTGCTGGGAAAAAACACTTGACTAGATGCACCTTATGGAAGAAAAGCGTTGACTATTTTGGCCTATAGTTTCTGAGAGGAAGTCTCATCATGATGTGGAGATCATGGCAGGAGCAGGCAGCTAGGCATCACATCTCTTTCATCTGTAGGGAAGGACGGAGAGTGAGCTTTGAACACCCAGTGGAGCTGAACTAATAATCCTCAAGGCTTGCCCCAGTGACACACCTCCTCCAGCAAGGCTCCATCTCCCAAAGGCTTCACTAGCTGAGAATTAAATTTGAGGCTTAATCACAAACACATGAGACCAAAAGGTACTTTTAACACTTGAACCACTGTAGTCAGAAGACAAAATCTTTGAGCCTAACAATTTTGAAATGGTGACATCAAAGAATGAAATCACACACAAGCTGTTACCCAGGCAGATAACAGCAGGGGAAGCTAGTCCTGGTTACCTTAATGCTGTGATAGCACAGGAAGGAAGTGTAGATTTATTCCTAGGCTTGACATTCTTCAGAGTACCAGTTGTCACCTAGTGTAGACACTGGCTCTCAACTAAGAGCCATCTGTCCTATAAGTATATAATAATATCACCAAATGCAATTTTCCAATTTTGTCTTTGTTTTTTTTTTTAGCAGAAATCAGTCCTTACAAACTTTGCCATATATCTATGTGTATGGATATAGATATAGATATAGATATATGTACATCCTAACACTTTTTGTGTTATTTGCTTATCTTTGTCTTATGTCGTTTATTGAACTTTCCAAGAGGACCATGTTAGATCATGGCAAGGCTGTACTACCAAATTTCCTATGAAATCAACCCTTTATCATAGAACAGGAACGTAGGTGTGCACGAGGTGTGTGTGTGTGTGTGCGCGTGTTAAAATGGCTATCTATTAGGGAACCAAATCAATAAGGCCCCCTTCTGTCTTTATCTACGGGTACAAGTTTGCACCAATGGCTGCCAGGGCCATCATGCGCTCCCACCCCCTGACCCCTGCCCAGAGTCTGGTGGGCTGGATTGATCACATCCTGCAGACAGGAGGTGCTGCACACCTCAAGCCCTATGCCTTCCAGCAGCCATGGCATGAGCAGTACCTGCTTGATGTCCTCCTGTTCCTGCTTGGAGTCATACTGGGCACCTTGTGGCTTTGTTGGAAGTTGCTGGGCTTCACGACCAGGTGGCTGTGTGGGGCCAGGAAGATGAAGAAGCCATGAATCAATGTTCTGGCTAGGGTGGAAATGTGTGGGTCTTGTGCATCAAAGGACTTCCTACCACAACACAACCCACCGCTAGTGGTCTCCGCTTTCTCTCCTCCTGTGAATGCACACCAGGAGGCTCCTCACTTTTCTCTGCTTGTTCTTAGAAATCTTGTGTACTACTCTGAGTCCTTATGCAGGGAGGGTGGAAAAGGACAGAAGGGATGAGCCAATGAAACAGAGGTGGGACTACCTAGAAAGAGGAAGTTCTTCAGTGGGATTGGACAAGGCACAAAGGAGAAAGAGAATGAGTGAAGGGGAAATTGATTAAAACACAATTTGTTCCTGTATTGACGTTCTCAATTAAAATAAAATGAAATCCTGTGTGCCAATCACAAGTACATTTAAAAAATATTTTATTAATTAGGAACTTTACTATATGAACAAATCACAAGTCGGTCGCCCTCATGTTATCCTCTTATATCCCTTGTTCCCTGACCCCACTGCACTGAGGTCCCTCCTCCCTGGGGTTTTTGGTATTCACAGTTGGGCTGTGAATGTCAGTCTCTGTGGATAGGGGAAATGCTTCAGGTTACTCCTTTCCACTCTGTGTGGCTCTTGAAATCTTTACTCCTTCTCTTCTGCAATGAATGTTCCCTGAGCCTTGGTGAGCAGATTATAAGTCCATTTCAGTGTTGAAATTGCTGCAACTTGTGGATCTCTGCTTTGATGAATTTTGAGTGCCCTCAGTATCTATCACCATCTCCCTGAAGCAGGTTATATTTAACTTGCTATTTCTTCTGTGGTGTTACCTGCACTGTGGCTGATGTGCAAGAGGTGGCTTCCTTCATGCCAGGCAGTCTGCTATCATTTCTTGTCACATTGATGGATTTTGGTTCTCCCAAGTTTACCCTGTCATCTGTAAAAAGAAAACACAAAAACTGAAGAAAAAATACAAACAGGTTCTCCAACTCTTTAGACAGTTCATGTTGCTGGGATGAACATCTGAACCAGACACAAGGTATAGGAGGAAAGGATTTATTTCAAGTTTACAAATTCAGGGGAAGTTTAAGATATGGCAGAGGAAACTTGTTCCCTTTCACAGATCCAGGCAGGGAAAAACTGAAAGAAGCAAAACACCAGCACCAGCACACACACCAAAAGATCAACAAGTAGGAACTGGCAGCAAACAGGACTCCAGAGGTCAGATCTGTCTCATACCTTTGAGCTGGAATTCACATCTACTCCCAAACACACCTTAGGACTGGACCCCAGGATCTGCTCTCAGTGACACTTCCTCCAGCCAGGTGTTTGGAGACCTAAGTTACAAGCTTTAAAACCCCTCAGTCAAGCTGGGCGTGGTGGCGCACGCCTTTAATCCCAGCACTCGGGAGGCAGAGGTAGGAGGATCGCCGTGAGTTCGAGGCCACCCTGAGACTCCATAGTGAATTCCAGGTCAGCCTGGGCTAGAGTGAGACCCTACCTCAAAAAACCAAAAAAAAAAAAAAAAAAAAAAAAAAAAAAAAACCTCAGTCTGTGGGGAACATACACATTCCACCTCTGGCCCTAAATAGATTCATGACCATTTCACACTGCAAATTGTATTTCATTTAACTTCAAAGGTTCTCATAGTCTTTACAAACTTTAAGGTTGTTCCTGTCCCAAGTCTCATTTGAGATTCAAGACGGTCTCCTAATCGTCAGTTGTGTAAAATCAAAATGGTTGCATACTTCCAACATATAATGGTATTGAGTAAACATTCCCATTGCTATGAGTCATAACAAGGAAGAACTGGACCAATGGCAAATCAATAACCATCAGGTAAACATCAAACATCTGAAGTTCAAGGCCAACATCCAACAGGTAATAAATGCTTTTAGATTTCCAATTTCTATTCCTCCAGCTGGGTTTAATAGCCAGGGTAAACAACCATACTGAGCCAACAACACTCCACATAACCAAAACATCTTCTGGTCTCCACTCCTAACCATAGTCCATCTTCACCTCCATACATTGGCCTTTTCAGCCTTCAATACATGAATATTATCCTGCTTCCCACACTGCATCTCAGCAGTGGCTCCTGTTTAACTTCAAAGGCCTCACTGGCCACATAAGGAAATCATCCTGTTTCCCATAACACATTTCAGCAGTGGCTACTGGAAGCATGTGCACCCACTTCCATGTATTTTTTTTATGCTTCCAAAATCAATACTAGGTGTGCAGAGATACAGAAATACTGTTCATCCAGGGACAAAATAAATCACGATCTTAAAAACTAGGTTACATTTTAGTCATCTCTTTTCAAAATAGTTTGTGTTTCTTCCATTCAGTCTTTCCAGGTTAGAATCACTGCAGGCATCTTTTCTTGTTTTAATGTAAAATAATTGGGCCATTCTGAATGATGGAGTCTTCTTGACAATAGCAGCCTCAGTAACCTAAAACGTTCCTCTGTGCCAGTAAGCTTAAATTTCCTTAAATTGTTCCCATCTTCAGAGCATACATATTTTATTTCTTTATCTTCTGCCAAACACACCAGTCCATTACTTATCAATTCAAACTTGATCAAACTTTCTGGTCATGGGTAGTATTACAGAGCCAGCCTTTATGCCAGTAGCTGAGTTCCAAAAAAGTTCTCTGGTGTTATCTCCTTCTACTTTGAAAGTTCATAAGCCAACAGAATTCTCTCCACATTTGGTACTTCCAAACTCTTGCTAGACTAGCCCATAATATTTAGCTTACTCATCTCTATGTCTTCTGCAGTCCAAAGTTCCAAGTCCATCTATATTCCATCAACACACATGCTCTAAAAGATCAGAATCTGCATGGTCAGATTCATTGCACACCAACACCTACACTTCTGGTACCAAATTTCTGTTGTAGAGAGTTTCATGTTGCTGGGATGAACATCCAAACCAGGCACAGTTTAGAGGAGGAAAGGATTTATTTCCAGCTTTCAGACCCAGAGAAGTTTCCACAAATGGCAGAAGAAGCTGACTCCCGTTCACAGATATAAGCAGAGAGACAAAACCGCAGCAATCAAAATACCAGTACGAGCAAACACACACCAAAAATGCAACAAGCAGGACTCCAGGGCTCATACCTCTTCTTCTTTGGCCTGGAATTCAGAACTTCCCCTCAAAGAGAACTATGGGTTGGATACCAGGATCTGCCCCCAGTGAAACCTCTTACAGCCAGGTGGGCTGGAGACTCAACTTGCAAGCTTTAATACAATACCTGAGTCTATGGGGAACATACATTGAAAGTACCACACCCACCAAGAGTGAGAGCTGCACAGAGTAAAGGGTTAGATAAGCGTAGGTTAATTGAGAGACTTTTTGATGTGTATAGCCACTCTTTTTGGGCAATAAAGTAACGGGAGGTTTTCTCTGGAGTCTGTGACTATTTTATCCATAGAATTCTGACTTGTAACCAGCATGAGTGTGCTCCTTCTGGGAACCCCTCTTATTTAGTCAGATAGCTATTGAATACCCATATAGCCTGAGTGCCACTATTACCCAACTGTGTACATTTGGTCCAGCTGGATCCATTTTTTAAATTTTAACTGATAAGGCACCTCTCCAGCCCTCAACAATTCTTTTGTTTCCTTCATTTTTGTTGACTGATTTCCCCCTGAAATTTTTTTTTTTTCTCTCCATCTGGTAATTTTGGAACTGGTTTGTTCTTATTTATCCAAATCTTCAGGCACATCATTGTTTTTTGAGATCTCTCTATGTTTGTAATGTGGTCATTTATATGTATAAACTTCCTTCTTAGGACTGCCTTCACTGTATCCCATAGGTTTTGGTATGTTGTGTTTTCATTCATGTCTAGGAATTTTTTTATTTCCTTTTTGAGGTTTTCAGGTACTCATTGATTACTCAATAGTGTATTGTTTAATCACTAAGAGCTTGTGTATATTCTATTGTTTCTCTTGTTAATTTCTAGATTTGTTGTATTGTGGTCACATAGAATACAAGTAGTTATTTCAATTTTCCTAAATTTGTTGAAACTTGATTTGTGTCTTAATATGTGTGACCTATTTTAGAGAATGTTCTGTTGGTTTCTTTTTATTCTGTACTCCTTGGATAGAATGCTCTATTAGGTTCATTTGATGTATGGTGTCATTTAAGTCATTTATCTTCAGTCTAGATCACCTGTGCTATTGGTTATAGTATAATGGAAGTCACCTACTATTACTGTGTTGGGATTTATCTCTGACTTCCTGTCCAGTGGATACTGTTTATAAAATCAGGTTCACCTGTGTTTCATACATATACATTTAGAATAGTATTGTCCTGTTGGTTAATTGTTCCTTTGATTAGTATAAAGTGACCTTTTCTTTTAATCTGTTCTGATTAATTTTGGTTTGAAGTACATTTTGTCGGATATTAAGACAGCTCATTTCTTTGTTCCATTTCTTTGGATTACCTTTATCTGTTTTGTTGACTTCAGCTTCATGTTGCTGGGGTGAGCTTCCAAAGCAGGCACAGTTTATGGGAGGAAGGGGTTTATTGGAAGCTGAAAAATCCAGATAAAGTTCCACAATGGAGAAGAAACTGGCCCCTTTCACAGGTCCACACAGAGAGAAATACCACCAGCAGCAGCATAAGCAAGCACACTCCAGGAAACCAGGCAGAGCTCAAGCACTCTGCATGTCTTTAGGTTGGAATTTAGATCTGCACCTGCACACAACTTCCATGAACCCAACATGGCTCAGGGAAATTTTGTGGAAGAGGGGGCGGAAAGAATATCAGAGCCACATGCTCGGTCACATTACATAGAGACATTTCTCTTACACATAACTGTGGGCTAACTCCACAACTCATGACCCATATACCTCAACAAGGAAGGGCCAGGGGAAGGGGGCAGGACATGGATGAGCGTAACACTGATACCAACTTGACTGTATTTACTGAGAAAAAATTAATTAACAAAAAAATAAATAAAGTATTAAAATGGTAGTTTGAGGCCCTTTTGATGTCCTCTTTAGTTTTTTTTTTTTTAATATTGAGGGAGGGCTGGGAAATAAAATGGGTAGCAAGTACTGTGGCCCCTACCTCCAAAGCAGGTATATTGGATCATAGCTTCCTGTAACCGTGTATGTCGCTCCTTATAATTTCGTGTTGAATCTGTGTCAGGAGTGGCCTGTGCCCCAGAAGGAAAAGTTGGGTTAGTTAAGTGAGTCTGTTCAGCGGATTGTTTAGTCACTGTTTGTATCCATTCTCCTTCTTCTGGGGGGAGGGTGGAAACAAGAATAACATGTAAGTCATGCCAGGTTAGGCTGTAGGCCTGAGAGGTAACGGAATTCTTTCATATAGGAGGTTAGGTTGGTGGACAAAGAGCCAAGGCGTTTCTCAGTTTGGACAGGTCCCTGATAGAAAATGGAACATGTACCTGGGCAACACCTTCAGCCCGCCTCGCCTCGGGGAGGGGAAAGATGCGGGCAGCAAGAGGCTGTTGTGACCAGGTATAGGAGGTGATAGGAAAGGGGTCAGAAGGATTAGGAGTTTCAGGATCAGAAGAAGTGAGAGGGTGGAGTTTGAGGGGTGTGGGGTAGACGACTGGATGAGGAGGGTGGGGTTCTATAAGGGAAGACGAGGTTGGGGGAGGGGTGTTTGGGGTGCAGAGGAGGTGTCCTCGTGGGTCAGCTGAAGCTTTGGGGGAAAGTCTGGCACTGGAAGAGAGGAGAGAGGAGGAGGGAGGGCCACAGGGTGGGGTAAGGGAGTGGAAGAGGAGGCGGAGTCTGGCAGATAGGGCAGAGGAGAGACTGGAGGCCACAGAAGGGGATGAGGGGAAGGGATAGGAGAAAGGGAAAGGGGGGAGGAAAGGCCTTGAGGACTTGGAAGAGAGCCTGTGATTGAGGGAGGAGTAGTAGATAAGGGAAAAGGAGCTGAAGCAGGAGGAGGAGAAGGACAGATGGAGCGGGAAGGAGGGGTGGGGGTGGCAGCAGGAGGGGGAGAACAAAGGGAAGGCTGAGAACCATTGGATGGGCCGTGTGGTGGGGAAGCCAGGTGTTCTGGTAGTTCAGTTAGTGTTGAAGATTGGGGTTGGGTATTTGAGTCCTGTGGTTCTGATTGGTTCACAGGCTTGTTTATTTTGGCTAGGAGAACCTGAGCCATGGAACACTAGTTACAGAGAGAAGGATGAGAGTGTAGATTCCAAGAAGCCTGAACATAGGGGACCTCAGACTATTTCTCAGTGTGGTGACAAAAATTTTGTAAATCATGGAGGACATTGAAATCTACAGTGTCTTCTCGAGGCCAGTTTGAATGGTTGTTGAGTTTGTAAAAAGGCTTTTTTTTTTTTAGAATAAAAGATCAGGCATTTATGTTTAATGGTTTGAGAAAGCTCCAACTTGGATATGTTTTGTAACAGACAGCCCATAGGCAACTGGGGGTCGGGAGTTTTGATTAGGACTTGCCCAGGCTAGAGGATCTGAGCCCTGGGCGGGTGGGGGGGGGGGCACGGAAGACAGAGACCAGAGTGAGGAGTCCCCCACAATGACCTGTCCCAAAAACAGCGAGCGAGCGAGCGAGATTGAGAGAGCGAGTGAGAGAGAGAGAGAGGAAAATCCTAAGGGGGAACATCTCCCAGTGCCTTAGGGTATCCGGCAGCCTGGCAGTAGAGAAAAACAGAAGGGCTTGTCCTTCCTGGCGTGGCTGCAACTTCGGACAGGGGCCGGGGAGGTGGAGGCTGAAAAGCAGGCAACTTACCGTGAATCCAGAAGTGATGCAACTTACCATGAATCAGAGGTGATGGAGCGCGTGGGGTCCACAGCTGGAGGAGCAGCGGCCTCCAACAGTCCACCTGGGGGCCTTGCCCTTAGGCTCTTGGGGCTCAGCTTCTCCCAGGTTTTGGCACCAGATGAAAGGCTTGACCGATGTGAGAAAGCACATCAGACCAGATCAGTAAAGCTAGTTCAGGTTTTGGCACAGCTCTCAGGCGAGGTTCACTGGTCCCAAGATGCAAGGCCAGAGAAGTCTCATTTGGGACCTAAGGTGCAGGTCTTTTAAAGGAGGTGGGGGGGAGATGACCTACTAGCTAGGAGCCAGGGGCAGGCTGAGGAAAGTAATTATTTCAAGGATGGTATGAAGCAGAGAACTCCTTATAGGGTTCCAACTAAGGAGGGGGACCAGCAGTTGGCCAGCAGGGGAGTCTTGAAACTGCTGGCCCGGGTTATGCTCAGGAATGTGGGGGATGGGGTGGTTGGAGGGCATGGCCATCATGTTAGGTCCTTTGTTCTGAGCACAGTCCTGCCTAACAAACACCACTGAGGAGGGTTCTCAGGGTACTGGCATCCAAAGAAGAGGGTCTGTAAGACTATACCGTGTGTAAAAAATTAAAAAATAGATGGTGAAATGCATGTACAAAGGTCAATAAAGGACAGTTGTCTTAAAAAATAGTCCATGCAGCTGGGTGTGGTGGTGCACCCCTTTAATCTCAGCATTTGAGAGGCAGACGTAGGAGGATGGCTGTAATTTTGAGGTCACCCTGAGACTACATAATGAATTCCATCTCAGCCTAACCTAGAGTGAGACCCTAGTTTAAAAAATCACAAAAAAATTCCATGCAAGCTCAAAGTAACACCATAGCAATCATTTATGAAATACAGATTGAAATATTACAACTTGATGGTGGAGGATTTGGTGTATACAAAGTTAACCAATAATCAGAATATATATGATTAATGATAGAAATTTTAAACTGCTTCTCTAGCTATGAACTGAAAAATGGAATGGATACCACTTTCATAACATTCCTGCTCAAACTCCATAACCCATATCATAACGAGAAAACACAAGCACTCAAAGCAAGAAGCATTCTGCAGTTTATGGCAGATATGCTTTCAAAGGTCAATAACAAATGGTGATGAAAACCCAAGAAACGAACTACTACTAAAGAAGGTCCTATTAGTCATAACTAAACACCATGCACTGGTCTGGTTTAGCTGCATCAGAAAAACATGACACAATTTCTTATGGTCCCTTCATTACTGATTCATAACATTACCATGAAGGGAGGAGAATATTTGGGCAGGGTTAAAGATTATCTCTGTTCTTTGCATTGACTCTGCTTATGAGGATAGAATGTCCAATAGAAAGGGACCAGGATAGGAAGAGAGAAAGAAAGGAGAACAGATTGGCAGGATCCCCTTTTCTTACCTCTTCCCAAGTTCACAGCTGGAACCTTTGAAGCAGAGATCAGAGTTCCTCCAAGGCAGGAAGAGCACACAGAGTCCCACAGCCTGGGACTGGGTCCCGTTTCTTTCATGCTAGTAAGAATGGCTGGTCCACAGGCTTTGCTCCTAGTGAGCTTCTTCCTTCCTGGTCCCTTGTTCTCAGAGGCTGCCAAAATCCTGACTATCTCCACATTGGGTAAGTGTTTGTCTGGAAAATTCATAGAACAGAGTCTAGGATACTTGGCTCTCTAGGGCTCAGGCAAATATCATTAGAGGGCACCATGGGTTTAACATGACTGAAGGAGGGAAGATCAGAAGGCAATATTGGACTCAAAGGGAACACCACCTCAGAGGCGGTTGTTTGTTTTGAGAAAACCGTGGTTTCTTTTTCCTTCCTAAGTGATAAAACAGTATTTGTGTTTCTGTGGGGCAAGTTTCTGGGGCTGAGATTCAGTGCTGAATGTAAAAATCTGGGTATTCAGGGAATGACCTTACAGTTTTAAGAGGTGTAACAAACTTCAAGCAGAAAGCATTTTCAAGCTGCTTTGGGGGCCTGCAGTACATGTTCCTGGCAGGTACAGAACAAGTTATGAGTGTTTTCTTCTATAGCAAACATTGGAAAAGGACCAAGCAGAGTCTAGATACATACACTAGTGGGTCCTTGGGGGTCTTCTCTTCGCCTGAGTTTCTGGAAGATACTGAAGGGCTCATAGTCCTATTATCTCTCAAGTTTGTGACCTAATTACTATTTTATTTACTTTTGTCCAAGGGGCATAGAAAGGAAAGGCAAAGAGTTATCAGCATAAAAAGTCATAAGTGGAAAGGTACTTAAGCCATTTTCTTTTTAAAAGATATTTATTTATTTATTTGAGAGGGGGAGGCAGATAGGTGGAGAGAGGATGGGTATGCCAGGGCCTATAGCCCTACAAATAGACTCCATATGCATGTGCCACTTTGTGAATCTGGATTAAATGGGTACCTGGGGAATTGAACATGGGTCCTTAGGCTTTCCAGGCAAGCGCCTTAACCATTGAACCATCTCTTCAGCTCCTAAAGACATTTTCTTTGACTCTTTGTGAAATAAGAAATTACATTTAACTTACCTTTAGAAAACAAGCTCATAGGCATATCTGCTTCAGTCTACTTCTGCTCCCCTGAGAGGGTAGTGAGAATTAAGAATCTGTAAGTGTAGTTAGTTTATAGCAACATACCACACCTCCCTGATGTCATTTACAAAGAACTTACACTTTAAAAAAATTTTTTTTGTTTATTTGTATTTATTTATTTGAGAGCAACAGAGAGAGAGAGAGAGAGAATGGGTGTACCAGGGCCTCCAGCCACTGCAAACGAATTCCAGACGCATGCGCCTCCTTGTGCATCTGTCTAACGTGGGTCCTGGGGAATCGAGCCTTGAACTGGGGTCCTTAGGCTTCACAGGCAAGTTCCTCAACCACTAAGCCATTCCTCTAACCGTGTTTTGTTTTTTAAGCAATGCGTTTTTTTTTTGTTTGTTTGTTTTTTGTAGATATTTTCAAACCCTAGTGTTAAAACTTTCTGGCTCCATTTTTTTTTTTTTTTTTTGCTGGTTGTTTGAGGCAATGATGAGACCTTACCCTCAGAGAGTTTCATGCCCTCACCAGCAGTGAACTGGCCTGATTTCTGATATCCTGCAATTCTCACCTTTACCCCTGACAGCCTATTGCTCATGAATACCCACCAGTATAGTTTCCTTCCTGGGCATTCCTTTTCCTTGATACTCCATTCTTCCAGCAAGTAAAAGGTGGATAAGAACAAGCAGTCTGAAGTGTAGAGGGATTGTAGTTAACTTGGCCCGTGTTATCTCAGATATCTAAATATGTTTGCAAAAAGCAAGTCACAAGCTGCATGTGGTAGTATACACCTTTAGTCCCAGCACTCAGGAGGCTGAGATAGGAGGATTGCTGTGAGTTTGAGGCCAGATTGAGGCTACAGAGTGAGATCCAGGACAGCCTGGCCTAAAATGAGACCTGGCCTAAAAAGAAAAAAAAATACCAGACAAAGGAAAATTTCTCTATTACCACAGGCCCCACTTCAACTTGATTATCATGAGATTTTCAGTTCCCAAAGAAATCATATTTATTAGTTTTTGGCAATTGGTATTCTTTATTTGGTTTCTGCTCATTCAGATATTCTACACTCAAGAATAATGTGCCAAAGAGAACAAGGAATAGAGAAGACATTTGTATGATGCTACTTTTAAATATTTATTTGTTGATTGATTGATGAGAGATAGACAGAATGTGCATACCAGAGCCTCTAGCCACTGCAGATGAAGTCCAGACTCATGGGCCACCTTGTGTATCTGGCTTTATGTGGGCACTGGGGAATTGAACCTGGATCCTTAGGCTTTGTAGGCAAGCCCCTTACTCATTGAGCCATCTCTCCAGCCCTTTCTTTGTTTTAGTTATTTATTATGCCACTTTAGAAATATTTTTAATTTATTTGCAAGGAGAGAGGGGGAGAGAGAGAATGGGAGGGGGAAGGGAGGGAGAAGAAAAATGAGCACAACAGGGCGTCCAGCCACTGCTAAGGAACTCCGGATGCATGTATCCCTTTTATTCATCTGGCTTTGCATGGGTGCTGGGGAATCAAACTCTGGTCATTGGGTTTTTCCGGACAAGTGACTTATCTATCTGCTGAGCCTTCTCTCCAGCCTTTAACATATAATGGCACAGAGTAAATAGTTCCATTCTAAAGGGGAGGAATGGAGTTATAGTAAGGAAAGATTGGAGCAAAGAAAGTCTGAAAACCAGCAGGGTAAATATCGAAGCTTGCAGCTCCATGTCCAGTATCTGAAACTCATGAAGAAATACTCTGGATTCCAAAGAGGTGGGGTAGTCTCACTGCTACAACTGTGGTACCCGTAATCTCTCTTGGGCAGGATGCACACCAGGCCCATGGTGTTCCTTGGGGGCATCTTCAAAATCCTGGGGTCTCCACTGCAACTTACTGTTCACATTCACAACTTTATGCAGTAGCTTCACCAGGCCTCCTTGCAGGGCCCTGCCTCCTGTTGCTCAACAGCTAACTGGAAGCACAGTGTGGTACTCCCACATCTGATATTTTTCATGTTTCCAAAACCAGTGTCATGTGGGCAATGCTAATAAAGTCTGTCAGCTTGGAATGAAGCTTGGTCATGGACTATAGCTGTAACAGCCTCTGTATCAAGACCTTCAGAAGCAGAGCCCGCCCTCTTTTGGCATTGTTCATTCAGACCTTTTAATTTCAAAAAAATTAGAATTATTACTGGTTGATGTGGTTAATGGTTTGAGTTTGCCTTCAGGGAATCCTTCCTATTGTCCAGGTACAGAGAACTTGGCTTATCTTTAATAGTGGTCATTTTTTTTTTCCAACAATTATAGGCAAAATGGCCAATGTTTCTGGGCCTGGGACTTTGGATTTGTTTAAATTACCTTAAGTGCAAAACTTAATATTTTAAAATATCTTTCTACTCTGTCTTTTACTTTCTTTGTGTATCTCTGTCAGAGCAGCAAAAGTTGCCAAACCACACAACGATTTTCTGCGTTTAAATTTTCTCTGCCGAATGCATTTGTCCATTACTCTTAAATTCAACTTCATTCATGTTTCAGTCTATAGAGAGAATATAGCCAGTTTACTGGCCCGAATATCACATGAATTTTTTCGAGCTCATTTCCTGGTTAAGCCTTTTAGTCTCTGGAACCACAGGAGCCAAGCTTCCACAGTTCACATTTCTCTTGTTTTCCAACTCCACCAGAATGGCTCATTCAACTCTGCTCACAGTCATCGCAAGGCTTCTTTAGTCTAATGTCACCAATTCTTCCATATTCTTCCCACAAGCCAATAAAGCAGGTCAGGCTATTGCACCAATGACTCTACCTTTGTATCAATAACTTTATTGTTCGTGGGACAAAATACGTGACAAAAACCAGCTTAAGGGAACAAGGGTTTACAGTTTCAGGTTACAGTTTATAATAGCAAAGAAGAAACGATGGCAAGAACTGGTCAAATTAAATCTTACAGAGGTGAAGCAGAGTAGAGGAATGATTACCAAATGCTCAGGTAACTTTTTTGTAAAACCCAAGAACCCAGCCCATGGGATGGTGCCACCTGTATGGTAGGGTCTGTTTACCTCAACTCACCTAATTTAGAAAATCCCTCAAAGGCATAAACAGTGATTTGTTTCCATGGTGGTTTTTAAGTTGACATCCAGAGATTAACCATCGTAAGTTCCTAGGTGAAAGGCACACTGTACTTTAGAAGAAGAAACTGCTAATGTCGAAGCACAGAATTTCATCACACTGGCATAGAGACCTTCAGTTGTAAAAGGGAATCTTTGATGGAGGATGGCCACATGTTGAGATTTCCTTGCTCAGGTGTTACCTGAAGTGAGATTGAAGAAATGCAGTAGGTTGCTCCCATCTGTTCTCTGGGCAACTTCCTGTATCTCTACAGTTTTTGCATTCTTTCCTGGCAACCTCCACATTATTATCAGGAATCCTATTACCTTTGCTAAAATGAAGTTATGCCTTGTTTCTAGATGGAAGCCATTATCTCCAGATGCAACAGATATCTCAAATTCTTCAAGAGCATGGTCACCGGGTGACAAATCTTCTTTATAACATGGATTTTGTCTCAGGTATTATCAAAAATGTTGATAGTGTATTATTTTACTTCAAGCAAATATCATAATATCTTTTGTATAGCACGATGTAATAAAAATGCCTTTTGAATCTAGTTTAATAATGGTGAATAAACTGTGTTTTGTTTAGGAATTCATAATATCTTCCATAGTCTGGACCTTCATGTGCTCTCTGTCTATTTCTTATTTCCTATTATGGTTTCGTAGGGTTAGAGTATGTGCCCAATAGCTCAGATGCTAGAAGCTTGGTCTTCAATCAGGGATAATGAGAGGGGACTGATCTGTCAATAATGGGTCCTACATTAACATTTTGTCATGGATCAAGAGGACACTCACAAGGCCGCACCCTACATGAGGACCTATAGGCAGTTAGTGGTTGCTGGGAAAGGGATAGATATTTTCTTCAGTGGCTCAGTGTGTAAAGGCACTTGCATGTAAAACCTAACACCCTGAATTTGATTCCCCCCATACCCAGGTAAAGCCAGACGCACAAGGTGGTGCATGTCTGGAGTTCCTTTGCAGTGGAAGAGGCACTGGTATGTCTCCCCACCTTTGCTTCTCCTCACAAACAAATATATAAAAAATTTAAAAACATTAACTTTCCAATAAAGAGTTTAAAAATTCACTCTTCTGGCCTGCAGGTTTGGCTTAGTGGTTAAGGTATTTGCCTGCAAAGCCAAAGGACCCAGGTTTGATTCCCCAGGACCTATGTTAGGCAGATGCACAAGGGGGCGTATGCCTCTGGAGTTCATTTGCAGTGAGTGGAGTCCCTGGCTTGCCCATTCTCTTTCTCTCTCTTTCTGCCTCTCCCTTTTACTCGTCAAATATATAAACAAATAAATAATAAAATATTTTTTAAAATTCACTCTTCTATTGAATCAGTTTTTTTTTTAAATCAGGATCATGCATATATGTTCTTTCATTACATGAAGAAAATACCTGAAAAAGTTTAAAGAATGTCTTTCAAATTACAGTTAGAAATTGCAGTCCATCAGGGGCAGGTAAGTAATGGCAGCCAGAGCTTGAAGCTGGGCTGGTCACATTCATCCCACAGTATGGAAACAGAGCCATGAATGCTGGTGCTCACTCAGCTATCACATTTTCCATACTAAGACCCTTGCCCATGGAATGGTGAAGTCTGTGTTTCCATACGACTTAACCTAATCAAGATAATCCCTCACAGGCATGCCTAGAGGTTCACCCAACCCCTCTCAGGTGATTATAGGTCCTGTCAAGTTAACGATCAATCTAAACTATCACAGCGGAGAACATGGTAATTCCTAAGTGTGTATCTTTGTTGCTGTTCATTGATTTGTGAAGTGAGCTCCTTTGTCTGACTCCATGTTCTATGGACTAGTATGTCAGTAAATAAGGTATTCTGTGAGTGCATTGACAGCAAGTGTTTTCTGAAGCATTGCATGAAGGGAAGACAAATAAAATCTAGTGTAAATAACTATGTAAATAAGGACAAAGTCCCTGGGCATGGCAGTGCATGCCTTTAATCCCAGCACTCTCAGGCACAGGTAGGAGGATCGCCATGAGTTTAAGGTCAGCCTGGAACAACAGGGTGAATTCCAGGTACCAGCATGGGCTAGAGTGAGACTCAAAAACAAGCAAACAAGAAAGGAACAAAGGGAGCCTGGAGAAATTGCTTGCTGGTTAAGTTGCTTGCCTGTGAAACCTAACGGTCCAGTTTTGATTCCCCAGTACCCACACAAGCCAGGTGCACTAGTGGCGCATGTGTCTGGAGTTCATTCTCAGTGGCTAGAGGCCCTGTTGTGCCAATTCTCTCTCTCTCTCTGTCTCTTCCTCTCTTTCTCCCCCTCATAAATAAATAAATGAATAAATAAATAAATAAATAAATAAACAAATCACATATTTAAAACAAAAAGAACAAGGTAATACTCCTTCTATGATGAATATGGTCCAGTAAAATCTAGTTGATTCCCTTTGGGATTTCTGAGCGAACTTGTTGTCTAATTGTAGTGTTTGTTGCTGTGTAACTGAGCATTCTGCAATGGCACTATGCCAGTCCCCTTGGTGGGTCAAAACAACAAAGTGGATGCCCATATATAACCTTCAGCCCATGGTTCATGAGCCAATTGTGTACGACTGGCTGAGGAAAGATTCTTGTGGTTATTATCTTAATAAATGAGCCTCGAGTTGGAGAGATGGCTAAGCAGTTAAGGCACTTGTGTGCAAAGCCTAATGGCACAAATTTGATTCCCCAGTCCCCATGTATAGCCAGATGCACAAAGTGGCAAATGTATCTGGAGTCCATTTGCAGCAGCTGTAAGCCCTGGTGCACCTATTCTCTTCTATCTCTTTCTGTTTGCAAATAAATAAATAAAAATTAAATTTATTAAGGACTAGAGAGTTTGCTTAGTGGTTAAGGAGTTATTCTCCAATCCCCAATGACCCAGGTTCAATTCCCCAGTACCCATGTAAAGCCAGAGGCACAAAGTAGTGCATGTGTCTGGCATGCCCATTCTATCTTTCTGTCTATCCTTTATATATCTCTCTCCCTCTGCTTGCAAATAAATAAATTAATTAAAAATGTAAAAAAATAAAAGAATAGATAATTCTGTGTAGTCTAATAGCCACATCTTCTCTGATTCAGATCCTCCTTATGAGAGCATTTGTATGGGAAGGTCTCTTCATTTTTTTGCCCATTATATGTATGTCTTATCACTTACTTTTTCCTCAGAACTTCCTACCGTTCATTTGTCAAATATGTTCCTCACATGTATATACCTATGTGGTCAACCATTAGTCATACACCAGTAATACTTAGCTACTCACTGACCATTTTTCATTTCAAGAAAGGTGAAAATGTAGCTGCTTTTTTTCAAACTGAGGCTCAGTGTGAACAAAATATATTCAAAAGATCGTCCCTATCTGGACTGTCCACATTCTAGGTGTCAGGGGTCCAAAGTATGGATTCTTTCATTGCTGAATACTCCTATTGAAGTTATAGATTCCAAAAAGATTAGTCCTACTCCACCTGTCAGAAGAGATTACCTAGCAGCAAACACTAATGAAATGGTGGGCATGGTTACATTATAGCCTCAGTCATTGGAATGCATGCGGGGGAAAGCATGACCACACAGCACTGGCCAGATAGACACTATTCTGAAGGGGTACTCCATGCTGAGGGCTGAGAAACTTCTGAGGGAGGGCTGAGCCCTGCTGATGCCTTGGTAGGAAGTCAGACACCACACGTGACTAGTCTAATTTAATAGGCTGGAATTGGAGATGCAAGCACGATGATCAACAGTTTAATCCCTAAGAGAACTAAGGGGGCAGAGGCAAACAAAACCCATTCTCAACAAGGCAGAGATATTAACTATTACAATTATTATTTTTTTATTTTAGTGCGCGCGTGTGTGTGTGCATGTGTGTGTGTGTGTGTGAGAGACAGAGAGAGAGAGAGAGAGAGAGAGACAGAATTGGTGCACAACAGGGCCTTAGCCACTGTAAGTGAACTCCTGACACTTGCACCACCTAGTGGGCAAGTGTGACATTGCACTTGCATCACTTTTATGCCTCTGGGTTACCTGGAGTATGGAGAGCAGAGCAAGGGTCCTTAGGCTTCCAAAGCAAGCACTTTAACCACTAAGCCATCTTTCCAGCCCTATTACAATATTTTTTTTCAAATTTTTATTAACAACTTCCATGATTATAAAATATATCCCATGGTAATACCCTTCCTCCCCCCACTTTCCCCTTTGAAATCCATTCACCATCATATCCCTCCCCATCTCAATCAGTCTCTCTTTTATTTTGATGTCATCATCTTTTCCTCCTCTTATGATGGTCTTGTGTAGGTAGCGTCGGGCACTGTGAGGTTATGGATATCCAGGCCATTTTGTGTCTGGAAGGAGCACGTTGTAAGGAGTCCTACCCTTCCTTTGGCTGTTACATTTTCTGCCACCTCTTCCACATTAGACCCTGAAACGTGGAAGATGTGATAGAGATATTGAGGTACTGAGCACTGCGGTCACTTCTTTCCAGCACCATGATGCCTTCTGAGTTGTCCCAATGTCACTGCCATCTGAAAAGAGAAGATTCTCTACCAAAAGTGAGAGTAGCATTAATATAAGGGTATGAACATTAACAGAAGTGCTTACTGGGCAGTTTGATAAGCATAGTATATATATTTAGCCAGACAGCAGCAGACATTATACCCCTAGGGCTCATGACTAACCCTGATTTAAGTTTTCAGTATCAGGGATGTATTCCCTCCCATGGAGCAGGCCTCCAGTCCAATTAGAGGGCAGTTGGTTTCCACCATGATAGATGTGCCACTATTGCACCCGTTGGCTCATTTGGTCTGGCTGGCCAAATATAAGGCTTGCAGTGTCCACTGTTGAGTATTTTCACTGGTGATTTCTCTTTCTCCCATTGAACTGCATGCATAATGGCTTCTTCCAGCTTTCTGTCAGCTTGTCTACATAGAGGAGGTTGTCAGCTCAGTTCCAGCAGGATTTCTCAGTGGCCTTGCAGCCCAAGTATGTGGAGTCTTCAGCAATAGCGTCTTGCCTTCTATTCCTGGTGGGAAACCAAGGGCTTTGCAATGGCCTATAATGTTTTGGGGGCATCAGGGATCTCCCTGGCCAACAACTCACTGGAAGGTATCCCATCCCTGGCACTGAAAATTTTCTAGCAACAATCTATGGCTCCTGAGTGTTCCATTATCCCAAACAGTAGGATTCCGTATGATTTATTTATATCCTCTTAGATTTTTATTAGCCCTCCCTCCACCTTTCCTTTACTCGATCTCTTCCCCTGACCTCACTTTGGGCCTTTTCACCCCCATTAATCTATTCGTCTACTTACATATATACAATACCATCCTATTAATAACCCCTTCCCTTCCTTTCTCTTCCCTTTATATCTCGTTTCTAGCTTACTGGCCTTTGCTACTGAGGTTTTTCCTTCTCACACAGAAGCCCAATCATCTGTAGCTAGGAACCACATATTAAAGATAACATGTGACGCTTGGCTTTCTGGGCCTGGGGAACCTCACTAAGTATAATCCATTCCAGATCCATCCATTTTCCTGCAAATTTCATAACTTCATTTTTCTTTACTGCTGAGTAGAACTCCATTGTATAAATATGCCATATCTTCATTATCCACTCATCAGCTGAAGGACATCTAGGCTGGTTCCACTTCCCAGCTGCTGTGAACTGAGCAGCAATTAACATGGTTGAGCAAGTATTTCTAAGATAATGAGATGAGTCCTTAGGATATTTGCCTAGGAGTGCTATAGCTGGGTCATATGATAGATCAATTTTTAGCTGTCTTAGGAACCTCCACACTGATTTCCACAATGGGTGGACCAGATTGCATTCCCACCAACAGTGTAGAAGGGTCCATGTTTTTCCACATCCTTGCCAGCATTTATGGCCATTTGTTTTCATGATGGTAGCCAATCTGACAGGAGTGAGATGGAATCTCAACGTAGTTTTAATCTGCATTTCCCTGATGGCTAGGGATGTAGAACATTTTTTTAGATTCTTATATGCCATTCGTATTTCTTCTTTTGAGAACTCTCTATTTATTTCCATAGCCTATTTTTTAATTGGCTTGTTTGATTTCTTATTATTTAATTTTTGAGTTCTTTGTATATCCTAGATATTAATCTTCTTCAGATGTATAGCTGGCAAAGATTTTTTCCCATTCTTTAGGTTGCCTCTTTGCTTTATTCACAGTGTCCTTTGCAGTACAAAATCTATAATTTCATGAGGTCCCAGCAGTCAATTTGTGGCTTTATTGCCTGAGCAATTGGGGTTATATTCAGAAAGTCTTTGCCAAGACCAATATGTTGAAGGGTTTCCCCTAATTTTTCCTCTAGCAGTTTCAGAGTTTCAGGTCTGATATTAAGGTCTTTAATCCATTTGGACTTAATTCTTTTGCATGGAGAGAGAGGGAAGAATCTATATTTATCCTTCTACAGATGCATATCCAGTTTTCCCAACACCATTTGCTAAACAGGCTGTTTTTTCTCCAATGGGTATTTTTGGGATTTTTATCGAATATCAGGTGGCTATAGCTACCTAGACTTGCATCTGGGTCCTCTATTCTGTTCCATTGATCTACATGTCTGCTCTTGTGCCAGTACCATGCTGTTTTTGTTACTATGGCTCTGTAGTATAGGTTAAAATCAGGTATAGTGATATCACCAGCCTCATTTTTTTTCTCTTGATCTTTTATTGAAATATGTTCTTTCTTAAGCTTCTTAGCTAGCTGGGCATTCCACTGCACCACTGTTGATGTCGTCTATGATATCATGGGGCTGGCGGCCATCCACATTGCATCCCAGGATCTCTTTGATAATTCCAGAAAGTTCTCTGGCCAAAGACAGGTGGCGCATATGTTGGGCAATGTTGACAATCTCATCAAAAGAAATATTGCCACTGTGTTTAATGTTTTTCTGCTTCTTTCTGTCTCATGGTGGCTCCTTGAGGGCTTTGATGATCAGGGCAGAAGCGGAAGGCACCACTTCAATCTGAGCCTGTCTGCTCTGAATGGTCAGCTTCACTGTAATCCTCAGACCCTTCCAATCACTGGTTGCCTTGGCAATGTCATCACCAACCTTTTTTGGAGACAGACCCAGGGGACCCATCTTGGGGGCCAGGGCAGATGTGGCGCCGACCTCACCTCCAGTGCACCTCAGGAACACGACTTTGATCTCATTGGGGTGGAACTTAGGTGGCATGGTGGAGGCGGCTGGTGTCGGATGAACCCAGATTCGGGATGACCGAAGAAAGTTGCATCTTAGCCTCCTCCGAGCTGAAAGACGAAAGCAAAATATGGAACGCTTCGCGAATTTGCGTGTCATCCTTGCGCAGGGGCCATGCTAATCTTCTCTGTATCGTTCCAATTTTAGTATATGTGCTGCTGAAGCAAGCCTCATTTTTGTTGCTCAGTATTATTTTAGATATTCCAGTTTTTTGTGATTCCAAATGAATTTTTGGATGGTTTTTTCTATTTCTGTGAAGAATGCCATTGGAATTTTGATGGGGATTGCATTAAATGTGTAGATTGCTTTTGGTAGGATTGCCATTTTCACAATATTGATTCTCCCAATCCAGGAACAAGTGATGTTTTTCCATTTCCTAGTGTCCTCTGCAATTTCTCGCTTGAGTGTTTTAAAGTTTTCATTATAGAGATCCTTTACTTCCTTGGTTAGGTTCATTCCAAGGTACTTTATTTTCTTTGATGCAATTGTGAATGGGAATGATTCTCTGATTTCATCCTCTGTGTGTTTGTTGTTAGCATATACAAATGCTACTGATTTCTGTGTATTTATTTTGTATCCTGCTACATGGCTGTAGGTGTTTATCAGCTCTAACAGTTTGCTGGTAGAGTCTTTATGGTCCTTTATATATAGAATCATGTCACCTGCAAATAATGATAACTTGATCTCTTCCTTTCCAATTTGTACCCCTTTTATATGTGTCTCTTGCCTTATTGATATGGCTAAGACTTCCAGTACTATATTAAATAGAAGTGGGGACAGTGGACACCCTTGTCTTGTTCCTGATTTTAGTGGAAAAGCTTCCAGTTTTTCCCCATTTAGTAATATGTTGGCTGTAGGCTTGTCATAAATAGCCTTTATCGTATTGAGATATGATCCTTCTACTCCTAGTCTCTGTAGGACTTTTATCATGAAGGGATGTTGGACTTTGTCAAATGCTTTTTCTGTGTCTAGTGAGATGATCATATGATTTTTGTCCTTCAGTCCATTTATATAATGTATTACATTTATCGATTTGCATATGTTGAACCATCCCTGCATCTCTGGTATAAAGCCTACTTGGTCCAGGTGAATGATCTTTCTGATATATTCTTGTATCTGTTTGCCAATATTTTGTTGAGAATTTTTGCATGTATGTTCATGAGGGAGATTGGTCTGTAATTTTCTTTTTTTGTTCTGTCTTTGCCTGGTTTTGGTGTCAGGGTGATGATGGCTTCATAGAAGGAGTTTGGTAGGATTCCTTCTTTTTCTCTTTTATGGAAAAGCTTAAGAAGGAATGGTGCTAGTTCTTCCCTGAAGGTCTGGTAAAATTCACCAGTGAATCCATCTGAGCCTGGACTTTTTTTATTTGGGAGATTTTTGATAACTGCTCGGATCTCCATACTTGTTATAGGTCTATTTAAGTTATTGATCTCATCTTGATTTAATTTAGGTAGGTCATATAAGTCACGGAAATCATCCATTTCTTTCAGATTTTCATACTTAGTGGAGTATATGTTTTTATAGTATGTCCCTATGATTTTTTGAATTTCTCTGGTATCTGTTGTGATGTTGCCTTTTTCATCTCTAATTTTATTAATTTGTGTCTCTTCTCTCTTTCTTTTGGTCAGATTTGCTAAGGGTTTATCAATCTTGTTTATCCTTTCAAAGAACTAACTCATTGTTTCATTGACTCTTTGGATTGTTTTTTTTTGTTGTTGTTGTTTGTTTCCGTTTCCTTTATTTCTGCCCTAATCTTTATTATTTCTTCCTGTGTACTGATTTTTTGTTTGCCTTGTTTTGATGTTGCTAGATTAAATTTATCACTATTGTGTTTCTCCGTCTGTTCTGTTGTGTTCTCTCCACTATTTCTCTTACCTGATTCTCATATTCTTTACCTGTCATTCCTAGGTTCCATACAGATACATACAATAATATAAACACCAACACACATATACATGTGGCATGAAATTACAAGACTAGCAGGAGTGGAGAGGAGGCACGATGGGGATGTTTTAGTAGAGTGAATGTGATCACTTGACAAAATGTTGAATGAAAATATCTCTGTGAAACCCACATTTTATACAAGAAATTCATGCCAGTAAGACTTTAAAAGACAAACTTCCCATAAATAAAAATTAATGGAGTAAACAATTTGTTATTATCATGCTAACATTAATTCATGTGCTATAACCTATTCAATTTTAACCAATCAGTATTTTCTTTGTTTAAAAGAGAAGGAAGCATCTTACCGAGTTATCCGCTGGTCTGTACCTGAAAAGCAACAAAAGATATTCAATGACTTTCATGATTTCCTTTACCAAAAAGCCGTGGATGGCAGGTAATTTAATTTTACTAATTACAAAGAAGAGTCATATCACTCACATAAATGAAAGGAAGAATGCATAATTTAGAAGTTAATGTAAAAGAAGACACTGAATATGGATAGGTATAGATATTGTATACGATGAAAGGTAGATGAATGTGTAGCTGGCATCAAGATATAGAAAACAGGCACATAGTCAGGTAGAAACAGCAAAAGAATACCTTATTTTCAGTATTCCTACGTGCATTAACCTGATAACACTGTGGTCCTTAAGATAGGCATAGAAAGAGAAAGTTGCTATTTCTAGATCTTTTCTTTCTTTCCTTCTTTTTATGTTTTTTGCACCATGTCACCTATAATCCTTGAATATGATTCCTCCACAATAAAGCTAAGGTAGACACTTCCACAAGTCATTCTAGAGAAATGAGAACTGTCTCTGCCCGCTGACGTTGTCACCTTCTCTTCACGTTCTCAATAATTGAGAAAACACCTCTACACAATAATTGTTCCTCCTTCGAGAACAAAACTCAAGCAGCCTGTCAATATACAATGAAAGAGGAACCTAATACTTTTCGTCTAGTTTGGAATGCACAGAATCACTTTCATCTTCTATATAAAAGAAGACCAGCAGTAATGTATGCTTCTCTTAGGTAATTTAAATGGCTCACCCTCTCTTCTATCCTTGAAAATTCTACAGTGTATCTTTACATATGTAAGAGTTTACTTTCCTCACAGTTGTGGAGATTCAAGATCATGTCACCATCATCACTTCACCTCTAGTATGACTTCATGGCATCATGATCGTGACAACAGAAATAGGAAGATAAAAATCACAGGTTGAGGCTGGAGAGATTGTGGTTAAGGCTCTTGCCTGCAAAGCCTAATGACCGGAGTTGAGTTCACCAGTATCCACGTACAGCCAGATGCACAAAGTGGCACATGCCTCTGAAGTCTGTTTTCAGTGGCTGGAGGTTCTTGTACACCCATTCTCTCTGCCTGTCTCTCTTCTATCTCTCTCTGCTTGCAAATAAATAAATCAAAATATTTTTTAAATGTTACAGGGCCAATCAAGATGCCAAAGCAGGGGTGGATAAGGTTTCTTCACTTTTTTTTAATTTTTGTAATTCAGCAATGAGAACTAATTCAGGATCCCATGAAAAGCATCTTCATCACTTCTAGAAGCAGCCTCCTTGCCATCATGATCTTGCACCAAGCTCTACTCCTTACAAAAACCACTCCATCTACACAGCCATAGTCAGTGAGGAACAAGCCTTTACTATGCAAACACTTTAAGAACCAGCCACCTCTAGACTGTGGTATCCTCACTGTGAGCTGAAGTAGATTCTAAAGAGCAGAGAAGCAAATGCTACTCAAATATAGGTCTACTTTGGGTAAGATGACAGGGAGCAGGGATGTACAGGTACATATTTGCTAAGTTATTGCTTCTTTGAGTCCTTCTTGGATCAAAAGGCCCATGGTTTCAAGAGTATCTAGGTCTCTTTCATCTGTATATCATTTTCTCAATTTAATAACCAAATTGTTGTAGGATTGGATTGTTTTCTATGCAGACCTAGCAAAGCATTGTAGGAAAAGTATCCCTGGAACTGTGTCTAAGCTGGGTGTGAATGACAATTTAGTATTCTATTGTGTAACTATTTGAGATAGCATGATGTATGACTAAAAAAATAAACTTCAAGGTAATTTTTTTTCTTTTTCAAGGTAAATTTTTATTTGCATAGATTTTATATCATTTTATTTAAAAAACTCCCCCTTTCTTTCTTTTGTTTGGTTTTGCAAGGCAGGGTCTCCCTCTAACTCAGGCTGACCTAGCATTCACTATGTAGTCTCAGGGTGGCCTCAAACTCTCCGCGATCCTCCTACCTCTGCCTCTTGAGTACTGGGATTAAAGGCGTGCTCCACCACACCTGGCTTCTTTCCCCTTTTTTATTGTCCAGGCCTCCAGCCACTGGAAATAAACTCTGGAAATATGTGCCACCATGTGTATCTGGATTATATGGGTTCTGGGGAATCAAACCTGAAGCCTTAGGCTTTACAGGCAAGCCCCTTAACCACTAAGGCACCTCTCCAGCCCCTGCATTTATTTTTAATAGCTTAACTGCTATACTAGAAATATGTAACTCTAATGATCAGCTGATATTCTGGGTTCTAACATTATCATGAGAACGTTCATGGTATGAGGTGATCCATTCATTGTATTCTGAGGGTTTCAACAAAACAACATAACTGATGTTTTAGAAGCTGCAACCAAGTTTTTCACGGAATCAGAATAGTCACTCAGAAAGATATGAATGGGAGTCTAAAAGGGTATCATAGAAATGATGAAGGAGACATAGAACTCTGAGATATGCAACAATCAGGGATGACTTGTAGTGTAGAAGATATAGTGGTAGTGGGTTAGAATTACATCAATGGAAGAAATGAGACAGAAGGAAATAAGAACATTTTAGGGATCAGAAAACCTGCACCAAAGTGGCCAGAGATGAAAGTATTTGGGGGCAGTGATAAGTTGGGCATATGGGTGCTGCATCTATGTGTACTGAACGAGAATTTTGTTTTTGAGGCTTGTTGCAGTCAGGTTCACCTTGCTGGTAGAAAAATCACCTGACCAAGAGCAGCTTGTGGGAAAAAGAGGTTTATTTTGGCTTACAGGCTTGAGGGGAACCTCCATGATGGCAGGGAAAATGATGGCATGAGCAGAGGGTGGACATCACCCCCAGGCCAACATAAGGTGGACAATAGCAGCAGGAGAGTGTGCCAAACACTGGCATGGGGAAACTGTCTATAACACACATCAGCCCACCCGCAACAACATACCATCTCCTGGAGGTGTTAACTCCCAAATCTCCATCAGCTGGGAACCTAGCGTTCAGAACACCTAAGGTTATGGGGGACACCTGAATCAACAACAAGGCTAATAGTCTCACAAACACTTTGAAATTAACTCCACTCTCAAAAACATTTATTGATTTTTCTCTTACAGATCTACTTTTAACGATTACCTGAGGCTATTTGAACACCTTGGGATTTTATGCAGTCATTTGCTAAGCAGAAGGGACATCATGGATTCCTTAAGGAATGAGAACTTTGACCTGTTAGTTTTTGATTCAATAGATTTGTGTTCTTTCCTGGTTGCTGAGAAGCTTGAGAAACCATTTGTGGTCTTTCTTTCTGTAACATTTATGTATGCCGACTTCGGACTCCCAAGTCCCTTGTCTTATGTTCCAGTAAGTGGTTCTTTCGTAACTGACCACATGGACTTCTGGGGCCGAGTGAGGAACTTCCTGATGTACTTTGTTTTCTCCATGAACCAAAGACTAATGTATTCTCAGTATGACAACGCCATCCGTGAGCATTTTGCAGAAGGCTCAAGGCCAGTTTTGTCTCATCTCCTGCAGAAAGCAGAGCTGTGGTTTGTGAACTCTGACTTTGGCTTTGACTTTGCTCGTCCCCTGCTTCCTAACACCGTTTATGTCGGAGGTTTAATGGACAAACCTGTCAATCCACTATCGCAGGTAAGTGAAATCTTGGCTCTCAGCTTGGGCTCCATTCACAGTGCACAGGTGGTGATGGCCATCAGTCAGAGCAATCCTAAGGACGAAATAAGAGGACATAGCCAAGCAAACACTGTGGGGCTATATTTACAGGGTTGTGTGAGCATAGTGATAATAGCTTTTTTTTTTTAATACCCTATGATTGATGTCCTACCTATATGGTATACTGTCGAGTCCCCTCTCATTCTTACTCTAGACCTGGATGTGGTGGTATAAGTTCTTTACTTTCATTTGCATTTTGTATGTAACAGGTTTCCTTTTTTATATTTTATTTTTATTTATTTGACAGAGAAGGGGTGGAGAGAGAGAGAATGGGCATGCCAGGTCTTCCAGCCACTGCAAACAAACTCCAGATATGTGCGCCCCGTTGTGCATCTGGATAATATGGGTCCTGGGGAATTGAACTTGGGTCCTTTGGCTATGCAGGCAAACGCTTTAACCACTAAGCAATCCTTCCAGCCCTATTATTTTTTTTAATGATGCTAATCTCTCTAACAAGTACACCTTTCCCCATTCCCTCTTGGTCTGCATCTTTAAGCTTGTTCATGCAAGCTCACCAAACTGAACCTTTTGCATATTGGTCTGTCCCATTTGTTCACTGTCAGTTCAATCTGAGTAAGAGCAGTGATCAGTACTCTGCCGTACCTGGAATTGTATCCTGCCTTGCAAGGTCCTCCACTGAAAAACATCACTTCTTACTTTATCATTTAGCTTAACTCAAGTTTTTAAGACCAGACAAAATGAAACAATAGATCCAAACACATGAGTACATTTGATCTTTCTTTTCCCTCCTTTATTTTTGTGAGCTAGAGAAAGAGGAGAGAAAGAATTGGTGCACCAGGGTCTTCAGCCACTGCAATTGAACTCCAGATACATATGCCATCTTGTGTGCATGTGCCACCTTGTTTGCTTTGATTATCTTGTGTGTCTGGCTTATGTGGGATCCCATCTATATAAATTTTACAGAATAGGCAATTATCACAATGAAATGGATTGGTGGATTACAGAACACAGGGTATGTAGGAGTGGACTTTGACTCCTTATAGGATAAGAGCTACAAACATGGGGGACTGCAAAGGGTGCTGAGTGCTTAAAGGCACTTGTTTGCAAAGCCTAATGGCCTGGGATTTATTTCCCAGGACTCATGTAAAGCTAAATGCACAAAGTCACCCATGAATGTAGGATTCATTTGCAGTGGCAAGAGGCCCTGGTATCTACTTTTTCTATCTCATAAATAAATAAATCAATATCTAAAACAGCTAAAATGGCAGAGAGGGTAGTTGCATACAATTATTAATGTACTGAATGCAACCATATTTTTTTGCAATGCATATACTTGTTATATGAATTTCGCTTCAATAAGAAACAATCACATGGTGAAATGAATTGATACCATACCCAATCTACAGCTGGACTTGATGTTCAAGTATTAGAAAAATATCTTGCTAAGTGTTTCTAATTTTCAGCCATAGCCTGTAACCATTGGTACAGTAAAGTACATATGAATTTCAAGAAATATTGAAGTAAAACGTAGTAACTCATTTATTAAGTATAGAGAAAAGGAAATTTATCCCATTTCACCTGCACTTCTTAGGATAGTAAGGTTCTCCTAGATTTTAGAACTTCATCTCCAGAAAGACAACTCTTTTTATGGACTAGCACACTCCTGTACATCCTTTAGATTCCAGCACCCTTGGAACATCTGTGGAAAATCTTCAAACCTCCTAGGACCTCCAATCGGGCAATAAGTCTTTCCCTGATGTTAGGGTCAGGATTAGAGTGAAGAAAAATACTCCAACTACACCAGCTTCCTCATTCTTCAGAATGTGCTAGACCTCCATTTCAGGATGTGGAAGTGTTGGTGCTGTGCTATGTCCCACGTACCTCAGGTGCAATCCGGCCCTCTCCACACTTACTCCTGATTATGTGAAATATCTATAAGGGAAGACATATCTCTTTGTATTACAAACGTGATGTCTAGGCTATCCAGATATGGGAATATGCACAGAATGCAGAAGACTACCCTTGACAAAGAGCTATGAAAAGCATTCCAGGATACCTTGTAAAGGTGCTTATGGTAGATACCTTTACTTGTCTCATTTTCACGTGTTGACCACCCAGGCCTTTCACTAGTAACTTGGTTGATGTCTTTTGTTTCTTTCATCTCTCCAGGATTTGGAGGACTTCATTGCCAAGTTTGGGGACTCTGGTTTTGTTCTTATTGCCCAGGGATCTATATTGAGCATGTATCAGACTAAGAAACACATTGAAGAGATGAACAAGGCCTTTTCCCACCTCCCCCAAGGGGTGATATGGAAGTTCAATTGTTCTCAATGGCCTGAAGATGTCAAACTGCCTGCCAATGTGAAAATCATGGACTGGATTCCTCAGAATGATCTCCTTGGTAAGGACTTCCCAGGTAGCTGCACTCTCCATTCATATGTGTCTCTGTGGGGATTTGAACAAACTTTAGATGGAGCTGCTGAGCGGCAATGACTAATTCCCAGAGGACAGGAAAGAAGCAGGTCAGCTCACTTCTACAAGAGCAAGGCTGCCTCCAAACTGGTCACCATAGAAACTTTGCCTTCTGTTCTTTCCAGCCAGTCCTCATATCTGATGAGAGGTAACTGTCTCTCATGTCCCTCTGACTGTACCATACCTGCACTGTAAGGGTCACTTAAATATACTCCACTGCAATATGAGAACACCTGGGACACGTCTATGAGTGCATTGCCGCTCTCTTCAGTGGTCTGCTCAGCATCTGTTAAGCACGTGCACCTCACCAACATGCGTGCACACATATGGTCCCACTTTCCTGTCCAGGAAGGGGTGAAGATGCAAAGCTTCTCAACCCTGATACCAACAGGCTTTGAGGACGTGCCAAGGTACAAGAGTGCCAGGACAGTACTCTCACAGTTGGCTATGGAGCCCATCAAGCTGGGGGTCAGAGAGTGTTTTCTATCCCAACAGGCTTTCTCTGAGCTCTACTTTTTTGTAAGCTTCTTACTACTATGCAGTGGTTGGACCAGAAGTCATGGTTAAGATTATGGCTCAAAATCAGCTTCGTAACATAAGACACAGGTGTGTGTACATTTGAACCACAGCTCACTTACGGGGGAAAAGATTCTCATTTCTTGGGACAAAAGTGGAATGTGTAAAGCACGTGGAGGTCACTCATTCATTTATCACAGTCATTTTATCTGTTACCCAACAGTTTCATATGTGTGTATATTTTGATCTTATTTTGCCCCTGGGCTGGAGAGATGGATTAGCAATTAAGGTGCTTGCCTGTGAAGCTCAAGGACTCAGGTTTGGTTCTCCAGTACTCATAAAAACCAGATGTGCAAGGTAGCACATGCAGCTGGAGTTCATATTTAGTGGCTAGAGGCCCTGACACATCCATTCTCTCTCTCTCTCAGAAAAATAAATGAGTAAGTTTTAAAAAACCAAAGCATATTTTGCACCTATCATTTTCTCATGTGTTCCTCCCACTACCACTGGACCTTTCCTTCCTAACTAGTCTCCCACCTATTTTCATGATTTTTATTTTTTGGTGACCCACAGGGTTTCCTTAAGAGTGCTTGCATGAGCACAAGTGCCAGGTTTACTGGATATGGGCAATTTAGCAGTGACTACACCACTGAAAACAAATGTCTCCTTCTCTCCTTGCAATCCTAACAATTAATGTCAATAACTGGTCAGAGAACGGTTGGATCTTGTGAGGCCAATTTCCTAACAATCAGCCTTAAATCATCTAGGAGGGGTAGGGCCTCATGAGCCCCTCCCTCGTCAACGGCAGAATGTTGAAAGGCCCAGTCTTGTATAGATTTTGTGCAGTAACCACGTAAGCCAGATGCGCACGGTGGCATGTATGTCTGGTAACCATACTTCCTTTGAGTTCTTGAGTGTAATGACCATTTGATGAAATGTCATTTTACTTTCTCTAAAGAAGAGTGGAGCAGGAGAGGCAGAGCTTGGAGTGACAGAGGTATATGGTGTTTCTCGTCTGATTTGAGAAAGCAGAACACACAGTTTACTTTCTAAAAGAACAGAGACGAGGAAGGCTGAGTGAGAAAACAGAGGTGAGAGGTGTGAAGAGAGAGACAGAGAAAGGAAAGTATCAGCGGACAGACAGAGACAACAACTTGTTTGCCATAGTTCTCTGCAGTTTTCTCTGGTTCTAGGTCTCAGATGGCTTGGCGATGAAATCAGTGATCTATCTACTGAGGGACATTTCTACACAGGGAGGGCTGAAGATGTATCCTAAAATGCACACCCTTGGATGTTTCCTGCTCACATCGGTAAATTCACATACTGAAACACACACTGAGATCTCACTGGTATTCCTCTGTGTCACTGTTTTGATTGGCATTCTGCCCTCTCTCCTCAGCACACCCAAGAATCCGTCTCTTTGTCACCCATGGAGGGATTAATAGCATAATGGAGGCCATGCAGCATGGGGTTCCCATTGTGGGGATTCCAGTCAATGCAGACCAGCCTGAAAATATGCTGCGCGTAGAAGCAAAAAAGTTTGGAGTCTCTGTCAATTCACAGAATCTCAGGGCAGAGACATTGGCCCTGAAGATGAAAGAAGTCATAGAAGACGAGAGGTATGTAGTTGACTGATGGCATAGTCAGTAAGACAAGCAGCTCTAGCACTATTATTATGTATTAGTGTAAAAACTCAGAGAAAGGATTTATTTCAGCTTATAGTTCCATGACACAGTCCATTATCGTGGAGAAGGCATGGTGGCAGGATCTTGAGGCTTTAGAAATTTAGTAACATTTAAAAACATATTTATGTTATCTTTTTAATTTTTAAATTTATCTTAATTAGAAATTTAATAATAATCCTTTTAATTTACAAGAACACATTTTATGTTTTACCTCTTTATTTAAGATCAGGCTTTTGATTAGAAGGGAGTGGCTTTACTTTTATTATTTATTATTATTGTTTTGGTTTTCCAAGGTTGCTCCGGCTGACCTGGAATTTACTATGTAGTCTCAAGGTGGCCTTAAACTCACAGCGCTCCTCCTACCTCTGCCTCCAAAATGTTGGGATGAAGGGTATGCACCATCATGCCTGGTTTCTTCTTCTTCTCCTCCTCCTTCTTCTTCTTCTTATTTTGGTCTTTATTTTTGGTTAACTTTTAGGTTTTTGAGGACAATCAAAGGAGACTTAGATAAATGTAATTAGACTATTATAGGACCCTCTAGGGTGGATTGTAAATGTGTTTATTTTTTTATTTACTTTCTTGGGTTTTCAAGATAGGGTCTTTCTCTAGCCCAGGCTGACCTGGTATTCATTATGTCCTCTCAGGGTGGCTTTGAACTCACAGCAATCCTTTTTCCTCTGCCTCCCAAATGCTGGAATTAAAGGCGTGCACCACCACGCCCAGCTCGAGATGCTTTTTTAAATTTTTTTCTTCAGGTGAGAGCAATTGTTTATAGAGGAGTGGTTAAATTCTGGAGCAGGGGACATCATGTTCTGAGGGCCAATATAATCAATAAGGACTTTTGTGGAATTAGAATTGAGACAATGACTTATTAAATAAAAATTTTTATTAACATTGTTTAATTATGCATAACTTTAATTAAGGATTTTTAATTGTATTATTTTTAAAAGGAATGGGGACTATTAATGGTTTTTATCTATATGACGATTCACCTGTAAATTAATTTGATCTATAGATATTGTGAAAATATAAACACATGTAATGTATATATCCATCTTTATCATACACAAATAGACTTACCCAGATTCTGAATGTTACTAATTTGGAGGGATTGTTCTCTCTGTCTTTCTGATAAAAAAAATTAAAAAACCAACACGGAAATGGAAAGTGAAGCACAAACTGTTGAGCTTGTTCTAAAACTTCCCCTATCTTATTCCAACATTTTGTTTCTATAACTCCTTCATCTGTAAGCCAAGTATGATGTTCAATCACTATTTCTAATATTATATCCTAATTTGAGCCCTATCATAACTCATGGTCATAACTCGGCTGAGTTCATAGGGTCCTGCCCTTCACACTCTGGTCTGTAGCTTGGCTTTCTCTTTGCTTTACTCTGTTTATATTTGTGATTCCCTGGAGGTCCCTGTTTGGGGTGGCCTTCAGCTGTGGCCAGCACTACAGGGTTCAGGTACTAGAAGGAGGGTGGTGATGCCCAGAAAAAAGCAATACTCAATTAGACATAGAGAAATGAGGGAACCAGGGGCTCTCTGTCCCAACTAGGATCAGAGAGGCTGAATCTCTTGGCCCACAGTGTTTGTATTCTTAGGCTTATGCATGTATCACAAATATCTTAGGTATGTATCACAGATAATGACTTTGTCATCATACAAAGTGTCTTGAGAGAGGTTCCTTGATTTTATAGCATGTGGTTTTAAGATACCAGGTTTGTTTGCTAGAAAGGTATCTGGGTAGGTATTGTAAACAGAGTATGGGGAGGGCCTGTGGCTAGGATTTAATTTATTTTATCTAATTTAAGATAGGAGCAGCTGCATTCCTCAATTTGCACTGGCATACATGTTTACTTTCGTTCAATTATGCTGCCAACAACATTGAGATATGATAGTGGTCTCCAACACATAAATGAGTCTCTTGTCTTCCATTCTCTGACCACAGTGAATGGCCTACCACTAAAAAGGTGGTTCATCAGTTTTAGTTACTGATATAGTAAAATAAGACATGAAAACTACAATGTACATAACTGTGCATCTAGCATGCTGACCTCATATAAAGAGAAATAAAAACACTTTCTTTGTATAAGTGAGAGGGATTAAATAACTTAACTATTGTTTCAAGGGCATAATAAGCCTGAAATGGGCCTCCAACCATAAATACTCACGATGTTTTTTGATAGAGGAGTAAAAAACCACTCATAGAGCAGAAGGTTCTCAGTCTCAGAAAGGTTGTTGAGCTCCAGGGCTCAATCTCCCGTGTTCTGGACTTTTACTTTAATGGGTTTGACACTTTCCTTGGATAGTCACATAATTAAATTTCAAATGGCCACAATGCATTATACCCTGTAAAGTGCATTTAGGAGTGTGGTGAAACCTAGATATCACTAGGTCAAATTGTGTAATTCATAGCAGTTACCTTCTCAGTGCTGGGAACAAACACTTGACTAGATGCACCTTATGGAAGAAAAGCATTGACTATTTTGGCCTATAGTTTCTGAGAGGAAGTCTCATCATGATGTGGAGATCATGGCAGGAGCAGGCAGCTAGGCATCACATCTCTTTCATCTGTAGGGAAGGACGGAGAGTGAGCTATGAACACCCAGTGGAGCTGAACTAATAATCCTCAAGGCTTGCCCCAGTGACACACCTCCTCCAGCAAGGCTCCATCTCCCAAAGGCTTCACTAGCTGAGAATTAAATTTGAGGCTTAATCACAAACACATGAGACCAGGAATTACTTTTTACACTTGAACCACTGTAGGCAGAAGACAAAATCTTTGAGCCTAGGAATTTCGACATGGTGGCATAAAAGAATGAAATCACACACAAGCTGTTACCCAGGCAGATAACAGCAGGGAAGCTAGTCCTGGTTACCTTGATGCTGTGATAGCACAGGAAGGAAGTGTAGATATGTTCCTAGGCCTGACATTCTTCAGAGTACCAGTTGTCACCTAGTGTAGACACTGGCTCTCAACTAAGAGCCATCTGTCCTATAAGTATATAATAATATCATCAAATGCAATTTTCCTATTTTGTCTTTTTTTAGATAAAATCAGTCCTTACGTACTCTGTAATACATATACATACATACGTATACACACTCACACACACACACACACACATATATATATATATACACATACATATGTGTATATATACATATACATACATATGTGTATATATATATATATATCCATCCTAACACTTTGTGTGTTATTTGCTTATCTTTGTCTTATGTCCTTTATTGAAATTTCCAAGAGGACCAAGTTAGATTGTGGCAAGGCTTACCACTTAATTTCCTATGAATCCAACCCTTTATCATAGAAGAGGAACATGGGTGTGCACGAAGAGTGTGTGTGTGTGTGTGTGTGAAAATGGCTATATATTAGGGAACCAAATCAATAATGTCCCTTCTGTCTTTACCTACAGGTACAAGTCTGCAGCAATGGCCGCCAGGGCCATCATGCGCACCCACCCCCTGACCCCTGCCCAGAGGCTGGTGGGCTGGATTGACCACATCCTGCAGACAGGGGGCGCTGCACACCTCAAGCCCTATGCCTTCCAGCAGCCATGGCATGAGCAGTACCTGCTTGATGTCTTCCTGTTCCTGCTTGGAGTCATACTGGGCACCTTGTGGCTTTGTTGGAAGTTGCTGGGCTTCATGACCAGGTGGCTGTGTGGGGCCAGGAAGATGAAGAAGCCATGAATCCATGTTCTGGCTAGGGTGGAAATGTGTGTGTCTTGTGCATGAAAGGTCTTCCTACCACAACTTAACCCACCGCTAGTGGTCTCCGCTTTCTCTCCTCCTGTGAATGGCACATCAGGTGGCTTCTCACTTTTCTCTGCTCATTCTTAGAAATCTCGTGTACTACTCTGAGTCCTTATGCAGTGAGGGTGGAAAAGGACAGAAGGGATAAGCCAATGAAACAGAAGTGGGACTACCTAGAAAGAGGAAGTTTTTCAGTGGGATTGGACAAGGCACAAAGGAGAAAGAGAATGAGTGAAGGGGAAATTGATTTGTTCATGTATTGACATTCTCAACAAAAAAGAAATCCTGTATGCCAATCACAAGTATCTTTTAAAAATATTTTATTAATTAGGAACTTTACTGTATGGACAAATCACAAGTCGGTCGCCCTCATGTTATCCTCTTATATCCCTTGTTCCCTGACCCCACTGCACTGAGGTCCCTCCTCCCTGGGGTTTCTGGTATTCACAGTCAGGTTGTGAATGTCAGTCTCTGTGGATAGGGGAAATGCTTCAGGTTACTCCTTTCCACTCTGTGTGGTTCTTGCAATCTTTGCTCCTTCTCTTCTGCAATGTTCCCTGAGCCTTGGTGAGCAGATTATAAGTCTACTTCAGTGTTGAAATTGCTGCATCTTGTGGATCTCTGCTTTGATGAATTTTGAGTGCCCTCAGTATCTATCACCATCTCCCTGAAGCAGTTTATGTTTAACTCGCTATTTCCTCTGTGGTGTCACCCGTACTGTGGCTGATGTGCAAGAGGTGGCTTCCTTCATGAAGCCAGGCAGTCTGCTATCATTTCTTGTCACATTGTGGATTTTGGTTCTCCCAAGTTTCAGTGTCATCTGTAAAAACAAAAACCAAAACCTAAGAAAAATAAAAACAGGTTCTCCAAATCTTGTAGACAGTTCATGTTGCTGGGATGAACATATGAACCAGACACAAGGTAGAGGAGGAAAGGATTTATTTCAAGTTTACAAATCCAGGGGAAGTTTAAGATATGGCAGAAGAAACTTGTTCCCTTCCACAGATCCAGGCAGGGAAAAACTGAAGCAAGAAAACACCAGTACCAGCACGCACACCAAAAGATCAGCAAGTAGGAACTGGTAGCAAGCAGGACTCCAGAGCTCAGGTCTGTCTCATACCCTTGAGCTGGAATTCACATCTACCCCCAAACTCACCTTGGGACTGGACCCCAGGATGTGCTCTGAGTGACACTTCCCCCAGCCAGGTTGTTGGAGACCTAAGTTACAAGCTTTAAAAACCTTGAGTCTGTGGGGAACATACACATTCCACCTCTGTCCCTCAATAGATTCATGACCATTTCACACTGCAAATTGTATTTCATATAACTTCAAAGGTTCTCCTACTTTTTACAAACTTTAAGGTTGTTCCCGTCCCAAATCTCATATGAGATTCAAGATGGTCTCCTAAAAGTGAGTTGTGTAAAATCAAAATGGTTGCATACTTCCAACATATAATGGTATTGAGTAAACATTCCCATTGCTATGAGTCATAACAAGGAAGGACTGGACCAATGGCAAATCAATAACCATCAGGTAAACATCAAACATCTGAAGTTCAAGGCCAACATCCAACAGGTAATAAATGCCTTTGTATTTCCAATTTCTATTCCTCCAGCTGGGTTGAATAGCCAGGGTAAACATACATCCTGAGCCAACAGCACTCCACATAACCAAAACATCTTCTGGTGTCCACTGCAAACCATAGTCCATCTTTACCTTCATGCACTGGCCTTTCTAACCTTCAATACATGAATATTGTCCTGCTTCCCACGCTGCATCTCAGCAGTGGCTCCTGTTTAACTTCAAAGGCCTCACTGGCCACATAAGGAAATCATCCTGTTTCCCATAACACATTTCAGCAGTGGCTACTGGAAGCATGTGCACCCACTTCCATGTATTTTTTATGCTTGAAAATCAATACTAGGTGTGCAGAGATACAGCCATATTGTTCATCCCGGGACAAAATATATCATGATTTTAAAAACAAGGTTACCTTTTTATACTCTCTTTTCAGAAGAGTTTGCGTTTCTTCCATTCAGTCTTTCCAGGTTAGAATCACTGAGGCATCTTCTCTTGTTTTAATGTAAAGTAATTGGGCCATTCTGCATGATGGAGTCTTCTTGGCAATAGCAGTCACTGTAACCTAAAACCTTCCTCTGTGCCAGGAAGTTTAAATTTCCTTAAATTGTTCCCATCTTCAGAGCATACATTTTTTAGTTATTTATCTTCTGCTAAACACACCAGTCCATTACTTACCAAATCAATGTTGAATTAACTGTCTGGTCATGGGTAGTAGAACGCAGCCAGCCTTTATGCCAGTAGCTCATTCCTACAAAATTCTCTGGTGTTATCTCCTTCTCCTTTGAAAGTTCATAAACCAACATAATTCTCTCCACATTTAGTACTTCCAAACTCTTGCTAGACTAGCCCATAAAATTTGGCTAACTCCAAGGGTGCTGTTTTCCTGGTGAACCAGGTACCAGCACAAGGGTGAAGGAGATAAACACAGAGAAAAATCAACTCCTACCAAGTCAGAGAGCCAGAGACCCAGAGGTCCCCAACACCTCATCACTGAAGCAGACCAAAAATGAACCCAACATGGCTCAGGGAAATTTTGCGGAAGAGGGGGCGGAAAGAATGTCAGAGTCACATGTTGGGTCATGATATGCAGAGATATTTCTCCTACCCATAACTGTGGGCTAACTCCACAATGCATGACCCATATACCTCAACAAGGAGAGGCCAAGGGGAGGGGGTAGGTCAAGGATGAGTCTAATAATGGTTCCAAACTGACTGTATTTGCTGAATACAAAACTAATTAATAAAAAAATAAAAAGTTAAAAAAAAACAGGATTAAAAAAAATTTGGGTTACTCATCTCTATGTCTTCTGCAGTCCAAAGTTCCAAGTCCATCTATATTCTTTCAATACACATGCTCCAAACGACCAGAATCTGCATGGTCAGATTCATTGCACACCAACACCTCACTTCTGGTACCAAATTTGTGTTGTAGACAGTTTTATGTTGCTGGGATGACCATCCAAACCAGGCAAAGTTTAGAGGAGGAAAGGATTTATTTCAAGCTTTCAGACCCAGAGAAGTTTCCACAAATGGCAGAAGAAGCTGGCTCCCGTTCACAGATATAAGCAGAGAGACAAAACTGCAGCAGTCAAAATACCAGTACGAGCAAACACACACCAAAAATGCAACAAGCAGGACTCCAGGGCTCATACCTCTTCTTCTTTGGCCTGGAATTCAGAACTTCTCCTCAAACACACCTATGGGTTGGATACCAGGATCTGCCCCTAGTGAAACCTCTTACAGCCAGGTGGGCTGGAGACTCAAGTTACAAGCTTTAATGCAATACCTGAGTCTATGGGGAACATACATTCAAACTACCACGCCAACCAAGAGTGTGAGCTGCCCAGAGTAAAGGATTAGATAAGCATTGTTAATTGAGAGAGTTTTGATGTGTATAGCCACGCTTTTTGGCAAAAAAAGTAGTGGGAGGTTTTCTCTGGAGTGTGTAATTATTGTATTCCTAGAATTCTGACTTGGTAACAAGCATGTGTTCTCCTACTTGGCAGGCCTCTTACTTAGTCAGAGAGCTATTGAATACCCATATAGGCTGTGTGCCGCTATTGCACAACTATGTACATTTGGTCCAGCTGGTTATATTTTTTAAATTTATTTTTTTTCAAACAGAGAGAGAAGAGAGAGACAGAATGTATGGACATATTAGGGCCTCCAGCTACTGAAAATGAACTCCAGATGCATGTGCCACTTAGCGCATCTTGTTTTATGTGGGAATTGAACCCAGGTCATTATGATTTGCAGGCAAGCACCTTATCCACTTAGCCAACCATCTCTCCAGCCCTAGCTGGTTGATTTTGTACCTAGCAGGATCTCCTGCTTGTTCACACTGTTTGTGACCATTATTCCCCAGCCACTCACATAGTACTTTCCAGCACTATGAGGGCTGGCCACCAGGGATCTGGCTTCCTTTTAAATTCCAGCATGATCTTATTATGTCCTGTATGAAAAAAATGCGGGAAACAGAGGCTTATTCGATTTGCAACATGGTTTTGTTTTTTGGAAATGGCCATGTGCAGTGTGAAGCAGTCTTGTTGGATTACCTGTGTGGAGACCTGATTGAGTCATGTGGATGAACCAAGGGTTGATTTAGAGACCCTAAGAATTTTTGAAATGCCAAGACTGTAAAGTGGCCAAAAAGCAGAGCTGCTGGTTTGGAACCAGTGTTTCCAAGGCTGTGAGGAGCCCAGCTAGAGGGGTGGAATTTGAATTCCAGAGAGTCTTCACTGGTTAGAGATGTCACTCATAGAGTTAAAGAATTTGATGTCTGCCCTGCTTTTTTTTTTTTTTTAAACCTTACATTTGCTCAATCATTTTTTTGCAGTGTGAACATTTACTCTGTGCCATTATGGGTTTTTTGTTTGTTTTATGGCTCAGTGAAGAGTTAAGAGACCTTGGACCATGGGGATGTTTGAATAGCATTGGATTGAAAACCTATGGAGACTTTTAAAGTTGAGCAGAACGCATTGCATGTTACATAGATAGTTGTTAGTTTATGGGGGTCAGTGACAAAATGTGATGGATGGAATTAGGTGTCCTCCATAAACTCATGTGTTCTGAAAGCTAGGTCCACAGCTAATGGCAATTTGGGAATTGGAGACTCTTGGAGGCAGTATTTTGTTGGGGGCAGGCTTATGGGCACTATAGTCCACTTCTCCTTGCCAGTGTTTAGCTCACTCTCCTGCTGCTGTTGTCCACCTAATGTTGTCCAGCAGGTGATGTGCAGCCTCTACTCATACCATATTTTCTTCCATCATGGAGCTTTACCTCTAGTCTATAAGGCAAAATAAATGTTACACCTTCCCCTATCTCCTCTTTGATGCTCCTCTTATTCCCCCCAGATAGTTTTCATCTGCTTTCATGTCACAAAATTCCATTACTCTTTCTGTTTCCTTCTTTATTTCTCCCTTTCCCCTTCTGTTAAGGTACTCTTTTCTCCTCTTGCATTCCCCTCTCTAGTTTCATGGCATATATGTATCCTTACCCCTCATGCACATAAATACAAATCAGAATCTTGTTTCTGTGTATGGATAAAACACATGGAGTATTTTTTTTTCTGAATCTAGTTTATTTGACTTACCATAATGATTTACAGTTGCATCCATTTTCCTGAAAATGTTGTCATTTTATTTTTGTTATGGTTGATAAATTCTGTTGTGTATTTTGTATCACCTTTTTTGTCATACTGTGGTGTCACTTTTTATTTATCCATGTGCCTGTAGATGGATATGTAGGCTCCATTTCTTTGCTATTGTGAATAGCACATCAATCATCATGGATGTTCAAGTATCTCTGTAGTACTCAGTAGTGATATATATATATATAGCTGGATCATATGGTAGTTCTATTTTTAGTTTTATTATGGTTGATTTCTGTAGTGGCTGCACTAGTTTACATTCATAATCTTCCAGTATTTGTTAACATTTGTTTTCTTGATGATAATCATTCTGATGGGACATAGGAGTTTTAGATTGCAATTCCCTGAAGGCTAAGGATGCTGTAGAACACTTTTTCAATTGTTTATTGGTCATTAATGTTTCTTCTTTTGAGATATGTCTATTCAGTTTATTATCCTAATTACTGACGAGAAGATTTGTTTTCTGGTGATGAGTTTTATTTCTTCTTTCTTTCCTGTCTATTCTTTCTTGTTCTCTCACATTTCATGTAGGTCATATTCCCATTATGTTCCCTCTTCCCTGCTTCCATTCCACTAAGGGTCCTTATCAGTTGGGTTATTGATATTTATCTGGTTCTTAGGCTTTACAAGTAAACACCTTAACCATTAAGCCCCTTCATTTCTTTTGTCTTATTGCTTTGGCTGACTTCAAGCACTATATTATATAGCAATGGATAGTGGGCACCCTTGTCTTGTCTCAGATATTAGTGGAAAGGCTTCACTGTAAAGCATTTAGCATGATATTGGTTGGCTACGGATTTGTTATATAGAACCTTCATTGTGCTGAGTTATCATTTCACTACTCCTAGTCTCTCCAAAGCTGTTATCATAAAGGGATGTTGCATTTTGTGAAACCATTTTCTATACTTGATCAGAGACAAAAGACCAAGAAATGATTGTCAAAGCCTTTTCTGCATCTATTGAGATATCATGTGATCTTTTCCTTGAGTTTATTTATATGATATAGATATATTCTGAACCCTCATCCATCTCTGGAAGTAAATCCATTTGCTTGAGATGGATGTTATTTACATATGTTGTTGAATTCGATTTGCAAGTATTTTACTGAGCATTTTTTGCAGCTACTTTTCTTCAGAGATATTTGTCTGCACTTATTTTTGTTATATCTAACCCTGGTTTTGTTATTAGCATAATGCTTGATTCATAGAAGGAGTTTAGAAACATTCTACCTTTTTCAGTTGTAGGAAATGATCTGAGAAGTAGTAGTTTCAGATCTTCTGGAAGGATACAATAGAATTGTACAGTGACTTTTTTCCCAGTGGGATATTTTAAATTACTGCTTCAATCTCACTGTTGTATATAGATGTGCTTCAATTACTTAACTCATTTCACCTTAACTTTGGTACATCACATATATTGAGAAATTCATCCATTTCCTTTAGACTTTCCAGTGTGGTAGAATATAGTGTTTTGAAGTATGTCCTTATGATTATCTAAATTAATTCATAGCTGTTTCAATAATTCAAAACCTTTTCTTATCTCTTATCTTTTAGATTATGGACTTCTTTCTCTTTCTTTTTTAAAAAATATTTTATTTATTTATTTATTTATGCGATATGGACAAAGGGGGGGAGAGAGAGAGAGAGAGAATGGGCACACCAGAGCCTCCAGTCACTGAAATCCATATCCAGACACATATGTCACATTGTGTATCTGGCTTATGTGGGTACTGGGGAATTGAACCTTGATCCTTAGGCTTTGCAGGCAAGCACCTTAACCTCTAAGCAATCTCTTCAGCCCTCTTTTTTAAAAATTGTATTTATTTACTTGTGAGAGAGAGAGGAGAGAGAAAAGAAGCAGGGAGAACGAGAGAAAGAGAGAGAGAGAGACAGACAGACAGACACTGGGTGTGCTAGGGCTTTCAGCCATTGCAAATGAACTGAAGATGCATGTACCATCTTTGGATCCTTGCTTAGGTGAGTCCTGGGGATTTGAACCTGGGTATTTTGGCTTTGCAGGAAGCACCTTAGCTGCTAAGCCATCACTCCAGCCCCTCAATGATTTTTTTTTGAAGCAAGCCCAACAGACTGCCTTTTTATGCAAGAGTGAGAGAGAGAGAATTGGTGTGCCAGGGCCTCCAACCACTGCAATGGAACTAAACACACATGCAGCCCTTGTGCGCATGTGCGACTTTGTGTACTTGCATCACTGTGTGTCTGGCTTATGTGCCTTAACTGATAAGCCATCTCTCCAGCCCCCAATAATTCTTTTGTTTCCTTCATTTCTGTTGACTGATTTCCCCCTGAAATTTTATGTTTTTTCTCTCCATCTGGTAGTTTGGAACTGGTTTTTGTTCTTATTTATCCAAAATCTTCAGGCACATCATTGTTATTTGAGATCTCTCTATGTTTGTAATGTGGACATTTATATGTATAAACTTCCTTCTTAGGCCTTTCTTCACTGTATCCCATAGCTTTTGGTATGTTGACTTTTCATTCAGGTCTTGTTGGGCCTTGAGAGGCCCACACGTGAGGACTAGTGGAACTTCCTGAGCCTAGCTAAAGTTTGGCGAACTGCCTCTGGCCAGCTATGACTCAGCAGGGCGCCAAGTGGCCTCTGGCCTGTTACTTCTGCATAGGAGTTGGAATTCCCACGCGCACGCTTAGAACCAATCATTTCAAAAGTCGTGGTATACTACTGGCCCTTACCTCACCTCCCATCCTAGAATCCTCACCCTAGTTCTCAACACTATATAGGCAACCGCCTGTAACAATAAAGTGAGTTCCTGCTTCAACAAGACTCCTGACTCAGTGTGGTTTTTCTCCAGTGACTAGGAGAGGTTCTGAGTCGTCGACACTCATCTTCCTCCTCAACCCCTTGGGAGGAACCAGCGGGCCTGGTCCTTCCTCAGCACTACATGCTGGGGGAGCCCGGCAAGGTCTCAGAATTTTTTAATTTCCTTCTTGAGGTCTTCAGGTACTCATTGATTATTCAATAGTGTATTGTTTAATCTCTAGGAGTTTGTGTACATTCTGTTGTTTCTCTTGTTAATTTCTAGATTTGTTGTATTGTGGTTACATAGAATACAAGTAGTTATTTCAATTTTCCTAAATTTGTTGAGACTTGATTTGTGTCTTAATATGTGTGACCTATTTTAGAGAAAGTTCCATTGGTTTCTGTTTATTCTGTACTCCTTGGATAGAATGCTCTATCTATTCATTTGATGTAGGGTGTCATTTAAGTCCATTTAACTTCAGTCTAGATCATCTGTCTATTGGTGATAGTATAATTGAAGTCACCCACTCTTACTGTGCTGGGAGTTATCTCTGACTTCATGTCCAGTGGATACTGTTTATAAAATCAGGCTCACCTGTTTGGTACATGTACATTTAGAACAGTATTGTCCTGTTGGTTAATTGTTCCTTTGATTAGTATAAAGTGACCCTTTTTATCTGTTCTGATTAATTTTGGTTTGAAGTCCATTTTGTCGGATATTAAGACAGTTTATTTCTTTGTTCCATTTCTTTGTATTACCTTTATCTGTCTTGTTGACATCAGCTTCACGTTGGTTGCTGGGATGAACTTCCAAAGCAGGCACAGTTTATGGGAGGAAGGGATTTATTCGAAGCTTACAAATTCAGGTAAAGTTCCATAATGGAGAAGAAGCTGGCCCCTTTCACAGGTCCACACAGAGAAAAATACAACCAGCAGCAGCATAAGCAAGCACACTGCAGGAAACCAGGCAGAGCTCAAGCACTCTGCATATCTTTAGGTTAGAATTTAGATCCACACCTGAACACATGTTATGGCTGGACCTCAGGATCCACCCACAGAGACACCTCCCCCAACATAGTGGCTGGAGATATAAGCAGCCTTATTAAGACTGAATCTATTGGGGACATCCCTGGCCCCGATTAGATTCATAACCATCTTTCATTTTAAATTGTATTCAGTCCAACCCCAAAAGTCCCCAAAATCTTTACCACCTTAAGATAGTTCCAAAGTTCCAAGTCTTATCTGAGATTCAAGAATGTATCTTATATGTTTTGGTTAGATGTATCCATTGTGGGATTAGGTGATCTAACTGGATTTTCTTGCATTTGATTTTTCATGTTATTTCTTTTGCGCTATGTTCTGCCCATGACAGTGTATGGGCAGGTAGGTGGGTGTATCAGCCTGGGCTCAAGAACAATGGGAATCTTATGCAGCCTGGGGCAGTTGCCAAGCAGGCTGGGCTTTGTCTCTCACTTGCCAAAGCTGCCTATCTACTGCCTGGCAGGGGCGCCAAAGTTGCCTGAGTTCTCAAGCGGTAATGTACCAAAGGTGCCTGCATTCGAGCTAGGAGTGGCACTGAGGCACCAAGCACTGAAGCAGCTCGAGCTCTAGCTGGGAACTCTGGGAACTAGAAGCAGTCTGCGCTCCCCTGCCACAGGACAATGGCGGACAGCCGGCGTGGCAGACAGGTAGGGGATGGCACCTGAACTGGCGCAAGCGAGAGACACAGTCTGAGCTTGCATGGCACCTGCTGTGGGGACTGGGCTCGCTCAGTAAGTGGGCGAGTGGAAGAGAGTGTGGAGCAGTCTAAGCTTCCGCGCACAGGGAGCAATAGTCACGCGGTGGCAGCCGTGCGGGCTCCCATGCAGCAGCAGCAGCAGGGACGGTGCTGTGAACACGGCAGTTATTTGGGGTGAGGGGTGGGCTACCCGCCCGCGAGGAGATCCGCGATTCCCTGTTCCCCCGCCTCTGTGCCCTCCCAGATTTCTCTCCCCTAAAAGCCACTATATACCCTTAATATCTTGCCTTTCTTTCCCCGGGATTTGCAGCGCAGCTAGGTGGTCGCCATCTTGGCCCGGGTGTCCTGTAAAATCAATATAAGTTAAACTTTCAACATGTAAAGGCACAGAGTAAACATTTCCCACTACAATAAGGCATAACAAGGAGAGGATGGAACAATGAAAACTCAATAACCATCAAAAAATTTAAAAAAATTAAAAAAGTGTTCTGGTGTATTCTTTTGGGTCACTTGTATATATATTTTGAAGTACAAATGTGTACACAGAGGAAAAGAATGGAAAGAGTGTGCCTTATATTTTGCAAGATAAACTTGAGCGGGATGGCAGGATACACATTCATTCTGGAGAACAAGAGTAAAACAGAAAACCACTTTAAAGATTATAAATTTACTTTTCTGTATAGCTTTTGGTTAGAAGGTAGGGATCAAATTTTCATCTTTTTCAGGAGTCTCCATACTGATTTTCAGAGTGGTTGTGCAAGTTTGCACTCCCATCAGCAGTAAGGGTTCCTCTTTCCCCACAATCTCACCATCACTTGTTGTCATTTGAAGTTTTGATGAATGCTACTCTGACAGGAGTGACATAAAATCTCAGAGTCATTTTGATTTGCATTTCTTTACTTTATTTTATTTATTTTTTATTGACAACTTCCATATTTGTAAACAATATCCCATGGTAATTCCCTCCCTCCCCCCCCCCACTTTCCCCTTTGAAACTCCACTCTCCTTCATGTTCCCTCCCTCTCTTAAAGGAGAGACTGACTGATTGATTTGTATTTCTGTTATGACTACAGAGGTTGAACATTTCCTTACATGTGTAATGGCCATTTGTATTTCTTCCTTTGATAATTCTCTGTTCAAATTTCTACCCCACTTTTTGATTGGATTGGATTGCAGTCAGGTTTGTATTGCTGGCAAAAAGCACCTGACCATCAGCAACTTGTGGGGAAAAAAGATTTATTTTTGCTTATAGACTCAAGGATAAGTTCTATGATGGTAGGAGAAAATGATGGCTAGAGCAGCAGGTGGACATCACCTCCTGGCCAACATCACATGAACAACAGAAACAGGAGAGTGTGGCAACACTGGCATGGGGAAGCTGGCTACAATATCCTTAAGCATGCCTCCAACAATACACTGCCTCCAGGAGGGTTTAATTTCCAAATATCCTTCAGCTGGGGACCTAGCATTCATAACAGCTAAGTTTATGGGGGACACCCTAATCAAACCAACACATTCTTCCCCTTGCTCCAATAAACTGATAACCACACATGATGTAAAATACAATGCATTTAGTCCAACATTAAAAGTTTCCATAGTTTTTATCAATTCCAATGATGTTCAAACATATCCATAGTACTAGATCTTTTAGCTGAGCTATAATACCACTCCTCTCCCCCCCCCCCCAAAATCATAATGCCAAAGAATAAGTGTTCACATTGTAAAAGATGGCATTGGGCCTAGCAAAGAAATATTCAACCAATATAAGTTTTAAACAGGGCAAACATCAAACTCTAGTTCCAAGTCCAACAACTCTAGTCAGTGAAAAGTATCAAAGTTTGATGATTCTAACCACTGACAAGTCTCTGGAGTTCCAATTCTGCCCCCGCAGTTCAGCTACTCATAGTCCCAGACAACTTCATCTGGTGTCAGCAGCTCTCCTTGGTTGCCATCTCATAGTCCTGGCATCTCCACTAGGTCTCCAACTGCAGCCCACGGTTTATCTTCATGGGTCAATTGGACCTCCATGCAGGTAATAAGCCTGCTTCACAATGCCCATGGCCATTTCCATAAAACAAAACCACGTTGCCCAGATAGAGAGGCAAAACTAAAAATCCAAAAACTGCCAGTCACTGGTTATAATATCGAGCATAAATTATAGATGTTTAATGTTTGCTTGATGGTTATTGAGTTTACATTGTTATAGTATCTTTGCTATGCTTCTTAAAAACTAGGCAATGTCTCCAGCCCTGAAACTGTCTTAAATTGGTAAAGACTATGGGGCCTTTGAAGCTGGGCTGAATACACTTTACATTGTGAGATGGTTATGAATCTACTGGGGGCCGGGGATGAAATGTGGTAGTTTGAATGGATGGACACCAGTAAATTCAGTTTTACTAAAGCTCCTTGAAGTTCCCACTGTCTGGCTAGAAGAAGTCGTGTGGGTGGATCCTAGAGCCCAGCCCTAAGTTGTGTCAGATCTGGAATTCCAGGAAAGGATATGCTGGGAGCTAGAGCTCTGCCTGGGTTCCTGGAGTGTGCTTGCTTATGGTGCTGCTGGTGGTATTTCTCTCTGTGTGGACCTGTGAAAGGGATCCAGCTTCCCTGAGATTGAGGAACTTCTCTTGGATCTGTAAGCTTCAAGTAAACCCTCCCTCCTATAAACTGTGTCTGGTTTAGAAGTTCATCCCAGCAACATGAAGCTGACTGTGACTCATAACACCTACCAAAACCAAGCCACACTAGGTAACTCACCTGAATAGAGATATAATATCAAATGAAATTAGAGCTGTAATTAAAACTTTCCAAATGCACAAAAAATGTCCAGGCTCATTTTCACTCCTGAAGTCTACCAAACCTTTATTAAAGAACTAAAGCCAATGTTTCTCAAGTTTTTCCACATAATTGAAAAGGAAGAAATGTTCCTGGTTCCTTCTCTGAAGCCTGCATTACATTAATATCAAATCCATACAGACACACAAGAAATGAGTATTACAGATCACTATCCCTGATGAACAAAGATGCAAAAATTCTCAATAAAATTCTTACAAACTGAATTCAAGGACACTTCAAAAGTGTCATCCACCTGAACCATGTAAGTTTAATTCTAGGGATTCAGGGTTGATTCAACATATGAAAATTGATAAACATAATACATCACTTAAATAAGCTTAGACTCAGGAACCACATGATTATCTCAATAGATGCTGAAAAAGCCTTTGCAAAAATTCAAGATCCCTTCATGATGAAAACTCTGGAGCAAATAGGGCTGGAATCATAATATCTCAACATAATAAAGGCAATATACAACAGACCTAAAAACTATCATACCAAACAGGGGAAATCTTGAAGCACTCACATAAAGGTCAAGAACTAGGCAGGGGTGCCCACTCTCACCACTGCTTTTCAACATATTTCTTAATGTCTTAACTCAAGCAATAAGTCAGAATAAAGAAATAAAAGGAGTACAAATTGGAAAGAAAGAAACCAAACTACCCTACTTGCAGATGACTTGATTCTATATATGAGATCAAAAAAAAAAAAAAAAAAAAAACCTAACTTCAGCAAATGGTGCTTGAGAAACTGCATAGCCATATGTAAAAGACTGAATTTGGACCCCCTCCTCTCAAGTTGCACAAAAATCAACTCCAAATGGATCAAAGACCTCAATATAAGATCCAAAACTCTAAAATGACTGTAAGAAAGAGTAGGAAAAAACACTTGAAGATACAGGCAAAGGGAGACTTTCTATATAAGACTCCAATAGCTCTGGGAATTAGACAAGCACTCAACATCTGTGGCCTCATGAACATAAAAAAGGCACTGTACAGATCATCAAACCATCAACAGAGTTAATAGACAAACTACCGAATGGAAGAAAAATCTTCACCAGTTATACCTGCAACATAGGGCTAATATCTAGAATCTACAAAAACTCAAAAATGTAAATAATAAAAATATCAAGCACACCACTCAAAAAAAATGAAGCAGGGAACTGAATAGAGAGTTATAAAAGGAAGAAATACAAATGGCCAATGAACACCTAAAGACATGTTCAACATCTCTACTCATTAGGGAAATGAAAACTAAAATGACTATGAGATTCCATCTCACTCCATTCAGAATAGCAACCAATAAAAAAAAATCAAATGACAGCACATGCTGGTGGTGGTGGGAGAAAGAGGAGCCCTTGTCCACTGCTGGTGGGAGGGCAAACTTGTACAGGGACTATGGTACTCAGTATGGAGACTCCTCAAAAGGCTGAAAATAGAACTGCCATTAGATCCAGCTGTACCACCTTACGGCATATACTCTAAAGTCTGTATAATGTACTACAGAGACACATGCTCCACCATTTCTATCACTGCTCAATTTCCATTAGCCAGGAACGGGAAGCAACCCAGATGCCCATCATCAAATGAATGGATAATGAGGACATGGTACATATGCACAATGGAATTCTACTCAGTGGTAAGTAAAAATGAATTAATCAAATTTGCAGGAAAATGGAGAGACTTGGGGGAAAATTCATGCTAATCAAGGTCAACAGGCTAAAACATTCAAACGCCATATGTTCTCTCTCATATGAGGTTCCTATCCTGGAGCAGTTAGTTAATTGTACGTGGTAATACATGTCAACAGTATGGACATAGGACTAGAATGAAGCTAGGACAAAGGAAAAGAGGGAGGGAGGGGAGGAAGGGCTACTCAACAAGAAGTGGAGGTAAAGAAAGGAAGGAAGAAAGAAGGGGATGGAAAAGTCTAGGGAGTAGTGGAAGGGGGGGCCATGGAGAAATACACAAAACTAATGGCAACATGAATGAACTCCAGAGAATCCTTCCTCCTGGATACCACTCTAAAAGTCACTACCCTAAACAAGGTGGAGGGTGGGTGGACCTAAACAGAAGAGCCCCATAGAAGGTGGAGATATCATAATCCTAAAACCATGGGCTTTGGCTGGTAAATTGCAGGTCCAGAATTGGGTTGATCTCTCCCCCTTCCTCTAGTGAGCTGCTGGTCAGAGAAATCCATGAGATTCTCCACATCAACACAGGCTGTTGCCCAAACACTTGGTTACCGGCAAGAGATAAAAGGTAAGGCCCTATTGCTAAGGACACCACAGCCTGTGGCCACAGGATACCACATGACTGTGCTGGAACTGAGGGGAAATCCGGTTTCCTCCCAGCTAGCCCACACAGTGCTGGAAAGTGCTATGTGAGCTGCTGGAGAACAATGGTTGCCAACAGAGTGAATAAGCAGGAGATCTTGCCAAATACAAAATCAACCAGCTGAGCAAGAAGTACACACTTGTGCAGTAGTGGCACAGCCAATGTGGGTAACCATGTGTTCATGGATTGGACATGAGATCTGCTCAGTGGGGAAGTTCTCATTTCTGGCTATGAGAACCAAGCCAGATCCCCTAGGGCAGGAAACCAATGGGCTTCAGAGGCATCTCTTTAATTAAGAAGAGTAGACACAAATATCAATGTCTCACTAATGACAGACCATATCAGTCAAATATATGATTGCAATGTGTTTTACAGTATTTTGATGTAGCTAGCAGTTTTAGTAGTCTGAAGTATGTCATTAATATGAAGGTTTAGAGCATTCAGGTTGTAGTAAATAAACTCTTCAACTTTAGTTCTTCTTTTGCGGTTTAACAATAGATCTAATGAGCTTTTGAATGAAGAGTTAGTGGGTTAGCTACTCTTTTATAATTGTTTTTGCTCATTTAAGCCTCTGTTTTATTCCATTTTCATATGCTAATAAGTATTTACATTGAAGCAGATCTATAGTGTCCATTATTTTGTCAAGAGGTTCATGCTAAGGACATAATGTTTCTTAGTTTTCTATGTTTTATAGATGAGGATCCAAGCCTAGTATGGGATATTGCAGGAAATTAGTCTTACTTAACCAATTGTTATTTGCTTAGATTTTAAAGAGAATGAAAAATCATACCAGGTTACAAACTGGCTTCTACTTGAAGATCAACAAAACGAATTTGACAGGCACAGCTTTGCAAATGAGTCAGTTCATGGCAGGTAATTTTCTTGAATCCTTTGATCCGCAGTGACACTAGTGAAGGGATACAAATGAATAGATGGATAGATAGACCAGGCAGGTTTAAGAGAAATGATAAGTGAGTGGATCAATGGATACAGAAATGGATAGTATATGAGTGGTTGATGTTAGATAGGCAGATGGCTAAATTAGTGATGAGTTGGAAGTATAGATATAAGGATGGATACTGTATAAGTGATGCATGGTAAATGGGTTGATAACTGGATCCATGATGGTATGGAGGGAACTGAGAAGTATACAGCAGGGTTGATTGAGTTGAAGAATACCTCATTGCCAGCCATCCAGTCTATATTCTCTTTTGGCTACAATCATGAAAATAATTCTGAAGAAAAATAAGATTCTCCTTCGAAACTTCCTTTTCTAAACATCACCTGGAATCTGTTCATACAATCTTCTCAGTGATTCCACACCTGGATAGTCACTCCAGCTTCACTTTACAGGCAAAACCAACCATCTTTCCATTGTAGGCTGTCACATTATTCTCACATACAAACTTAATGTGTCTCACCATGTTGCACTTTTACACATAGGTGTCATTACACTTTTCCTATTTTGTCCCTCTGCTCCTCTGCCCTCCCCATGACCCTGGTCCTCCCTCTTTATTGATTCCCTTCCTCCCCCAGTAGTTGTCTCTTCTTTCATATCATGAGCCTTCTCTTTTTCTTCACTCCCTCCCTTAAGAGGGCTTCCTGTTCTCTCACATACACACAACATGGGAAAACATGTAGAAGGCTTCTGTTTTTAAATTACTGAACTTATAGTCTTGTTTATCTGAGATTTGAACTCCAATACTATTACCAGAAAATTTGCAAATACATGAAAGTCCCAAGATATATAGGATTTAAAAAAAATTACCTTGTCCCTGATAATTGTTGAAGCTGTAATCCTGTCACATATAGATTGGCAGGGAAACAATACAGTTACTCAAAAACGCATTATATGAATGTAGGTTAAACAGGTCATCAAAGATTTGATCACTGAGACTAGAACTCTGAGGTCTGTTTTCATAGGGAGGCTCCCACTACTGAGGAAATCAATAGAAGTAATATGATAGGATTGTGAACATTCTGGGGTATTGAGAAATCTGCATTAACATGAAAAAGCTATCCCAGCACTCGGGAGGCAGAGGTAGGTGGATCGCCATGAGTTCGAGGCCACCCTGAGATTACATAATGAATTTCATGTCAGCCTGGGCTAGAGTGAGACCCTACCTCAAAAAACAAAACAAAACAAAACAAAAAAAAAAAAAAGGAAAACATGAAAAAGCTGAAGGTATTTGTTAAAAAACAGTTGTACTTAAGATGGATGAATGCTTAGTCACATTCTTACCCGGAAAATTCCACCCCCCCCCCACTTAGTGTCTAATGTAGCCCATCCTGGCCTCACACTGACCGCATAGCCCAGGGTAGCCTTTTCTGCAGGAATTATAAGGCTGTGTACAGTTTTGGAATATTTTCTTTGGGATGGTTTACAACACAATATTAATTGATTTTCATTTTTTACAGATATAAACATCAAAGTATTGGAAAGCTATATGAACACATTGGGAAGTTATGCAGTCATTTGCTAAGCAGAAGGTACATCATGTGTTCCTTAAGAAATGAGAACGTTGACCTGTTTGTTTTTTTCAATATATTTTATTTATTTGAGAGAGAGAGAGAGAATCAGGTAGAGAGAGGTTGGGCACACCAAGGCCTTCATCCACTGCAAACAAACTCCAGACACATGTGCTTTCATGTGCATCTGGCTCATGTGTGTCCTGGGAAATTGAACCAGGGTCCTACTCACTCGTAGGTAGCCTACCAGCCTCCAAATCCTCCCAAGCTGCTGCCGTACCCACAGTCCCAGCTTCAGGATACCCCCACAATTACTGTATGAAACAGGACCCAGGGCAACATAGTTCCACTTGCCTCACTGCACAGGGGTGAACACCCTGCTACCCCTGCCCATGCATGACCTTGGGCAGGCTCCGCCCACTGGCCCGCTGGAGCTCAGGCTCCATCAGTCCATTTGTCCATCACACGCGCGCTGCCGATCCCTGCTTGTGCAAGCTTAGCCTGCTCTGCCCATTTGCCCACTTACTGCACCAGCTGCCACCCATCCGAGTACGAACTCAGGCCCATTCCAACTGCCCATGTGAGCTCATGGTCACTCTGCCAGTCCGCATGTGCCAGCTCCTGCCTGTCTGCCACGCAGGCCACCTGCCAGTGTCCTGTTGTGCACGAACTCAGACTGCTTCTGTGCCCCAGTGTTATGCCATGTGCAAGTTTAGCCTGCTTCAGTGCTTGGTGCTTCAGCATCCCTCCTAACCCCAGCAAAGGCAACTTTGTCATATCACCACATGAGAGGGCAGACAACTTTGGCCCCCCTGCCACGCATTCCACCAAGTGAGAGTTCAGACTGCTTGGCATCTGGCCTCAGGCTGCTTCAGCTTCCCACTGTGCTTGAGCTCAGGCTGATCCACCCACCTATGTGTTAGCTCAGGACCACTCAGCACATTGCTTGCAAGCTGGCTAGCTCAGGCCAGCTCCCCCAAGAGGCATCACTTCCCCCACCCATCAAGACCACAGTCCTACTCTCCGTGACCATACACTGTGATGGGCAGACCACAGCCCAAAAAATTAACATGAAGAATCAAATGCAAGTAAATCCAGTTAGATCACTCAGTTAGATCACTTAGGATCAGAACACCAAAATGAAGCTATGAGCAATGCAACCCTGACGAAGCTACTGGTAGAACTTGCAGAAAAGCAACAAAGCACTGATAATTGTGTGGATGCTGCCATCACTAGACTAGACCTAATAGATAAGAAAAGGGAAGGAGTTCAAAGACAGTTAAGAGACACGAAGGAGAGTGAAAAAAAAGAGGACCTCAAAAATCACCTGGCAATGCTAAATGAAGACGTAAAGAAATGCAAGGATGAATTCCAAGAAGCATCAAGAAAATCAGAAAATGATGTGAAAAGGGAGCTTGACAGAGGGATGGAACTATACATAGAAAAGTAGTAGAAAATGCAAACCTAATTGAACAAGTCCAAAACTCTCTAGAAGCTCTCAAGAGTAGAGTCAGTCATGTGGAGGATAGAAACTCTGATCTGGAAGACAAGATGAAAGAAACAGTTCCAGAGTTCAAAAGTTTCAATAAGTTCAAAAATTTCTGTGAACAGAACATGAGGGAAATGTGGGATACCCTTAAATGTCCTAATATCCAGATCATTGAAATACCAGAAGGAGAAGAACGTCAGACCAAAGGCATGGAGAACTTATTTTACAAAATAATTGAAGAAAACTTTCCCACTTTCTCAAAAGAAAGGCCCATCAAGATACAAGAAGCTAACAGAACTCCAAACAGATTGGACCAAAGGAGAAACTCTCAAAGACATATTGTCATTAAGACTCTAAACATTGACACCAAAGAGAAAATCCTAAAAGCAGCTAGGGAAAAACAACACATCACTTTTAAAGGTAACCCCATCAGAATTACTTCAGACTTCTCAATGGAAACACTGAAAGCCATAAGGGACTGGAATGAACCACTGCAAAGTCTAAACTTATGGCTTCCAACCCAAAGTACTTTATCCAGCAAAAGTGTCCCTCATAATAGATGGTGAAAGAAAAACTTTCCAAGTCAAAACTCAGCTTTACAATTATATGAACACAAAACCAAACCTACAGGAGCATATTTTAGGAAATTCTCCACACAAGAAAATCAAATAATCAACCCCAAATGCCTACAAGAAGCAGATCACAACAACCAAACTCAGAGAAGGCACAAAACACTTCAAAGTCCATGAAAACACCAAACCACATATACCAACACAATATGGCAGGGATCAAATCAAACCTCACAGTCATTACCCTAAATAAAAATGGCCTTAATTCACCCATCAAGAGACACAAGCTGACAGGATGGATCAGAAAATTAGACCCCTCAATCTGTTGTCTTCAAGAAACCCACCTCACCACTAAAGACAGACACCTCCTCAGGGTGAAAGGGTGGAAAGCAATATTCCAAGCAAACGGGAATAAGAAACAAGCAGGCCTAGCTATATGAATATCAGATAAAATAGACTTCAAACCAAAAATAATCAACAATGACAAAAAAGGCCACTTCCTACTTATCAAGGGAACGATCCATCAAGAGGATATTACAATCAAAAATCTGTATGCACCAAACACAGGGGTACCACAGTTCATAAAGCAAAACCTATTTGACAATAAAACAGAAATAACCACCAACACAATCACATTTGGGGACTTCAATACACCATTATCAGTAATTGACAGATCATCCAAATAGAAACTCAACAGAGAAGTAAGAGAGCTCAAAAAAACCATAAATCACTTAGACCTAACGGACATCTACAGAACATTCTGCCCCAAATCCACAGACTACACATTCTTCTCAGCAGCCCATGAAACATTCTGTAAAATAGATCATACACTGGGTCACAAAACCTGCCTCCATATATTTAGGAAGTTTGGCATAATTCCCTGCATGACATCAGATCACAATGGTATATTGCTAGAAATTAACAACAAAAGACTTGCCAAGAAACCCATTGGCTCCTGGAAACAGCACACTTTCAAACAATAAATGGATAGTGTATGAAATAAAAAATGAAATTGCAAAATTTCTAGAAATGACTGACTATGAGAACACATCATAGAAAAACCTATGGGACACAATGAAGGCCGTCCTCAGAGGAAAATTCAAAGCACTAAATGCCTTCATAACAAAGACAGAGAGATCCCAAATCAACAACCTAACCTTCCACCTAAAGGCACTGGAAAAGCAAGAAAAATCCAACCCAAAAAGCTCCAGAAGGAAAGAACTAATTAGATCAGAGTGGAAATTAATGAATTGGAAACTAAGAAAACAATTAGGAAAATTGACAAAACAAAGAGCTGGTTCTTTGAAAAAATACATAAGATTTTCAAACCCCTTGCCAAATTGATCAAGAAAAAAAAAAAAGAGAGACTCTTCAATTTAACAAACTGTGAAATGAAACAGAAGAGATCACAACAGGCATAAGTGAATTTGGGAGAATCATCAGGACTTATTTCAAAAACCTCTACTCCACATAACTGGATAATGTGGAGGAGATGGATAAATTCCTGGAAACATACCATCTATCAAAACTAAACTCAGAGCAGATTAATATCCTAAACAAACCTGTAACACTCATTGAGATTGAAAAAGTAATTAAAAAAACCTCCCCCAAAAAGAAGAGTCCAGGACCAGATGGCTTCTCAGCTGAATTCTATCAAACCTTCATGGAAGAAATCAAGCCAATCTTTCTCAAACTGTGCCACACAATTGGAGAACAAGGAAAACTCCTCAACTCCTTCTATGAAGCTAGTATCACCCTAATTCCAAAACCAGGCAGAGATGCCACAAGAAAAGAAAACTACCGGCCTATTTCCCTGATGAACTTAGATGCAAAGATCTTGAACAAAATCCTCACAAACCAAATCCAACAACACATCAAAAGCATTATCCACCTTGATCAAGTGGGATTCATCCCAGGAATACAGGGGTGGTTCAATGTAATACACCACAGAAACAAGGTTAAACACAAAAACCATATGATCATTTCAATAGATGCAGACAACGCCTTTGACAAAATGCAACATCACTTCATGATCAAAATATTGGAGACAATTGGAATGGTTGGTTCATATATTAACATAATAAAGGCAATATACAAAGCTCCTAAGGCCTAAATAATACTTAATTGAGAGAGACTGGAGGAATTGCCATTGAAATCAGGCACAAGACAGGGTTGTTCACTCTCACCTCTGCTCTTTAATATAGTACTGGAAGTCCTAGCTCAAGCAATAAGACAGGAGAAGGAAATAAAAGGGATACAATTTGGAAAGGAAGAAGTTAAGTTAGTTCTATTCACTGATGACATGATTGTATATGTAAGAGACCCGAGAGACTCCATCCCAAAACTCCTGAAGGTGATTAACTCCTATAGCAAAGTAGCAGGATACAAAATAAATGCACAAAAAACAGTAGCCTTTCTATAAGCAAATGACAAAGATACAGAGAAAGAAATAAGGGACATAGTCCCATTTTCAATAGCAACAACAAAAAAATAAAATACCTTGGAATAATGTTAACAAAGGAAGTGAAAGATCTATACAATGAAAACATAAAAACACTCAAAAAAGAAATTGAGGAGGATTTGAGAAAATGGAAAGACCTCCAATGCTCCTGGATAGGCAGAATTAACACTGTGAAGATGGCAATCCTACCAAAGGCAGTATACAGGTTTAATGCAATTCCAATTAAAATCCTAACATTGTTCTTCACAGAGATAGAAAAAAAGATCTCGAATTTCATATGGAAAGGCAGAAGGCCTTGTGGTATTGGTTTAACGGGTTTGTCCATTAAACCTCCGACATAAACGGTGTTGGGAAGCAGGGGACGAGCAAAGTCAGAGTTCACAAACCACAGCTCTGCTTTCCACAGGAAATGAGAGAAAACTGGCCTTGAGCCTTCTGCAAAATGCTCCTGGATGGCGTTGTCAAACTGAGAATGCATTAGTCTTTGGTTCATGGAGAAAACAAAGTACATCAGGAAGTTCCTCACTCTACCCCAGAAGTCCATGTGCTCAGTTAGGAAAGAATGGAATACCAGAAGACAAAACATGGGACTTGGGAGTCCAATATGAACACTACCAAATAAAGATGGAAGAAGAGAGACAAATGGTTTCCCAAGCTTCTCAGAAGTCAGAAAGGGACAGTAGACAAAAGTTTCAACTACCAGCAGGTAAAAGTCCTCATTCCTTAAGGAATCCAGGAAATCCTTTCTGCTTAGCAATTGGCTGCACTGCATCCCTAGTTGTTTGAGTACGTTCAAGTAGTTTTCAAATTTCCCTCTGTGAAAAAGAAAATAAATGATAAATATTCACAGGGACATTAAATTCCCAATACATTAAAGAGTCTTGAGGTTCAGAAAAGTGCCCCAATTAATCACCAGCAGCCCACATGGTCACCAGTGTCCCATGAATAGCCTCAGCTCTAGACACTCTGCTTTGTTTATTTATTTACTTATGAGAGAGAGGTAGGTGAGAGAGACAATGGGTATCCAGGGCCTCCAGCCATTGCAGACAAACCCCATATGCATGCAACACTTTGTGCATCTGATTTTACGTGGGTCCTGGGGATTCAAACTCAGTTCCTTAGGCTTTGAATGAAAGTGCATTAACCACTGAGCCATCTCTCCAGCCCCAAATACTTTCTTGTTTTGTTTGTTTGTTTATGTTTTTTATTCATGAGAGGCAGAGAGATACAGGCAGGTGAGAGAAAGGATGAGCTCTAGACACTATACCCTCGTGTTTCTGTTCCCTCACACAGTTCCTTCTTCCCAAGTCTCTCATCCTCCGACCCAAGGCCCACCTAGCATCACAACCAGTTAATGTAATTCTGTTTTCAGAGCCCTCAGTGACTACTTGAGTAATCATGTGATGCTCTAATTAGCTTAAATTTGCTTAGTGACTTTTCATTAGTGATTTTCTTATATACCTACCTACATCATGTAAGTAAGTTGAAGACAGAATCCATTGATATTGATGATGTAGGCTATTTGTGTGCATGCATGCTTGTGTATGCTGATGTGCACACGTGTGCATGTGATGAGGAGGTCAGAGGGCAACCTCAAGTGTTGTTTCTCAGGAACACCTGAGGTGGGGGGAGGGGTGTTTGGGGTGCACAGGAGGTGTCCTGGTGGGTAGGTGAGGCTTTGGGGGAAAGTCGAACTGGAAGAGAGGAGGGAGGGGGAGGGAGGACCATAGGGCGGGGTAAGGGAATGGAAGAGGAGGCGGAGTCTGGCAGATAGGGCAGAGGAGAGACTAGAGGGAGAGGGAGAGGGAGAGGGTGAAGGTGAAGGTGAGGGTGACGGTAATCCTAAGGGGGAACGTCTCCCAGCGCCTTAGGGTACCCGGCAGCCTGGCAGCACAGAAAAACAGAAGGGCTTGTCCTTCCTGGCGTGGCTGCAACTTCGGACAGGGGCCCGGGAGGTGCAGGCTAAAAAGCAACTTACCTTGAATCAGAAGGTGATGGAGTGCGTTGGGTCCACAGCTGGAGGAGCAGCGGCCTCCAACAGTCCACCTGGGGGCCTTGCCCTTAGGCTCTTGGGGCTCAGCTTCTCCCAGGTTTTGGCACCAGATGAAAGGCTTGACCGATGTGAGAAAGCACATCAGACCAGATCAGTAAAGCTAGTTCAGGTTTTGGCACAGCTCTCAGGCGAGGTTCACTGGTCCCAAGATGCAAGGCCAGAGAAGTCTCATCTGGGACCTAAGGTGCAGGTCTTTTAAAGGAGGTGGGGGGAGATAACATGCTAGCTAGGAGCCAGGGGCAGGCTGAGGAAAGTAACTATTTCAAGGATGGTATGAAGCAGAGATCTCCTTATAGGGTTCCAACTAGGGAGGGGACCAGCAGTTGGCCAGCAGGGGAGTCTTGAAACTGCTGGCCCGGGTTATGCTCAGGAATGTGGGGGATGGGGTGGTTGGAGGGCATGGCCATCATGTTAGGTCCTTTGTTCTGAGCACAGTCCTGCCTAACAAACACCACTGAGGAGGATTCTCAGGGTACTGGTATCCAAGGAAGAGGGTCTGTAAGACTATACCATGTGTAAAAAATTAAAAAATAGATGGTGAAATGCATGTACAATGGTTAATAAAGGAGATTTATCTTAAAAAATAGTCCATGCAGCTGGGTGTGGTGGTGCACCCCTTTAATCTCAGCATTTGGGAGGCAAAGGTAGGAGGATGGCTGTGATTTTGAGGTCAACCTGAGACTACATATTAAATTCCGGCTCAGCCTAACCTAGAGTGAGACCCTAGTTCAAAAAACCACAAAAAGAAGTCCATGCAGGCTCAAAGTAACACCATAGCAATCATTTATGAAATACAGATTGAAATATTACTAACTTGGTGGTGGAGGATCTTGGTGTATACAAAGTTAACCAATAATCAGAGTGTACATGATTAATGTAGAAATTCTGAAGCTGCTCCTGTAGGTGTGAGCCACAAAATGGAATGGATACCACTTTCATAACATTCCTGCTCAAACTCCATAACCCATATCATAACGAGAAAACACAAGCACTCAAAGCAAGAAGCATTCTGCAAAGTTTATGACAGCTATGCTTTCAAAGGTCAATAACAAATGGTGATGAAAACCCAAGAAATGAACTACTACTAAAGAAGGTCCTATTAGTCATAACTAAACACCATGCACTGGTCTGGTTTAGCTGCATCAGAAAAAAACATGACACAATTTCTTATGGTCCCTTCATTTCTGGTTCATAATATTACCATGAAGGGAGGAGAGTGTTTGGGCAGGGTTAAAGATTATCTCTGTTCTTTTCACTGACTCTGCTTATGAGGATAGAATGTCCAATAGAAAGGGACCAGGATAGGAAGAGGGCAAGAAAGGAGAACAGATTGGCAGGATCCCCTTTTCTTACCTCTTCCCAAGTTCACAGCTGGAACCTTTGAAGCAGAGATCAGAGTTCCTCCAAGGCAGGAAGAGCACCCAGAGTCCCACAGCCCAGGACTGGGTCCATTTCTTCCGTGCTAATGCAAATGGCTGGTCCACGGGCTTTGCTCCTAGTGAGCTTCTTCCTTCCTGGTCCCTTGTTCTCAGAGGCTGCCAAAATCCTGACTATCTCCACATTGGGTAAGTGTTTGTCTGGAAAATTCATAGAACAGAGTCTAGGATACTTGGCTCTCTAGGGCTCAGGCAAATATCATTAAAGGGCACCATGGGTTTAACATGACTGAAGGAGGGAAGATCAGAAGGCAATATTGGGCTCAAAGGGAACACCACCTCAGAGGCCATTGTTTGTTTTGAGAAATCCATGGTTTCTTTTTCCTTCGTAAGTGATAAGAAAGTATTTGTGTTTCTGTAGGGCCAGTTTCGGGGGCTGAGATTCAGTCCTGGATGTGAAAATCTGGGTATTCAGGGAATGACCTTACAGTTTTAGGAGGTATAACAAACTTCAAACAGAAAGCATTTTCAAGCTGCTTTGGAGACCTGAGGTATAATTTCCTAGCAGGTATAGAACAAGTTATGAGCATTTTCTTCCATAGCAAACATTGGAAAAGGACCAAGCAGAGTCTAGATACATACACTAGTTGGTCCTTGCAGGTCTTCTCTTTGCTTGAGTTTCTGGAAGGTACCGAAGGGCTCATAGTCCTATTGTCTCTCAATTTTGTGACCTAATTACTATTTTATTTACTTTTGTCCAAGGGGGATAGAAAGGAAAGGCAAACAGTTATCAGTATAAAAAGTCATAAGTGGAAAGCTACTTAAGCCATTTTCTTTTAAAAAAAATATTTATTTATTTATTTGAGAGGGGGAGGCAGATAGGTAGAGAGAGGATGGGCATACCAGGGGCTATAGCCCTAGAAACGGACTCCAGATGCTTGTGACACTTTGTGAATCTGGCATACATGGGTACTGGGGAACTGAATCTGGGTCCTTAGGCTCTCCAGGCAAATGCATTAAGCATTATGCCATCTCTCCAGCTCCTAACGACAAAGACATTTTCTTTGACTCTTTCTGAAATGAGAAATTACATTCAAGTTACCTTTAGAAAATAGAAGCTGGTAGGCAAATCTGCTTCAGTCTTCTTTTGCTCAACTGAAAGGGTAGTGAGGATTAAGAATCTGTAAGTGCAGTTAGTTTATAGCAACATACCACGCCTCCCTGATGTCATATACAAAGAACTTACACTGTTTTTTGTTTTTTTTTTAAGCAATGTGCTTTATTTTAGATTTTCAAAGCCCAGTGTTAAAACTTTCTGGTCCTCTTTTTGCTGGTTTTTTGAGGCAATGATGAGACCTTACCCTCAGAGAGTTTCATGCCCTCACCAGCACTGAACTGGCCTGATTTCTGATATCCTGCAATTCTCACCTTTACCCCGGACAGCCTACTGCTCATGAATACCCACCAGTATGGATGTTTCCTGGGCATTTCTTTTCCTTGATACTCCATTCTTCCAGCAAGTAAAAGTTAGACAAGAACAAGCAGTCTGAGTGGTAGAGGGATTGTAGTTAACTTGTCCTGTGTTAACTCAGATTTCTAAGTATGTTTGCAAAAAGCAAGTCACAAACTGCATGTGGTGGTACACACCATTAGTCCCAGCACTCTGGAGGCTGAGATAGGCAGATAGCTGTGAGTTTGAGGCCAGCTTGAGGCTACAGAGTGAGATCCAGGACAGTCTGGGCTAAAATGAGACCTGGACTAAAAAGAAAAAAAAAAAAAACACCAGATAAAGAAAGAAAATCTCTATTACCACAGGCCCACATCAACTTGATTATCATGAGATTTTCAGTTCCCAAAGAAATCATATTTATTAGTTTTTGGAAATTGCCATTCTTTATTTGGTTTCTGCAGATTCAGATATTCTACACTCAAGAATAATGTGCCAAAGAGAACAGGGATTAGAGAAGACATTTGTATGATGTTACTTTAAAATATTTATTTATTTATTTATTTATTTATTTATATATGTATGCATATATGTATGTATGAGAGACAGACAGAATGGGCATACCAGAGCCTCCAGCTACTGCAAACGAAGTCCAAACTCATGGGCCACCCTCTGTATCTGGCTTTATGTGGGCCCTGGGGAATTTTGGGCTTTGCAGGCAAGCCCCTTAACCATTGAGCCATCTCTCCGGCCCTTTTTTTGTTTTAGTTATTTATTACGCCACTTTAAAAATATTTTTTATTTTTTTTGCAAGGAGAGAGAGAGAGGGAGGGAGAGGGATGAAGGGAGGGAGGAGAAAAATGAGCACAGCAGGGCATCCATCCACTGCTAAGGAACTCCAAATGCATGTGTCCCTTTTATGCATCTGGCTTTGCATGAGTACTGGGGACTCAAACTCTGGTCATTAGGTTTTTCAGACAAGGGACTTATCTATCTGCTGAGCCATATCTCCCACCTTTTAACATACAATGGCACAGAGAAAATATTTTCATTCTAAAGGGGAGGAATGGAGGTATAGTAAGGAAAGATTGGAGCAAAGAAAGATTGAAAACCAGCAGGGTAAATATCAAAGCTTGCAGCTCCATGTCCAGTATCTGAAACTCATGAATAATTACTCTGGGCTCCAAAGAGGTGGGGTAGTCTCACTGCTACAACTGTGGTACCCGTAATCTCTCTTGGGCAGGATGCACACCAGGCCCATGGTGTTCCTTGGGGGCATCTTCAAAATCCTGGGGTCTCCATTGCAACTTACTGTTCACATTCACAACTTTATGTAGTAGCTTCACCAGGACTCCTTGCAGGGCCTTTGACCCTGTCTCCTGTTGCTCAACAGCTAACTGGAAGCACAGTGTGGTACTCTCACATCTGATATTTTTCATGTTTCCAAAACCAGTGTCATGTGGGCAATGCTAATAAAGTCTGTCAGCTTGAAATGAAGCCTGGTTATGGACTATATCTGTAATAGCCTCTGTATCATGACCTTCAGAAGCAGAGGACCCCCCACACACACACTTTATGCATTGTTCCTTCAGGCCTTTTAATTTCAAAAGAATTTGCATTCTTAATAGTTGAAGTGATCAATGGTTGGAGTTTGCCTTCAGGGAATCCTTCCTGTACAGAGAAGTTGGCTTATATTTAATATGGTCATTTTTCTTTCAACAGTTATTGGCTAAGTGGCCAAATTTTCTGGGCCTGGGACTTTGGATTTGCTTAAATTGCTTTAAGTGCAAAACTTAATATTTTTAACATATCTTTCTACTCTGTCTCTTACTTTCATTGTGTATCTCAGTCAGGGCAGCAAAAGTTGCCAAACCACACAACAATTTTGTGCCTTCAAATTTCCTCTGTGGAATGCATTAGTCCATTGCTTTTAAATTCAACTTCATTCAAGTTTCAGTCTATAGTGAGAATATAGGCAGTTTACTTGCCTGAATATCACATGAATTTCTTTGAGCTCATTTTCTGGTTAAGTCATTTAGTCTCCGGAACCACAGAAACCGAGCTTCCACAGTTCTCATTTCTCTTGTTTTCCAACTCCACCAGAATGGCTCATTCAACTCTGCTCACAGTGTCTCAGGGCTTCTTCAGTCTAATGTCACCAATTCTTCCATATTCTTTCCACAAGCCCATAAAGCAGGTCAGGCTATTGCAACAATGACTCTGCCTTTGTATCAATAACTTTATTGTTCGTGGGACAAAATACCTGACAAAAGACAGTTTAAGGGAAGAAAGGTTTACAATTTCAGGTTACAGTTCATCATAGCAAAGAAGAAACAATGGCAGGAACTGGTCACATTAAATCTTACAGAGGTGAAGCAAAGTAAAGGAATGATTACCAAATGCTCAGGTAACTTGTTTGTACAACCCAAGAACCCAGCCCATGGGATGGTGCCACCCATAGGGTAAAGTCTGTTTACCTCAACTAACCTAATTTAGAAAATCCCTCAAAGGCATAAACAGAGATTTGTTTCCATGGTGATTTTTAGATCCAAGCAAGTCGATATCCAGAGATTAGCCATGATAAGGTCCTAGGTGAAAGGCAGACTGTACTTTAGAAAAAGAAAGTGCTAACATCGAAGCACAGAAGTTCATCACACTGGCATAGTGACCTTCAGTTGTAAAAGGGAACCTTTGATGGAGGATGGCCACATGTTGAGATTTGCTTGCTCAGGTGTTACCTGAAGTGTGATTGCAGAAATGCAGTTGGTTGCTCCCATCTGTTCTCTGGGCAACTTCCTGTATCTCTACAATTTTTGCATTCTTTCCTGGCAACCTCCACATTGTTATCAGGAATCCTATTACCTTTGCTAAAATGAAGTTATGCCTTGTTTCTAGGTGCAAGCCATTATCTCCAGATGCAAAAGATATCTCAAATTCTTCAAGAGCATGGTCACCAGGTGACAAATCTTCTTCATAACACGGATTTTGTCTCAGGTATTATCAAGAATATTAATAGTGTATTATTTTACTTTAAGCAAATATAATAATATCTTTTGTATATCATAATGTAATAAAAATACTTTATTCATCTAGTTTAATAATGGTGAATGAACTATGTTTTGTGTAGGAATTCATAATATCTTCCATAGTCTGGGCCTTCATGTGCTCTGTGTCTATTTCTTATTTCCTCTTGTACGGGACAGTCTCTTTATTTATTTAATTTTTTGCCCATTATATGTATGTCTTATCACTTACTGTTTCCTCAGAACTTCCTACTGTTCATTTCTCAAATATGTTCCTCACATGTATTTACTTATGTAGTCAACCATTAGACATACACCAGTAATAATTAGCTACTCACTGACCATTTCTCATTCCAAGAAAGGTGAAAATGAAGGTGCTTTTTTCAAACTGAGGCTCAGTGTGAACAAAATATATTCAAAAGATCATCCCTATCTGGACTGTCCATATTCTAGGTGTCAGGGGTCCAAAGTAGGGATTCTTTCATTGCTGAATACTCTTATTGAAGTTATAGATTCCAAAAAGATTAGTCCTACTCCCCCGGTCAGATGAGATCACCCAGCAGCAAACACTAATGAAATGGTGGGCATGGTTACATTGTAGCCTCAGTCATTGGAATGCATGCGGGGGAAAACATGACCACACAGCACTGGCCAGATGGACACTATTCTGAAGTGGTACTCCATGCTGAGGGCTGAGAAACTTCTGAGGGAGGGTTGAGCCCTGCTGATGCCTTGGTAGGAAGTCAGACACCACACGTGACTAGTCTAATTTAATAGGCTGGAATTGGAGATGCAAACATGATGTTCCCATCAACAGTTTAATCCCTAAGAGAACTAAGGGGGCAGAGGCAAACAAAACCCATTCTCAACAAGGCAGAGATATTAACTATTACAATTAAAAATGTTTTTTAATCTTAGAGCATGCGAGAGAGAGAAAGAGAGAGAGAGAGAGAGAAAGAGAGAATTGGTGCACACCAGGGCCTTAGCCACTGTAATTAAACTCCTGACACTTGCACCACCTAGTGGGCAAGTGTGACATTGCACTTGCATCACTTTTATGCCTCTGGCTTACCTGGGGTGTGGAGAGCAGAACATGGGTCCTTAGGCTTCCAAAGCAAGCACCTTAACCACTAAGCCATCTTTCCCGCCCTATTACAGTATTTTAATATCATTTTTATTTCACGTTGTCATGGGTTTTTAAATCTTCACTTTGCATAAGTATTTCTTGATTTCTTTTTTAATTATTTTTTTTCATGCTTATGTGTAAAGTATGTATAGTCTATTGGATGTATGATGGATGTACATAATGTATGCAAATGAATGTTCCCCATGCATGTTTTTGCAGAGGCCATAGGAGAACATTCAATGTCCTCTTACTACTCACATTTATATTTCCTTGAGATGGGTTCTCTCCATCAACCTGTCAGCAAACCACACTAATTGTTTGGTCTCAAGTCCAAGATGCCCTTATGCTTAAGGGGTAAACTTAACTAACTGCTGAGCCATCTCTTCTGCCCTGTTTTTAATTTTGATGCTGCTAGATTAAATTTATTACTATTCTGTTTCTCCATCTGTTCTATTGTGTTCTCTCTACTATTTCTCTTACCTGAGACTCTTATTCGTTACCTGTCATTCCTAGGTTTCATACAGTTACATAAAATAATATAAACACCTATAATGTGTTTATAACATTATGTGTATAAAATGTGGCATGAAATTACAAGAGTGGCAGGAGTGGAGAGGAGGCAGGATGGGGAGGGTTTAGTAGAGTAAATGTGATCACTGGACAAAACGTTGTATCAAAATGTCCCTGTGAGAGAAAAATCAACTCCTACCAAATCAGAGAGCCAGAGCCACAGAGGCCCCCAACACCTCATCACTGAAGCAGATCAAAAATGAACCCAACATGGCTCAGGGAAATTTTGCGGAAGAGGGGGAGGAAAGAATGTCAGAGCCACATGTTGGGTCATGATATGCAGAGACATTTAGCTTACCCATAACTGTGGGCTAATGCCACAATGCATGACCCATATACCTCAACAAGGAGGGGCCAAGGGGAGGGGGTAGGACACGGATGAGCCTAATAATGGTACCAAACTGACTGTATTTGCTGAATACAAAACTGACTAATAAAGAAAAAAAAAAAAGTACCAACGTCAAAAAAAAAAAAAAAAAAAAAAGTCTCTGTGAAACCCAAATTGTATACAGGAAATACATTCCAGTAAGACTTTAAAAGACAAACTTCCCATAAATAAAAATTAATGGAGTAAACAATTTGTTATTATCATGCTAACATTAATTCATGTGCAATAACCTATTGCCTTTTAACCAATCTGTATTTTCTTTGGTTTAAAAGAGAAGGAAGTATCATACCAAGTTATCCGCTGGTCTGTACCTGAAGAGCAACAAAAGAAATTGATTGACTTTCGTGATTTCCTTTACCAAAAAGCTGTGGATGGCAGGTAATTTAATTTTACTAATTGAAAGAAGAGTCATATCACTCACATAAATGAAAGGATGAATGCATAATTTAGAAGTGAGTGTAAAAGAAGACACTCAATGTGGATAGGTATGGATATTGTATATGATGAAAGGTAGATGAATGGGTAGTTGGCATCAAGATATAGAAAACAGGCTCATAGTCAGGTAGAAACAGCAAAACAATACCTCATTTTCAGTATTCTCATGAGCATTAACCTGATACCACTGCGCTCATGATAAGCATGGAAAGAAAAAGCTGCTGTTTCTAGATCTTTTCTTTCTTTCTTTCTTCCTTTTTTTTGTGCCACTTCATCTATAACTCTGGAATATGATTCCTTCACAATAAAGCTAAGGTAGACACTTCCACAAGTCATTCCAGAGAAGTGAGAACTGTCTCTGCCTGCTGATGTTGTCACCTTCTCTTCACGTTTTCAACAATTGAGAAAATACCTCTGTGCAATAATTGTTCCTCCTTCGAGAATAAAACTCAAGTAGCCTGTCAATATACAAAGAAAGAGGAACCTAATACTTTTCGTCTAGTTTGGAATGCACAGAATCACTTTCATCTTCTATGTAAAAGAAGACCAGCAGTAATGTATGCTTCTCTTAGGTAATTTAAATGGCTCACCCTCTCTTCTATCCTTGAAAACTCTACAGTGTATCTTCACAAATGTAAGAGTTTACTTTCCTCACAGTTGTGGAGATTCAAGATCATGTCACCATCATCACTTCACCTCTAGTATGACTTCATGGCATCATGATCGTGACAACAGAAATAGGAAGATAAAAATCACAGGTTGAGGCTGGAGAGACTGTGGCTAAGGCGCTTGCCTGCAGAGCCTAATGACTGGAGTTGAGTTCCCCAGTATCCACGTACAGCCAGATGCACAAAGTGGCACGTGCCTCTGAAGTCTGTTTTCAGTGGCTGGAGGTTCTTGTACAGCCATTCTCTCTGCCTGTCTCTCTTCTATCTCTCTCTGCTTGCAAATAAATAAATCAAAATATTTTTTAAATGTTACAGGGCCAATCAAGATGCCAAAGCAAGGGTGGATAAGGTTTCTTCACTTTTTTTATTTTTAGTTATTCAACAATGAGTATTAATTGAGTATCCCATCACAAATCCCTTCATCTCTTCCAGAAGCAGCCTCCTTGCTTTCATGCTCTTGCACCAAGCTCTATTCCTTACAAAAACCACTCCATCTACACAGCCATAGTCAGTGAGGAACAAGCCTTCACTATGCAAACGCTTTAAGAACCAGCCACCTCTAGACTGTGGTATCCTCACTGTGAGCTGAAGTAGATTCTAAAGAACAGAGAGCAAATGCTGCTCAAATATAGCAGTATATAGCAAATATAGCAAATGCTACTCAAATACAGGTCTACTTTGGATAAGATGACAGGAAGCAGGGATGTGTAGGTGATACATTTGCTAAGTTATTGCTTCTTTGAGTCCTTCGTGGATCAAAAGGCCCATGGTTTCAAGAGTATCTGGGCCTCTTTCATCTGTATATCATTTTCTCAATTTAATAACCAAATTGTTGTAGGATTGGATTGTTTTCTATGCAGACCTAGCAAAGCATTGTAGGAAAAGTATCCCTGGAACTGTGTCTAAGCTGGGTGTGAATGACAATTTAGTATTCTATTGTGTAAACAGTTGAGATAGCATGATGTATGAGTAAAAAAATAAACTTCAAGGTAAATTTTTATTTGCATTTATTGTATTTCATTTTATTTTATTTTTAAATAAATATTTCCCCTTTTTTATTGTCATGGCCTCCAGCCACTGCAAACTAACTTTGGATATATGTGCCACCATGAGCCCGGATCATGTGGGTTCTGGGGAATCAAACTTGAAGCCTTAGGCTTCACAGGCAAGCACCTTATCCACTAAGACACCTCTCCAGCCCCTGCATTTATTTTTAATAGCTTAACTGCTATACTAGAAATATGTAACTCTAATGATCAGCTGATATTCTGGGTTCTAACATTATCATGAGAACGTTCATGGTATGAGGTGATCCATTCACTGTATTCTGAGGGTTTCAACAAAACAACATAACTGATGTTTTAGAAGCTGCAACCAAGTTTTTCACGGAATCAGAATAGTCACTCAGAAAGATATGAATGGGAGTCTAAAAGGGTATCATAGAAATGATGAAGGAGACATAGAACTCTGAGATATGCAACAATCAGGGATGACTTGTAGTGTAGAAGATATAGTGGTAGTGGGTTAGAATTACATCAATGGAAGAAATGAGACAGAAGGAAATAAGAACATTTTAGGGATCAGAAAACCTGCACCAAAGTGGCCAGAGATGAAAGTATTTGGGGGCAGTGATAAGTTGGGCATATGGGTGCTGTATCTATATGTACTGAATGAGAATTTTGTTTTTGAGGCTTGTTGCAGTCAGGTTCACCTTGCTGGTAGAAAAATCACCTGACCAAGAGCAGCTTGTGGGAAAAAGAGGTTTATTTTGGCTTACAGGCTTGAGGGGAACCTCCACGATGGCAGGGAAAATGATGGCATGAGCAGAGGGTGGACATCACCCCCAGGCCAACATAAGGTGGACAATAGCAGCAGGAGAGTGTACCAAACACTGGCATGGGGAAACTGTCTATAACACACATAAGCCCACCCCCAACAACATACCATCTCCTGGAGGTGTTAACTCCCAAATCTCCATCAGCTGGGAACCTAGCGTTCAGAACACCTAAGGTTATGGGGGACACCTGAATCAACAACAAGGCTAATAGTCTCACAAACACTTTGAAATTAACTCCACTTCAAAAACATGTATTGATTTTTCTCTTACAGATCTACTTTTAATGACTACGTAAGGCTATTTGAACTCTTTGGGATTTCATGCAGTCATTTGCTAAGCAGAAGGGACATCATGGATTCCTTAAGGAATGAGAACTTTGACCTATTAGTTTTTGATTCAATAGATTTGTGTTCTTTCCTGGTTGCTGAGAAGCTTGGGAAACCATTTGTTATCTTTCTTCCTGTAATGTTTAGTTATGTCGCCTCCGGACTCCCAAGTCCCTTGTCTTATGTTCCAGTAACTGGTTCTTTACTAACTGAGAACATGGACTTCTGGGGCCGAGTGAGGAACTTCCTGATGTACTTTGTTTTCTCCATGAATCAAAGACTAGTGTATTCTCAGTTTGACAACGCCATCCGGGAGCATTTTGCAGAAGGCTCAAGGCCAGTTTTGTCTCATCTCATGCTCAAAGCAGAGCTGTGGTTTGTGAACTCTGACATTGGCTTTGACTTTGCTCGTCCCCTGCCTCCCAACACCATTTATATCGGAGGTTTAATGGACAAACCTGTCAATCCACTATCGCAGGTAAGTGAAATCTTGGCTCTCAGCTTGGGCTCCATTCACAGTGCACAGGTGGTGTTGGCCATCAGTCAGAGCAATCCTGAGGACGAAATAAGAGGACGTAGCCCAGCAAACACTGTGGGGCACATATTTACAGGGTTGTGCAAGTATGGTGATAATAGCTTTTTAAAAAAAAAATACCTTATGATTGAGGTCCTACTCATATGGTATACTGTCAAGTCCTTTCTCATTCTTACTCTAGACCTGGCTGTGGTGGTATAACTTCTTTACTATCATTTGCATTTTGTTATATGTAACAGGTTTCTTTTTTTATATTTTATTTTTATTTATTTGACAGAAAATGAGGGAGAGAGAGAGAGGGAATGGACACGCTAGGGCTTCCAGCCACTGCAAATGAACTCCAGATGTGTGCGCCTTCTTGTGCATCTGGCTTACGTGGTCCTGGGAAATTGAACTTGGGTCTTTTGGCTTTGCAGGCAAACACCTTATCCACTAAGCAATCCCTCCAGCCCAGACAAGGAGATTTGTCCCAGTTCACCTGCACTTCTTAGGACAGTAAGGTTCTCCTAGATTTTAGAACATCATCTCCAGAAAGACAACTCTTTTTATCGACTAGCACACTCCTGTACATCCTTCTAGATTCCCGCACCCTTGGAACATATGTGGAAAATCTTCAAACCTCCTAGGACCTCCAATTGGGCAATAAGTCTTTCCCAGATGTTAGGGTCAGGATTAGAGTGAAGAAAAATACTCCAACTACACCAGCTTCCTCATTCTTCAGTATGTGCTAGACCTCCATTTCAGGATGTGGAAGTGTTGGTGCTGTGCTATGTTCCACATACCTCATGTGCAATCCTGCCCTCTTCACACTTACTCCTGATTATGTGAAATATCTATAAGGGAAGACATATCTCTTTGTATTACAAAAGTGATGTCTAGGCTATCCAGATATGGGAATATGCACAGAATGCAGAGGACTACCCTTGACAAAGAGCTATGAAAAGCATTCCAGGAAACCTTGCAAAGGTGCTTATGGTAGATACCTTTACTTGTCTCATTTTCACGTGTTCGCCACCCAGGCCTTTCACTAGTAACTTGGTTGACATCTTTTGTTTGTTTCATCTCTCCAGGATTTGGAGGACTTCATTGCCAAGTTTGGGGACTCTGGTTTTGTTCTTATTGCCCAGGGCTCCACATTGAGCATGTATCAGACTAAGAAACACATTGAAGAGATGAACAAGGCCTTTTCCTACCTCCCCCAAGGGGTGATATGGAAGTTCAATTGTTCTCAATGGCCTGAAGATGTCAAACTGCCTGCCAATGTGAAAATCATGGACTGGGTTCCTCAGAATGATCTCCTCGGTAAGGACTTCCAGGGTGCTGCACTCTCCATTCCAATGTGTCTCTGTGGGGATTTGAACAAGCGTAGAAAGTAAGAAATGTAGAAGGCCACAGTAGAAACTTTGCCTTCTGTTCTTTCTGGCCAGTCCTCATATCTGATGAGAGGTAACTGTCTCTCATGTCCCTCTGACTGTACCATACCTGCACTGTAAGGGTTACTTGAATATACTCCACTGCAATATGAGAACACCTGGGACACACCTATGAGTGCATTGCCACTCTCTTCACTAGTCTGCTTAGCATCTGTTTAGCACGTGCCCCTCACCAACATGCATGCGCACATATGGTCCCATTTTCCTGTCCAGGAAGGGGCGAAGATGCAAAGCTTCGCAACACTGATACCAACAGGCTTTGAGGACGTGCCAAGGAACAAGAATGCCAGGACAGTACTCTCACAGTCGGCTATGGAGCCCATCAAGCTTAGGGGTCAGAGAAGAGTGTTTTCTATCCCAACAGGCTTTCTTTGTTTCTGAGCTATACTTTTTTGGAAGCTTGTTATTAATATACAGTGGTTGGATCAGAAGTCATAGTTAAGATTTTGGCTCAAAAACAGCTTGGTAACATAAGACGCAGGGGTGTGTACATTTGAACCACAGGTCACTTATTGGGGAAAAGATTCTCATTTCAAGGGACACAAGTGGAATCTGTGAGACATGTGGAGATCAATCATTCATTTATCACAGTCATTTTATCTGTTACCCAACAGCTTCATATGTGTGTATATTTTGATCTTATTTTGCCCCTGGGCTGGAGAGATGGATTAGCAATTAAGGTGCTTGCCTGTGAAGCTTAAGGACTCAGGTTTGGTTCTCCAGTACTCATAAAAACCAGATGTGCAAGGTAGCACATGCATCTGGAGTTCTTATTTAGTGGCTAGGGGCCCTGGCACATCCATTCTCTCTCTCTCTCAGAAAAATAAATGAGTAAGTTTTAAAAAACCAAAGCATATTTTGCACCTATCATTTTCTCATGTGTTCCTCCCACTACCACTGGACCTTTCCTTCCTAACTAGTCTCCCACCTATTTTCATGATTTTTATTTTTTGGTGACCCACAGGGTTTCCTTAAGAGTGCTTGCATGAGCACAAATGCCAGGTTTACTGGATATGGGCAATTTAGCAGTGACTACACCACTGAAAACAAATGTCTCCTTCTCTCCTTGAAATGCTAACAATTAATGTCAGTAACTGGTCAGAGAAGGTTAGGATCTTGTGAGGCCAACATCCTAACAATCAGCCTTTAAATCATCTAGGAGGGGTAGGGCCTCATGAGCCCCTCCCTCGTCAATGGCAGAATGTTGAAAGGCCCAGTCTTGTATAGATTTTGTGCAGTACCCACGTAAGCCAGATGCACAAGGTGGCATGTATGTCTGGTAACCATACTTCCTTTGAGTTCTTGAGTGTAATGACCATTTGATGAAATGTCATTTTACTTTCTCTAAAGAAGAGTGGAGCAGGGGAGGCAGAGCTTGGAGTGGCAGAGGTATATGGTGTTTCTCGTCTGATTTGAGAAAGCAGAACACACAGTTTACTTTCTAAATGAACAGAGACGAGGAAGGCTGAGTGAGAAAACAGAGGTGAGAGGTGTGAAGAGAGAGACAGAGAAAGGAAAGTATCAGCGGACAGACAGAGACAACAACTTGTTTGCCATAGTTCTCTGCAGTTTTCTCTGGTTCTAGGTCTCAGATGGCTTGGGGATGAAATCAGTGATCTATCTACTGAGGGACATTTCTACACAGGGAGGGCTGAATATGTATCCTAAAATGCACACCCATGGATGTTTCCTGCTCACATCAGTAAATTCACATACTGAAACACACACTGAGATCTCACTGGTATTCCTCTGTGTCACTGTTTTGATTGGCATTCTGCCCTCTCTCCTCAGCACACCCAAGAATCCGTCTCTTTGTCACCCATGGAGGGATTAATAGCATAATGGAGGCCATGCAGCATGGGGTTCCCATTGTGGGGATTCCAGTCAATGCAGACCAGCCTGAAAATATGCTGCGCGTAGAAGCAAAAAAGTTTGGAGTCTCTGTCAATTCACAGAATCTCAGGGCAGAGACATTGGCCCTGAAGATGAAAGAAGTCATAGAAGACGAGAGGTATGTAGTTGATTGATGGCAGAGTCAGTAAGACAAGCAGCTCTAGCACTATGGCAATGTATTCATGTAAAAACTCAGAGAAAGGATTTATTTCAGCTTACAGTTCCATGTCACAGTCCATTATCGTGGAGAAGGCATGGTGGCAGGTTCTTGAGGCTTTAGAAATTTACTAACATTTAAAAACATATTTATGTTATCTTTTTAATTTTTAAATTTATCTTAATTAGAAATTTAATAATAATCCTTTTAATTTACAAGAACACATTTTATGTTTTACCTCTTTATTTAAGATCAGGCTTTTGATTAGAAGGGAGTGGCTTTACTTTTATTATTTATTATTATTGTTTTGGTTTTCCAAGGTTGCTCCGGCTGACCTGGAATTTACTATGTAGTCTCAAGGTGGCCTTAAACTCACAGCGCTCCTCCTACCTCTGCCTCTGAAATGTTGGGATGAAAGGTATGCACCATCATGCCTGGTTTCTTCTTCTCCTCCTCCTCCTTCTTCTTCTTCTTATTTTGGTCTTTATTTTTGGTTGACTTTTAGGTTTTTGAGGACAATCAAAGGAGACTTAGATAAATGTAATTAGACTGTTATAGGACCCTCTAGGGTGGATTGTAAATGTGTTTATTTTTTTATTTATTTTCTTGGGTTTTCAAGATAGGGTCTTTCTCTAGCCCAGGCTGACCTGGTATTCATTATGTCCTCTCAGGGTGGCTTTGAACTCACAGCAATCCTTTTTCCTCTGCCTCCCAAATGCTGGAATTAAAGGCGTGCACCCACGCCCAGCTCGAGATGCTTTTTTAAATTTTTTTCTTCAGGTGAGGGTAATTGTTTATAGAGGAGAGGTTAAATTCTGGAGCAGGGGACATCATGTTCTGAGAGCCAATATAAGCAATAAGGACTTTTGTGGAATTAGAATTGAGACAATGACTTATTAAATAAAATTTTTTATTAACGTTGTTTAATTATGCATAACTTTATTTAAGGATTTTTAATTGTATTATTTTTAAAAGGAATGGGGACTATTAATGGTTTTTATCGATATGACCATTCACCTGTAAATTAATTTGATCTATAGCTATTGTGAAAATATAAACACATGTAAGGTATATATCCATCTTTATCATACACAAATAGACTTACCCAGATTCTGAATGTTACTAATTTGGAGGGATTGTTCTCTCTGTCTTTCTGATAAAAAAATAAAAAAACCAACACAGAAATGGAAAGTGAAGCACAAACTGTTGAGCTTGTTCTAAAACTTCCCCTATCTTATTCCAACATTTTGTTTCTATAACTCCTTCATCTGTAAGCCAAGTATGATGTTCAATCACTACTTCTAATATTCTATCCTAATTTGAGCCCTGTCATAACTCATGGTCATAACTCGGCTGAGTTCAAAGGGTGCCTGCCCTTCACACTCTGGTCTGTAGCTTGGCTTTCTCTTTGCTTTACTCTGCTTATATTTGTGCTTCTGTGGAGGTACCTGTTTGGGGTGGCCTTCAGCTGTGGCCAGCACTGCAGGGTTCAGGTCCTAGAAGGAGGGTGGTGATGCCCAGAAAAAAGCAACACTCAATTAGACATAGAGAAATGAGGGAACCAGGGGCTCTGTGTTCCAACTAGCATCAGAGAGGCTGAATCTCTTGGCCCACAGTGTTTGTATTCTTAGGCTTATGCATGTATCACAAATATCTTAGGTATGTATCACAGATAATGACTTTGTCATCATACAAAGTGTCTTGAGAGAGGTTCCTTGATTTTATAGCATGTGGTTTTAAGATACCAGGTTTGTTTGCTAGAAAGGTACCTGGGTAGGTATTGTAAACGGAGTATGGGGAGGGCCTGTGGCTAGGATTTAATTTATTTTATCTAATTTGAGATAGGAGCAGCTGCATTCCTCAACTTGCACTGGCATACATGTTTACTTTCGTTCAATTATGCTGCCAACAACATTGAGATATGATAGTGGTCTCCAACACATAAATGAGTCTCTTGTCTTCCATTCTCTGACCACAGTGAATAGCCTACCACTAAAAAGGTGGTTCGTCAGTTTTAGTTAGTGATATAGTAAAATAAGACATGAAAACTACAATGTACATAACTGTGCATCCAGCATTCTGACCGCCTATAAAGAGAAATAAAAACACTTTCTTTGTATAACTGAGAGGGATTGAACAACTTAATTATTGTTTCAAGGACATAATAAGCCTGAAATGGGCCTTCAACTTTTACATATTATCTTGGACATAAATACTCAAAATGTTTTTGTTAGAGTAGCAAAAAAACCACTCACGTAGCAGAAGGTTCTCAGTCTTAGAAAAGTTGTTAAGCTCCAAGGCTTCCATATGCATGCTCAGTCTCCTGTGTTGTGGACTTTTACTTAAACAGGTTTGACTCTTTCCTTGGATGATCACATAATTGAATTTCAAATGGCCACAATGCATTATACCCTATAAAGGGCATTTAAGAGTGTGGTGAAACCTAGATATCACTAGGCCAAATTGTGTAATTCATAGCAGTTACCTTCTCGGTGCTTGGAAAAAAACACTTGACTAGATGCACCTTTTGGAAGAAAAGCATCGACTATTTCAGCTTATCGTTTCTGAGGGGAAGTCTCATCATGACGGGATTTCATGGCGGGAGCAGACAGCTAGGCATCACATCTCTTTCATCTGTAGGGAAAGACAGAGAGTGAGCTATGAATACCCAGTGGAGTTGAACTAATAAACCACAGGACTTGCCCCCCAATGACATACCTCCTCCAGCAAGGTTCCATCTCCCAAAGGCTCCACTAGCTGGGAATTAAATTTGAGGCTTAATCACAAACACATGAGACCAAGAAGTACTTTTTACACTTGAACCACTGTAGGCAGAAGACAAAATCTTTGAGCCTAGGAATTTTGAAATGGTGGCATAAAAGAATGAAATCACACACAAGCTATTACCCAGGCAGATAACAGCAGGGGAAGCTAGTCCTGGTTACCTTAATGCTGTGATAGCACAGGAAGGAAGTGTAGATATGTTCCTAGGCCTGACATTCTTCAGAGTACCAGTTGTCACCTAGGGTAGACACTGGCTCTCAACTAAGAGCCATCTGTCCTATTAGTATATAATAATAACACCAAATGCTACCTTCCTATTTTGTCTTTTTTTTAAAGCAGAAATCAGTCCTTACAAACTTTGCTATATATATATATATATATATATATATATATATATATATATATATATATATATTATCTTAACACTTTGTGTGTTATTTGCTTATCTTTGTCTTATGTTCTTGATTGAACTTTCCAAGAGGACCAAGTTAGATCATGGCAAGGCTGTACTTCTTAATTTCCTATGAAACCAACCCCTTATCATAGAATAGGAAAGTGGGTGTGCACGAGGTATGTGTATGTGCGTGTGTGTGAAAATGGCTATGTATTCAGGAACCAAATCAATAATGTCCCCTTCTGTCTATGCCCACAGGTACAAGTCTGCAGCAATGGCTGCCAGGGCCATCAGGCGCTCCCAACCCTTGACCCCTGCCCAGAGGCTGGTGGGCTGGATTGATCACATCCTGCAGACAGGGGGCGGTGCACACCTCAAGCCCTATGCCTTCCAGCAGCCATGGCATGAGCAGTACCTGCTTGATGTCATCCTGTTCCTGCTTGGACTCATACTGGGCACCTTGTGGCTTTGTTGGAAGTTGCTGGGCTTCACGACCAGGTGGTTGTGTGGGGCCAGGAAGATGAAGAAGACATGAATCCATGTTCTGGTTAGGATGGAAACGTGTGGGTCTTGTGCTTCAAAGGTCTTCGCACCACAACACAACCCACTGCTAGTGGTCTCCCCTTTCTCTCCTCCTGTGAACGCACACCAGGAGGCTCCTCACTTTTCTCTGCTTGTTCTTAGAAATCTTGTGTACTACTCTGAGTCCTTTGGCAGTGAGGGTGGAAAAGGACAGAAGGGATGAGCCAATGAAACAGAGGGGGGACTACCTAGAAAGAGGAAGTTCTTCAGTGGGATTGGACAAGGCGCAGGAGAAAAAGAGGATTAGTGAAGGGGAAATTGATTAAAACACAATTGGTTACTGTACTGACGTTCTCAATTAAAAAAAAAAATGAAATCCTGTGTGCCAATCACAAGTATCTTTTAAAAAATATTTTATTAATTAGGAACTTTACTATATGGACAAATCACAAGTTGGTTCCATCGCCCTCATGTTATCCTCTTTTATCCATTGTTCCCTGAGCCCCTGCACTGAGGTCCCTCCTCCCTGGGGTTTCTGGTATTCACAGTCGGGTTGTGAATGTCAGTCTCTGTGGATAGGGGAAATGCTTCAGGTTACTCCTTTCCACTCTGTGTGGCTCTTGAAATCTTTACTCCTTCTCTTCTGCAATGTTTCCTGAGACTTGGTGAGCCGGATATTAGTATACTTCAGTGTTGAAATTGCTGCAACTTGTGGATCTCTGCTTTGATGAATTTTGAGTGCCCTCGGTATCTATCACCATCTCCCTGAAGCAGGTTATGTTTAACTTGCTATTTCTTCTGTGGTGTCACCTGTACTGTGGCTGATGTGCAAGAGGTGGCTTCTTTCAGGAAGCCAGGCAGTCTGCTATCATTTCTTGTCACATTGATGGATTTTGGTCCTCCCTAGTCTACCCTGTCATCTGTAAAAACAAAAACCAAAACTAAAGAAAAATAAAAACAGGTTCTCCAACTCTTGTAGACAGTTCATGTGGCTGGGATGAACATCTGAACCAGACACAAGGTAGAGGAGGAAAGGATTTATTTCAAGTTTACAAATCCAGGGGAAGTTTAATATATGGCAGAAGAAACTTGTTCCCTTTCACAGAGCCAGGCAGGGAAAAACTGAAGCAAGAAAACACCAGCACCATCACGCACACCAAAAGATCAGCAAGTAGGAACTGGCAGCAAGCAGGACTCCAGAGCTCAGGTCTGTCTGGGGTCCTAGAAATCATTATACCAAAGTTTATAGGGGACAACTGAATGAAACCAACACATTCTTCCCCTTGCTCCAATAAACTGATAACCACACATGATGTAAAATACAATGCATTTAGTCCAACGTTAAAAGTTCCCATAGTTTTTATCAATTCCAATGATGTTCAAACATATCCATAGTACTAGATCTTTTAGCTGAGCTATAATACCACTCCTCTCCCCCCCCCCAAATCATAATGCCAAAGAATAAGTGTTCACATTGTAAAAGATGGCATTGGGCCTAGCAAAGAAATATTCAACCAATATAAGTTTTAAACAGGGCAAACATCAAACTCTAGTTCCAAGTCCAACAACTCTAGTCAAGTCTGATAATCCTAACCACTGACAAGTCTCAGGAGTTCTAGTTCTGCCCCTCCAGTTCAGCTACTCACAGCTCCAGAAAACTTCATCTGGTGTCAGCAGCTCTCCTTGGTAGCCATCTCATAGTCCTGGCATCTCCATTAGGTCTCCAACTACAGCCCACAGTTTATCTTCATGGCTCGATTGGACCACCATTTAGGTAATAAGTCTGCTTCACAATGCCCATGCCATTTCCAGAAAACAAAACCATGTTGTCCACCTGGAGAGGCAAAATTAAAAATCCAAAAACTGCCAGTCACTGGTTATAATATCGAGCATAAATTATAGATGTTTAATGTTTGCTTGATGGTTATTGAGTTTACATAGTTATAGTATCTTCTTGCTATGCTTCTTAACCACTAGGCAGTTTCTCCAGCCCTGAAATGATCTTAAATTGGTAAAGACTATGGAACCTTTGAAGCTGGACTGAATACAATTTACAATGTGAGATGGTTATGAATCTATTGGAGGCTGGGTGTGAAATGTGGTAGTTTGAATGGCTGGCCACCAATACATTCAGTTTCACTAAAGCTCCTTGGATTTACTGCTGCCTGGCTAGAAGAAGCTTTGTGGGTGGATCCTAGAGCCCAGCCCTAAGTTGTGTTTGGAGGCAGATCTCGAATTCCAGAAAAGTATATGCAGGAAGCTAGAGCTCTGCCTGGGTTCCCAGAGTGTGCTTGCTTTTGGCGCTGCTGGTGGTATTTCTCTCTGTGTGGACCTGTGAAAGGGATCCAGCTTCCTCTGTGATTGTCGAACTTCCCCTGGATCTGTAAGCTTCAAGTAAACCCTTCCTTCTATAAACTGTGTCTGGTTTGGAAATTCATCCCAGCAACATGAAGCTGACTGTGACTCATACCACCTACCAAACCAAGCCATACTGAGTAACTCACCTGAATAGAAATATAATATTAAATGAAATTAGAGCTGTGATTAAAGCCTCCAAATGCACAAAAAAAGTCCAGGCTCAGTTTTACACTTGAATTCTACCAAACCTTTATTACAGAACTAAAGCCAATGTTGCTCAAGTTTTCCACACAACTGAAATGGAGGAAATGTTTCTGGTTCCTTCTCGGAAGCCAGCATTACATTAATATCAAATCCATACAGAGACACAAGAAATGAGTACTACAGATCGCTATCCCTGATGAACATAGATGCAAAAATTCTCAATAAAATTCTTACAATTTGAACTCAAGGACACTTTGAAAGTGTCATCCACTCCAACCAAATATGTTTGAATCTAGGGATTCAGGGTTGTTTCAATATATGGAAACTGATAAACATAATACATCACTTAAACAAGCTTAGACTCAGGAACCATATGATTATCTCAATAGATGCTGAAAAAGCCATTGAAAACATTCAACATCCCTTCATAATGAAAACTCTGGAGCAAATAGGGCTGGAAGGATAATAACATAATAAAGGAAATATACAACAGACGTAAAGACTATCATACCAAACAGGGAAAATCTTGAAGCATTCCCATTAAGGTCAAGAACTAGGCAGGTTTGCCTACTCTCACCACTGCTTTTCAACATATTTCTTGAAGTCTTAGCTCAAGCAATAATTCAGGAGAAAGAAATAAAAAGGGTACAAATTGGAAAGAAAGAAACCAAACTACCCCTACTTTAGATGACTTGATTCTATATATAATAGATTAAAAATAAAACACCAAAAAACTTCATGAAATGGTGCTGGAGAAACTGCATAGCCACATGTAAAAGGCTGAATTTCGACCCCCTCCTCTCAACTTGCACAAAAATCAACTTCAAATGGATCAAAGACCTCAATATAAGATCCAAAACTCTAAAATGACTATAAGAAAGAGTAGGAAAAAACACTTGAAGATATAGGCAGAGGGAGACTTTCTATGTAAGACTCTAGTAGCTATGGGAATTAGACAAACACTCAACATCTGTGGCCTCATGAAAATAAAAAAAGGCACTGTACAGATAAGCAAACTATCAACAGAGTCAATAGACAACCTACAGAATGGGAGAAAAATCTTCACCAGTTATACCTGCAACATAGGGCTAATATCTAGAATCTACAAAAACTCAAAAATGTAAGTAATAAAAAAATCAAGCATACCACTCAAAAAATTAGGCAAGGGGATGGAGAGATGGCTTAGTGGTTAAGCGCTTGCCTGTGATGCCTAAGGACCCCTGTTCAAGGCTTGATTCCACAGGACCCACGTTAGCCAGATGCACAAGGGGGCACATGCGTCTGGAGTTCGTTTGCAGTGGCTGGAGGCCCTGGCGTGCCCATTCTCTCTCTGTCTGTCACTCTCAAATAAATAAATAAAAGTAAACAACAAAAAAATTTTTTAAAAATGAGGCAGGGAATTGAATACAGAGTTAACAAAGGAAAAATACAAATGGCCATTAAACACCTAAAGACATGTTCAACATCTCTACTCACTAGGGAAATGAAAATTAAGATGACTATGAGATTCCATCTCACTCCATTCAGAATAGCAACCAATCAAAACAAAAATCAAATCAAAATCAAATGACAGCACATGCTGGTGGGGGTGTGAGAATGAGGAGCCCTTGTCCACTACTGGTGGGAGGACAAACTTGTACAGCCACAATAAAACTCAGTATGCAGTCTCCTCGACAGGCTGAAAATAGAACTGCTATTAGTTCCAGCTGTACCACCTTGGGACATATACTCTAAAGTCTCTATAATGTACTACAGAGACACATGCTCCACCATTTCTATCACTGCTCAATTTCCATTATCCAGGAACCGGAGGCAACCCAGATGCCCATTATCAAATGAATGGTTAATGAGGATGTGGTACCTATGCACAATGGAATTCTTCTCAGTGGGAAGGAAAAAATGAGCTAATCAAGTTTGCAGGAAAATGGAGGGACTTGGGAAAAAAATTCATGCTAATCAAGGTCACACAGGCTAAAACATTTAAACGCCACATGTTCTGTCTCATATGAGGTTCCTAACCTGGATCAGCTTCAGCTAATTGTATGTGGTAATACATGTCAACAGTATGGACATAGGACTAGAATGAAGCTAGGACAAAAGGAAAAGAGGGAGGGAGGGAAGGAAGGGCTACTCAACAAGAAGTGGAGGCTAAAGAAAGGAAGGAAGAAAGAAAGGGATGGAAAGGTCTAGGGAGTAGTGGAAGTTGGGGCATGGAGAAATACACAAAACTAATGGCAAAATGAGTGAACTCCAGAGAATCCTTCCTCCTGGATACCACTCTAAAAGTCACTACCCTAAACAAGGCGGGGGAAGAGGGCTGGGGGTTGACCTAAACAGAAGAGCCCCATAGAAGGTGGAGAAATCATAATCCTAAAACCATGGGCTTTGGCTGGTAAATTGCAGGTCCAGAATTGGGTTAATCTCTCCCCCTTCCTCTAGTGAGCTGCTGGTCAGAGAAATCCATGAGATTCCCCACATCAACACAGGCTGTTGCCCAAACACTTGGTTACCGGCAAGAGATAAAAGGTAAGGCCCTATTGCTAAGGACACCACAGCCTGTGGCCACAGGATACCACATGACTGTGCTGGAACTGAGGGGAAATCCAGTTTCCTCCCAGCTAGCCCACACAGTGCTGGAAAGTGCTATGTGAGCTGCTGGAGAACAATGGTTGCCAACAGAGTGAATAAGCAGGAGATCTTGCCAAATACAAAATCAACCAGCCGAGCAAGAAGTACACACTTGTGCAGTAGTGGCACAGCCAATGTGGGTAACCATGTGTTCATGGATTGGACATGAGATCTGCTCAGTGGGGAAGTTCTCATTTCTGGCTATGAGAACCAAGCCAGATCCCCTAGGGCAGGAAACCAATGGGCTCCAGAGGCATCTCTTTAATTAAGAAGAGTAGACATAAATATCAATGTCTCACTAATGACAGACCATATCAGTCAAATATATGATTGCAATGTGTTTTACAGTATTTTGATGTAGCTAGCAGTTTTAGTAGTCTGAAGTATGTCATTAATATGAAGGTTTAGAGCATTCAGGTTGTAGTAAATAAACTCTTCAACTTTAGTTCTTCTTTTGTGGTTTAACAATAGATCTAATGAGCTTTTGAATGAAGATTTAGTGGGTTAGCTACTCTTTTATAATTGTTTTTGCTCATTTAAGCCTTTGTTTTATTCCATTTTCATATGCTAATAAGTATTTGCATTGAAGCAGATCTATAGTGTCCATTATTTTGTCAAGAGGTTCATGCTAAGGACATAATGTTTCTTAGTTTTCTATGTCTTACAGATGAGGATCCAAGCCTAGTATGGGATATTGGCAGGAAATTAGTCTTACTTAACCAATTGTTATTTGCTTAGATTTTAAAGAGAATGAAAAATCATACCAGGTTACAAAGTGGCTTCTACTTGAAGAGCAACAAAAGGAATTTGACAGGCACAGCTTTGCAAATGAGTCAGTTCACGGCAGGCGATTTTCTTGAATCCTTTGGTCCACAGTGACACTAGTGAAGGGATACAAATGAATAGATGGGTAGATAGACCAGGCAGGTTTAAGAGAAATGATAAGTGGAGGGATCAACGGATACAGAGATGGATAGTATATGAGTAGTTGATGTTAGACAGGTTGATGGTTAAATTAGTGATGAGTTGGAAGTATAGATATAAAGATGGATACTGTATAAGTGATGCATGGTAAATGGGTTGATAACTGGATCCATGATGGTATGGAGGGAACTGAGCAGTATACAGCAGGGTTGGTTGAGTTGAAGAGTACCTCATTGCCAGCCATCCAGTCTATATTCTCCTTTGCTACAATCATGAAACAAATTCTGAAGAAAAAATAAGATTCTCCTTCCAAATTTCCTTTTCTAAACATCACCTGGAATCTGTTCATACAATCTTCTCAGTGATTCCATACCAGGATAGTCACTTCAGCTTCTCTTTTCAGGCAAAAAGCAAGTATCTTTCCATTGTAGGCTGTCATATTATTCTCACATACAAACTTAATGTGTCTCACCATGTTGCATTTTTACACATAGGTGTCATTACACTTTTCCTATTTTGTCCCTCTGCTCCTCTGCCCTCCCCATGACCCTGGTCCTCCCTCTTTATTGATTCCCTTCCTCCTCCAGTAGTTGTCTCTTCTGCTTTCATCTCATGTGCCTTCTCTTTCTCACCCTCACAGTTCATAGTTCTTAGTGCATTCTTAGTCCATCGAGCTATACCTATAGCACTGCAAAGTGTCTCTTAGACCAAGGTTTCAAATCTCTCCACATTCCTCTTGGAAATCAGCTCCAAAAGCCAAAGCCACACAGTCAGGTATCTAGCAGCAACTCAACTCTTGGTACCAACATTACTGAAATCACCCAACCAACAGCAGCTTGTGGGAAGAAAAGGTTTATTTGGGTGCTCAGACTTGAAGGGAAGGTCCATGGCTACACAGAAAAATGATGGCATAAGAAGAGGGTGGACATCACTCCCTGACCAGCATAAGGTAAACAATAGCAACAGAAGAGTGTGCCAAACACTGGCAAGTGGACACTGGCTATAACACCCATAAGCCTACCCCCAACAATGCATCGTCTCAAGGAGGTGTTAGTTCCTAAATCTACATAAGCTGTGATCCTAATATTCAGAACACCTAACTTCATGGGAGGCACCTGAATCAAACCACCACAAACCAACCCTGGCACCCATAAACTGCTAATCATCCATTACAGAAGATGCTTTGCATTCAGTATGACTTTAAGAGTCCCCAAAGCTTTTTATCAAACATCCCCTAACCCAAAGTCTTTTAACTTGGCAGTTATAAAAAAAAAATCCTCAAGAAATGTATAATGGCACAGAATAAACTGCAAAAGATGGCAGTGGACATAGCAAAGAAATATTTAACCAATAAAAGATTAAAAACAACCAGGGCAAACACAAACTCTGTAGTTCCAAGTCCAACAACTCTAGTCAGTGAAAAATCTCCAAGTCCAATAATTCTAGCCAGCAAAAGTTCTCTGGATTTCCAATTCTGCCCCCTCCAGTTAGGCTACTCACTGTCCTGGAAAACTTCATCCAGGTCTGGCGGCTTTCCTTAGCAGCCTTCTCTTGTTCCTAGCATCTCCACTGGGTTTCCACTACAATCCACAGTTCATCCTCATGGTTCTATGGGGTCTCTGTGAAGGCATCTAGCAAACTGGGTTCACACTGCCCATGGCCATTTTAAAAACACAAGACTGTGTTGCAAAGACCATGACCCTCTCTTTCCTGCATTTCTCATATTCCACAATACCATGTATAGTTTCAATTTGTTAATCCATGGCGGAATAAAGCAGACCTTGAAGAACAGGACACTCCTTGAGCACTCAGTCCCCTTCAAAAGAGTGTACATTCTTCCTGTTGCCCCAGTGTAGGTCAACTGGCCCAATCTCAAAGGTTGTAATCTCATAGAATTGCAATTGAATTAGAAGAAGTTTTAGCCCAAAGATTTCACTTCAGTGCCATGATAGATTCAATTTCTGTGCCATATCCCTCTGCTCACACAAGTCCATTTCTATACAAAGCAACCCTGCACAAGTTCTCAGGACATGGGCATAACAGTAAGCCTCTCCCACAAACTACTTCTAGCCTGGTCCAAGCAAAGCTCATTCTCACCCTCACAAGCCAAACCTCACAGTCCATAGTCCTTAGTGCATTCAAGTCCTTCACCTCTGACCAGAATAGTCCATTGAGCTATACTTATAGAACTGTGAAGTGTCTCTTAGGCCAAGGTGTGAAATCCTTCTGCATTCTTCTTAGAAATCAGCTCCAAAAGCCAAAGCCACACAGTCTGTGTCTAGCAGCCACCCCACTCTTGTTACCAACATTACTGTTGCAGTCAGGATCACCTTGCTGGTAGAAATCACCCAACCAACAGCAGCTTCTGGGTAAAATGTGTTTATTTGGGCTTACACACTTGAGGGGAGGCTCCATGGTGGCAGGGGAAAATGATGGCATGAGAAGAGGGTGGCCATCACTCCCTGACCAACATAAGGTGGACAATAGCAGCAGGAAAGTGTGCCAAACACTGGCAAGTGACACTGGCTATAATACCCATAACCCTACCCCCAACAATACATTGTCTCCAGGAGGTGTTAGTTCCCAAATCTATATCAGCTGGGAACCTAACATTCAGAACACCTAACTTTATGGGGGGCACCTGACTCAAACCACTATGTACTGACCCTTTCCCCATAAACTGATAATCATCCATGACATAAAATGCAATGCATTCAGTATGACTTGAAGACTCCCCATAGTTTTTATCAAACATCCCCATTAGCCAAATTCTTTTAAGTGAGCCATTATACCAAAAATATCCCTAAGAAACCCACAATGGCACAGAATAAACCTTCACACTACAAAAGATGGCATTGGGCATAGCAAAGAAATATTTAACCAATACAAGTTTAACAACAACCAGGGCAAACACAAACTCTGTAGTTCCAAGTCCAACAACTCTAATTAGTGAAAAATCTCCAAGTCCAATAATTCTAACCAGCAAAATTTCTCTGGATTTCCAATTCTGCCCCTCCAGCTATGCTACTCACTGTTCTGGAAAACTTCATCCAGATCTGGCAGCTCTCCTTAGCAGCCATCTCTTGTTCCCAGCGTCTCCACTGGGTTTCCACTACAATCCATGGTCATTCTCATGGCTCTAAGGGAGAGTGGGGTGTGTCTCCATACAGGTATCTAGCAAACTGGGTTCACACTGCCCATGGATATTTTCAAAACACCAGACTATGTTGCAATATCCATGACCCTATCTTTCCTGCATTTCTTATATTCCACAACACCATGTATAATTTCAATTTGTTAATCTATGGGGGAATAAAACAGACCTTGAAGAACAGGACACTCCTTGAACACTCAGTCCCCTTCAATAGAGTTTACATTCTTCCTGTTGCCCCAGTGTAGGTCAACTGGCCCAATTTCAAAGGTTATCTCATTTAATTGAAGATGAATGAGAAGAAGATTCAGTGCAAAGATTTCATTTCTGTGCCATATCCCTCTGCTCACACAAGTCCATTTCTACACAAAGCAACCCTCCACAAGTCCTCAGGACATGGGCATAACAGCAAGTCTCTCCCACAAGCTGCTTCTATTCCGGTCCAAGCAAAGCTCTTTCTCATCCTCACAAAACAAACCTCACAGTCCACAGTTCTTAATGCATGGAAGTCTTTCAACTGTGGCCATAATAGTCCATCAAGCTGTAATTATAGCACAGAAAAGTGTCTCTTAGGCCATGGTTTCAAATCCTTCCACATTCCTCTTGGAAATCAGCTCCAAAAGCCAAAGCCACACAGCCAGTTGTCTACCAGCAACCCCACTCTTGTTACTAACATTACTGTTGCAGTCAGGATCACCTTGCTGGTAGAAATCACCCAACCAGCAGCAGCTTGTGGGAATAACGTGTTTATTTTGGCTTACAGACTTGAGGGGAATCTCCATGGTGGCAGGGGAAAATGATGGCATGAGAAGAGGGTGGCCATCACTCCCTGACCAACATAAGGTGGACAATAGCAGCAGGAAAGTGTGCCAAACACTGTCAAGTGACACTGGCTATAATACCCATAACCCTACCCCCAACAATACATTGTCTCCAGGAGGTGTTAGTTCCCAAATCTATATCAGCTGGGAACCTAACATTCAGAACACCTAACTTTATGGGGGGCACCTGACTCAAACCACTATGTACTGACCCTTACCCCATAAACTGATAATCATCCATGACATAAAATGCAGTGCATTCAGTATGACTTGAAGACTCCCCATAGTTTTTATCAAACATCCCCATTAGCCAAATTCTTTTAAGTGAGCCATTATACCAAAAATATCCCTAAGAAACCCACAATGGCACAGAATAAACCTTCACACTACAAAAGATGGCATTGGGCATAGCAAAGAAATATTTAACCAATACAAGTTTAACAACAACCAGGGCAAACACAAACTCTGTAGTTCCAAGTCCAACAACTCTAATTAGTGAAAAATCTCCAAGTCCAATAATTCTAACCAGCAAAATTTCTCTGGATTTCCAATTCTGCCCCTCCAGCTATGCTACTCACTGTCCTGGAAAACTTCATCCAGGTCTGGCAGCTCTCCTTAGCAGCCATCTCTTGTTCCCAGCGTCTCCACTGGGTTTCCACTACAATCCATGGTCATTCTCATGGCTCTACGGGAGAGTGGGGTGTGTCTCCATACAGGTATCTAGCAAACTGGGTTCACACTGCCCATGGATATTTTCAAAACACCAGACTATGTTGCAATATCCATGACCCTATCTTTCCTGCATTTCTTATATTCCACAACACCATGTATAATTTCAATTTGTTAATCTATGGGGGAATAAAACAGACCTTGAAGAACAGGACACTCCTTGAACACTCAGTCCCCTTCAATAGAGTTTACATTCTTCCTGTTGCCCCAGTGTAGGTCAACTGGCCCAATTTCAAAGGTTATCTCATTTAATTGAAGATGAATGAGAAGATTCAGTGCAAAGATTTCATTTCTGTGCCATATCCCTCTGCTCACACAAGTCTATTTCTACACAAAGCAACCCTCCACAAGTCCTCAGGACATGGGCATAACAGCAAGTCTCTCCAACAAGCTGCTTCTATTCCGGTCCAAGCAAAGCTCTTTCTCATCCTCACAAAACAAACCTCACAGTCCACAGTTCTTAATGCATGGAAGTCTTTCAACTGTGGCCATAATAGTCCATCAAGCTGTAATTATAGCACAGAAAAGTGTCTCTTAGGCCATGGTTTCAAATCCTTCCACATTCCTCTTGGAAATCAGCTCCAAAAGCCAAAGCCACACAGCCAGTTGTCTACCAGCAACCCCACTCTTGTTACCAACATTACTGTTGCAGTCAGGATCACCTTGCAGGTAGAAATCACCCAACCAGCAGCAGCTTGTGGGAATAACGTGTTTATTTTGGCTTACAGACTTGAGGGGAATCTCCATGGTGGCAGGGAAAAACGATGGCATGAGAAGAGGGTTGACATCACTGCCTGACCAACATAAGGTGGACAATAGCAACAGGACAGTGTGCCAAACACTGACAAGGGGATACTGGCTATAATACCTATAAGCCCGCCCCCAACAATACATTGTCTCCAGAAGGTGTTAGGTCCCAAATCTGCATCAGCCTGGAACCTAATATTCAGAACACCTAATTTTATGGGGGACACCTGAATCAAACCACCACATGATGACTCTGTCCCCCATAAATTGATAATCATCCATGACATAAAATGCAGTGCATTCAGTATGACTTTAAGAGTCCCCATAGCTTTTAACCAAACATCCCTGTAATCCAAAGTTGTTTTTTTTTTTTTTTTTTTTTTTTTTTTTTTTGAGGTAGGGTCTCACTCTAGTCCAGGCTGACCTGAAACTCACTATGTAGTCTCAGGGTGGCCTCGAACTCATGGCGATCCACCTACCTCTGCCTCCCAAGTGCTGGGATTAAAGGCGTGTGCCACCATGCCTGGCTTAATCCAAAGTTTTTTAATTGAGCCATTATACCAAAAAAAAAAAAAAAAAATCTCCCAAACCCCATAATTGCACAGAATAAACACTACTAAAGATGGCATTTGGCATAGCAAAGAAATATTTAACCAATACAAGATGAAAACAAACAGGGCAAACATGAAACTCTGTAGTTCCAAGTCCAACAACTCTAGTCAGTGAAAAGCTCCAAGTCTGATAATTCTAAGCAGCAAAAAGTCTCTGGATTTCCAATTCTGTCCCCTCCAGCTAGGCTACTCACAGTCCTGGAAAACTTCATCCAGGTCTGGCAGCTCTCCTTAGCTGCCATCTCTTGGTTTTAGCATCTCCACTGGGTCTCCATTGCAACACAGGGTTCTTCCTCATGGCTCCATGGGGTCTCCATGCAGGCATCCAGCAAACCTACTTCACACTGACCATGGCCACTTCCAAACCACAAGACTGTGTTGCAAACTCAATGAACCTTTCTTTCCTGCATTTCTTATACTCCAAAATACCATGTATAGTGCCAATTTGTTAATCCTTGGGGGAATAAAGCAGACTTCAAAGAACAGGACACTCCTTGAGCACTCAGGTCCCTTCAAAAGAATCTGCATTCTTCCTGTTGCCCCAGTATAGGTCAAATGGCCCAATCTTGAAGGTAGTTATCTCATATAATTGCAGCTGGACGAGAAGTTTCAGCCCAAAGATTTTATTTCTGTGCCATATTCCTCTGCTCACACAAGTCCATTTCTATACAAAGCAACCCTGCACAACTTCTCAGGACATGGGTATAACAGCAAGCCTCTCCCACAAACTGCTTCATGCCCAGTCCAAGCAAAGCTCTTTCTCACCCTCACAGTTCATAGCCGCAACCCTACTCTTGTTACCAACATTACTGTTGCAGTCAGGTTCACCTTGCTGATAGAAATCACCCAACCAACAGCAGCTTGTGGGGAAAAAAGTGTTCATTTGGGCTTACAGACTTGCTCCATGATGGCAGGGGCAAACGATGGCATGGGTTGAGAGTGGACATCACTCTCTGGCCAGCATACTGTCTTGCCTATCCTCCTTATGACACTAATGTTATCTCAGGATTCCAAGTCAGTGTCAAGAAGGCCAACTAGTTGATGCTTGATGGGGACAACTTGTACCACTCTCCCAGACATTAGCACCTCTGGCCCAGCCGTAGAAGTCCTCCAACTCTCTATACATCCTGGGATTTCCAAGGGCAGTGATGATAGCCCTGATTCTATGGTGAAGAAGTTGATAAAGAAAGCCACTCTCAGGCTGGAGAGATGGTTTAGCAGTTAAGGCACTTGCCTGTGAAGCCAAAGGACCCATGTTCCACTCTCCAGATCCCACATTAGCCAGACACAAAAAGGTGAGGCAGGCATAAGGTCACACATACCCATTAAGTGGTGCAAGCTTCTGGAGTTTGATTTCAGTGGTTGAGGCCCTGGCACAGCAGCTTTCTCTCTCCCTCTATCTCTCTAAAATAGAAAGAAAAAGAAAGCTACTCTCAATCATCCCAACTTCCCTGTTTCATAAATATTTTTAGACCTGTGCATTCAGGATCTGTAGGTGTTCCTGTTACACTGTACTATAAGGACATCTTGGGCATGTAGGCTGCTGTGCTAACCTTTATAATGATCATTCTTGAATATGTAAGTGTATATATTGGAAAACATGTTGGTAGTTGTTAGAAAAAAGTGCTGTTTAATTCATCCCTACACAGTAAACAAGAACAGGGCAGTGGGGAGTGCTGTGTTGGAGGCTATGAGTGGAGTTTTAGCTCACTGAACACAATGTGTTGGTGGGTGGTTTTATTTGGCAAACTGTTCTGGTTTTATGTAACAACTTGTCTAAACTTTTCCAGAAGTTTTCATTTGCCTCTTTTCCTCTGTGCTCTCTTCAGGACTTGGAGAACTTTATCACCAAGTTTGGAGAGTCTGGTTTTGTTCCTGTGGCCCTGGGAGATCTCTAGTGAGCATGTATCAGACAAAGGCAATCCTGAAAGAGATGAACAGTGCTTTTGCTCACCTCCCTCAAGTGGTGCTGTGGACTTGTAAGAGTTCTTATTGGCCCCCCCCAAAATGTCAAATTGGCTGCAAATGTGAAAATCATGGACTGGCTTCCCCAGACTGACCTCCTGGGTACGAATTGCTCCGTTCCTTGTATAGAAGTGCTCTTGGGACTCATTAGAGCTGTCATGTCTAAGCGTGCATGTGTACTGGTCGGTGGTGCTGGTAAGTAAAAATAAGTTTCCATAATGTATGATAGGAGCAGCCAGCATGAGCTCTAGGTGAATGAGACTGTACTCCAGATTGGTAATGGTAATAATTGTCTGTGTTTCACATCCCAGGCCAGGTTTAAAATCTTTAAATATATATGATAATCGGTTAGGTACCCCTGACTCAACTAGATCTGAAACTGAACAGGTTCACTCCAAAATAAACCTAGAAACACGTGAATTGAAATTATATATTCTGTCATGTAGGTTTCCACTACATTTCAGTGTTGCTGTGAACACATGTTTAGCATGTGCCATAGCAGACATATGTATGAAAGCATGTGGTTATATATCTTTCTTGTCCACTGAGGGTTAAAGAGGGCAGATGTTTGTGGGGTTCCTGGTTCCTCAGGAGGGCCTTGGGCACTGGCTCCCAGGAGGCATTCAGGCAACTGTGGAGCAGGGTCTTGAGCAGCTGTGAGTGTGACAGGAAGAAACACCAGAGAGACAGCTTCAGAGAACAGCTCATTTATTTGTCAGAGGACTGAGTTTTTACAAGCAGTTGAGAGAGAGTGGGAAGAGGGCCCTAAGGGGATTGGTGGGTTCAAAGGTTGCTTGCTGATGCCTACGAACATTCCAGCAGGTAGGGAGAGAGTCAGGTGATCTACATAGTGGTGGGGGATGGGCTGTGTGAAGGCTGCTGGCTGATACCATATAAGGAGTTTCCTAGGCAACTGGCCAAAGGTCACAGGGCTATGAAGCCTAAGTCTTATCAAGATGTCCAGTGGTCCTGGGCTTGGAGAGGGTGTGGCCCTACTTCCTGCCAGTCTTGGGGCTGGAGATGTTTGTGTGGGGCTCCAGACACACTGCGACCCCTGAAATGGGGGGAAGGGCTCCCCTGCCTGTCTGGTACCTGAGATGTGTCTGGTGGTTCAGGCTACTGTGACCTCTCCATAGCCTGAGGTCCTTAGTCATGTTGGACAGTTTAGGCTTGCTTTAACACGGGGCCCTGCCTGTGTCCAATAGATGTTCACAGTTTTGATGTTAGCAGTGTTGGAGAATTGCAAAGCTATCCAAGTGCCAACCTGAGTTACCTCACAGCATGATGTTGAGATACCGTGTTTTTAGGCAACAGGGAGTTCCTTAACTCCCCCAAAGTGTTCTTTCTTTCTATGCTGCTTTTTGGAGACTTCTCACTGCCATATTCAAAGACTGGATCAGTCTCATACCTAAGATTATGGCTGAAGATCAGCTCAAGAATTTGACACAGATTCCTGTTCAGAAAAACCACAAGCCACACACTAGGGAAGATGAATGGACTGTGTGAGGCTTTGTTTGAGATACATTCCTCATTAAATACAATATGTTGGCTCCTATTATGTGGAACAGTTGACAAAACATGGTAAACACAAAAATTATGGCCTGCCGGGTGTGGGGCCACACCTTTAATCCCCACGCGGAGCAAGTAAGAGGATGCCTTGAGTTCAAGGCCACCCAAGACTACAGAGTGATCTCCAGGTCACCGGCTAGATCAAAACCTTACCTCGAAAAACCTAAAATTAAAAAAAAAAAAAAAAAATGTATGCCTGGTATTCCCTTACTTCAGTCTTCTTTAAAAATAGAGAAAGGAGGCTGGAGAAATGGGCTTTAGCAGTTAAGCATTTGCCTGCAAAAACCAACGACGCCAGGACTCCACATAAGCAGATGTACAAGGGGGGCGCATGTGTTTGGAGTCATTTGCCAGTGGCTGAGCCCCTGGCACATACACCATTTTTTTTCTCTCCTCTCTTCACTCTGTCTGTCAAATCGAGGCCACCCTGAGACTCCATAGTGAATTCCAGGTCAGCCTGGGCTAGAGTGAGACCCTACCTCGAAAAAAAAACCAAAAAAAAAAAAAAAAAAGAGAGAGAGAGAAGGAAGGGCTGGAGATATTGCTTAGTAGTTAAGGCATTTGCCTGCAAAGCCTAAGACTCCAGGTTTGACTTCCCAGGACTCACATAAGCCAGATTCACAAGGGGGTGCATGTGCCTGGAGTTCATTTGCAGTGGCTAGATGCCCTGGTGCATCCATTCTTTCCCTCCCTCTCTTTCTATGTCTCTCTCTCTCTCTCATAAATAAATAAATAAATTTTAAATTAAAAAAATAGAGAAGGGGCTGGAGGGATGGGTTTGCAGTTAAGGTGTTTTCCTGAAAAGCCAAAGGACCCAGGTTCGACTCCCCAGGACCCATGTTATCCAGATGCACAAGGGGATGCATGTGTCTAGAGTTCGTTTGCAGTGGCTGGAGGCCCTGGTGCACCAGTTCTCTTACTCTCTCTCCCTCTTTCTCTGTTAAATAAATAAATAAATAAATAAATAAATAAATAAATAAATAAATAAACAAAATATTTTAAAAATACAGAAGGAAGCACACGTAGTGCAAATTCTATGACAGAAGAGATACACACAAGGCAGGGAGAGAAAGTGAGGTGAGAAAAATAAAGAGGTGGGGAGGATACAGGAGAGTAGGTTCCAAAGAAAAATGAAGTGTATATGTGAAGTATTATTCAGCTATAAATAATAAAATTATGGAATTTACTGAAAAATGAATGTAACTGGAGACAATGATATTAAAATAAGCCAGATTCATAAAAATAAATCTCCCATGTCTTCTCTCATTAATTGATGCTGGATTTTTACATAGATGCATAAAATTACTCATAGATATGTCTTGAAAGTAGATGTGAAGGAAGACATCTAATGGAACTGTTTGGGGTAGAGAGGAAACAAATGCAATCAATTATACCACGCTTTGCACTCTCTGGGGATGCCACTATATATTAGTATGTATCTTCCAGATTTTATACAAATGGTACAAGAGGTTATGTAGACTTTATTTCAGCTGGTTTTAATTACCATTATTATGCAAGATTAATTCATCTTGTGTTTATAAATCACGACATATATGTATATATATAGCATATATATACATATATATATGTATATGTATATGTGTATATATATATTTATAAAGACAATTTCTATACTTACAGACAACAAACCATGGAATTTCTCTTCCCTCCCCTGCTTTCCCCTTCATAACTCTGCTCTCCATCATATCCCCTCCCTCTCTCTATTATTCTCTCTTGTAATTTGATATCATCGTCTTTTTCTCCTATTATGGAGGTCTTGTGTAGGTATGTTAGGCACTGCGAGGTCGTGGATATTGAGGCCAATTTCTGTCTGGATAGTTGTATGTAAATTTTATTGCACAGTAGTATTTTATTTTGTGGATTACCATAGTGTTATTATATGATTTAATGTTCATAGACATTTATGTTCTTTATACTTTTGTGCTATTACAAATAACTTGCTATGAACATTTTGCATGGTCCAAATATTTTCATTTCTCTGTGTTAATAGCTAGGAGATCAGTTTTACTTGTGAAAACAAAGCCTGCTGTACCATTCTGCTGGGTCTTTTTCTCTTTCACTGTAGCCATGATTCATAGCAGCTAACATGCAATAGACTCAAGTGATTTTCTGCCTTCAAATTTCCTCTGCCAAACACTTTAGTCCATTCCTATTCAATTCAACTTTATTCAAGTCCTTAGGACATGGGCATAATAATTCCATTTCATTGCCAGACTATCATTCAAGCTGCTTCCAGAATCCAGAGAGCGAAGCTATCACCATGGGTTAGGGAATCAGATGTCTTCAGAAAATGGGTTGGTTTTATCCCACCCACAAAGACGGCTGACGCCTGGCCATGTGCCTGCCCGAGTCGTTCTTGTTCAGATTGAGCAATTTTTTTGGGTTCACCCCCTCACTTACAAGTGTTGAGCCTACTGGAATGGGGATGTCTGAAATGTGAGGGAGCAGGGCCCAGAGGGTGTGTTTCTCTGGGAATAAGAGAGCTCCAGAAAGTATCCTCTAATTGGCTGAAGGAGGAGGGCCTCCAAGAGTGCTGGTCCAGCTGACAGACCAGGAGAGGCTGCCTCACACATCAAACACTCAGACATTTGAAAATCATCGAGAACGCCTGAGTCCACTTGCCTGGACTGCCCACTTTCTCCTGTCTCTGTTGATGATGAGGTGTCCCCTTTTCTGAAACGTGCAGGGATGCTGGTCCAGGTTTCTTGAGAGAGAGGCTGACAACTCCAGGACTTCTAAGGAGCTGTGCTTTGCATCCACCCAATGACAGAGGTGGCAGGACTCTTGCTTCTGGGTGGAACGCCACTCACATAGGTTCTTTAATTTTACTGGACGTGTTTTGAATAGGAATTGAATCAGAATAAAATTCCGAGATACACATGACAGGTGCTGGCCAAGGAGGCCCTCACTCCTCAGAAACCTGTGTTGAGCACATTAATGTCCCCTCGCCCCCACAAGGAAAAGAAAGTATTTTACTTATTTAAATGTGAGAGAGAAACAGACAGAGATAGGGAAGAGAAAGGGAGAGATAGAGGGAACTGGCACACAAGGTGCCCTACCGCACATGAGCGCCCCCTTGTGCATCGGGCTCGCATGCATCCCGGGGATTCGAAACCGGTTCCTTTGGGTTCCTAGGAAAAAGCTCTAACTCCCAGGCCATCTCCCAGTTCCCACAGTGTCCCTGCCTGGTCTTCTTTCCCTTCCTGATCCCAGCTGTTCCTGAGCTCTAGTAGTGGCTGAACTGATTCAGGACGTAGCCTGAATTTGTCACGATTGTGAGGAGCAAGTGAGGCCACAGCAAAGTCTAACTGTGTTCCCAGTGGACCATGTGTTACGTACTTACCGTATTTTCCTTGATGTGTGTGAACGTTACTCAGTGAACCAGGGTCATGTCTGTGATTTTCCAATACTTACCCTTCTGGTCCTTCATTCCACCTGCACCCACTGTCGGGTCACGATGGCTCTCGAGAGCCTGCGAATGCGTACACGAACCCTCAGAGCACATGTTTGGAACCCGACACTCCTAAGACTTCCTGGACTGTCTTCAGCAAATTTTCCCTGGGCCTATAAGGCATGAAGAATATCCATACATGCCTTTGGGTTTTACTCATATTCTGTTTGCCCTCTCGAACTTCGGACACTTCTGTGTGTCTGCTGCCTCAAACAGACGTCAGTCCTCTGGCCAGAAAGGGGCTCCGGACTCATAGGTAGTGTCTCACTTCACCTGTATGCTCTGCATGTCCCATGCCCATGTGACAACTTAAGTCACGTGTGTGTCAGGGGCCTCCTCACCCTAGCGCACAGAGATTCCCTGCATGGTCGTAGCATTCTCTCGGTCCGAAAAGCTCCCGATTCCCTAACCCAGTGTGAGAGGGAAGCTATCATCCTAGCTTAGGGATCGGTTGTCTTCAGAAAATGGGTCAGTTTTATCCCATCCACAAAGGCGGCTGAGGCACGGCGATATGTCTGCCCGAGTCGTTCTTGTTCAAATTGAGCAATATTTTCGGGTTCCCTCCCTCACAAGTGTTGTGCCTACTGGAATGGGGATGTCTGAAATGTGAGGGAGCAGGGCCCAGAGGGTGTTTTTCTCTGCAAATAAGAGAGCTCCAGAAAGTACCACTTAATTGGCTTAAGGAGGAGGGCCTCCATGAGTGCCGGGCCAGCTGACAGACATGGAGAGGCTGCCTTACACATCAAACATTCAGATATTTGAAAATCGTCGAGAAAGCCTGAGTCCACCTGTGTGGACTGCCCACTTACCCCTGTCCCTGGTGATGATGAGGTGTCCCCTTTTCTGAAACGTGCAGGGATGCTGGTCCAGCTTTCTTGAGAGAGAGGCTGACAACTCCAGGACTTCTAAGGAGCGGTGCTTTACTTCCACCCAATGACAGAGGCGGCAGGACTCTTGCTTCTGGGGGGAACACCACTGACATAGGTTCTTTAATTTTACTGGACGTGTTTTGAATAGGAATTGAATCAGAATAAAATGCCTAGGTACACATGACAGGTGCTGGCCAAGGAGGCCCTCACTCTTCAGAAACCTGTATTGAGCACATTAACGTGCCCCCGCCCACACAAGGAAAAGAAAGTGTTTTACTTATTTAAATGTGAGAGAGAAACAGACAGAGATAGGGAAGAGAAAGGGAGAGATAGAGGGAACTGGCACACGAGGTGCCCTACCGCACATGAGCGCCCCATTGTGCATCGGGCTCACATGCGTCCCAGGGATTCGAACCTGGTTTCTTTGGCTTCCCAGGAAAAAGCTCTAACCCCCAGGCCATCTCCCGGTTTCCACAGTGGCCTGGTCTTCTTTCCCTTGCTGTTCCCAGGTATTCCTGAGCTCTAGTAGTGGCTGAACTGGAATTCAGGATGCAGCCTGAATTTGTCATGATTGTGAGGAGCAAGTGAGGCCACAGCAAAGTCTATCTGTGTTCCCAGTGGACCGTGTGTTACGTACTTACCGTATTTTCCTTGATGTGTGTGAACGTTACTCAGTGAACCAGGGGAATGTCCGTGATTTTCCAATACTTACCCTTCTGGTCCTTCATTCCACCTGCACCCACTGTCAGGTCACGATGGCTCTCGAGAGCCTGCGAATGCATACACGAACCCTCAGAGTAAATGTTTGGAACCCGACAGTCCTAAGTCTTCCTGGCCTGTCTTCAGCAATTTTTCCCTGGGCCTATAAGGCATGAAGAATGTCCATACTTGCCTTTGGGTTTTACTCATATTCTGTTTGCCCTCTTGAACTTGGGACACTTCTGTGTGTCTGCTGCCTCAAACAGACGTCAGTCCTCCAGCAAAAAAGGGGCTCAGGACTCATAGGTAGTGTCTGACTTCACCTGAAAGCTCTGCATGTCCCATGTGCATGTGACCACTTAACTCACGTTTGTGTCAGGGACCTCCTTTCCCTTGCGCACAGAGATTCCCTCCATGGTAGTGGCATTCTCTCGTTCCGAAAAGCTCCCAATTCCCTAACCTAGGAGGAGTTCAAAGCTGTCCCCCTAGCTTAGGGAAACGGCTGTCTACAGAAAATGGGTCAGTTTTATCCCATCCACAATGGCCACTGAGGCATGGCCATATGCCTGCCCGAGTCATTCTTCTTCAAAGTGAGCAATTTTGTTGGGTTCACGCCCTCACTTACAAGTGTTGAGCCAAATGGAATGGGGATGTCTGAAATGTGAGGGAGCAGGGCCCGGAGGGTGTGTTTCTCTGGGAATAAGAGAGCTCCAGATAGTATCCCTTAGTTGGCTGAAGCAGGAGTGCCTCCACGAGTGCCAGGCCAGCTGACAGACCAGGAGAGGCTGCCTCACACATGAAACATTCAGACATTTGATAATTGTCGAGAATGCCTGAGTCCACTTGCGTGGACTGCCCACTTTCCCCTGTCCCTGGTGATGATGAGGTGTCCCCTTTCCTGAAATGTGCACAGATGCTGGTCGAGCTTTCTTGAGAGAGAGGCTGACAACTCCAGGACTTCTAAGGACCGGTGCTTTGTTCCACCCAATGACAGAGGCGGCAGGACTCTTGCTTCTGGGTGGAACACCACTCACATAGGTTCTTTAATTCCTTCGGGACATGTTTTGAATAGGAATTGAATCAGAATACAATGCCTAGGTACACATGACAGGTGCTGGCCAAAGAGGCCCTCACTCTTCAGAAACCTGTGTTGAGCACATTAATGTCCCCCTGCCCCCACAAGGAAGAGAAAGTATTTTACTTATTTAAATGTGAGAGAGAAACAGACAGAGGTAGGGAAGAGAAAGGGAGAGATAGAGGGAACTGGCACACCAGGTGCCCTACCACACATGAGCGCCCCCTCGTGCATCGGGCTCGCATGCGTCCCGGGGATTCGAACCTGGTTCCTTTGGCTTCCCAACAAAAAGCTCTAACCCCCAGGCCACCTCTCGGTTCCCACGGTGCCCGTGCCTGGTCTTCTTTCCCTTGCTTTTTCCATCTATGACTGAGCTCTAGTAGCGGCTGAACTGGAATTCAGGACGTAGCCTGAATTTGTCATGATTGTGAGGATCAAGTGAGGCAACAGCAAAGTCTAACTGTGTTCCCAGTGGACCGTGTGTTACGTACTTACTATATTTTCCTTTATGAGTGTGAACGTTACTCAGTGAACCAGGGGCACGTCCGTGCTTTTCCAATACTTACCCTTCTGGTCTTTCAATCCACCTGCACCCACTGTTGGGTCACGATGGCTCTGGAGAGCCTGCGAATGTGTACACAAACCCTCAGGATACAAGTTTGGACCCGACACTCCTAAGTCTTCCTGGCCTGGCTTCAGCAATTTTGCCCTGGGCCTATAAGGCATGAAGAATGTGCATACTTGCATATGGGTTTTACTCATATTCTCTTTGCCCTCTGGAACTTGGGACACTTCTGTGTGCCTGCTGCCTCAAACAGACGTCAGTCCTCTGGCTACAAAGGGGCTCAGGACTCATAGGTAGTATCTCACTTCACCTGTAAGCTCTGCATGACCCATGCGCATGTGACCACTTAAGTCACCTGTGTGTCAGGGGCCTCCTTTCCCTAGCGCACAGAGATTCCCTGCATGGTCGTGACATTCTCTCGGTCCGAAAAGCTCCCGATTCCCTAACCTAGGGTGAGAGCAAAGCTATAACCCTAGGTTAGGGAATGGCGGTCTTTAGAAAATGGGTCAGTTTTATCCCATCCACAAAGGCGGCTGAGGCACGGCCATATCACTGCCCGAGTCGTTCTTGTTCAAACTGAGCAATTTTGTCCCATGCGCCTGTGACCACTTAAGTCACGTATGTGTCAGGTGCCTCCTTTCCCTAACACTCAGATTTTCCCTGCATGGTCATGGCATTCTCTTGGTCCGAAAAGCTCCCGATTCCCTAACCTAGGGTGAGAGCGGAGCTATCACCCTAGGTTCGGGAATCGGCTGTCTTCAGAAACTGGTTCAATTTTATCCCATCCACAAAGATGGCTGATGCATGGCCATATGCCTGCCCAAGTCATTCTTGTTCAAATTGATCCAGCACTGCAGATGGTGCTGGAAAGCCTGGAGGCTTCCTGAGGAGGTGCTGGGTTTCAATCCACGGGGTTCTTCAGTTGATGCTGGTCTTTCATTCTCAATGGCCTCAATCCACGCTGGAAGGTAGCAAGCAGCTCTGTCAGCCAAATGGAAGGAAGGGAGGAAGGAAGGAATGGGCTCTTTTTACCCAGAGCTTCCTTGTATCAAATCCCCCTCTGGGCGTGGCTGCCCATTCTGGGGGAAGTGCTCACCCTGGGGGAAAGACTTCCTCCTTTAGTTGATCCTTCCTAGAAGTAACCTATGGATTACTAAACAGATCAAGTTGACAACACCTTAACTATCACAGACTGCATCCCAAAGAAAGAACAAAAAGAACCACGGTGCTTGTGGAACAATACCTGAGGTTGTCCTCTGGCTCCCACATGCATGTACACACATGCATGCATGCCCACATATATGTGCATCCACACATGCAATGAACAAATGAGAAGCCACCTTAACAACTCTGGTGCTACGGTGAGCAGTTCAGAGACAAGATTCAAGAAATGAGAGAGAAGACAACTGAAGGGATAGTGTATAAATTATTTTTTAGATATAATGAAGTATGATTTGTCCTTAGGTATAAAGATCACTGATGGTATGATAAATACAAGTTCTCTGACATCCTACAGCATGGTGTTAAAATTCAAAACCTTTCACCTGTCTACAGCACCCTTCCTCCCATTTCCTGCTCGGTCTGGCTCCCCAACTACAATGGTTTAAAAACAAACAAACAAAACAAAACAAAACAAAACAAAAAAAAAACTAAAGGAAAGAAGTGAAATTATCAGACAGAAATAAGTCCTCCAAGCATCGAGGATGGCAGTTTCCATGCTGGAAGATTTTGGGTGCCTGGCTATGTGAGGGAAAGGATGGCAAACAAGTGGCTAAAATGGAATGCAGTGGGATATTGAAGTTGGAAGACACTGGATAATAGGGCAGGGCTAGAATCCACAGGCCTCATGGGTTGGTTACTGGTGGAATTTGGAAGGTTTTTGTCTGAAGGCAGTTACCTTTGTTTGAGTTTATTCAAATTTTCTAATTGTGACTCAGTATGAAGGAGGTTCAGGTGTTCTAGGATTTTGTCCCTAGCACTCAGATCATCTGATTTATTGAGGTATAGTAATTCATAGGATGGGGTCTCTCTCTCTCTCTCTCTCCTTTCTTTCTTTCTTTTTTTCTTTTTCTTTTTCTTTTTTCTTTTTCTTTTTTTTTTTTTTTTTTTTTTTTTTGAGGTAGAGTATCATTCTGGCCCAGACTGACCTGGAATTCACTATGTAGTCTCAGGATGGCCTCAAACTCATGGCGATCCTCCTACCTCTGCCTCCCACGTGCTGGGATTAAAGGCGTGTATCACCACGCCCGGCCTATTTTTAATTTCTTGTTATACTGAGTCTTTGGCAATAAATGGAAAATTTGGGAAGTTTTTCCGATAACAAACTTTCATGTTCCCTGATTTCTCAACTTTGTTTCTCTCTAAGGTTACTTTTTTTTTCCCTACTGCTGGGTTTAAGTTGTTGCAGTCAGGATCGCATTGCTGATAGAAATCACCCAACCAGAGCAGCCTATGTGGGGGGGGGGGGGGTTATTTTGGCTTACAGGCTCAAGGGGGTAGCTCCATGATGGCAGGGAAAATGATGGCATGAGCAGAGGGTAGACATCACCCCTGACCAACATAAGGTGGGCAATAGCAACAGGAGAATGTGCAAAAACCACTGGCAGAGCCGGGTGTGGTGGTGCATGCCTTTAATCCCAGCACTCAGGAGGCAGAGGTAGGAGGATTGCGGAGAGTTCGAGGCCAGCCTGAGACTACACAGTGAATTCCAGGTCAGACTGGACTAGAGTGAGACCCTATCTCGAAAAAAAAAAAAAAAAAAAAACACTGGCAGAGATCAAAGGGTGTCCATACATGGACATGTAAATAGAAAAGAAAAAGGGGGGAAGGAAGAAGGCTGGAGAGATGGCTCTGTGGTGAAAGGTGTTTGCCTGCAAAGCCGGGTTTGATTTCCCAGTACCCACAATACAGCCATGTGTACAAAATGGTGCATGCATTTGCAGTGCATTTGCAGTGCCTGAAGGTCTCTCTCTCTCTTTCTCTCTCATCACTCTTAAATAAATAAACAAATATAAAATTTAAAAGAAAAAGTAGTGTATGTGTCTGGCATGAAGTGATCCTAGGGTGCTCCTGCATTCACATGTAAAAAAAAAAAAAGGAGTAGGGAGTGGTGGCGCATACCTTTAATCCCAGCACTAGGGAGCCCAGAGGTAGCAGGACTGTCCTGAGTTTGAGGCCACCCTGAGACTACACAAAGAATTGGACTAGAGCAAAAGCAGAGATCCAAGGGTGCCCATACATGCACATATAATTAAAAAAAGAAAAAAGGGCGGGGAGAGGAGGAAGGCTGGAGAAATGGCTCCGTGGTGAAAGGTGCTGGCCTGCAAAGGTGGGTTCGATTTCCCAGTACCCACAATACAGCCATGTGTACAAAATGATCCGTGCATCTGGAGTGAATTTGCAGTGCCTGAAGATCCTGTGGTGTCCATTCCCCCACCCTCACCCCCTGGTCGCTGTCTCTCAAATAAATAAATAAATAAATAAATAAAAAATTTAAAAGAAAATGTATGTGTCTGGCAAGAACTGATCCTAGGGTGTTCGTACGTGCACGTGTAAATAAAATAAATAAATAAATAAATAAATGGGTCAGGCGTGGTGGCCCATGCCTTTAATCCCAGCACTCAGGAGCCCAGATTTAGGAGGACTGTCCTGAGCTCGAGCCATCCTGAGACTACACAAAGAACACAAGGGTGCCCATACATGCACATGTAAATAAAAAAGAAAAAGGGTAGGGGGAAGGAGGAAGGATGGAGAAATGGCTCTGTGGTGAAAGGTGCTTGTCTGAAAAGCCGGGTTCGATTTCCCAGTACCCACAATACAGCCATGTGTACAAAATGGTGCATGCATTTGGAGTGCATTTGCAGTGCCTGGAGGTCATTTTGTGCCCATCTTCCCCACCCACCCCGACTCTCTCTCCCTCTCCCTCTCTCTCTCAAAATAAAAATTGAAAGAAAAAGGAGTGTATGCATCTGGCGACAAGAGATCCCAGGTTGTCAAAACATGCACATGTAAATAGAAAAAATGAAAAAGAAAGAAACAGGAGGAAGGCTGGGGAGATGGCTCCATGGTGAAAGGTGCTTGCCTGCAAAGCCAGGTTCCATTCTCAAGTACCCACATTCAACCATGTGCACTAAATGACGCATGCATCTGGAGTGCAATGCAGTGCCTGGAGGCCCTGCTGTGCCCATTCTCTCTCTCTCTCTCTCTCTCTCTCTCTCTCTCTCTCTCTCTCTCTCCTCCCTTGAATAAAAATAAAATTTAAAAGAAAACGTACTATGTATATGTCTGGTGACAAGAGATACTAGGGTGCCTACACATGCACATGTAAATAAAAAAGAAAAAGAGCCAGACGTGGTGGTGCATGCCTTTAATCCCAGCACTTGGGAGGCAGAGATAGGAGGATCGCCATAAATTTGAGGCCACCCTGAGAACGCAGAGTGAATTCCAGATCAGCCTGGGCTAGAGTGAGATCCTACAAACAAACACTGAAGGAAGGGTTGAGAAAGGACTCCGTAGATGATAAAGGTGCTTCCTTGAAAAGCTAGGGTCAAAACCACCCCCCTCCATAGGTGAGCTTTTGGATTTTGAGTTGGTCTGTCTTGTTCTAAAAAGAACATATTTTAAAGTTTTATGAGTTTTATTTTTCTTTCTTTGAAATGTCTGCCAGCTCCATAGCTTTTTGTTTGTTTTTGTTGTGGTTAACTTCAAACTCACTCTGTAGCCCGAAGCTAGCCTGGCACTCCAAGAGCTCAGAGCTGGGTGTGGTGACACATTCCTTTAATAGCAGCACTCAAGAGGGGCGCAGGGACATAGGAGGATCCCCAAGAGTTCCAGCCCAGCCCAGGCTAGAGGGATCGATATTCTGCCTTGGAAACGACAGCAGCAACAAGAAATGTGGAGGCTATCCTGAGCTAGAACGAGGTGTACCCATTCCCCCACACTCACTCACCACCTCATTTGCAAATAAAAAATAAACACATGGTGCATGTACAAAAACAAAGTAACACCCCCCCCCCAGAAGTCTGTGCCTCATGGATGGGTGGTGACTGCCACCTGCTGGAAGGATGGTGGTACTGTTTACATGTGGAATTGCACCAAAATGGAGTCAGATGGGTTGGGACTACAAGGACCAAAGTTGGGGGAGATGGGACAGAATGGATGGAGGAGCATTAGGGCGACCATACTTGAAGACTCTCTGTCACAGAAATCTGTCCAGTATTAACCATCGTTGAATATCAAAACCCCCTACCTTAGGCAAGTTATACTCCCCTCCCCCCCAGGGAAGGAGGGAGGAAGGGAGGGTCTTGCTCCAGGTCAGGCTCACTTGGAATTCACTAACAGGGTGCCATCTAACTCATCACAGGCATTCTTTGACCTCTGCCACCCTCCTCTCCACCTCCCTCCCTTCTAAAAAAAAAAAAAAAAAAAAAAAACAGGCTCAAAAAGCTTTCTTGTATCCAAAAGAAGAGACAGCTGATTCTGAGCCAGCTGTGGGTAACTTTGGTCTAGTAACACATATTCAAATTCTCTTGAATGACAAATCTTTCACTGTGGAAACAGTAATATTGACCTTTATAAGAAACAGGAAGAAAAAAAAAGAAAAGAAAAGAAACAGGAAGGTTGGAGAGATGGCTCCGTGGTGAAAGGTGCTTGCCTGCAAAGCTAGGTTCCATTCCGCCAGTACCTACCCATGTGCACAAAATCTCAAATATCTGGAGTGTATGTGCAGTGCCTGGAGGCCTTGTGAGAATGCAGAGTGAATTCCAGGTCAGCCTGGGATAGAGTGAGATCCTACAAAGAAAAAGTGAAGGAAGGGTTGAGGAACGACTCGGAAGGAACCTGGAGCGCACGAGAGGGCGCAAGACGGCCGGCGGGACGGGCGGGGGGGGGGGGGGAGGTCCCGCGTCTGCAGACGGAGTGCGGAGCCGGCCACGGGGGACACCACACGACACCCAGGGCCCGCAGGGCCTCACACGCGACGCCCTTTCTCCCACCACCAACTCCCCCGCGGAGGAAGATCCCCCACACGCCGCACGCGGGTGCCGGGGAGCCCCGAGGGAGACAGAGGAGGGTGCGCGGGAGAGGGACCGACACGCGCGGGCCAGGCGGGCCGAGAACGGGATCACGGGCCGGTGACCGCGGTTTCGCCGGGCTCGGAGCTTGCTGGACGCGCTGGGGCCGCCCCCCAAGGGGAAGAGGCGGGCATGGGCGGATGGGCAACCGCAGCGTCCCGCAGTGCCGCCCGCCGGGGGGTGCGCCCCTGAGGGGGGAGAGGCGGGCCCGCAACGAGGGGACCGACCACCGGTGGGACGGCGGGCACGGGGCGACGGGGCTGCAACGGGCCCTCGGCCGTGATACGCACGCGGTGGACGCGGCCCCCATTCTGCGAGGTCGGAGGCCGAGCGCCCGGAAGCACGCGGACAGGCCCGGAGGACGGGGCTGCAGACCGGCTGCAACCGGCGGCCAGCGGGCCCGGGAAGGGAGGCGCCCCTCGGAGCCTACACGACCGGACGTCGCTCGGGACACCCGCGGGTATCTCACCACCGGGCACCTCCTCGGCGCCGCGATGGGCCCAGGCGACCCCAAGGACGGAGCCGGCTGAGCAGAAACCCCTCAGCAGTGCCTCCACAACCGGCACGCCGACGCCCCAAATGGAGCCGAGGCCTGCACCGCGCGCCGCCGCAGTCGCGGACGGCCACGAGCCCCCTTCAAACGTCTCTCCCGCCCGCCAGACGGACCAGAACGGCCCCGCGGTGACAAAACCAGGAGCGCGCGCGCCAGCAAGACCCAGGAGACACCCCGGGTCGGCGGCACGGCCGGTACGGTCGAGCGACAGGGAGGAGGGTCTGGTGTCAGGCGGGGAGGGGGGGGGGCGACACGGCGGGCCGGGGCCGGGCGACACAGAGGGCGAAGGGAAACACCACTGCAAGACCCTCCACAGCCAGCCACACGGCGGGCCCACAGGTAAAGCGGTGGGATCACACCGCCCACAACACCGAGGGGCGGTCCCACCACGTCCGCCGAGCCGACCCCCCTTATGGGGGAGGCCAAAGACCGAGGAGAGAACCAACCGGAGCAGAGACCCGACGCCACCCGGTGACGCCAACCCTCGCGCGACAACCGCCAACGTCCAGCGACGCATCCACGCCTCAGAGGCCATCTGCGGAACCCCGACGACCCGGGTCCCGCTCCGAGAAGGGGAGAGCCGGCATCCCCTGTGGACCACGACCGGGACGAGGCGGCCCAGCACCACACGTGCCCGCGCGCACGATCGCCGGCAGCCCCGCGGCACGGGAGGCGAGCGGGAGGGGGAGGGGGCGGCGGGAGCCCCCAACGCCCGAACCCCCTCCTTCACGGACGCGCGACCACGGGGTGGGAGGAAAGGCCGCCGCGCGCACACACGGGCGCTAACGCGGGGACCCACCGGCAGCACCCCACGAACACAGCGCATCGGACGGACGCATCGACTCGGCCCAGCGTGATCCTCCCCGAACTCAAGAGCAGGGAGACGGGGGCCGCGGCAGGCGAAGAGTCAGCGCACAGCCCCCACGGCGGGCACCGGCGGAACCGCTCCCCACGCCCCGGGACGGGTGGTGAGGGCAAAACCCAGGCCTAACGCGTCGACAACAAGGCGGGCGGCCGACGGGGGATGCGGGACCCCCGCACCAAAGCACAGCCCTGGTCCAGATCGCTAGAGAAGGTCTATTTCTCACTGAGGGCGGCCGAACCCGACCCTCCAAGCACTCCACGCGTCCCAGCAAGCGCGACAGGCATCGGGAGGACGGGGGGGGCCTGCGGTACAGGTAAGCCTCAGGGCATCTTGAGCAACCGCGGCAGGGGACCCGGGAATCAAGGCCAGAACTCCTAAGATGAGTCTCAGGGCCCGGGCCCGCCACGATCGCTCGGCACACCCGACATCCGTGCTCCGCCCGCGGGAGGGGGCGGGACACGGAGGGCATGCGCTCGCCCGAAAGTCCCCGCCACACGCGGGGACGATGACACGGAACACCCCACCTTGGTGGAGCACATCTTTCTTACCGCCTCGACCCCCGGGCGCAGCAAGACCTACGCCGCCACAACACGGTGTCAACAGCATCATCGCAACGGGTGGACGGAGGAGGAGCTCGGAGCAGGAACGACACCACCACTCAGCCTCAGGCACCTCGAGGGCCAACCTGGAGCGCTCCAGGAGCACCACAAAGGGCCAAGGCAAAGGCGCAGCACACACACCGCTGGGGAGGGCATGTGGCGCGGCAGCGGGGACAGCCCCCTCCTGCACGGAGAGGGACAACCAACCGCACACGGGGACGGAGACGAAACGGCAAGCGAGATCAGGTGCCTGCCGCACGCAACCGAGGACCGCCAGCCACAGAGTCAGGGCGGGAGGTTAAGCAATGTCGGGCCGGATACCGCACCCCTGCCTTCCACACACCACCAACGGGTGGGGAGGAGAAGCGAGGGGCCCGCAGGCAGAATGAGAAGAGCGGTCCCATTCGACATGAACGTCCGTCCCTCGCCTGACTGCTCTGTGTGTATTTGGAGCTGACTGGACAGCTCCTTGTGTATTTTGAGGTGATAGGATTGCTCCGTGTGTATTTGCAGCTGACAGTACTGCTCCTTGTGTTCTCAGAATTGACAGTAAAGCTCCGTGTGTATTTTGAGGAGGCAGGACTGCTCTGTGTGTATTCGGAGACGACGGGACTGCATATTGTGAATATGGAATGACAGGACTATTCCGTTTGTATCTGGAGCTGACAAGACTGCTCCCTGTGATTTTGGAGCTAAAAAGACTGCTTCCTGTGTATTTGGAGGTTAAAGGAGTGCTCTGTGTGTATTGTGAGCTGACTAGATTGCTACGTATGTGTTTGGAGCTGACTGGAGTGCCCCATGTATTTTTTGAGCTTGCGGGACTGGTCCGTGTGTATTTCTTCTAGCTGGTAGGAGGCAGGAGGGCTCCCTGTGTATTCGGAGCTGACAAGACTGCCTCGTTTTGTACTTGGAGCTGAAAAGACTGTTCCGTGTGTATTCGGAGTTGAAAACACTGCTCCCTGTGTATCTTTAGCTGACTGGACTGCTCCATGTGTACTCTGAGGTGACAGGACTGCTCTGGGTGTATTTGTAGCTGACGGGACTGCTCTGTGTGTATTCAGAGCTGACTGGACTGCTTCTTGTGTATTTTGAGGAGGCAGGACAGGTCCGTGTGTATTTGGACCTGGCAGACGGCTCCATGAGCATTTTTAGGATGCAGGATGGCTCCCTGTGTATTCAGAGCTGACAGGACTGCATCATTTGTATTTGGAGTGGAAAGAATTGCCGTGTTTGTATTCAGAGCTGAAAGGGCTGCTCCATGTGTATTCTGAGGAGGCAGGACTGCTCCTTGTGTATTTGGAGCTGACTGGACTGCTCCATGTATATTTTGAGGAGGCATGACTGTTGCGTGTATATTTGGAGCTAACATGATAGCATCATGTGTGCTTGCAGCTGAGAGTACTGTTCCATGTGTATTCTGAGTTGACAAGACTACTCCCCGTGTATTCAGAGCTGACTGGACTGCTCCATGTGTATATTGAGGAGGCAGGACTGCTCTGTGCGTATTTGGAGCTGTCAAGGCCTGCTCTGTTTGCGGAGCTGACAGGACTTCTCCCTGTGATTTTGGAGCTACGAAGACTGCTCCAGGTGTATTTGGAGTTGACAGGACTGTTCTCTGGATATTTGGAGCTGAAAGGAGTGCTCCGTCTGTAATGTGGGCTGACTACACTGCTATGTGTGTATTTGGAGCAGACTGGACTGCTCCTTATGTATTTTGAGTTTGCAGGACTGGTACCTGTGTATTTGTGTATCTGACAAGACTGCTCCATGTGTATTTTTTTTAATTTTTTTTGTTTTTATTTATTTATTTGAGAGCGACAGACAGAGAGAGGAAGAGGCAGAGAGAGAGACAGAGAGAGACAATGGGCGCGCCAGGGCTTCCAGCCACTGCAAATGAACTCCAGAAGCGTGCGCCCCCTTGTGCATCTGGCTAACGTGGGTCCTGGGGAATCGAGCCTTGAACCGGGGTCCTTAGGCTTCACAGGCAAGCGCTTAACCACTAAGCCATCTCTCCAGCCCCTCCATGTGTATTTTGATGAGGCAGGACTGTTCCGTTTGTATTTGGAGCTGACAGGACTATTCCTTGTATATTATGAGTTGAGAAGACAACTCCCTCTATAGTTGGAGCTGACTGGACTGCTCCGTGTGTATTTGTAGCTGGCAGGATTGCTGTGTGTGTATTCGGGGCTGACTGGACTGCTCCATGTGTATTTTGAGGAGGTAGGACTGTTCCATGCATATTTGGAGCTGAAAGGTATGCATCATGTGTAATTGGAGCTGACAAGCCTGCGCCATTTGTATTTGTAGCTGACAGGACTGCTCTGTTTGTAACCGAAGCTGACAGGACTGCTCTATGTGTATTCAAAGCAAAAGGTATGCATCGTGTGTAACTGGACCCGAGGTGGGAGGACTGCTCCGTGTGTTTCTGTAGCTGACAGGACTGTTCTGTGTGTTTATGGAGCTGACTGGACTGCTTAATGTGTGTTTTGAGGAGGCAGGACTGTTCCGTGTGTATTCAGAGCAGACAGGACTGCATCGTGTGTATTTGGAGGTGACAGAACTGCTCCTTGTGTATTTGTAGCTGACAGGACTGCTCCCTGTGTATTTTGTGTAGGAAGGACTGCACCGTGTGTATTTGGAGCTGACAAGGACTGCTCCGTGTGTATTTGGAGCTGACAAGGACTGCTCCTTGTGTTCTCAGAGCTGTCATGACTGCTCTATGTGTATTTTGAGGAGGCAGCAAGGCTGTGTGTGTATTTGGAGGTGACAGGGCTGCATCTTGTGTATATGGAGATGACAGGACTGATCCATGTGTATATGTGTCTGAGAATACTACTCCTTGTGTATTTGGAGCTGATGGCCCTGATCCATGTGTATTTTGAGGAGGCATGACTGTTGCATGTGTATTCAGAGCTAACAGGACAGGATTGTGTGTACATGGAGCAGAGAGTACTGTTACATGTGTATTCTGAGTTGACAAAACTACTTCCTGTGTATTCAGAGCTGACTGGACTGCTGCATGTGTATATTGAGGATACAAAAATGCTCCATGTCTACTTGGAGCTGTCAAGGCCTACTCCATTTGTATATGGATCAGGCAGGACTGCTCCCTGTGATTTTGGAGCTATGAAGACTTCTCCCTGTGTACTTGGACTTGACTGTTTTCTGTGTATTTGAGCTGAAAGGAATGCTCTGTCTGTATTGTGAGCTGTCTAGACTGCTACATGTGTATTTAGAGCCAACTGGACTGCTCCATATGTATTTGCAGGTTGCAGGTTCCCACAACTCCCGTGCCTGGTCTTCTTTCCCTTGCTTTTTCCAGCTGGGCTTGAGTTCTAGTACCGGCTGACCTGGAATTCAGCATGTAGTCACAGGCTGGCTGCAATGTCATGCTCATCCTCTTATCTCTGCTGCCAGTAAAGGTGCCTGCCATGACTTCAAGCTCCCTGTGTTGATGATAGTCAACTGGTCTGATCATTGAAAATCAGAGATCAGATGAAAACGCCTCAAGATGGGTCAAAGGTCACAAACAGGCCTAAATGTTTGTCCGTCAACAGGGATACCCTAGAATGAAATATGTATATCACTTCCATTTGACCCACAGACATGGCTATCATTTTCTGGCAAGTAAAGATATCATTCCAGTGCAGTATACAAGAACCTGTTTGGAAAAGTGGAGACACTGGGTGCAGTGTCATCTACACTGTCACCATAAAGCATAATCATGCCTGCTTTTTTCTTCCATGTCACATGGGAATTTCTCATGATTGTGAGGAGCAAGTAAGGCCACAACAGATTCTAACTGTGTTCCCAGTGGACCGTGTGTTATGTACTTAACGTATTTTCCTTGATGTCTGTGAACATTACTCAATGAACGAGGGACACGTCCGTGATTTTCCAATACTTACCCTTCTGGTCCTTCATTCCACCTGCACCCATTGTCGGATCACAATTGTTCTCGAGAGCCTGCAAATGGGTACACAAACCCTCAGAATACACATTTGGAACCCGACACTCCTAAGTCTTTCTGGCCTGGCTTCAGCAATTTTGCCCTGGGCCTATAAGGCATGAAGAATGTCGGTACTTGCATATGGGTTTTACGTTACTCATATTTTCTTAAGTCACATGTGTGGCAGGGGCCTCCTTTCCCTAGCACACAGAAATTGCCTGTATCGTCATGGCATTCCTTTGGACCTAAAAGCTCCCGATTCCCTAACCTAGGGTGAGAGCGAAGCTATCACCCCCAGGTTAGGGAATCGGCTGTCTTCAGAAAAAGGGTCAGTTTGCCGGGCGTGGTGGCGCACGCCTTTAATCCCAGCACTCGGGAGGCAGAGGTAGGAGGATCACCGAGAGTTCAAGGCCACCCTGAGACTACAGAGTGAATTCCAGGTTAGCCTGAGCTAGAGTGAGACCCTACCTCGAAAAACCAAAAAAAAAAAAAAAAAAGGAAAAGGGTCAGTTTTATCCCATCCCATCTGCAAAGATCGCTGATGCGTGGGCATGTGCCAGCCCAAGTCGTTCTTGTTCAAATTGCACAATTTTTTCGAGTTCACCGCCTCACTTATAAGTGGTGTGCCTACTGTATGGGGATGTCTGAAATGTGAGGCAGCAGGGCCCGGAGGGTGTGTTTCTCTGGGAATAAGAGAGCTCCAGAAAGTATGCTTTAATTGGTGAAGGAGGAGGGCCTCCACGAGTGCAGGGCCAGCTAACAGACCAGGACAGCCTACCTCACATATCAAACATTCAGAGATTTGAAAATCGTTGAGAACATCTGAGTCCACTTCTGTGGTCTGTTTGCTTGATTCCTTCTTGACTTGTTTTGAATAGGAATTGATTTGCTTACCTTCTATCAAAGGACTCAGGAACCTAATTCTTTCTGGCCTGGCGTCAGCAATTTTGCCCTGGGCCTATAAGGCATAAAGAATGTCGATACTTCCATATGGGTTTTATGTTACTCATATTTTCTTTGTCCTTTCGAACTTCGGAGAGTCCTGTGTGTCTACTGCCTCAAACAGACGTCAGTCCTCCTGCTGGAAAGGAGCTCAGGACTCATTGGTAGTGTCTCACTTCACCTGTAAGTTCTGCATGTCCCATGCAGATGTGGCCACTTAAGTCACATGTGTTTCAGGTGCCTCCTTTCCCTAGCACACAGAGATTCCCTGCACCTTCTTGGCATTCTCTTTGACCTAAAATGTCCCAGTTCTCTAACCTAGGTGACAGCAAAGCTATCCCTAACCCTAAACCCTAAACCCTAACCCTAACAACCCTAACCCTAACCCTAACAACCCTAACCTATCCCTAACCCTAACCCTAACCCTAACAACCCTATACCAATCCCTAACCCTAACCCTAACAACCCTAAGTCTAACCCTAACAACACTAGCCCTAACAACCCTAACCCTAACAACCCTAACTCTAACCATAACCATAACCCTAACAAACCTAACCCTAACCCCTAACCCTAAACCTTGACCCTAAACCTTGACACTAAACCCTTACCCTAAACCCTGACCCTAAACCCTGACCCTAAACCCTCACCCTAGACCCTAGACCCTGACCCTAAACACTAAACCCAAACCCCAACACCAACCCCTAACCCCAAGCCCCTAACCCTAAACACTAACACTAACCCCAACCCCAAACCCCAAGCCCTAACCCTAAACCTTAAACCCTAACCCTAAAACCTAACCCTAACACTAATGCTAACAACCCTAACCCCAACCCCAATGCCAACCCCAAACCAAACCCTAACCCAAAACCGTAACCAACCCTAACCCAAACCCTAACCCTAAACCCTGACCCTAACCCTGACCCCTGACCATGACCCTGACCCTGACCCTAAACCCTGACGCTGACCCTAAACACTGACCCTGACCCTAACCCTCTGACCCTAACCCTCTAACCCTAACCTTAAACCCTAAACCCTTATCCCAAACCCTAAACCCTAACCCTAACCCCTAACCCTAACCATAACCCCTAACCCAAAACCCTAAACCCTGACCCTAACCCTAACCCTAAACCCTAACCCTGGACCCGGACCCTAACCTCTAACCCTAACCCCAACCTTAACCCCTAACCATAACAACCCTAACCCCTAACCCTAATCCCTAACCCCTAACCCTAAACCCTCACCCTAAACCCTCACCCTCACCCTACACCCTAGACCCTGACCCTGACCCCGACCCAAATCCTAAACACTAAACCCTAACTCCAAAGCCTAACCCTAAACCCTAACCTTAAACCCTAACCCTAAACCCCAACCCTAACGCTAATGCTAGCAACCCTCTAACCCCAACCCCAAACCCTAAACCCTAATCCTAACACTAACGCTAACGCTAACAACCCTAACCCCAACCCCAAACACAAACACTAAACCCTAAACCCTAACCCCTAACCCTAAAGCTAACAAGCCTAACCCTAACCCCAACCCAAACCCTGAACCCTGATCCTAACCCTAACCCCTAACCCCTGAACCTGAACCTGACCCTAAACCCTGACCCTGACCCTAACCCTCTAACCCTAGTTCCTAAACCCTAACCCTAACCCCAACCCTAACCCCTAACCCTAAACCCTGACCCTAAACCCTAACCCTAAACCTGGACCCTGACCCTAACCCCTAACCCTAACCCTAGCCCTAACACCTAACCCCTAACCCCAACCCCTAACCCTAACCCTAAGCCCTAACCCTAGGCCTAAACCCTAACCCTAATCACTAAACCCTAATCCTATCCCTAACCCAGACCCTAAACCCTAACCCCTGACCCTTGACCCTTTACCCCTGATCCCTGACCCTAACCCCTAACACTGACCCCTGACCCTCACCCCTAACCCCAACCCCATCCCTAACCCCTACCCTAACAACCCTAACAACCCTTACAATCCTATCCCCAATCCCCAAACCCTAATCCCTAACCCTAACCCTGAGTTAACTGTGCATGTTTTAACAAAGGTTGAACAGCAGTAGTTGATTGAAGTGTCAACTAATCTGACATACTGGTTTAGCACACATATGCTTTATTATCGAGCTTGAGAGGGGGAAAAATTAACTGGACACCAGCTGTCACTGTCCCCAGGGTCCTCATTCCACATGTAGGGAGAAGGGAGAGGGGAATGGAGGATGGGACGGCCTGCTCAGGGACCTAGGAGCCACATGTCTTCTGATACGTACCAGGCAGGGAGCGATGGTTTTACCTTGCAGGCTCGGGTATATGCGCCAGTAGATGCGCAGACAGTTCTCGTCCGTTCCAAGCTTACAGTAGCAGTTGCAGAGACTCCTGCTTCAGGGCTTCTGTGGCATTATGGCATTCATCCGTGGCCTTGAGACCCAATGCCAGCTTCAAGTTGCTCTTCTTGCTCGCCAAGCACTTCCTCAGCATGTGGTAGCTGGTGAGACAGCCCTGCTCCTTTCTACACTGTTCCTTGGCTTTCATGCAGTCCATGCGGTCCCCACCGCTCACCTCTGCTGACAGGAGCAATTCTTCAGGGTGAAGGCGGAATGCTTAAGTGTATTTGATGAGCCAACTCCAGGGCCAGGAGAGGGTGGGCACCCGACACAAGGATGCTTGGTCCATTTTGGGGGGTGCCCTGGGCAGAGAACTTTTCCACCCCTTTCCCCTGCCTCAATCCCCTCTTCCCTAGCCTGTGATTTGAAGGGATTTGCCCAGCTTGGAGCCGCTGTCCCATGGCTGGTGACCCCGTGAGCCCCTCAGGTTGTCACCTCGCTTAGCAGCTCTCAGAGGAGCTGGGACACTGGGAGCCTGGCACGGGCAGCAAGAGGCGTCAAGTGCCGGTCCTCCATGTGCCTGGTGGGGAGGTTAAAGGAGAAAAGCTCTCCCCTCCAAGTCCCCCTCTCCCCACGCAGCGCTCGCCCACACATCACCTGCCCCACTCCTTCACCAGCTCCTAAGGACTCGTTCTGTCCGGGCGGGACCAGAGGTTCGAACCTCTCAGTTCCAGACCGGGTCACCAAAACCCACAGTCGAATCAAAGCAGGGCACGCCATGCCACCACTTTCCAAGCGGAGTCGTGACCTCTCTCCCTGGCCTTCTCCACCACACTCGGCACAATCTGGGAGCATCTAGGGTGCAGTGGCCCCAGGAAAGACCAGGGGACAGGAGAGCCAGCAGCGGACCTTGACTTACCCAGGAGTGGCAGCAGGAAGTACAGAGCCGCCGAGAACATGGTGCCTGTGCACAGCTGGTCCCCGCTCGCCCCAAGTGCAGAGCAGCCGGGCTGTGGGTCCCCAAGTGCTCAGCACGCTGTGAGCCCAGCTCTGGCAGTCTAAAGTGCGACTGCAAAGTCCCATCTGCCGCCGCCACTGCCACCGCCACCGCCACCGCCACCAGAGACACGGCTCCATGTGTTGCAGGGGTTCTGTTCCCACCCGACCAGAAGTCTCTCCTACCACCCCTCTCCCCTCCCTAGCTCCCTCCTGGGGGATCTTGCCTTCCTCCGGGTGTGGACGCCCCCCCCCCCATCTGGATCTGGTCTGAGCGTGGGAGGTTAGTGCACATCCATGGGGGAGGGCACAGAGAGGTGCCGAGATGGTCCAGAAACCCAAGGAGGTGTCTGTCCCGCACAACCAGAGGCTGAATGGAATCAAACACCTGTTAAAGTCCTAGCTGTGGAGCAGACGCCGCCTTGCAGGGAGTCCCAGCCCTGGGGGCCAGAGGTGGCAACAGCCCTTCTCCCTCCAAGTTGTCCTCAGACCCACAGTGGAGGGAAACTTTCCCCTGGGGAGACACGACACACATCTTCACCCCAAAGAGGACTCAGGTGACAAACCAAAGTACCATTACACCAATGAGTTTATTGGGGGGTCACTTACAGAACATGAAGATGGGTTACCTATAGGAACATGGGGCCTCCAAAGCAGCCACATTGATGGAGAGTCTTGTGTCGAAATTATTCTTTGGATGCTCGTCCCTCAGCCTCAAGATGAGGGCTTACTTATGGAGCATCAGGACCCCAGAGCAGCCATACCACAGTGAGGTCTCATTCCACAGTGAATGACAACTTCCCTGCGGTGGCTTGTAGACACTCCTTATCTCTGTCCAGGAGCAGCACTGCAGTGGGGCTCACTATGCTCCTCCTGCAGCCTTGGGGTGAGAGTTTGCTTACAGACCAGGAGACCCCAAATAAACATTACATTAGGGCTCACTATATCAGGATTACCCCCATGGATGCTCCTCCCTCAGCCTCGGGGTGAGGGCTTACTTACAGAGCATGGAGACTCCAAAGACACCACCTCAATGTGTTGTAGAAATTCTCTGGAAAGATCAATGCCAGTATGAGTGAAAGTAAAGCAGTTTACCTTATAGAGGACTTGAGACATTGTATATGAGTGTTGAGCTCCTAACCCCTAAACCCAACCCTAATCACTCTAACCCTAACCTTAACAATCTTAACTACCCTGAACACCCTAACCCTAACAAGCCTAACCACCCTAACCCTAAGCCCCAATCCCCAACCCCACAACCTCAACCTCTAACTCTAACCCCTTACCCCAACCCTAATCCCTAAACCCTTAATCTTAACCCCAAACCATAACACTAACCCCAACCCAAAGGTGAAAACTGAGATTCCTGCCTTAGCAAATTTGACCATAACCTAACCTCCCCGACCCTGACTCTTACCATAACCCCCAGACCCCTACCTTGACCCCTGACCCCCAACCCCTAATCCATAACCCTAATCTCTAACCCCTTTAACCTCTATCCCCTAAACAGTAAAAACCTAACAGCGAAAGAAACCCAACTGCTTGGCTTTGCAAGAGTCCTACCAGAGGAATTACATCTGCAGGTAAGTGTGCTGGCAGCAGGTATCAATGAGGTTCAGAAGGATCCATGGATGCTGCTCAAGCTGCCAGGCTCCTGATTTCTGTGCTGCTTTCAAGGCTGAGAGCAAGGCCAGGGCCAGTTCTGTGCATGAACTGAGAATCTGACCTCTACATCTGTAACATGGATTTCATAGAGGTTTAAGCTCTCACCCTGGGGACAGTCCCGATGAAAGTGGAGTGATTTATTAGCCCTAAGTACAAAACGCCATTTTCCAGCCTCCTGAGCAGTCATCATATTCTCTATGCCCTTTCTTGGAAAGGTTTTAGGAAGTAGTTGCTTGCTAAGCTCTAAAACTCTGATGGCTTTAAAACCACTTACCTAGAAGAAATATGGCTTCTTGTATAATTACTGTTGTATATAATTTTCCTTAGGAAGTCTGTAGGTACATTAAAGAACAATAGGGGACCTTGTTTTTATGTTTCTGTTTAAAGTATTGTTCATGGTGCTGTTGGTCATTAGCCATGCAAGCACTCATTAATCTATCCCTTCCAACCCTTTCCCAGACTCCTCTTTATCATGCCACAGGTGAATTAACATTCTGCATAGCAGAACTTTGGGCCTGAGTTCCACAGTGGTAGTTAGTGCTCACTTTTTGTGGGCAGGGAAAGGAGCTTTGTAAATTATTAAAGTGAAAGTGTGTGAAATTTTAATTTTTAATCTTCTGGAAACCCAAAAGCACCATGATTTAGATGAAGGAAGAAGCATTTCAGCTAATTTGTAGAATATTTTTTCCCAAAACTAATTAGAGCTTTGGCACTGTGGTTGGAAAAATCAGGATGCTAAGTTGCCACAACCTTTTGAGAGCAGTTAGCACATTTTAAGCACACAGGCCTGGTGCTTAGGTAACCATCCCAGTCTCCTGGCAGGAAGCGCACCATGGTCTCATTGGGCTGAGGTCAAGGTGTTGACAGGGTTGAGTTCCTTCTTCAAGCCCAGAGGAGAATCTTTTCCTTTCCTTTAATCCACCCAGACAATCCAAGGTAATCTCCCCACCTAAATCTCATCAGCAAAATCCTTTTTTTAATCCATGCAAGGAAACACTCTTGGTATTTAGAGATTATGCTGTAGCTGCCTTCAAGATCTAAAGATGCCCAGTGGTAAGTATTCATCCTTCTATATGAATGTTTTTTATTTTGTTTTTTAGGTTTAGGGTCTTGATCTAGCCCAAGATTACCTGGAATTCACTATGTAGTCTCGGGGTGACCTCAAACTCAGCGATCCTCCTACCTGTGCCTTCCAAGTGCTGGGATTAAAGGTGTGTGCCACCACACCTTGTTTCTAACTAGTCTATTTTGATGTCATTATTTTTACATCCTATTATGCAGGTAGCCACTATGAGGTCATGAATACCACACCAACTTTGTGTCTAGAAGACAGTATTACAAAGCACTCCTCCATCCCACTGACTCATACATTCATTCCACTACCTCATCCACAGTGGTCCCTGAACCTTGGAGGGCATGATACAGATATCTCACTTATAAATATACATTATATACAATACACATATATTGTATATAAATATATAATATCTCACTTGTAAATATACATTTATAAATGAGATATCTCTATCACACCCTCCAATGGTGTGGATGATGGTGCTAGAGAGATGGCTTAGCAGTTAAGTGCTTGCCTGTGAAGCCTAAGGACCACGGTTCGAGGTTCCATTCCTCAGCACCCATGTAAGCCAGATGCACACGGTGGCACATGCATCTGGAGTTAGTTTGCAGTGTCTGGAGGCCCTGATGTGCCCTTTCTCTCACTCTCTCTCTCCCTCTTTCTCACTCTCAAATAAATAAGTAAAAATAAACAAAAAATTTAAAATATATATATATACCACTGATGAATATACCACTGTCATTTCTTGTCACCACTTTGATGAGTTTTTAGTTTACCAGGGTTGACAGCCATCTGAAAAGAGAAGTATCTCTAACCCAAAGTGAGAGTAGCATTAATAAATGGGCATAAGCCTAAGTATTTGATGATTTTAATTGGGCCTTACTGGTAATTGTTTTGCCTAGTTTACATAGCACTCTTTTTCTAAAACCATTACAAAAAAAGTAGGTAAATGATCCCCCCATACACTGTCAAAGGACTATCTGCAATTTGATAAGATGCTTCTAGACTCTATCATGATAATAATTTTTTATATCCAGTTAGCATGATTTCTTTAATATGACCTTTTCTATATAACCCACTATTTTTAAAAATTCCCTTAGGCCATCCTCAGGATTTGCCAGCCTTCTCTCTCTCTCTCTTTTTTTTTTAAAGGGTAGCAGATTTTCTCTTACTGAGAGTGATAACATTTCAACATTGGTGCCTATCACTTTCCTTAGACAAAAACAAACTGAGCTCATCACTGCAATAGTCAAGGAGATTTTGTGACTCCATACGAAATCCAATAATTGAGTTTGTTAATACCATACTGATATTCAAGCTTTCATATTTGGACCTCAGCAGTCCAGGCAGGGAACCCATTGTAACAAATTGAAGCATGATTCATAATCCAGTGAGCAGGAGAAAATGTGGGCATAGGGAGTGTTTGAGGGCCACTGGGGCTGTGCATACAGTAGTTACTCAAACTGGTTGGAGACTGGGCAAATATTTGGTAATCTGACACCTGTTGTACAGGGGGTGCTTAATGATAATTTTCCCTCTAAAGATACTGTTTTCATAATAGGAATAGCATTTTTAGCCCTTTGAAGCCTGTGAACAGTTAAACGTAGCTCCCCTGTGAGGGAAGAGAGCTAGAAAGAGGAAAACACGCCTGAGGCAAATATGGCCAGCAGGAGGAAAGACAGGTTTCCTGGAGTAAAGTAGAAGCCTCTCTGTCAGGGTCTGGATGCAGTTAGCATTTGAAAAAGATCACTCAGTGAAGGCTGTGGAAGGTGTGAGAAATCAGTTATCATATCTTGCTGGCTCAGTGTCACCCATTCCTGGGTGTCCATGTCAGGGTGACATGCATGACCACCAGGAAAAGCCTCCCACCCTGAATGACAGCGCAGCCTACACTCCTTCTCACCACAGCATCTTCAGCACGAGCCTTTGGAAAATCAGCGATGGTATGAAATGCAAGGCTATTGTTCTTGACACACTTGCCATGCCCAATTTTGTGAAAAGACACCTGTGCGCCCAGGGATGATACCTTTAATAATATCTTAGTGATTCCTCCAGTGATGTACTGTTTGTTGATCTAGTCAATGAGTGTACCTTTCTTAAGTCAGAACTTCAGATTTGCATTCACATTTTCCTCTTAGCAAAATAACTAAGGCATGTTTGTTGTTAAAGATAAAGGGAAAATTAGGCCAGTGAAGCTCCCAGAAGGCACTGTTAAGTGTCTGCAGCCCACTCCCAGGTGTTGTCACTGTTAGTACTTCAGTCTGTATCCTTCCAGGAGTCCATGTTTATTAGCTCCCCATGGGTGACCAAAGCCAGGTCTGGCCAGGACTTCATTGAGCCCTCTCCTAGACTTCACAAATCCAATGATGAAATGGAGGGGACAAATGGTAGAGGCAGTACTTTCTGCAGGCCAAAATTTGTTTATCTCCTGGGCCTGGATCTGCCCCTCCATACTAGTTAATAAGTCAATGGATCCCACCTTGTGCACAAAGCTTATCCCTACCTCTTCCATATGTCAGTGACCCATTAATTGTGGTAGCAGGTATCAGATATCTGTTCCTTTCTCAATTGTGTTAGAATAGGGATTCACTAAAGGTTAAAATTCTCATACTAAGGTGTACTGGGTTATTCAAGTTCAAGTCAGTAAGAAATGTAGGGAAACTACAATATGCCCTTGATTCAAAGAAGCTTACCAAATACTGTTTGTGAGCCAACTCATCTTATGGACTACTGGCTACCTATTTCTTCTTCTCTCTACAAAATAGCTAAATACACAAGGTTCTTGACATCCTTGGGCATGCTTGGTGTGAGCCACCTAGAGGAAGACATTATGGTTGTATTATGTCCAAATGCCTTGAGTATTTGAGCCAGTTGAGAACTCTCCAGCAAAGCCATGACTATCACAAGATATAAGCAGATAGGTCGATCTAGAACCTCTTTGAAAACTGTGAATGGTCCACATATAATAGTTAGGAACCCTTAGCTAAGAATAGTTTCTCGATTCCCCAGGACCCACATAAGCCAGATGCACAAGGGGGTGCACGCGTCTGGAGTTCGTTTGCAGTGGCTGGAAGCCCTGGCGCACCCATTCTCTCTCTGTCTCTCTCCCTCCTTCTCTCTGTCTGTCACTCTCAAATAAATAAATAAAAATAAACAACAAAAAAAATTTTTAAAAAAAAACTGGTTTCTCACCAAGCGTGGTGGTGCACGCCTTTAATCCCAGGGAGGCAGAGGTAGGAAGATTGCTATGAGTTCAAGGCTACCCTGAGACTACATAGTGAATTCCAGGTCAGCCTGAGCTAGAGTGAGACTCTACCTCGAAAAAAAAAAATTAAAACCTGGTTTCTCTACAGAAATTGAATCATGGGAAGCAGAGGCTAGGCTCTGTATCTCATTCCATAAACAGAGTAAGCATGCTGCTCACAACGCTGACCTATCCACAAGTCCTGCAGAGCCTACTGAGGGCAAACCTAGGTGCAACCCCATTGAAAGCTATAAATTATGTGTCTGCTTGCATGATCTGCAAAAGAACACTGTGGCACAAGACTAGCTTTCCAAATGCTAATGGTGGGGGCAAAAGGCAGAGGCACATCTGTGAAGACCAGCTGTGTTCCTCACCCACTGCAAGGGCAATGGATAATGCTTTGTCTTAGGTTAACATTTACAGGTCATGTGTAGATCCATTGGCCTGAATCTCACTAAGTAAAGGATTTAAAACCATCTACCTCACATCTGTGTGTGATCCTTTGATTCCAGTACTCATGTATCACCTGTCATTCCAGTAGCCCTTCACTTTCTAATTAGCAGCACATCTTTTATAGTAGTGGCCCATGCTAGGTTTGGGTGGACCCTGCAGGGCTGTAACTGTTCAGTGTTAGGACCTGAACTAGCAGTTTAGATCTGAACACAAATGACCTGCTGGAAGGTTTAAAAACACTTAACATGAGGCACTCTGTGAGGAGGGATAGAAATCTACCCACACATGTGATAGCACCTTGTAGCAGACAGATTCAGATTCACTGAGATGAACTTCCAGACCAGGCACAGTTATGGAGGAAGGGATTTATTGAAGTTTACAGACCCAGGGGAAGTTCCATAATGGCAGAAGAAGCTGGCCTGCCTTCACAGGCCCAAGCAGAGAGAGAGAGGCACCAGTCAAAAGCCAAAAGCCAAAAGCCACAGCACACTTCAGGAACTCCAGCCAGGCACACTTTGCATATCTTTGGATTGAAATCTGAAACCCACCACACCTTAAGATCCACCCAGTGACACTGCCTCCAGCCAGATGGCTAAAGATGCAAACTACAAACAAACAAACAACTGAATATATTGGGGGCTGTCTATTCTATTCAAACCACCACACACCTAGAGAAAAGGAGGCCCTTTCTGGTCAGCTGCTGGAAGGAAGCCCTGTTGTCACAGTCATTTCATCCTGGGAACATTCTCCTTGTGCTGCTTCAGGTCCTTGGTGTGATAAGAGAGCAGCTAAGTTGTGCATCTTTTTTTTCCCCCAGATCACAATGAATGGCCTTTATTTTGGTATTCATCCACATTTCGGCATTTAGTGGTCACACAGCAATGTGGCAGGAGGCCAGGCCCACCATTGACCCCAAACTCCTTCATATCCCCGCAAAGATCTGAGCAGCAGCAGCACCAAAACTAGAGTCCTCCAGTCAAGGTCCTCTTGTTCCAGTTGTCAGGCTCCACACTAGACCTGCCGGATGGTCAGGGTGGCCTCCGAGCCCTGCTCAAAACCTTCAACAATGTTTAAAACAAATCAATTATAGGGCAGGGGAAGGGCTCAGTGGATCCATGTCACCATGGGCCATTCTCCAGGTATAACCATGAACTCTCCCGGTGCTGGCAGGTCTGAGTCACCCTCATCAAACCTAAGCTGATGGCGCATCATCTGATGGTGAGTGCAGGCTGGTGGCGAGTAACGAACAGTTCCAGAACTAAGCGAGGGAGGCCAGACTCTTCCAACCTGATCTGATGGCATCTAGCCACAGCAAGGAAGTGTCGGGAAAGTGTTGGGTGGTGACAGGCAGCAGGGAGTGGAGGAGAGAGAAAGCAGCACCACTCGGTATAGGGGGGGAGGAGACGGGGAGGCCCTGAACTCCTCATCCAAGGTCCATTTCAGAGGGAACAGTGGGTTACAGTCGATGCGTTGGCCAAGAATGAGAGTGGATGAGGCTGGGGACAGGATAATGGCTTGGAAAAGGGTGTCATTTAAGACTTAAGAAAGCAGGGGTACAGGTCAAGCACCCCCCCAAACCCACTAGTAGTGCCACAGGCTGCTACCTGAAGCCTTCCCATGTCCTCTAAGGGGCAGCCACACAGGGGGCACTGGGGGCAGGGCAGGGGAGAAGGCAGACCCAGGCCATGTAACCAGCAGCAAGGTGATTGCGTGACAAGTCTGTTCACAGTTGTGTTAGATGTACCCCACTGCTCCTGATGGGAACCGACTCAAATATCTAAAGTAGATTCACAAAATTTACACCTAAAGTATGTTGGAAGATCTGAATTTTTTTTTTCTCTTAAGAGCAACAATTTCTGAATTTATTGTAAGTCCATAATGTAATCTTTGTAAGTTTTTCTCAAAAGATGTTTTACTGTAACCTGTCACCAATGTAAGTTGATTTTGGTAAACTAAGTTGCTTTTACATTTGAAGTTGACTTCATGAAGCCTGTGAGTGGTCCTCAATGTTATCGACTCAGGCACCTATTAGAATAGGATATGACATCTAGAATTAGAGCACCTTGTATTGTCTGCTTTTTTTTTTTTTTTTTTTTTTTTTTTTTTTTTTTTCGAGGTAAGGTCTTACTCTAGCTCAGGCTGACCTGGACTTCACTACGTAGTCTCAGGGTGGCTTTGAACTCACGGTGATCCTCCTACCTCTGCCTCCCGAGGGCTGGGATTAAAGGTGTGTGCCACCACGCCCGGCATTTTGTCTGCTTTTAAAGTGCCCTGGAGTTTTAAACTTGAAACATAAGTAACACATTATCTTGTCAATAGAAGTGACGTTCTCTGTCTGTCAGTGTGTGTGCCTGGTCTATAGGACTATTCCAGTGTGAGCCTTCAAGTCAGTTCTATGCACAACCATTCACCAACTACTGCTGCTGTGGTTCCCCAAGGCAGCCCTGCTGTGCTCTGATGCAAGCTCATGCTGACCAGACAGGCCGCAAGGACAGACTGTTAGCTCTCATAGTATCTCTGCCACCAGGGTCACATAGAGATGATTGCGTGAGGATCCATGTTTGCTGTAAAACTGCTCAGTACTGCAAAGCTTCTGACTCTCAAACTTACAGAATATAGTAAAGTCAAAACAAAAAAAAATGGGCTTGGAATTAAATAGAGGATTTTCATCAGAAGAAATACCCCTTCGGCTATGCCTTTGTTTTCATCAACATAAAGATGGAAGGTTTGCGGATGTCTGGCAAAGCTAATGCCGGGGCTTCAAAGAGGGCCTTTTTCAACTGGAGGAAGGCCTTTTCCCTTTCTGCGGTCCATTCAAGGGGAATTTTCTTGTCCCCTCATGGCCTCATCTGTGAATTTGGGTACCCAGAGTCTACAAAACACCACCCACCCCAAGAGCTCACGTACCTGTCGCCAGGTTCTGGGATGGAGAATGTTGAGGATTGTCTCTGTGGGCTCGAGACAACAGGCATTGGTCCCCCTTGAGTATGTACCCAAGGTAAGTTACTTCCCTCTGACAGAGCTGCACCTTTCTGGCTGAAACTCGGTATCCCACGCAGTCCAATTCTCTCAGTGGGGCCTCTGTGGCTGAGCAGCAGGATTCTTCATCTGAGGCTGCCAGAGGGTTATTTGGGGATGGGCCTGGCGGTGCTCACCCAGATCCTCATGGAGTGCCTCATCAAAGATGGTGGGTGAGTTTTCAAATCCTTGTGGCAGTCTGGTCCAAGTCAACTGCCCATTGAATCTACATTATGAATAGCTCCATTCAAAAGCAAACAGAGGTTGACTGGCTGGGGCCAGTGGCAAACTGAAGAATGCATCCTTGATGTCTAGCACTGTGTACACATTGCATTCAGGTGACAGAGTGCTTAGCAGAGTGTGTTTGGTGGATGTCCTCCACCTGTCTATTAATTTCCCTCAGATCCTGCACAGGCTGGCAGTCATTGGAGTGGGGCTTCTTTACTGGCAGGAGAGTATTCCAGGTGGACTGACAAGGGACTAATAGCCCTTGTTCCCAAAGTCGGTTTATGTGAGGTGTTATTCCCAGTTTGGCCTCTTGGGGCATAGGGTATTGGCAGACTAGGATTGGGCTGGCATTAGCCCTCAGTTGGACCATGATTGGGGCCCGATGCTTGGCCAGCCCAGTCTGATTTCCTTCTGCCCATACACCTGGAATCCTTTCCCATAGTTCCCTCAGATATAGGCTTTCAGGGGTGACTTGGGAGAGAGAAGTATAGAGTTTATATTCTTCCTCCAGTGACAGTTAACACGTGTACAGGCCAGCCTGAGACTACACAGTGAATTACAGGTCAGCCTAGGCTAGAGTGAGACCCTACCTCGAAAAACCAAAGGAAAAAAAAGAAAACATGGAAGGATGGAGGGAGACAGTGTTCCCCTCCAGCTACTGCAGGTGTTATCTGGCTTCATAGAACACATGAGCACATACAAGTGCACGCAGCACACACACACAAAGAATTTTCTGGTTTTTCAAGGTAGGGTCTCATTCTAGCCCAGTCTTATCTGTAATTCTTTAGTCTCAGGGGGGCCTCAAACTCACAGCAATCCTACCTCTGCCTCCAGAGTGCTGGGATTAAAAGGTGTGTGCCACATTTGCCCGTTTTGTCTATTGAGGCAGGGTGTCCATGCTGACCTGAACCCACTCTGTAGCCCAGCTGGCCTCAAACTCATGCAATCTTAATCCCAGCACCTGGAAGGTTGACATGAGAGGATTATCCTGAGTTCAAGACCAGCTCATTTTGTGGTTTGCATTTTCTTTAGGTATTGACTCTAGCTTGGCTATTTTTCAGTGAAAGATTTGTATTTTATTGGTTTCATCTGTCTTGCAGCTTATACATGAGCTGCAAGGACTCCTTAGAGATCACACAGAATCTTCTCTGTAAAGATGAGACACAGAGCCCAATTGTGATATGCTTAGGGATCACAGAATCAGAACTCAGCTAACTGCATTGCAGATGGCTTACTAGCCTAAGTGCTGCCACCTGGCATTTGCCCATATCAGACTGGTGTGAGTTCTCACAGCAGCTCAGGAATGTCAGAAAGGGTTGCTAATGATGGCCTGAAGTGATGGTCAGGGAGGTATCTGATACAGTGAGAAGTTCTGGAAGAGATCTAAAAGCAAACATCTAGTGGACATGAAAGGAGGTGACACTTCACCTCTTCAAGACATTTTTTTGTAAATTCCAAGGACAGCTCTGCTATTATCTGTTGGTAACAACTTAGTCCTAGTTGCCTAGAGATGAGAAATTTATTTATATATATTTTAATATTATTTATTTGAAGTGGGATAAAATGCACACTCCAGGACCTCTAGCTACTATAAGCGAATTCCAGATGCATGTCACCACCTGTATCTGGCTTAAGTGGGTTCTGGGAAATTGAATCTGGGTCCTTAGGGATCTACCTACCTACCTACCTGTGGGAGAAGGTAGATCTCAGGATCAAACCCAGCACCTTGTGCTTGCTAAGCAAGCTCCCTACCACTGAGCTACACTCCAACCTGTCATCTTTATTCTCATCAGCCATACATCTAACCAAAAATTGAGATTCCTTTTTAAAGTAAAAAATATTGGGGCTGGAGAGGTGGCTCAGTGATTAGACACTGGTTCAATTCTCCAGTACTCCAGCACAGTGCACTCCTTTAACCCCAACAGGGGTAGGAGGATCAACATGAGTTTGAGGCCAACCTGGAAGTAAGTGCCAAATCAGCCTGGGCTACAGTGAGATTCTATCTCAAAAAAAAAAAAAAAAAATCAGTTTGCCTCACAGGGCATGGTGGTGCACACCTTTAATCCCAGCACTCAAGAGACAGAGGTAGGTACACTACTTTGAGTTGGTGTCCAACTTGGACTAGGGACTCTATCACAGAAAAAAGGTATAATAAAATAAAAAGCATAATAAACCTTCCCCTTACTGACTCTACAACTCCCAAAACCCTCAGTACCACCTGGTATCATAGTGTCCTTGCAGCTAGATGCAAGCTTCTGGAAATCAAGAACCTCATCTTTCTTGCTGCTGATGAAAATAAGACTTCATATATTTGTAGGGTGACTGAATCCACATGTACTAGGATCCACTAAGTAAAGCAAGGTAAGACACAGCAAAGCGAGCTGCCACAGACGGTGTGGAAGGAGATACACTCCCACTCAGGTTTATATATGGCGGAGGGATGGAAGGCTCCTTTTCTGCTCAGACTACACTTGGATCAAGAGTTGCTGCCCTGCCCTGCTCTGGCTCTTTAACAATCAAGCTGATCCTGGTGCTTCATTACAATTTTCTGGAGGCTATCCATACTTTGATTACACCTAAACAGGATCAAGTTTTATATAAGAAAGCACTGTAGTTGAAGCTGGGAGCAGTGGCGCACGCCTTTAATCCCAGCACTTGGGAGGCAGAGGTAGGAGGATTACCATAGTTCGAGGCCACCGTGAGACTACATAGTGAATTCCAGGAGAGCCTGAGCTAGAGCGAAACCCTACTTCGAAAAACCAAAAGAAAAAAAAGAAAGTACTGTAGTTGAAACAGCTTACATGAAGGCAATTTATTAACAGAAAATAATTTGAGAAGTTCTGTTCACAGACGGCGACCACGGCGACCCCCCTTCCTGCGGGTGCTGTCAGAGGGGATGGGAGTGACATCCTCTGTGGGGAGAAAGAGAAAATTGTCATTGCCTGTAGCTGCATAAGATCCTAAAGTTCCCTAAGCCACAGCTCTAACCAACCAGCAGCAGATTCTACTGTTCCCATATGGGTCTCCAGTACTCAACAGATGAAGTAGGAGCTACCCCACCTGCTATTTTCTCAAAAATTTCCCTATGGGGCTGTAGAGATGGGGTTCAATTTCCCAACACCCAAGTAAATCCAGAAGTGGTTCATGCACCTGAAGTTTGTCTGCAGTGGCAAAAGGCCCTGCCATGCCCATTCTCACATACTCTCTTTGCTTGCAAGTAACTTAAAAAAAAAAAAAAAAACTCCTGTATGAGGGGCTGGAGAGATGGCTTGGCAGTTAAGTGCGTGCCTGTGAAGCCTAAGGACCCACATAAACCAGATGCACAACGTAGCACATGCATCTAGAGTTCGTTTGCAGTGGCTGGAGGCCCTGGCGTGCCCATTCTCTTCTCTCTCTGCCTCTCTCTGTGTCTGCCACTCTCAAATAAATAAAAGTAAACAAACAAACAAAAAAACCTCCCGTATGAGCCAGGCGTGGTGGCGCATACCTTTAATCCCAGCAGAGGTAGGGATGGCTTGAGTTCAAAGCCACCCTGAGACTGCTTAGTGAATTCCAGGGCAGCCTGGGCTAGAGCGAGACCCTACCTTAAAAAACACTCCCATATGGTTCTAACTCACAGAAGGGGAAATGGGCTAGAAGGTACATAAATGTTAGAGGCAGAAGTCACATCTAAATACTTAACCCACCCAGAGCTCACTAACTAGTAGAAAGGTACACTAAGCAACCATGGCTGTCTCTTCAAAACAAAAGGTGTCACAGCACTCAGGAGGCAGAGGTAGGAGGATCACCATGAGTTCGAGGCCATCCTAAGACTACATAGTGAATTCCAGGTCAGCCTGGACTAGAGTGAAACCCTATCCCCCCCCCCAAAAAAAAGATGAGAAGGTGGCTCCAACTTTACAGCACAGGATCAGGGCCAGCATATGACAGATGTGAGGGCAATCAATGGGAATCATCACCTTCCTGTTTTGGGTTATCAAAAAGGACAATCCCTGGGCTGGAGAGATGGCTTAGCGGTTAAGCGCTTGCCTGTGAAGCTTAAGGTCCCCGGTTGGTGGCTTGATTCCCCAATACCCACATAAGCCAGATGCACAAGGTGGCACATGCATCTGGAGTTCATTTGCTGTGCTTGGAGGCCCTCTCTCTGCCTTTCTGTCTGTTGCTCTCAAATAAATAAAATTTAAAAAAAATTTAAGGACAATCATTCATTTCATAAGAAGAGATCAAGACTGCTAAATCAGAGATTCAGAAATGGCACTAAGCTGTCCCAATACAAATGGGAAAACACAGTGACATAGGAAGGCTTTCAAACCTCATAATGCCTTTTACAGGCCCCTTCAACAACAACAACAAAAAGCATCAATATTCAGATAAAGCCACATGATTCTGGGGAAAGGGGAAGGTCATTGCTTCTAAAGAAATCAAGTCTTAGCTAGAAGGGGTACTTACCAATCCGCCCGATCTTCATCCCCGAACGAGCAAGAGCTCTGAGGGCTGACTGGGCACCAGGTCCAGGGGTCTTAGTCCTAGGAATGAAGTTTGGTTGACCAAGCTGGTGAGAATTCTAAGACCACCATTCAAATTTAGACAACTGCACACTCTAAAAGGCTTGGATGAATTAAAACCCTGGGCTTTGTGGGTCACTATGGTTTTTGTAATGTGCCACCCCTAACAAAAACCCCTTCCAACAAGCTAAAAGGAGGGGTTAGGGATGTAGTTGATGTAGTTCAGTTGGAAGAATGTTTGTCCAGCATGCACAAAGCTCCATACCATAGAATCTACAGAAAACCAGTTATGCTATAGTCCTGTAATTCCAGCAATTGGGATGTGGAGGCAGGAGGATCAGAATTTCAAGATCACCAGGGCTGGGGAGATGGCTCAGCAGTTAAAAGGTGCTTGCTTGCAAAGCCTGATGGTCTAGGTTCAATTTCCCAGTACCCTCAAGATGCACAAAGTGGTGCATGTATCTGGAGTACATTTACAGTGGCAAGAGGCCATAAGGCCAACACACCTGTACTCACTCTCTCTGCTCACAATGAAAAAGCTCAAGGTTATTCTCAGCTACATAGCATGACCAATGTTAGCTTTGGCTTTAAGAGATAGTCTTGCTGAGGTAGCAGGATCGCCATGAGTTTGAGGCCAGCCTAGCTACAGAGTGAGTTCCAGGCTAGAGTTAGATGCTGCCTCAAAAAAGGGGGGGGGGGGTCTCGAGAGATAGCTTAGTAGTCAAGGCACTTGGCTGCAAAGCCCAAGGACCCAGGTTCTACTCCCCAGGATCCATGCAAGACAGATGCAGAAGGGGCATCTGGAGTTCATTTGCAGTGGCTGGAGGCCCTGGCGTGCCCATTCTCTCTCCCCCTGCCTATTTCTGTATCTAGCTCTCTGTCAAATATATACAATTAATAAAAATAAAATTTTTTTAAATTATTTAACACCACCTCCAGTAAGTGGTTATGTGGTATGTTTAAAAAGGGGGAGTGAGTTGGGTGTGGTAGTACACACCTTTAATCCCACCACTTAGGAGACAGAGAGGTAGAAGGACTGCTTGAGCTCAAGGCCAGCCTGGGACTACAGGGTCAGTTCCAGGTTAGTTTGGCCTAGAGACCCTACCTTAAAAAAATAAAATAAGGGGCTGGAGAGACAGCATAGTGGTTAAGGTTGAGTGCCTGTGAAGCCTAAGGAACCAGGTTGGATAGCCAAGTATTCACATAAGCCAGATGCACTTAGCGATGCACGTGTCTGGAATTTTTTTTGCAGTGGCTAGAGGCCCTGGTAAACCAATTCTCTAATATTATCTGCTTCTTGCTCTTAAAGAAAAAATGGGGGGGAGGGCTGCAGAGTTGGCTCAGCGGTTAAGTGCTTGCCTGTGAAGCCTAAGGACCCTGGTTCAAGGCTTGATTCCCCAGGACCCACGTAAGCCAGGTGCACAAGGTGGCACATGCATCTGGAGTTCGTTGGTAGTGGCTGGAGGCCCTGGCGCGCCGCGCCCATTCTCCGCCCCCCCCCCCAATCTGCCTCTTTCCGTCTGTCGTTCTCAAATAAATGAATAAAAAAATAAACAAAAAAGGCACTTGCTTGCATACATAGCCTGACAGCCCAGGTTTAATACCCCAGTACCCACATATATAGCTAGATGCATAGTGGCACATGCCTGGAGTTCATCTGAAGTAGCAAAATACCCTAGCACACCCTCTCAAATAAATGAAATTAAAACAAAAAAAAAACCTCAAAAACAAAAGTGACTTTCCCTAGACTGTACAAAAACTGCAGTTCAGACTTACCCTATGGATCTAATTGTTTAGAACTGCACTCACCCTGGTTAAAGCCCTTGCTGTGTTTCTTGCCTATGCTGTGATCCCAAGTTTCTATCACTTCTCCACGTTATCATAGGAAGAACTTCCTATGTGGCCTCTTCTCCACTCAGCAGTGATCTATTCTCGTTTTCACACACAAGTAAAGCCCATTCCCTTGATGTTCCCCGAGACCCAGAAAGGCTACACCTTTGCCTCCTGTAACACAGCTCATACCACTCTTTTCTTCAGCCCCCCCAAGTTCATTTGCACTTTCAGAACTTTTCTTTAAAGCTGTCCCTAGCTAGAGTGTTCCCCCTGTTCTTCACAAGGACTCCTGGCTCATCATTTAGGCCTCAAACTATACTTTATGCATCACTAACTCCATTACCTTTGTTTTGTAACATCTGCTTCAAACAGAAACCACACAGCCCTTGCTGTGTATGTTAAGACTGACCCTTGGAGCTTGCTTGCAAGGCCCAAGTTTCATATCCCAATACCCACATAAAACCAGATACATGAAGTGGAACATGTATCTGGAAGTTTGTTTGCAGTGCCAGGAGACCCTGATGTGTCCATACTTTCTGTTCACAAATAAAGTGCTACATAAGGAGGATGCAGGCCATTATCTCCTTTCCTACCTAAAACACAGGGTCTGTATACACTGGACATTCAACACATTAAGGTTAAGGAAGCATGCAGGAAAATTTATTTTTTTAGACAGGATCTCATCATGTTGCTTAGGCTAGCATGAAGCTTAATACACAGCCCAGGCTAGTCTCAAACTCTAGATCCTCTTGCCTCAACTCCTGAATGCTAGAATTAATGGGCACATGCCACCAACCCTAGCTAGGAACCATTTTTTTAAAGATGCTTACATCTCTAGGATGCAACTGAAAACCAAATCCAAGCTCTCTGGTAGCCAGAGGACTCATCACCAACCAGCCCCAGTCCTGTACCTGTTTCCTCCTGTGGCCCTGAGTTTGATGTGTAGGGCAGTGATCCCCAGCTCCTTGCACCGCTGGGCCACATCCTGGGCAGCTAACATGGCAGCATATGGGGAAGATTCATCTCTGTCAGCCTTCACCTTCATTCCACCAGTCACACGGCAGATGGTTTCCCTAGGAAAAGCAGTCATTTTCATACCCTGACAAAGATCCACTGAGATTCTGAGTGCCACAGTTCAGCTGTCTGTCACCGTGAACACATCTTGATCCTGGACAGGACAAGACAGCCATGACCAATGCCTTCATGGCGCTCAGTCAAGTGGGGTTGAAAGACCATCTATACTTTCATTATCACTTCTAGTACTGTTCTTCCCAGTTCCAGTATTATTATTATTTTTTTTTTGCCTCAGCCCCTTGGCAGCTGGGTTTTGTGCCTCTTCACCCTAATACTCACTTGCCAGAAAGATCAGTGACGTGGACAAAGGTATCATTGAAGGATGCAAAGATGTGGCAGACACCAAATACATTTTCTCCTTCAGCCACCTGCGGTCCAAGGCTGATGACCTGTTCTTCCTTCTTTTCCTTCCCCTTGCGAGGTGCCATTTCTGAAAAGACCACTGTTAAGCACAATGTTAACAGGGAAAAAGGAACTCTTTCTCCGGATAATGATGGAAACCCCAAGTTTCCTCTGCTCCCTTAAAACCCATTTCTTGGATCTGAGAGATGACTTAGCAGTTAAGGCACTTGCCTGCAAAGCCTAAGAACCCAGGTTGGATTCTCCAGGTCCCATGTAAGCCAGATACACATGGTGGCGCATGCGTCTGGAGTTCACTTGCAGTGTCTAGAGGCCCTAGCATGCCTAGTCTCACTTCTCAACTATTTTTTTTTTAATCCTAGCACTCAGGAGGCAGAGGTAGGAGGATTGCCATGAGTTCAAGGCCACCCTGAGACTACATAGTGAATTCCAAGGCAGCCTGAGCTAGAGTGAGACCCCAGCCACCCCCCAAAAATCCATTTCTTAGCTGGGCATGGTGACAAACACCTCTTATCCCAGCAGAGGTAGGAGGATGGGCAAGTTCAAAGCCACCCTGAGCTCCAGCAAGACCCTATCTCACAAATGAATAAAAAAATGAATTAAAAAAATCCATTTCTTGAGCTAGAGAGATGGGTTAACGGTTAGCAGTGCTTGTTTGCAAGGCCTGACAGCCTGGGGTTCAATTCCCCAGGACCCACATAAAGCCGTATGTACAAAATGGGGCATGCCATCTGAAGTTTGTTTGCAGTGGCAAAAGCCCTGGCATGCCCATTCGCTCTAGTTGCAAATAGAAATATTAAAAGTAATTGTTAAAAAATATATTTCTCAGCTGGGCGTGGTGGTGCACACCTTTAATCCCAGCACTCAGGAGGCAGAGGTAGGATTGTCATGAGTTGGAGGCCACCCTGAGACTCTAGAATGATTTCCAGGTCAGCCTGAACTAGAGTGAGACCCTACCTCGAAAAAGCAAAAAAAAAAAAAAAAAAAAAAAAAAATCTATTTCTCGCCAGGCGTGGTGGCGCACGCCTTTAATCCCAGCACTCAGAACGCAGAGGTAGGAGGATCGCCTTGCAGCCACCTGAGACTACCGTAGCGAATTCCAGGTAAGCCTGGGCTAGAGTGAAACCCTACCTCGAAAAACTAAAAAAAAAAAAAAAAAAGTTACGGCACAATGTCAAGTCAATGCTGCTTTGCAATTTGTCATTGCAGTTCTACAATGGGGATGAGGCTAGGAATGGACATTTGGAAGAAATGTAAATACCAGAGAGGCATTTGGTAAACACCAATGTTAGATGCTCAGGGCGGGCATCTAATAGCACACCAAGTGTGGGACTCCATCACGAGAACCATTGTGAATTAGAAACACAAGGCCTGGTTTTTCCTACGTTCCTTTTGAATCCTCGCTACACACATGAAGTCGGTGGTATTTTCCCAGGGAGCAAATGCACTTGAGATCAGAGCTAGGCCGGCAGCTGCCCAGGAGGAAGTTGGCAGAGGTGGGTCCACACGAGAGCAGGGCCCTAGCTCCCCAGAGTACACTGCGCCACCCGCGGCGGGGGTCGGGGCCGAGAAGGAAGAGCCACTGCCGCACTTTCCCCGGTCAGAGCGCGCCTTCCACGGCCAGGTCCCCGGCCGACGGCCGCACGCCTCTCACCCGGAAACCGACTCAGCTCGCATGGGCAGACCGCAAGCCCGCTCCCCAGACCCCGCACACATCTCTGGACACAGGATGCCACACGATTCTCCGCGCACAGGCCTCCTACCTGAGCGTCTTCTTCAGACTCCACCACCGGAAAGAGAGCCGGAAGGGGTGGGGCGACAAGTCACTTCCGCGTCCCGGAAGCAAACCGCTGAGGTCACAGTGTGAGGCTGGCTCCCGGAAGAGCTTCTTTCCTTGTTTGTAGAAAGATTATGACTTGCCGGTAGGGAATATGGTCGACTTAACAGACAGCGAAAAAATTCTGGTGCGGGGGTGTCTGCGGTTCTCTTTTTCAGGAGACATAGGAAGCTGACGGGCCCGCGGGAGGCGGGTCTGTGTGGAAGGCGCGGCGGCAGACGCACTTCCGCCGTGGGTCTGGGGCCTGGCTGACCTGACCGGCCGCGCGCCGCCCACTGGCCTGGAGGGGAATAACAAGAAAACCGCTGTAATGAGGCTACTTCCCTTCTTCGCACTGGGGAGGCAGAGGTAGGAGGATCTCAGGGAATTCAAGGCCACCCTGAGACTGAATAGCGAATTTCAGGTCAGCCTGGGCTAGGAGACTCTCAAAAACAAACAAACAAGCCGGGCGAGGTGGCTCACGCCTTTAATCCCAGCGCTGGGTGGGCAGAGGTAGAAGGACCTCGGTGAGTTTGAGGTCACCCTGAGATTACGTAGTAAATTCCAGGTCAGCCTGAGCTACAGTGAAACCCTACCTGGAAAAAAAAAAAAAAAAAGACAACATATAGATGGAAGTATACCAAGCAGAACCCTAACAGTGGATACAATACACATATACACAGGTACATACATACATGTATACACATACAGAACCTATATGATAGATAACATGTATATATTGCAGAACTTGGAAAGTAGATACACACAAATATATGTATAACCTATATAATGAAGCTTATATATTACATATAGCAACTTGTTTACTGAAATTGACACCATTCTAAAAATCTGCAGCTAAATTTAAGAAAAATTTCCTCTTAAAAATGTATTGTTCTAAAAAAAACATATTGTTCTAGCTGGGCATGGTGGCACATCCCTTTAGTCCCAGCACTTGGGAGGCAGAGGTAGGAGGATTGCTGTGAGTTTGAGGCTACCCTGGAACTACAGAGTGAATTCCAGGTCAGCCTGAGCTAGGACACCCTATGTCAAAAAAGAAAACATAAACCGGGTGTGGTGGCACATGCCTTTAATCCCAGCACTTGGGAGGCAGAGATAGGAGAATCATTGTGAGTTCGAGGACACCCTGAGACTACATAGTGAATTACAGGTTAGCCTGGGCTAGAGTGAAACCCTACCTCAAAAAAAAAAAAAAAATATATATATATATATATACACACATACATATGTCTGAGCTCGGTGTAGTGGTGCAAGCCTTTAATCCCAGACTGGAGGTAGAGGTAGGAGGATCGCAGTGAGTTCGAGGCCACCCTGAGATTTCAGATCAGCCTGGGCTAGAGTGAGACCCTACCTCAAAAAAAAAGCATTAAGCATTGTTCTGAAGTTCAAGGCCTGAGACTTGAGACTACTCAGCCTGTGCTAGGGTGAAACTCTACCTCAAAAAAAAACAAACAAAAAATAAAATATATGTTTGTTGGTACCAGAGGACTGGGATTGCTGCTAGACACCGGACTGTGTGGCATGGCTTTGGCCTTTTGGAGCTGATTTTCAAAAGGAATGTGGAAGAATTTGAAGCCTTGGCCTAACATATGCCTTGTTGTGCTTTAAGTATAGCTTGATGGACTATTCTGGTCAGAGTTGAAAGAGCTGACTACAGTAAGAACTATAGACTGTGTGAGGTTTGGCTTAAGAGGGTGAGAAAGAGCTTTGCCTGGACTGGGCTAGAAGCAGTTTGTATGAGAGGCTTGCTGTTAGGCTCGTGTCTTGAGAGCTTGTGCAGGGTTGCATAGAAATGGACTGTGTGAACAGAGGGATATGGCACAGAAAAAAATGAAATCTTTAGGCCAAAACTGCTGCCCCTTCAGCTGCAATTTTATAAGACTACAACCACTGACGTTTGGCCAGCTGACCTGCATTGAGATAACAGAAAGAATGCAGTGTTTTGGAGGAGCCTGAATGCTGAAGGAATGTCCTGTTCTTCAAAGTTTGCTTTATTCCCCCCTGCTTTAACAAATTGGCACTCCACCTGGTATTATAGAGTATAAGAAATGCAAGAAAGAGAGGGTCATTGAGTTTGCAGCATGGTCTTTTATTTTGGAAACATCCATGGGCAGTATGAAGCAGGCTTGCTGGTTTGCCTGCATGGAGACCTGATGGAACCGTAAGGATGGATGGTGGGTTGCAGTAGAGACCCAGTGGAGATGCTGGGACCACAAGATGGCTGCTAAGGAGAACTGCTAGCCCCGGATGAAGTTTTCTAGGAATGTGAGTAGCCTAGCTGGAGGGGCAGGATTGGAACTTCAGTGGCTTGTTGCTGGTTAGAATTATCGGATTTGGAGCTTTGTCACTGGCTAAAGTTGTTGGATTTGGAGCTACAGGGTTTGATGTTTGCCCTGGTTGTTTTAAATCTTGTATTGGTTGACTATTTCTTTGCTATGCCCAATGCCATCTTTTTGCAGTGGGTTTATTCTGTGCCATTATGGGTTTGGGAAGGGGGAGAGTTAGGTGTTGTGGCTCAGTTAAAAGATCCTGGACTATGAGGATGTTTGAACATCATTGGGATTGATAAAAAACTGTGGGGACTTTTAAAGTTGGACTGAACAGATTGCATTTTACATCATGTATGGTTGTCAGTTTATGGGGGCCAGGGGCAGAATGTGGTGGTTTGATTCAGGTGTCACCCATAAACTTAGGTGTTCTGAATGCTAGGTTCCCAGCTGATGGAGATTTGGGAATTAACGCCTCCTGGAGGCAGTGTATTGTTGGGGGTGGGCTTATGGGTATTATAGACAGTGTCCCCTTGCCAGTGTTTGGCACACTCTGCTGTTGCTATTCTCCACCTGATGTTGGCGAGGAGATTATGTCCACCCTCTGCTCATGCCATCATTTTTCCCTGCCATCATGGAGCTTCCCCCTCAAGTCTATAAATCAGAATAAACGTTTTTCCCACAAGCTGCTCTTGGCCAGGTGATTTCTTCCAGCAATGCACACCAGGGCTTCCGCTTGCCACTGCAAATGAACACCAGATACATGGACCACTTTGTGCATTTGGTTTAACATGGGTACTGGGGAATCTAACCCAGCCCATAAGGCTTTGCAAGCAAGCCCCTTTAATCACTGAGCCATCTCCCTAGTCCCAATTTTTTTTTAATTTTTATTTTCAAGCAGAGAGCGAGAGAGATAGAAGAGAGACAGACAGATAGAGAATGGGCACACCAGGGCCTGCAGCCACTGCAAACTAACTCCAGACACATGTGCCCCTTGTGCATCTGGCTTACATGGGTCCTGGGGAATCAAACCTGGGTCCTTTAGCTTCATAGGCAAATGCCTTAACTGATAAGCCATCTCTCCAGCCCTCTAGTCCTCAATTTTTATTTTGTTTGATTTTTCAAGATAGGGTTTTGCCCAGGTTAACCTGGAAGTCACTATGTAGTTTCAGGTTGGCCTTGAACTCACAGCAATCTTCCAATCTTTCTACCTTGGCCTCCCAAGTGATAGGATTAAAGGTGTACACCACCATGTCTGGCTTTTTTTTTTTTTTTTTTTAGGCAGGGTCTCACTCTAGCCCAGGCAGACCTTGAATTTACTCTGTAGCTCTAGACTGGCCTTGAACTCATAGTGATCTTTCTACTTCTGTCTCCCTAGTGCTGGCATGTGCTCCAGTCTCAATTTTTTTGTTTTTGTTTTTTGAGGTAGGGTTTCACTCTAGCCCAGGCTGACCTAGAATTCACTATGTAGTCTCAGGGTGGCCTTGAACTCACTGCAGTCCTCCTACCTTTCCCTCTGGAGTGCTGGGATTAAAGGCATGCTCCACCATGCCCCACTCTTTTAAAAATTTTAAATTGATGACTTCCATAAATATAAACAATATACCAGGATCATAATGCCCTACCAATACCCTCTCTTTCCCCCTCCCAAATCCCCCCTCCATTGAATCCCTTCTTTTTTCCAACTAGTCTCTACTTTTAAATTTTTTAAATTTTATTTTACTGTATTTATTTGGTGGGGGGGATGGCTGCACCAGGGCCTCTAGCGGCTGCAAAGGAACTCTAGATGCATGTGCCACCTGTGCATATGGCTTACATAGGTACTGGGGAATCCAACCTAGGTCCTTAGGCTTCACAGGCAAATGCCTTAACTGCTAAGCCACCTCTCCAGTACTACCTTAGAAAACCAAAAAAAAAAAAAAAAAAAAAAAAGTTTTAAAAAGCATCTTTAGCCAGGTGTGGTGACCTGCTCCTTTAATCCCAGCAACTAAGAGGCTAAGGCAAGAACATAATAGGTTCAAGGCCAGCCTGGGAAATACAACAAGACCCTGTTTCAACAAGCAAATTTTGTGTTATTTATTTACTTGTTTTGTTTTTTCAAGATAGGATCATGCTGTAGCCCAGGCTGATCTGGAATTCACTATATAATCTCAGGCTGCTAGTGAAATGCATGGTGATCCTTCTATCTCTGCTTCCCAAATGCTGGGATTAAAGGCATGTGCCACCATGCCCAGCTCAACAAATCTTTATGAGGCTCCTACTCTGTAGCAAGTGCTGGTATATAATAATAATGGTGTTCAAATAAGACTTGAAAGTTGAATAAGAATTAGCTACATGGGCTGGAAAAATGACTTACTGGTTAAAGTGTTTGCCTGCAAAAACAAAGGACCCAGGTTTAATTCCCCAGGACCCACATCAGTCAGATGCATAAGGTGGCACAAGTGCCTGGAGTTCATTTACAATGGCTGAAAGCCATGGTGCACCCATTCTTTCTGTTTCTCATGTCTGCCTCATTCTCTCTCAAATAAATAAAATTAAATTTAAAAAAAAAAGAGCTACATGAAGGATAGTCTTGGTATAGAGAACCATATGTGCAAAACCCTGAGGTAAGAAGATACTTGGAGAGTTAAAGGAACTAAAAATTGCTCCTCATTGGTGGGGTGCTGTGTATGAGTGAAGACAGGTGGAAAATTGGCTTGAAGAGTGGCAAAACAACTTTAAAAAAAAAAAGTATTTATTTAAGACAGACGGTGGGGGGCAGACAAAGACAGAGTGAGTATGGGCGCACCAGGGCCTCGAGCCACTGTAAAGTAACTCCAGATGCATGCACCACCTTGTGCACCTAGCTTTACATAGGTACTGGGGAATTGAACCTGGGCCATCGGAGTCTGCAAGCAAGTGCCTTTAATGGCTGTCATTTCTTCAGCCCTGCAAAACCACTTTTTTTAAAAAATTATTTATTTTATTGTTTTTTATTAACAACTTCCATGATTATAAATAATACCCCATGGTAGTACCCTCCCTCTCCCCACTTACCCCTTTGAAACTCCATTCTCCATCATATCCCCTCCCCATCTCAATCAGTCTCGCTTTTACTTTTGATGTCATGATCTTTTCCTCCTCTTATGATGGTCTTATGCAGGTAGTGTCAGGCACTGTGAGGCCATGGATATCCAGGCTAATTTGTGTCTGGAGGGAGCATGTTGTATGGAGTCCTGCCCTTCCTTTGGCTCTTACATTCTTTCCACCACCTCTTCCACATTAGACCCTGAGCCTTGGAAGGTGGGATAGAGATATTGCAGTACTGAGCACTGCGGTCATTTCTTTCCATCACCATGATACCTTCTGACTCATCCCAAGGTCACTGCCATCTGAAAAGAGAAGATTCTCTACCAAAAGTGAGAGTAGCATTAATATAAGGGTGTGAACATTAACAGAAGTGCTTACTGGGCAGTTTGATAAGCATAGTATATACATTTAGCCAGACAACAGCAGACGTTACACCCCTAGGGCTCATGACTACCCCTGTTTTAAGTTTTCAGTATCAGGGATGTATTCTCTCTCATGGAGCGGGCCTCCAGTCCAATTAGAGGGCAGTTGGTTTCCCCCATAACAGACGTGCCACTATTGCACCTGTTGGCTCATTTGGCCTGGCTGGCCAAATCTAAGGCTTGCAGTGTCCACTGTTGAGTATCTTCACTGGTGATTGCAAAACCACTTTTGAAGGGTCTTACCTCCCACTTTCCCTGTTGGTTTTCCCTATCCTACCCTGCTCCATACACTTTCAACAATGTGAGCACAAGGAGGGTGTCTGCCACTATTTTGAGGCTTATTCTTCCTGCCTCTGATGTCTTTTTGAGCATCAGACAATGAATCTGGTGGCGTAGAAGTTTGAGTGACCAAAGAAGACCTAATCCTTACCCTCTTTCAGTTTGAATATTGGATGGAAGGGCTGATGTCACCAAAGTGTGTTTTCCATTAGGTAGAGGGTGGTCTGTGAGAAAATGTAAGGCAGGAAAAAGGGTCGTGGGATCTGAGAAAAGGGGTAGAGTTGGTGGCAGCATTAGAGAGTTCAGGTAGCCTTGTTGGGGAAAGATGTGAGCAGAGGTGTAAGGGAGGAGGAAGCATACCTTGCCAGCTTCTGGACAGTACCACAGGCAGAGAGACCCACAGGTAGAAAGGTGACTGGCTATGGAGCATTCTGGAAACAGTGGGGGAGGCCAGTGCCAGGAGTGGAGGGAGTGAGGGGAGAGCTGGGTGAGGGGATGTCCTGAGAAGTCCTAGTGGGGAAGACCATTGTACTTCACAGGCTGCTGTAAGGACTTCAGCTCTCCTTAGAGTGGAGCCATTGGAGAGTATAGAGGAGAGACATGTCCTTTTTTTTTTTTTTTTTTTTTTCTGTTCAGAGTGTCAGCTTTTATTGGAAATAACCACATAATGTTTATAGTAAAAATGGGATTGGGAGTTAAACCACAAAATTACATACTGTTAAACAAGGTTACATAGGTCACATGGGGGAACTGAGGCAAGAAACATTCTATGCTATGTAATAACAAAGATATTTAAAAACAAAGAGATATAGAGAGGTCATGGTACACTGCACAGAGGGTTCATCCCATTCCTTAGGTAACAGTCAATACCTGCATTGCACAGAGGGATCATCCCCTTCCTTTCACATTCCATTTTCCATTTCACCCTCTGTTATGACAGTAAGTCAAATCCTTGACTCGTGAAGAACAGTGTCTAGGTGTTTTCATCTAAGGGGGTGTACTGTGTCCACAATACCATGAATTCAACAGAATTTATTCTATTCTTTATATATCTACTTAGAGCATTAATAATGCAGGGTCCTGTGGTAAGGCCTAAGAGCAGTAGTATCAGGGGACCAGCAACAGAAGAGACAAGGGAAGTTAGCCATAGAGACCAACTAAACATAGACTGAAACCAATTACTAGTGGCTTGTCTCTGAAGTTCTTTCTCTTTGAGATTTTCTCTAACTACAGCCAGTGTATTTCAGATTATTCCTGAGTGGTTGGCATAAAAGCAACAAGTTTTACCTAAAGCCATACTTAGGCCCCCTTGTTTCATAAAAAGTAAGTCTAATCCTTTCATATTTTGTCCCTTCCACTTTCATAGCTGTTGGAGTGGTTAGGATGACCTGGTGGGGGCCCTTCCAACATCCTAATATGGGTCTCTTAACCTTTCGCCAAGCTGAAAAGGATGGGGCCAAACAGGATGTGTCTGAAAATCAGCCTTGATTGCTGGAACAATGGACTCCTGGACTTGGATAGAAAGAAGGCTTTCATTAGTAAAGTCAGTTATCTGTTCAAGACCCATCCTGGGCAGAATGGGGGGAGAGGTTCCATACATATTTTTTTTAATTATGTTTATTTTTATTTATTTGAGAGTGACAGATACAGAGAGAAAGAGGCAGAGAGAGAGAGAGAGAGGGAGAGAATGGGCACATCAGGACCTCCAGCCACTGCAAACGAACTCCAGATGCATGTGCCACCTTGTGCATCTGGTTTATGTGGGTCCTGGGGAATCGAGCCTCAAACTGGGGCCCTTAGGCTTCACAGGCAAGTGCTTAACCACTAAGCTACCTCTCCAGCCCCCATACATAATTTTAAATGGAGTAATTCCTTTTACATAAGGGGTACACTTGGTCCTTAACAGGGCAGAAGGGAAGGAGTAGCACCCATTCTTCACCGGTCTCTAGGGTTAATTTAGTTAAAGTCTTCTTCAAGGTTCAATTCATCTTTTCTACCTGTCCTGAACTTTGGAGATCTTAGGCACAATGTAATTTCCAATTAATCCTCAATGTCTAGATTAATGCCCTAGTGATTTTTGACACAAAGGTAGGCCCATTATCTGATCTTATCCTGAGGCACAACCCATAGGAATTATCTCTTCTAACAATTTCTTAGTAACTATTTGGGCTGTCTCAGATAAGGAAAGCTTCCACCCATCCTGAAAAGGTATCAACATAAACAAGTAAATATTTATATCCATACTGATCTGGCTTTAGCTCTGTGAAATCAACTTCCCAATATCTACCTGGCTCTGTTCCCTGTTCCCTGCTCTCTTGCCTCCATTGGTGGTACCTTACCAGAGGAGGCATTTGTCTGTTGGCAGGCCTGAGAGCGGGTGGTGATGTCCTTGATGACTGAGTCCATACCTGGGAAGAAAAACTCTTTCCTTATTAGCTCGGCTAGCTTGTTTCCTAAGTGAATTCCTTCATGTAGTTGCTTAGCCAGTCTCTGCCCAAGGGCTTGGGCAGCAATAGTCATCCATTCTCTAGATGATACCATCTTTGTGGGGTCTGCTCCTTTATCAGATGAGAGGTGAGCTATAGGTCCTGTTCCATGTACATTGTTTGCTCAGGAAGAGTGGTTGCTGGGAGGGTGACCAGACAATCTGACAGATGCTAAGAGGCAGCATTCTTCTGCTAGGCCTGCCAGTCTGTTCCCTCTTGCTTCTGTTGTCTCCCCTTTCTGATGACCTGGACAATGGATTATGGCTACTTTATCAGGTGCCCAAATGGCAGCCAATAAGTCCAAGTTTCATTTTTTATTTTTAATGTCTTTACCTTCTGCTGTTAATAGCCCTCACTCCAAGTAGATGGCCCCATGTACATGTGCTCTGGCAAAGGCATAATGGCTGTCTGGGTAGATATTTACTGTCTTGTCTTTTCCCAATATCAGAGCCTTGGTCAGTGCTATCAGTTCAGCTTTCTGAGCTGATGTACCCCGAGGTAGGGCCTCAGCCCACAGGATTTCTTCCAAAGTCATCACAGCCATCCATGCATACCTGATTCTGTCCACAACAAAGCTGCTGCCATCAGAATACATCACCAGATCAGAGTCCAGCAGGTCCGGGTGGAGTCCATGGAAGACAGAGGTGATTTCTAGGCAGTCATGCAGAGGGGTTGGTGCCTGATCAGTTTGCAGCAGTAGGGAGACTGGGTCCAAAGCCTCAGTTTGGTGAAACTGTATCCTTGGTTGATCTAAGAGCAAGGCCTGATAATGAGTTATGTGAGAGTTGGTGAACCATTGGTCTGGGGGGCTCTTTAAAAGCATCTCTATCATATGTGGAGCCCAAGGTTAATTTGTCAACATCCTCTGTCAGAATAGCAGCAGCTGCAATAGCCCAGAGACAAAGGGGGCAACCAGCAGCTATTGGGTCTAGCTTCATAGACAAGTAGGCCACTGGGCAATGCCATGGCCCAAGTCTTTGAGTTAGTATTCCCCTGGCTGTCCCCTTCTTTTCATCCATGTACAAGTGGAAGGGTTGGTTAAGTCTGGAAGTGCCAGGGCAGGGGCTGATGTCAGAGCTGACTTTAGTTCTTAGAATGTTTGTTTCTCATTTTCAGTCCAATTAAAATCTTTTTTTTTTTTTTTTTTTTTTTTTTGTCCTCTCATGGCCTCATATAGAAGCTTGGCTAATTCGGCAAACCTTGGGATCCAATTCTGCAACATCCTACAGCTCTGAGGAATTCTCAGATCTGTCTCTTAGTGGCGATTTAAGTGATGGCCTGAATCCTAGAGGCCAACAGCATACTCTTACCTTCTTGGAGTTCATATACCAAGTAGGTTGCCTTATGCACACACAGTTGAGCCTTCCTGGTTGATACGCAATAGCCCAGATGTTGTAAGTTGTCCAGGAGACATTCTGTGGCAGAGAGGCATTCCTCCTCCATTTCTGCAGCTAGGAGGAAGTCATCCATGTGTCATAGGAGAGTTACCTCAGGCATTTCCTTGTGAAAGTCCTACAAGTTTCTATGAAGAGCCTTATCAAAGAGGGTGGGGGAAGTTTTAAATTCCTGTGGAAGCCTAGTCTAGGTTAGTTGCCACTGAGGCCTTGTTCTAGGTCTGTCCATTCAAAAGCAAAAAATGGGTTGACTTCCCTTTTCCAATGGGATACTTCAGTGGTGTTGGGATCCCAGTCTGGTTGCATGGAAGGGAAGACCTTATCAATAACATTAGGGTTCTCTGTGAGGCGGCCATCAGCTCCCAACACTAGTTTCTTGGCTTCCATTCAGATTTTCTCATGTTCCTCTGTGGTGAAGAGGGTCTGCAAGAGTTGCTGACAGTCCTCCCATGTGGGCTGATGGGTATAGAAGACTGTCTCAAGAAGGGCTATCAGATAACCCAATAAAGGAGGGACCAGCAATCCTGGGCAAAAGTTCCCCATCAATGGCTTGCTACCAACTCCAAAACCAGGAACATGAAAACGGATGGAAATATGGTTCTCAGGTGAAGACTAGGGATACTTCCCTGGTTTGGTTGCCCCAGAGTAGGGGGAGGGAGGCCTTGAAATATGGATCCAGGGTGAGCCCCCAAGATGTTATGGGGTCTGGTGTCACACAACTAAGACCATTGACTCATGGAATGTGAGACAAAGTTTTATTGGGTAAAAAGAGAAAAAAAGAAGAAAACTGGTACACCAGGTATGCATCTCAGTGTTCTGAATCTCAAGATGCAGCCTGGTTTTGGTTTTTTGAGGTAGGGTCTCACTCTAGCCCAGGTTGACCTGGAATTCACTATGCAGTCTTAGGGTGGCCTAACAGTCACAGTGATCCCCCTACCTCTGCCTCTTGAATGCTGGGATTAAAGGTGTGCAATAACATGCCCAGTTTTCATATATATATATATATATATATATATATATATATATATATATATATACTTTTTATGTTTTAAAATATTTTACTTATTTATTTGAGAGAGAGGGGCAGATTGAGAGAATGGGCATGCCAGGGCCTCTAGCCACTGCAAAGGAACTCTAGACACATGCACCACCTTGTGCATCTGGCTTTATGTGTGTACTGGGGAATTGAACCTGGGTTGTTAGGCTTTGAAGGCAAGTGCTTTAACCACTAATCCATCTCTCCAGCCCTCAACTCCCATTTTAATAGGTTTGCTGTGGATGTCCTGTGCAAAATAGACTCTGAGTGGGGTGCAAGTGATAGACAGAAGTAGAAGCCAAGATCACAGTTTAGAAGCTTTTGAGAGCTGGGAAGGAAGGTCAGTGGATGAAGTGCTTGCTGTGCAAGTTTGAATACCTGAGTACTTATCTTCCTACTCCATGTAAAAAGAGAAAGGTGAAGACTGATCCTGGAAAGTTGTCCTCTGACCTTCACATGAAGGCTGTGGTGCATGTGCCTATACTAACACACATGAACATGCACACATACACATGCATACACATCACATATACACACAGATCAAAAATAATGTTTAATGCCGTGCGTGGTGGAACATGCCTTTAATCCCAGCACTCGGGAGGCAGAGGTAGGAGGGTCACCATGAGTTCGAGGCCACCCTGAGACTACATAGTGAATTCTAGGTCAGCCTGGGCTAGAGTGAATCTCTACCTTGAAAAAAAAATAATAATTTTTAGAGCTGGGCATGTGTTGCAGTCAGGTTTGCCTTGCTGGTAGAAATCACCGAACCAAGAGCAGCTTCTGGGAAAAAGAGATTTATTTTGGCTTACAGGCTTAAGGGGAAGCTGCACAATGGCAGGGGAAAACGATGGCATGAGCAGAGGGTGGACATCACCCCCTGGCTAACATAAGGTGGACAACAGCAACAGGAGAGTGTGCCAAACACTGGCATGGGGAAACTGGCTATAACACATGTAGCAGACAGCTTCAGGTTCACTGAGATAAACTTCCAGACCAGGCACAGTTATGGAGGAAGGGTTACTTATTAAAGCTTACAGATCCAGGGGAAGTTCCATAAATGGCAGAAGAAGCTGGCCTGCCTTCACAGTACCAAGCAGAGAGAGAGAGAGAGAGAAGTACAAGCCTAAAGCCAAAAGCCACAGCACACTTCAGGAACTCCAGCTAGGCACACTTTGCATATTTTTAGATTGAAATCTGAAACCCACCACCACACCTTAAGATCCACCCAGTGACATTGCCTCCAGCCAGGTGGCTAAAGATGCAAACTACAAACAAATAGACAACTGAATATATTGGGGGCCATCTATTCTATTCAAACCACCACAACACCCATAAACCCGCCCCCAACAATACACTCCCTCCAGGAGGCATTAACTCCCAAATCTCTATCAGCTGGGAACCTAGGGCATTCAGAACACCTAAGTTTATGGAGGACACCTGACTCAAACCACCACATTCTGCCCCTGGCCCCCATAAACTGATATCCATACATGATGTAAAATGCAATGCATTCAGTCTGACTTTGAAAGTCCCCATAGTTTTTATCAATCCCAATGTTGTTCAAACATCCCCGTAATCCAAGGTCTTTTAACAGCCATAATACCAAAAAATAACCTCAAAAAATCCATGATGGCACAGAATAAATATTCACACTGCAAAAGATGGCATTGGGCATAGCAAAGAAACATTCAACCAATACAAGATTTAAAATAACCAGGGCAAACATCAAGCTCTGTAGCTTCAAGTCCAACAACTCTAGCCAGTGACAAATCTCCAAGTCTGATCATTCTAACCAGCAACAAGTCTCTGGTATTCCAATTGCACCCCTCCAGCTAGGATACTCACAGTCCTGGGAAACTTCATCTGGGCCAGCAGCTTTTCTTAGCAGCCATCTCCTGGTCCCAGCATCTCCACTGGGTCTCCACTGAAATCCATGGTTCATCCTCATGTCCCCATAGGGTCTCCATGCAGGCATCCAGCAAACCTGCTTCACACTGCCCATGGCCATTTCCAAAACACAAGACCATGTTGCAAACTCAGTGACCCTCTTTCCAGCATTTCTTATACTCCATGATACCAGGTAGGGTGCCAATTTGTTAGTGCAGGGGGGAATAAAGCAGACTTTGAAGAACAGGACACTCCTTGAGCACTTAGGCCCCTTCAAAAGAATGGATATCCTTCCTGTGGCCCTGGCGCAGGTCAGCTAGCCCAGTCTCAAGGGTTTTAATCACTTAGTTGCAGCTGAACAGGAAACAGCTCACACAAAGATGTTTCTTTCTGTGCCATATCCCTCTACTCACACCAGTTCATTTCTACGCAAAGCAACCCTGCACAACTTCTCAGGACATGGGCATAAAAACAAGCTTCTCACACAAGCTGGTAGCCCAGTCCAAGCAAAGACCCAGGCCCAGCCAGGAGGGGCTTGGCCTAGGCCCTAGCCCAGGCCCATCTGGGAGGGCCACCTAGCCTTTACTCATGGATTCTTTTTTTTTTTTTTTTGCAAGGGCAAGGAGCTTTATTTTGGGCTTAAGCTCAGTCTCTTGACTTCATCAACGCAGTGGATCCATACAAGAGCCCCGAGTAGCGGAAGGGTAGGGTTTTTTATAGGGATTTGAACATAGAAGAAGGGGCTGGGTACATGGTTGGTTGATTTAAACAGTAACTGCACTTGTACTCTTCTGATTGTCTTAGGCTTTTGGCGGGCAAAGTTGGTGGGCTAAAAGTTGGTGGGCTGGGGCTAGGGGAATTGAACTTATTTATGACTACAGGAATGTATGACATAATCAGTTTCTAGTAACTGTTAAACCCACCCTTACCAGAAAATAAAAGCTTAGACCTTGCTGGAAAACAGAAATATAGGCATATTGAGGACTCTGAAGCCTGTCATGGCCTCCATCTGGTTCCTGAGTCCTTCATTCCCCCCTCTCTTTGTACCATGAGGAGCCAATTAAAACCATAAGCTGTACTGTATTAATGCGCTCCCTAACAAAAGCAACTATTAATAATGCAAGGTCCTATTGTGATTAGCAACAAAAATAAAAGTAATGGCCCTGCTAAAGCAGACAGCAGAGTTGTTAATCATGGGGAATGACTGAACCATGACTCAAACCATCCTCTATTAGCTTCTCTTTCTTTCTTTCGTTTTTCCAAATTCTCTCATACCTTTGCCTTTAAGTCTCTAATTATACCTGAATGGTTGATATAAAAACAACATTCTTCCCTTAAGGCCACACATAGTCCCCCTTGCTGGAGGAATAATAAGTTCAACCCCCATCTATTCTGTAATACAACCTCAGCTAAGGAATCTACATTTTTCTGTAAGTGAGTAATGGATGTTTCCAGCCTCTGAATGTTTAAGTCTATACTTCCTCTCAACTTATTGTAATGTTTTCCTTGAAGGGTGAGTGCTGCAATGCCTGTTCCTGACCCTGCCAGGCCTGCATTGGGAAATGTTGTCACCAGCCAGACAGTAAATAAGGCACCGGGATCATACCCAGTAGCGTACAGTCTTATTTACTCATGGATTCTTTATCCACTCCAGCCCCCCACATGGCAGGAGCTCTTTTCTCTATTCTTTCCACACTTTTTCCCCAGATCTGTATCTGGTCACATGGACTCCTGAGCTACACATGGCCCACGTGGGCTTTTGGGCTCCACGTGGTGTACTTCTCCTCACTTTATCTCCCCTTACCTCTCAGCTTTCCCCTTTCCACACTCTTTTGTAAAATATGGATAAAATGTGGTATTTAAAAATCATTCTCTTCATAGCCAGGCATGGTGGCACATGCCTTTAATCCCAGCACTGGGGAGGCAGAGGTAGGAGGATCGTTCGAGGCCACCTTGAGACTACATAGTGAATTCCAGGTCAGCCTGAGCTAGTGTGAAACCCTACCTCAAAAAAAAAAAAAAAAAAAAAAAATCATTCTCTTGAATCTGGTGGAATTGCCAATTCTTTGGTTAGTTTGCAGATATGAACTCAGAGCTTGGGGTTCCAGGAAGCACCCCAATTTCCCTGTTACATAAAGGAGGTCCCACTGAGAGATCTTGAGACTGATTTTTATACAAATAGCCACTTTTTTTTTTTTTTCAAGGTAGGGTCTCACTCTGTCTAGCTCAGGCTGACCTGGAATTCATGATGTAGTCTCAGGGTGGCCTCTGACTCTTGATGATCCTCCTACTTCTGCCTCCTGAGCGCTGGGATTAATGGCATGTGCCACCACACCTGGCTCAAGTAGCCACATTTTTTTTATTTTTAATTTTTTTTTTGCTTATTTTATTCATTTGAGAGAGACAAGAGAGAATGGGTATGTCAGAGCCTTCAGCTGCTGCAAATGAACTCCAGATGCATGCGCCACTTTGTGCATCTGCCTTATGTGGGTCCTGGGGAATTGAACCTGGGTTCTTTGGCTTCGAAGGCAAGTGCCTTAACAGCTAAGCCAACCCTGCAGCCCAAATAGCTATATTTTTATTTGGTTTTTCCACTTCTATGAGCTGCTGGTACGCTCCAGCTGCTCCTCCCATTGGTTTCATGGGTACTCCAGATCCTTTATACAGTTTCTGGGAGTAACAAAAATCCGATTTATGGTTTGCATTTTGCGCTCACACGTTCTCTCTCTCTCTCTCTCTCTCTCTCTCCCTCCCTCCCTCCCTTCTAACTCTGCCATGGCTTCTTGGCCTGGCCTGCTCCACCCAGCTGGGATCAGAGTCCTATTGAAATGTGCTATATCACTTGAGGCCAAACTGATATAAAATCAGGCAGTGGGCTCTTTTGTAAAGGTGACAACTTTTTTTGTTGTTGTTTTTTTTTTTTTTTTTTTTTTTTTTTTCGAGGTAGGGTCTCACTCTAGCCCAGGCTGACCTGAAATTCACTACGTAGTCTCAGGGTGGCCTTGAACTCATGGCAATCCTCCTACCTCTGTCTCCCAAGTGCTGGGATTAAAGATGTGCACCACCACACCTGGCAAAGGTGACAACTTTTGTAGAGGGATGCCCTGGGTTGAGCTCAGACCCCAAGGCTGGACTCCAGAGCCTGGGAGCTGGTTCTGCTGAGCTGAGGGGGGTGGGAGGGACTCATGGCCACATGGAAGGTCCAGAACCAAAGACCCCTAGCCTGAATGTCATTTAGGCTTTTTTTCCATTATAAGCCACTGGAGAGATGGCTTAGTGGTTAAGGCACATGCCTGCGAAGCCTAAGGACCCAGATTTGATTCTCCAGGTCCCACATAAGCCAGATGCACATGGCCATGTGTCTGGAGTTCGTTTGCAGCGTCTAGAGGCTCTGGCCTGCCCATTTTCACTCTCTCTCTCTCCCCCCACCCCTCTCTCTGCCTTAAATAAATAAATAAATAAATAAATAAATAAATAATTTTTTCGAATTTTTATTAACAACTTCCATGATTACAAAAAATATCCCATGGTAATGCCCTCCCCCCCCCACTTTCCCCTTTGAAACTCCATTCTTCATCATATCCCCTCCCCGTCTCAATCAGTCTGTCTTTCATTTTGATGTCATGATCTTTTCCTCCTATTATGATGGTCTTGTGTAGGTAGTGTCAGGCACTGTGAGGTCATGGATATCCAGGCCATTTTGTGTCTGGGGAGTCCTACCCTTCCTTTGGCTCTTACATTCTTTCAAAATAAAAGAGAGACTGATTGAGATGGGGAGGGGATACGATGGAGAATGAAGTTTCAAAGGGGAAAGTGCGGGGGGGGGGAGGGCATTACCATGGGATATTTTTTGTAATCATGGAAGTTGTTAATAAAAAATAAATTAATTAAAAATTAAAAAAAAACTGGGCTCATTTAGATAATACAAGGGAGAACAGGAATTGTCCATTACTTGTCTCCAGAGACTTAAAGAGACAATTAGAAAACATACTAATGCAACTCAAGACACCATGGAGGAGGCAATTGGAGATGGCTTAGTGGTTAAGTGCTTGCCTGTGAAGCCTAAGGATCCCAGTTCAAGGCTCGATTCCCCAGGACCCACGTTAACCAGATGCATAAGGGGGCTCACACATCTGGAGTTCATTTGCAGTGGCTGGAGGCCCTGGCGCGCCCATTCTCTCGCTCTCTCTCTCTCTCTGCCTCTTTCTTTCCATCTGTCACTCTCAAATAAATAAATAAAAAATTCTTAACTTAGTCAACATCTAATATTTGTAAGAAATTACAAAAATTGGTAACCAAACCAGATAAGAACTTTAAAACAGTTGCTCCAGGTGGGAACTTCTGTTTTATTATAACCAGGAAGCCAAGAAAAAAGTGTGGGGGGGGGGGACTAAAGAGGGAGAAAAAAAAACAGTAGATATCACCAGGACGTTACGATAGTAATGAAAGTTGCTCAGGGAAGGGCATTTAATTGGATAAAATCTAAAATATGTTTACATGATACCAAGGTTTTAATCAGAGAAGCTGAGTCTTATGGTTAAGACCTCACTCATTAACAGCTCACTGATACTAATTTATTATGGTTTAAGGGTTATAAAAACTGGCTTTAACAGGGACGGGACACCTTCCAGTGAGTTATTGGCCAGGGAGGTCCCTGATGCCCCCAAAACATTATAGGCCATTGCCGAGGACCTTGGTTTCCCACCAGGAATAGATGGTAAGACCCTATTGCTGAAGACTGCACATACTTGGGCAGCAAGGCCACTGAGAAATCCTGCTGGAACTGAGCTGATAACCTCCTCCATGTAGACCAGCTGACAGAAAGCTGGAAGAAGCGATTCTACATGTAGTTCAATGGGAGAAAGAGAAATCACCAGTGAAGATACTCAACAGTGGACACTGCAAGCCTTAGATTTGGCCAGCCAGGCCAAATGAGCCAATGGGTGCAATAGTGGCATGTTTATCATGGTGGAAACCAACTGCCCTCTAATTGGACTGGAGGACCCCTCCATGGGAGGGAATACATCCATGATACTGAAAACTTAAAACAGGGGTAGTCGTGAGTCCTAGGGGTGTAACGTCTGCTGCTATCTGGCTAAATGTATATACTATGCTGATCAAACTGCCCAGTAAGCACTTCTCTTGATGTTCATACCCATATATTAATGCTACTCTCACTTTTAGTAGAGAATCTTCTCTTTTCATATGGTAGTGACCTTGGGATGACTCAAAAGGCATCATGGTTCTGGAAAGAAATGACAGGAGTGCTCAGCACTGCAATATCTCTATCCCACCTTCCAAGGCTCAGGGTCCATTGTGGAAGAGGTGGCAGAAAGAATGTAAGAGCCAAAGGAAGGGTAGGACTCCTTACAATGTGCTCTCCCCAGACACAAAATGGCCTGGATATCCATGACCTCACAGTGCCTGACACTACCTACACAAGACCATCATAATAGGAGGAAAAGATCATGACATCAAAATAAAAGAGAGACTGATTGAGATGGGGAGGAGATATGATGGCGAATGGAGTTTCAAAGGTGAAAGTGGAGGGAGGGAGGGCATTACCATGGGATATTTTTTTATAATCATGGAAGTTGTTAATAAAAATTTGAAAATAAAAATAAATAAATAAAAAACTGGCTTCAAGACTCAGTAAACTAGTTTCCTCTATGCATCAAGGTTTTAACTAGTGGAGAAACCGAGTCTTAAGATAAAGGTTCACATGTGTTTAATTTCCAAAGTTGAGGTACTGATACCTAAAGACATGGCCACTTTAAAGGTAGCTTCTGTTTTATTCTAATTCTATTGAACGATCATCACTAGGTTTAATCACTTAGGTTTAAGTGATTTATTTTCAGTAATGATAACTTTCATCTTCTGTTAGGTAAAATATGTTGGGATAGCTTGCCTAAGCTTTATCAATTTTAAGTCATGGGTTAAAACATAAGATTGTTTTATGCTAATAAAAATTTCTATGGTACATAAAATCAATTGCTATCAAGATTAAACTAAAAACATTGGTTGTCAAATGGTGTTTTCTCTTTTAAAACAGATTTGTTGTATTAGAGCTTAGCTGTTTTGGCTCAACAAAAACCAGATTCTAGCTGGGTGTGGTGGTGCATGCCTTTAATCCCAGCACTGGGGAGGCAGAGGTAGGAGAATTGCCATGAGTTCAAGGCCACCCTGAGACTACAGAGTGAATTCCAGATCAGCCTGAGCAAGAACCTACCTCAAAAAAAAAAAAAAAAAAAAAAAAAAAAAAAAAAAAAAGATTTTGCTCTATTGTATGTAAAGTAACTCTCATTTCTGGCATCTCAAATGCAGTGCTTGTAACAAAATTAACTCTTAAATTATATTCCCTACTTTAGGGCACAGCCTCATGCTCAAACAATGGTCTTCTCATCTGAGAGACATAATTTCAAGCTCTGTGGTTCTGTTTCCAATGTTCCCTGGGTAACTGGTAACCACACAAGTATCTGGACTAACCAAAGATGTTTTCAAACACAGGTGCTAAGACTTTTTACTGTCTTTCTTGTCCTTTTCTGACAATTTCTAGGTTAAATTAATTGGTTTATATTTGTATTGTTTTAAGACTCAAAACAGGTTCTGCCTGTATTTATAACTATTAGATATCTAAAGGCTGTATGCCTACTTTCTATGCCTTAGATATGGCTTATGCTGCCATAGGACAACCAAAATTTAAAAGGTTGGACAAAATGACTTTAAGCTCTTATGCAATTCTTTAACTAACTCTATTTCAGTACTCAAATGTACTTTATATGTACATACATCCAGGTTGGTATAACTTCCTTTCTAAGTGTATTTATCACCTATGTAGAAGACAAAGCCAACTGGAATCACTGGAGCAAAAAAGCCATTATTTTGGCCTGTGCTCCCAGGTTATGAGGCCACTGGAGATGATGGGACACTACTACACTGGCCTCCTGGTAAGTCACCTGTGTTCCTGATCAGGGAGGATATGAAGACCCAAACAAAACATCAGTGTACAGTCTGAAACAGGAGAGTCACAACTGAGGAGCAATCAGCCCTCCTGGCTTTCCAAAGAAGGGAAAATTACTTGGCCAGCACGGCCCTGACTCATCCTAACAGACAGAAAACACCAGTAAGCTATAGGGCTACTCCTAGGTCCCTAAAGTGTCCTTTGGAGAGCCATTCATGACCTCCAGAATTAATACTGATTAAATTTTGGCTATCTGCTTGGTCTTAAACACTCAGAGAGAAATGTATAACCAAAGATAAAGGGATATTTCAAATATATGAATGGCCTATTAAGTAATACAGCAAGAGCCTTCCAAGAGGGGAAACAAATAAGGCCTTAAGACAAGTTGTCCTCCTCTCTAATAGTTCTAATTCTATAACTAGGAAAACAACCATAGATATCAAAAGGGTTATTTTCAAATCTGGAAAAAAAACATAGATGACTCTGACTGAAGGTCGCTTAATTCAAAAGACTTCCTTGAGCTGGAGAGATTGCTTAGTAGTTACAGTGCTTGCCTGTGAAGCCTAAGGACCCATGTTCAACTCCAGATCCCATGTAAGCCAGACACACAAAGGTGAGGCAAGTGCAAGGTAACACATGCCCACTATGTGGCACAAGCCTCTGGCATTCAATTGTAGTGGCTGAGGCCCTACCATGCCAATTCTCTCTCATATACTGCCTCTAAAATAAACATAAATAAATAAAATAATTTAGCCAAGTGTGGTGGCACACACCTTTAATCCCAGCACTGGGGAGGCAGAGGTAGGAGGCTTGCCGTGAGTTAGCAAGACCACCCTGAGACTACATAGTGAGTTCCCAGTCAGCCTGGGCTAGAGTGAGACCCTATTTCAAAGAAAAAAATAAAAAGACTTCCTTATATTGGGAACAACAGTGAATCTCTTCTAACTTGTGCCGGGATATCCTTAAATAAGTCCTGAGACTAAAAATGTATTTGTACAGCCTTTAATGGCACCCAATGGCTCTATGGTACCAACCTTTGGCCCTGGCTATCCCAGGAAAAATTTAAAAAGGTACACTCTGGAAGGCTATTATACAAAATATGGTATCAAAGTTAAATGTTTTATATGTGTTTCTGATAACTCTGCTAATATCTGTTTTACAAGCCATACAAAAACAGATTCAGACTATGTCAGACTATATGGTCCTGAGACAATCCAACTCCATGTACCTGGATTCTCTCAAGTGCTCCCTAAGGCCCAGAAGTACACAAGAAGGACAATCCTAAAGGTGACCAGATTGTTGTGTGCTGACTTCTCATAACATTCTCTTCCAAGACTATCTTCCTACACTCCATCAATACACTTCCGGGGTCCTTTAGAATAGTTCCCCTCTCTGGGAGAGACTCTCTAACCACCACAACTTTGTGCCCCATTCAGCAGGACATCATCACCCCTTGTCCTCTAACAGCAGTTAGAGTGTCTTCTCATGAGAGGAGGAAATGAAGGGGCATAGAGTTGGGGTGACTGGACCCCTAAAGGTAAAAAGGGCAAGAAAATTTTTCTTCTCTCTTGCCTACTTCCAAAGAACTGTTTTCTCACAAAAAGGACCCCTCCTGGGAGGGAGGTCTTTCATAGGATTTAAACATTGTGGTTGGTCACTTTCAGAACCGGGAACTCTGTGCCAGAGCTAATCTCTTCCTGAGACAGCCCCTAGTCCTAACCAACCAGCTGGCCCTCTGGCTCACCTGGGCCAAAAGGACAGCCCACCACCCTACAGTTGTAAATACCTTTGCAAGGGGAGGCCAGGCTGTCTGATCACTTGTGAACTTCCAGCTGTGGGTGAGTTTTTCCTTCCACCAGACCTGGGCTGGCATGGCCCAGGCCCAGCCAGGAGGGGCTTGGCCTAGGCCCTAGCCCAGGCCCAGCTGGGAGGGCCCCCTAGCCCTTACTCATGGGTTCTTTACCCCCTCCAGCTCCCCACATGGCAGGAGCTCCTTTAACTATTTTTTTTTTCTTTCCATGCTTTTTTCTACAGATCCATATCTGGTCACATGGACTGCTGAGCTACACATGGCCCACATGGGGTTTTGGGCTTCACGTGGTGTACTTCTCCCCACTTTAACTTCCTTTACCTCTCAGCCTTCCCCTTTCTGCACTCCTTTGTAAAATAGGAATAAAATGTGGTATTTTAAAAATCAAAAAATAATAATTTTTAGCTGGGCACGGTGGCACACATCTTTAATCCCAGCACTTGGGAGGCAGAAGTAGGAGGATGGCCATGAGTTTGAGACTATCCTGAGACTACATAGTGAATTCCAGGTCAGCCTGGGCTAGAGTGAGACCCTACCTCAACCACCCCCCCAAAATAATAATAATTTTTAGGGCTGGAGAGATGACTCAGCAGTTAAGGCACTTGCCTGCAAAGCCTAACAACCTGCATTCGACTCCCCAGTACCCATATAGAGGTAGATGCACAGGGTGGCACATGCATCTGGAATTCATTTGCAGCTGCTAGAGGCCCTGGTGAGTCCATTCACTCTTTTTCCATTTCTGGTTGAAAATAAATAAAGTATAAAAAGATAATTTTAAGAAAAAAGGCTTTTGCAGTACTGGGGAGATGACTAAGTACATGCATATGTACTTAAGTTTGGACCCAATAGTCATGCAAAAGCTGGGTATGACTGGTGATCTTTAGTTTCAATGTGAAACCTTATCTTAAAAAAATAGTGCTCTCTCTTCCTCTCTCTCTCTCTCTCTCTCACACACACACACACAAATAAATAAAATTTAAAACAAGGGGGGGCTGGAAAGAGCTTAGTGGTTAAGGCGCTTGCCTGTGAAGCCTTAGAACCAAGATTCAATTCCCCAGAACCCATGTAAGCTAAATGCACATGGTGGCACATGTGTCTGGAGCTCATTTGCACAAGATGGAGGCCCTGATGCACCCAATCTCTCTATAGCATAAATAAATAAAATTTTTAAAAAAATCACTTGGTGTGGTGGTGTGCCTTTAATCCCTGAACTTGAGAGGCAGAGGTAGGAGAATCACTATGAGTTCAAGGCCACCCTGAGACATAGCAAATTTCATGTCAGCCTGGGCTGGGCAAGAGCAAGACCTTATCTCAAGAAACCAAAATTAAATAAACAAACACACAAACAAGGTTGTAGCCAGGCATAGTGGCACACGCCTTTAATCCCAGCACTTGGGAGGCTGAGTTAGGAGGATGGCTGTGAGTTTAAGACCAGCCTGGGACTACATAGTGAATTCCAGGGGAGCCTGGGCTAGAGTGGGACATTGCCTCAAACACTCAAACACACACACACACACACACACACACACACACACGCACACACACGCACACACATGGCAGAGAGTGAGGAAAGACATCCAACATCCAATGTCAACCTCAGGCCTCTACACACATGTACACCCACACAAACACATGGAACACACATGCACATTGTGGTGAGCATGCCTGTAATCCCACTTGGGAGGCTGAAATGGGAGGACCACCATGAATTTGAAACCAGACCAGGCTATACAGTGATGGGATAAGAGAAGGAGACATCCAGGGAAAAGGAAGCATGAACAGTGAGCTGGGAGGACAACTGAGAGAATACAACCAGGAGCTACATGGAGATATGGAATGGAGAGGGGAGAATTGGGCAGCTGTTCCAGTCAGGTTTGCATTGCTGGCAGAAATCACCTGACCAAGAGCAGTTTGTGAGAAAAAGATTTATTTTGGCTTACAGACTCAAGGGGAAGCTCTATGATGGCAGGGAAAAATGATGGCATGAGCAGAGGGTGAACATCACCTCCTTGCCAATATCAGGTTGACAACAGCAACAGGAGAGTGCGTCAAACAATGGCAAGGGGACACTGGCTGTAAGACTCATAAGCTTGCCCCCAACAATACACTGCCACCAGGAAGCTTTAATTCCCAAATCTCTATCAGCTGGAAACCTAGCATTCAGAACACCAAAATTAAGCCAGGTGTGGTATTGCACACCTTTAATCCCAGCACTCAGAATGCAGAGGTAGCAGAATCACTGTGAGTTCGAGGCCACCCTTGAGACTACAGAGTGAATTCCAGGTCATCCTGGGCTAGGGGGAAACCTACCTTGAAAAGAAAAAAAGAGAGAGAGAGAGAGAAGACTACAGAACACCTAAATTTATGGGGGACACCTGAATCAAACCACCACAGTGCACTGAGAGGTCCAGGAAGATGTGGGCTGAGGACTTTAAACAAGAACAGTTTTAGTGTAGGAGGCTGTAGAGCAGGGTGGAATGCAAATGCTTAAATGGAGCATGGTTAGGAGACAGAGGGAGGTGTACACAGCCCCCAAGTTTTGTGGGAAAAAAAAACAGATAAAGAGTGGGAACGTTTGGGGACTGGGGAATTGCTCTGGTTAAAGGAACTTGCTTGCAAAGCTTGCCTGCCTGGGTTCAATTTCCCAGACACCCATGTAAAACCAGATGGACATTTATTTGCAGAAGTAAGAGACAGTTGTGTTCTCTCTATCTTCTCTTCTCTCTCTCCAAATAAATACATTAAAAAGAGAGAGGGAGGGAGAGAATAGCCCAGGCATGGTGGTGCACACCTTTAATCTCAGCGCTCATGAGACAGAAGTAGGAGGATTGTTGTAAATTTGAGGCTATCCTGGGACTACAGAATGAGTTCCAGGTCAGCCTGGGCTAGACTGAGACCTTACCTTGAAAAACAAAAAAACAAGGGGCTGGAAAAATGGCTTAGTGGTAAAGGTGCTCACCTGCGAAGCCAGAGGACCCAGGTTTGATTCTCTGGGACCCATGTAAGCCAGATGCACAAGGTGGTACATGCATCTGAAGTTCATTTGCAGCAGCTGGAGGCCCTGGTATGGGACTCTCTTGCTTTCTGTCTCTCTCTCTCAAATAATTTTTTGTTTGTTTGTTTGTTTGTTTCTTGAGGTAGTCTCACTCTAGCCCAGGCTGACCTGGAATTTACTATGTAGTCTCAGGGTGGCCTCGAACTCATGGTGATCCTCCTACCTCTGCCTCTCCAGTGCTGGGATTAAAGGCATGCACTACCACGCCCAGCTAAGAAAAATTAAATATATTATTTATTTACTTACTTTGAGAGAGAGAAAGAAAGAAAGAAGCAGAGAGAGAAAGAGAGAGGGAGAGGGAGAAAATGGGTGCCCCAGGGCCTCAAGCCACTGAAAACCAACTCCAGACACGTGCCACCTGTGCATCTGGCTTATATGGGTACTGGGAAATTGAACCTGGTTCCTTAGGCTTCACATGCAAGCACCTTAACCACTAAGCCATCTCTCCAGCACCTAAAGTATGTTAAAAAAAAAAAAAAACCAAACAGCTGGGTGTGGCCTTTACTCCCAACACCAGGGAGGTAGAGCTAGGAGACTGCCGTCAGTTCGAGGCCGACCTGAGGGTACATAGTGAATTCCAGGTCAATCTGGACTAGAGAGAGACCCTACCTCAAACCCCCCCCACTCCTCCCAAAAAAACAAAGGATGGGGGAATCTCGGAGATTGACAGGAATGCTTCAGTAGAAAGATGATGCTTTGAGCTCTGGTCTTGAGCATGTGAGAGTTCAGAGACTATCCTACACAAGTGGAACATTATCATTAGTGGGGATGTGGATAATGGAAAGGAAGATGGGAAGGGTTGACATGTGTGGTAATAGTAGGACCTCATGAAAGTTCCCAGCAGTAGGCAGCAATCAGGTTAGGTGCAGAGCAGACACTAAAGACTGGAGGTGAGGCCTGGGGAGTGGTTATCATTCCTGAGCAGCACCATGGGCCCATTTGAGATTAAGTGTTTATTTTCTCCAGATGGGCCCAGTACATGTATTCAGGAATGGAATGGGACTTCTAGTTTGTTGGGTTTAACCAAGCTATGAAATTTTTAAAAATATTACTTATTTATTTGCAAACAGAAGGAGAAAGAAGATAAATAGATAGATAGTATAAGAATGGGCACACCTGGGCTTTCTTCCACTGCAAACAAACTCCAGAAACATGTGCCACTTTGTGCATTTGGTTTATATGGGTACAATAGAATTGAACCCGGACTGTCAGATTTTGCAAGCAAGTGCCTTTAACAGTGCAGCCATCTCTCCAGCCCAAGGCTGTGATTTTGCAAAGAGAAAACAACTTGAGAGTGTGTCAAAGAACAAAGAGTGAGTGCCAAGGAATGGAGACAGAGAGTACACATGGTCTTGAAGCTGGGTGGCTGGAAAAGGAGTGAGGGGCAATATGGAGAGGCTGAAAGCAATGGATTAGGGATTCTAGTGCAGTCAAGGCATTGCTGAACAAACATACTGGCTGATACATTTAATCTGATGATTGGACCTAGGGCCTGAGATTGAGATGATGGTTTTGGGAAGGCTTACAGGTATTAGTAACAACACTGGAACAAGTGGCCTAAGTAGGGAGGATGGTTAGAAAAGAAGAGGCCAAATGTAACACATGGTGGTGAATGCATACAATTCCAGCTTTCAGGAGGCTGAGGAAGGAGGAATGAAAGTTGGAAGCAAGATTGGGTTAGATAGCAGACAGCTTCAGGTTCACTGAGATGAACTTTCAGACCAGGCACAGTAATGGAGGAAGGGATATTTATTGAAACCTATAGATCCAGGGGAAGTTCCATAAATGGCAGAAGAAGCTGGCCTGCCTTCACAGGACCAGGCAGAGAGAGAGAGAAGCATCAGCCAAAAGCCACACAGCACAGCACACTTCAGGAACTCCAGCTAGGCACACTTTGCATATCTTTAGATTGAAATCTCAAACTCACCACCACACCTTAAGATCCACACAATGGCACTGACTCCAGCCAGGTGGCTGCAGATGCAAACTACAAACAAACAACTGAATATATTGGGGCCATCTATTCTGTTCAAACCACCACAGGTTACATAGCAAGGCTCAGTGTCCATTGTGGAAGAGGTGGTGGGAAGAATGTAAGAGCCAAAGGAACAATAGGCCTCCTTACAATACCCTCTTCTGAACACAAAATGGCCTGAATATCCATGACCTTGTAGTGCCTGGCACTACCTACACAAGATACACACACACACACACACAATATTATAGGAGGAAAAGATGATGACATCAAAATAAAAGAGAAACTGATTGAGAGGGGGGAGGTGATATGATGGATTGTGAGGTTGTGAAGAGGAAAGTGAGGGGGGAGGGAATTAATCATGATTTATTGTCAATAATTATGGAAGTTGTCAATAATAAAAAATTAATTTAATTTAAAAAGATGAAGTCAGATGTGATGGCTCATGTTTAAAATTCCAGCACTCTTGGGGGTTGGGGATTTAGCTCAGTGGATGAGTGCTTGGCCCTGGGTTTGGTCCTCAGCACTGGAAAAAAAAAAAAAATCCCAGCACTTTGGAAGACTGAGATAGGAGAATCATCATGAGTTTGGGCTAGCTTGTGTTACAGAGTTCCAAGTCAGCCTAAGGTTAAGTGACACCCTGCCTCAAACAAACAAAAGCAAGAAAAAAAAGAAAGGAAGAAAGAAACAAACAACAAAAACTCCAGCCCAGCATGGTGATGCACTTTTGTAATCCCAGAATTTAGGTAAAAGCAGGAGTACCAAGACCCAAGACCAGCGCCCCCTACATAGCCAGTTCTAGACCATCCTGGACTATATAAGACCCTGCCAAAAAGGTGGGGAGGGGGAGAGGAAGACTCAGTACTTGAGAGACTGAGGTAGGAGGATAGCTTTGAGTTCTAGGCTAGCCTGTGCCAGAGTGAAACCCTCCTTTAAAAAGACAAAGAAGGAAGGAAGAAGAGAAGAAGAGAAAGGAAGAGAAGAGATAATGAACACTGAAGGCAGAGGAAAGTCTGATGCAAAAGTTCTAGAACTTCTGAGGGCAGTGGAAAGCTATGAGAAGCTGAGGATATAGCCTAGGCTGGCCTCACTGTTTAGCTGAGGGTGATATTGAATTTATTTATTTACTTAGTTATTCTTCATTTTTTATTGACAACTTCCATGACTGTAAACAATATCCCATGGTAATTCCCTTCCTACCCCCACTTTCCCCTTTGAAACTCTACTTTCCATCATATCCCCTCCTCCTCTCAATCAGTCTCTCTTTTACTTTGATGTCATGATTTTTTCCTCCTTTATGATGGTCTTGTGTAAGTAGTGTCAGGCACTGTAAGGTCATGGATATCCAGGCCATTTTGTGTCTGGATATATATTGTGTATCCTTCCTTTGGCTCTTACATTCTTTCTGCCACCTCTTCCGCAATGGACTCTGAGTCTTGGAAGGTGTGATAGAGTTATTGCAGTACTGAGCACTCCTGTCACTTCTCTCCAGCACCATGATGCCTTCTGAGTCATCCCAAGGTCACTGCCATATGGAAAGAGAAGATTCTCTACCAAAAGTAAGAGTAGCATTAATATATGAGTATGAACATTAAGAGAAGTGCTTACTGGGCAGTTTGATAAGCATAGTATATACATTTAGCCAGATAGCAGCAGATGTTACACTCCCAGGACTCATGACTACCCCTGTTTTAAGTTTTCAGTACCATGGATGTATTCCCTCCCATGGAGGGGTCCTCCAGTCCAATTATAGGGCAGTTGGTTTCCACCATGACAGACGTGGCACTATTGCACCCATTGGCTCATTTGGCCTGGTGACATTGAATTTTTGATCTTCCTGCCTCCATTTCCCAAGTGCTGAGATTACAGGTGTGCACCACCATGCTTGGCTCTATTTTATATGTGCTTGAGACTTACCCCAGAACAGTGCCTCATACATGCCAGGCATCTACTGACTGAGTTATTTTTTCTTCAGATCTGGTGGTTTCTTTTTTTTTTTTTTTTTTTTTTTTTTGGTTTTTCGAGGTAGGGTCTCACTCTAGCCCAGGCTGACCTGGAATTCACTATGGAGTCTCAGGGTGTCCTCGAACTCACAGCGATCCTCCTACCTCTGCCTCCCTAGTGCTGGGATTAAAGGCGTGCGCCACCACGCCCGGCGATCTGGTGGTTTCTAAACACTGTAGAATGTGTGAATGAAAAGTAAGCATAGAGGACTGGGGAGATAGCTCAGATTAATGATTAAAGCCTGCTGGGCTGGGTTTAATTCTCTAGTACCCATGTGAAACCAGATGCACAAAATGGCACATGTGTCTGTAGTGTGTCTGGAGTTTGTTTGCAGAGGCAAGAGGCCCTGGTATGTACATATTCATTCTTGCTTTCTCTCTCCCTCTCAAGTAGATAAATAAAAATACTCAAAACAGAAAAACAAGGGGCTGGAGAGATGGCTCAACAGTTAAGGCAGTTGTCTGCAAAGTCTAAGGATCCAGGTCCAATGCCCCAGTACTCACATAAAGCCAGATGCACTAGGTAGTGCATGCATCTGGAGTTCATTTGTAGTGGCTAGAGGCCCTGGAGCACCCATTCTCTCTCTCTCTCTCAAACAAATAAGTAAATAAAATATATATATTTTAAAAAGCCACAACTAGCCAGACATGGTGGCACATGCCTTTAATACCAGCACTTGGGAGGCAGAGGTAGGTGGATCACTGTGAGTTTAAGGCCACCCTGAGACTACTCAGTGAATTCCAGGTCAGCTTGGGCTAGAGTAAGACCCTACCTCGAAAGAAAGAAAGAAAGAAAAAACTTTAAAATATGCTTTTAAAAAATAAGAGGGCTGGAGAGATGGCTTAGTGGCTAAGGCACTTGCCCGCAAAGCCAAAGGACCCAGGTTCAATTCCCCTAAGCCAGACACACAAGATGGCACATGTGTCTGGAGTTCATTTACAGCAGCTGAAGACCCTGATGTGACCATTCGCTCTTTCTCCCTCTTTCTCAAACAAATAAATAACTAAATTTTAAAAGAGAAAAGAAAGCATATGCCTTAAGTAAGCAGAGCCCAAGTGCTTTGCTGGTCTCTCAAGCCCACCCAGAAAGCTCCATATTTTCACATACTTTCACTTGCCTATAGTCCCCATCTTTTTCTCCAGGTAGAGAATAGTTTGCAAATAGGAGAGAAGGAACAGTAGGGAGAAGTGGTGGTCCAGAGAAGGGGAGTTAATTCACAAGACACAGCCTAGAGTCAGATACCAACTTCAGCCCAGTTGGCCTTGGGACAGGGAGGCCAGATCTTCTCAACAGTGCTGCACCCCTCCCCAGTCCCCTTGAAGCCGTCCAAGTCATGGCTGCAGGGTTGTATGGAGCTCCAGAACCCACTGCATGTCTGTGTGACACACAGGGCCAAGAGCAGCAGAGGAGCAGGTGTTGGGGGTTGGGTCAGGTGCACACTTCCATTGATAGAGGATTAATACAGTCTGAAGTTGGCTCAGGCTGAGGCTATGCCCCACACCCTTTCTGGTCAGCCCCAGTGTCCATCCTCCACACTGTCATTGGCCTACCTGGATGAACAATGCTGAACAGAATGGTGCCTCTGAGCAAGAAATTTGGGTGATGTGGTAAGGAACAGAAGTGTGGGGAAAGCATCTCTAGCTGGGGCCTGTCTGTTGGAACAGGTAATCAGCCAGGACAGGGATAAGGGTGTGTGTGTGTGTGTGTGTCCCAGCCTGTGAGAAAGATTAGAGTCAAAGGGAACTGCAGATCACTCAGATATTTGGGATGTCTGTGTGTTTGAGGGAGAAAAGGTAGGAGATGAGATCAAAGCTCAGAAAGGTGAGGAAATACCTATTTTTGCTCAATAGCCCACTAGATGGCGCCTAATTCCATGCTGCTGGCAGAAGGATTGGCCTTGGCTATTTGGCTGGCAGGCAAGGTATGCACTTCAGTAGGACATCCTACCTAGGACGTTGTTGCGATGTAACCAGGGTTTTGGTGAACACACTATGCCTTTATGCATCAGCATATCTGGGTAAGGATTAGTTTTACATACCAAGAAACTGAAGCAGGAGAATGCCAAAGTGGTACCCAATGCCAACTGCCTGGTTCAGAAACAATCAAGTGGAAAAAGCTTGTATCCAGGCCTCTGTGCACTCATCATGCCACAGGCTGACTTGCAGAGGATCCTGTCTGAGCCACTTGAAGGGAAGAATAGACCCATTCAGTTGGGAGTACTGAAATACACATCCTGGGCATCTATTCATTCTGTACCTATGTTCACCCCATTATGTTCCAGGTACTATTACTGGGCCAAAGCAATGTAAGCTGTGGATCTCTTTCCCCATAGAAAGAACCATAGAATGTGGGAGATATTAGAAAGTTGAATAAGTCACCAGCCAGTAACTTTATCTTTACACACTGAGGTAAATGCTGGGAAGGAAGCTGACCTGAGGTTACAAGGAGTGGGCCACTGTGCTAGAAAGGAGCCAAAGACTGCCAAAGCCTGATAACAGCCTATAAGAGAATATAAGGAGACAGTACTAGGATAGGAGAGGGAAAAGCCTTGAGGTCATCCATGAGAGTAGGGCATAGAGTCTAGGTACCATGGGAAAGCAGTGCAGAGCTTTAAGGAGGGAACAGCACATTCTAATAGCAATCTTTAAAAGTCAGCTCTAGTAGCAGAGTGGCACAGTGGAAACATGCTGGGTGCATGAGAGTCAGTTCTCAGTGGCATGCACCTGTAATCCCAACACTTGAGGGGTAGAGTCAGGAGGATCGGGAGTTCAGAGTCAGACTGTATTATGTGATACCCTGTCTCAAAATTAAAATTAAATTAAATAATGAAATAAGTCAACTCTGGTTTTGGAGGCAGAGGCAAGAGGATAGCTGTAAGTTCAAGGCCTCCCTGAGACTACATAGTGAATTCCAGGTCAGCCTGGGCTACAGTGAGACCCTACCTCAAAAAACAAAACATAAATAAATACATTAAATTAAATTAAAATTTCAAAAGTTGGGGGGGGAGGAAAAGTAGATTGTGTGAATGAGAGACAGCAAGGCTCAGACCACAAAGGTGGCTGTGAAGTGGGAGAACAACATACAGATATGTGGGGTGCTAGAAACAATTCCAGGGCCTCACATGCCAGACAAGTGCTCTGTCTCTGAGCTACACCCCCAAAACCAAAATCCACTGAGAGAGATTTTCAAAGCAGAATCTAACCTTTTCAGATGAATTGGACCTAGGGCTGAGGGTGATGGGTGGACGATGGGACCAAGTACAAAGACAGGGTGACCCAAAGGAAGTCTAGCTTGGGTGAAGGTGTACATCAAATTCAGGCCCTGCTATGTTGGGCAGCATGTTTGGGGTTCATCTGTTTGACACCCTAGTAGAAATACCTGTACAAGTAGTTGGAGGTCATTGGAAAGATCAGGACTGTAATGTGACTTCAGGGGCCTTTAGGTAATGTTTAATGTCAAAAGGTTGGAGGAGACCCCATGAGTACTCCACAGTCTAGGCAGCTCAGAGCTCACAACCATCCCTGCATGTGAGCAGTCAAGGCTGCTGGAGAGATGATGCCCCTTCAAGGAAATGAATGAAACAAGGATGCCAGAGAATAGACCCAGAATGACCTGGGGCCAGGTGGAGGGGCTGGCCATTCTGACTGTTTGTCTGGTTAGATTTTCCTTTTCCAGTATTACCCAGCTCTCTCTGCCACCTGGCAGAGCCCAGAGTCTCACAGATCCTGGTGTGGGTGGGGATAGGGTCAGCCTGAGGGATGGAGCTGTAATTTCAGCTGAGGCCAGGGCCCCAGCGTTTCAGCCAACCGGTACGGGTTCCCCTTTCTGGCACCTCCCCCATGATTATCTGGGTTTCTAGCCCTGCCCCCAGCAGCCACTATCTCTTTGAGAAGGGCCAGGTCATCTGCTGGATCCCACCTGGAAAAGCATTGAATCAAGTTGCACAGCTTCCCTAGGGGGACAAAGAGAGTAACTGAAGGGGGTTGCCAAGCATAATGACTGATTGTGAAATCCTAGAACCTGCATCTGAGAGCTGCTTCCCCAATCTTTCATCCTTCAAACCTCCCCACCAGCCTGGATGAAAGGGCCAAGGAGAGGCACAGTATTAACAGTAATAACTAGTCTCACTACTAAGGGACTATCACTGAGCTTCACTTGTCTACCTTCTCTCTCCTTCCTGTTGGCTCCCCACACTTTTCCTTCTCTCTTTTCTTTTCCTTGACATTCAGTCCTGTTTGTTTCAAGGCCTGGAGAGCTACCTGTTTCTTGGTCTCATCAGCTGCCTGTGTTAAGATATCTTGGGTATTCTAGAACATTTGAGGAACAAAATTGTGCTAGTCTGGTGAGAGAGAGAAGATATAAAGAGGGAATGTGCGTGTGTGTGTGTTTATTCATTAATTCACTGTTTTACAACATTTTGCGGTTATTATTTTCCTTAAATTTTTTTGTTTGTTTATTTATTTGAGAGTGACAGAGAGAAGGGGAGAGAGAGAGAGAATGGGCGTGGCGCCAGAGCTTCCAGCCTCTGTAAACAAACTCCAGATGCGTCTGCCCCCTTGTGCATCTGGCTAACATGGATCCTGGGGAATTGAGCCTCGAACCGGGGTCCTTAGGCTTCACAGGCAAGTGCTTAACCGCTAAGCCATCGCTCCAGCCCTATTTTCTTTAAATTTTAAAAGTGTGTATGTGTATGTGTGTGTGTGTGTGTGTGTGAGAGAGAGAGAGAGAGAGAGAGAGAGAGAGAGAGAGAGAGAAAATGGGCATGCCAGGGTCTCTTACTGCAAATGAATGCCTGTCCAGCTTTATGTAGGTTGCTGTAGAATTGAACCCAGGTTTTGCAAGTTAAGTACCTTTAACCACTAAGCCATCTCCCTCCCAAGCCCCCCTTCTCTCTCTCTCTTTTTTTTTTTCTGTTTGTGAAACAAAGAGTCTCACACTGTAGCCTTGGCTGAATTGGTACTCACTATGTAGCCCAGACTGACCTCAAACTTATAGTAATCCTCCTTCCTCTGCTTCCTATGTGATGGGATTACAGGAATGCACCAACATAGCCACTAACAAAGTTTTTGACACCTACTGTGTGCCAATTTATGGGTTGAGTGTCAAGAACAGAGCTGGTTGGCTGGAGAGATGGCTTAGCAGTTAAAGCGTTTGCCTACAAAGCCTAACAACCTGGGTTCGATTCCTCAGTACCCATGTAAAGCCAGACACACAAAGTGGCACATGCATCTGAGTTCATTTGCAGTGGCTAGAGGACCTGGTGTGCCCATTCTCTCTGTTGCTGTTGCTCTCCTCTCTAGCTCTCTGCTTGTAAATAAATTATATATATTTGGTTTTTTGAGGTAGGGTCTCAAGCTAGCCCAGGCTGACCTCGTATTCACTATGTAGTCTCAAAATGGCTTTGAACTCATGGCAATCCTCCTACCTCTGCTTTCCAAGTGCTGGGATTAAAGGCTTGTTCCATCATGCCCGGCTCTCTTGGTGTTTTTGAATCAAGGTCTCTCTGTAGCCTTGGCTGATTTTAAACTCAAGATGATCCTCTTGCCTGTCAGCCTCCAAGTACTAGGATTATGAGCATGTACCACTTTTCCTAGCTTGCACTATGCTCTACAAATTATGTAGCTGGCTATGGTGGGAGAGGCTGGCAAAAGAAGTAGGTGTATATATAGAAATGTATGGGCCACTTGGCTGGTATTTGATGAATGAATGAGTGAATAAGTGTGTGGTAAATGAATCTATGTGTACACATGGGGAGCTTATCTATGCATGTTTCAGTGGGCCACATTAGCCTTGGCCAGGGGCTGCTGCTATATAGAAAGCTTCACCCATAGATGTAGCTCTAGGATGGTAGACCCAGACCCTGTAGCACCTGTTACATTTGCCAGGACCTGCTGTGGGAGTTCCAGGACTATGTGCACCAGGCTCGGAGCAGTGCTAGAGGAAGCTGGATGGGGCCAGGCTTGCCCTAGGCCCTGCCTGGTAAATAGGGTGATGGCCATATGTTGCCTAAGAAGTCTGAGACTTTGGAGCCAAACAAACTTGAGTTCAAATATGACTTTGACACTCCAAATAAATGAGACTTGGGTGTGATGAGGTAGATGTACAGGTAAACTGCTTCTCTGAAACTCAATTTCTCATCAGTAAAATAAGAAATCACTACTTAGAAAGTGTCGGGAGGATTAAATAAAGTAATGAAAGGAAAGCTCTTGGCAGAGTCAGAGATTGCTAAATATTTGCAGTAATAACAATGGTTATTCTTAGTCTTCAGTCTCTGGAACCCTGGGTAAACATTTATTTCTACCCCTAAATGTCTGTATAATCATGAATGAGAGCTTAATCCTCCTGAGCCTCAGCTTCCTTTTCTGTTAAATCAGGATAATAGCAATGTAATATAACTCTAACCTGGATGGTCAGGAAGGTCTAACACCACAACTATAGAGAGTATATAGAATCTTTATAAATGTTGTGCACACATGAGTTTCGCATATGACTGGCCCTCATCTCTTCCTCTAGGGCAGTTCTGCCCTCTCAGAAAGAAAATCACTCTGCATTTCTTGGCAGCAACTAGAACCCATTCCCTGGGGTCCTGGCCCTGCATTGTTGCCCTCACCCTGAAAAGTATGCCTGTGAGTAAGCCTCAAGTTCAAAGTCTGTGGTTGGGTAAGAAAGAGGAAGGTCCAGAGTTGGATTGGGGAGTGGGAGGATGAGGGAGGGAGGACAAAGGAGCTGAAGCCAAAATTCCCAGAGGCCTTCTTCCTGCCCTGCTATGGAGTAGGAAGCAGTGGAAGGCAGAATTCGTTTCTGACAAAGGGCCTGCTTCATCTCCCACATACACTCCCCACAGGCTGATTTGCTGCTGCTTCTAGACTCTTGGCAGTCCTGAGTGGCACCAGCCCAAAAAGTAAGAGTCCAGTCCCTGCAAGCTTCAGTCCCTGCTAGAAAAACCTGAAAGAGGACTCACAGGACCCCGAATGAGGGACATTAGCTCTGGGTTTGGCTGCAACAAGACCTCAGGACTACTGAGCATTTCTTTGCCTCCATTTTCCCATCTGAAGCATAGGGATAATCATCATACCTTCATTGATTGATTGATTTGAGAGAGGAGGGCAGATGGAGAAAGGGGCCTCTAGCTACTGCAAACTCCAGATACATGTGCCACCTTGTACATATGGCTATATGTGGGTAATGGGAAATTGAACTCGTGTTCTTGGGCTTTGCAGGCAAGCGCATTAACCACTAAGCAATCTCTCCATCCCCTATCATACTTTCTTATAATGTTGCAGGAGAACTAAGTATTCACAAGTTCTCAGCAAAGCCTATGCACAGTAAGTACTTTAAGAAGGTTACTTAGTACCATGTTCTTATAAAACTTACACTTCTCAGCAAGTTAAGACAGAGTCTACAAAATCTTCTGACGGAACAGTTCAAAGCCTTCCTCCCTGTTGTGCATTTCTGACTGGAAGCAGTCATGCATGCATGCATTTGTGCATTCAGTAGACATGTGTGAAGTATATGGCAGCACAACATAGCAGTTGGTCCCTGACAGGTTCCTGGAGTGGCATCTGAGGCAGCACTAACATTTTCTCACTATGGATGGGTCTAGCCAAATGAAGCTATGGATCCAAGACCACTTAGCCACATGTGGCAGCTCTGGGCATTTGCCCCTAGGCCTGTTTCACGTCACTGTTGGTACTTTTCCAAATCTTGAGTCTAGGACTGACTTCCTGCTGAACCCTCAACACCCCTCCTCATCTCTGCTTTATTAGAGTCAGATCCTAAGAGTCTCAAAGTTGAGCTGTTTTCTATTGCAGGATCTTTGTCATTTCCTCTCTGGTTCTCCTGATGATGCAGAACAACCTTGGGGCTTTCCTCAGAGGGGAAGCCTAGGCTGAAACATGCTGCCCATGGAAAATGTGGCTGTGGTGACTCCCTGCTTGTCTCCTCAGCTGCAAAGCATAAGGTGGCTGGGAGCAAAGTAATGGATACCTATGTTTGGATGCTGAGCCAAGGACTTTCAGGTGCCTGAGCTAGGTCTCCCCTGAGTCTTGGGACTGGGTTGCACTGTAGCCCTCTCTGAGGCTCAGTTTCCCTGACTATAGCAAAGGGGACAGTGACAAAGCTTTAGAGCTGGCTTTGGCACTGAGTTTATGTGCTGATGGCAAGTTGTCTTGACTGCCTCTCCAATTGGGCTCCTGTGTGGATGGAGTCGGACTGAGGCTGGAAAGGACTTGGGACTAGGATCCAGAGCTGGATCAGAGAGCAGATTCAGGAGCTGAATGTGGCCAGCTGAGACCATCCCTGTCTGAATTTATGCCTCCCCAAAGCCCTGCTGGAACTATGCTCTGGAGTCAGCAGGAGCCTAGGCAAGACCTTTGTTTTTATTTGTTAATTTATCTTTTATGTGTGTGTCATGATGCACATGTGGAGATCAGAGAACAACTTCAAGGTGTCAATGCTCCACCTTCTTTTTCTTTCTACTACAAATTAACTGCTAGACTGCAAATGGAACATTAGATTAGCTGGCTCGTAAGCTTTGGATTTTCCTGACTGCCTCCCATTGTTGTAGGTATGTTAGGATTAAAGATGCATGTGTCACTTTGCATGGGTGCTGGGGAATTGAATCCTGGACTTTCAGGCTTTGCAGGCAGCTGTCTTTAACCACTGAGGTATCTCCCCAGTCCCAAGTCCTTTGTTTCTGTACTAGGTATTGCACCCAAGGCCTCTCAGTGCTAAGAAGTCTTTTTTTCTGTTAATATATTTATTTATTTATTTATTTATTTATTTATTATGCGAGAAGGAAAGAGAGAGAATGAGAATGGCCATGCCAGGGCCTCTAGTCACTGCAAACAAATTCCACATGCATGTACCACCTTGTTCATCTGACTTACGTGGGTACTGGGGAATTGGACCTGGGTCCTTAAGCTTCGCAGGCAAATGCCTTGAGCACTAAGCCATCTCTCCAGCCCCTCCCCCTTTTAAAAAAGTCTTTATTTATTTGAGAGAGATAGAGAGAAAGAGATAGATACACAGAGAGAAAGGAACTCCAGATTCAAACGCCACCTTGTGCATCTGACTTATGTGGGTCCTGGGGAATCAAACCTGGGTCCTTTGGCTTTGTAGGCAAGCACCTTAATTGCTAAACCACCTGTCTGGCCCCACCCCTCTTTTAGAAAAGGTCTCATATATCCTAGGCTGGCCTTGAACTTACTGTGTAGCTGAGGAGGATCTTCTTGAACTTCATACCCTGCTGCTCCGCTTCTCAAGTGCTGAGATTACTCACATGCAGAGTCATATCTGGTTTATGCCAGTGCTGGGAATCAAACCCAGGCCATCATACATTTTAGGCAAGCACTCTACCAAGTGAACCACATCCACAGCCTTTTAAAAAATTGATTTATTTATTTGCATGTGTATATGGGTGTGCCAGGATCCGTTGCCACTGCAAACAAACATAGCAGTTGCATATGCCACTTTTCTTTGCGTTTTGTTTTGTTTTATTTTTATTTTATTTTATTTTTTTTTTTGAGGTAAGGTCTTGCTCTAGCCCAGGCTGACACGGAATTACTATGTAGCCTCAGGGTGGCCTCGAACCCACATGATCCTCCTACCTCTGCCTGGAGTGCTGGGATTAAAGGCATGTGCCACCACATCCAGCATGTGCCACTTTTTGTGTCCCACTTTGCTTGCTTGGAATGAATCTGGGCCAGCAGGCTTGTATTAGTCAGGGTTCTCTAGAGGAACAGACCACTAGAATGAATTATATTAAAAGGGAATTTACTGGATTAGATTATGGTAGTCTGATAGCAGTTGTAGGTCCCCGAGAATCAAGGGACCCAGTAGCTTCTCAGTCCATGTGGCTAGATGCCTCAGCAGTCCCAATCTGGCACTGAAGGCCTGTAGGCTTCCTAAGGAGCCGCTGGTCTTCAATCCACACTGGTCTTCAGTTGATGCTGGTCTTCAGTCCACACTGGAAGGCAGCCAGCAGCACCTGCAGCCAAGTGGAAGAAAGGGGCTTTTTTTCACCCAGAGTTTCCTTATATAAAGTTCCCCTCTGAGTGGGACTGCCCACTTTGGGGGATGGGCTCACTCTGGGGGAAGGACTTCCTCCTTCAGTTAATCCTTCCTGGAAGCAACCTCAGGGACCTACTCAAAAGGGCTTTCTGTGGATTATTAAACAGATCAAGTTGACAACATCTTAATCATCACAAGGCTTTTTAAAAAATTTTTTGTTTATTTTTATTTATTTATTTGAGAGCAACAGATAGACAGAGAAAGAGGCAGAGACAGACAGAGAGAGAATGGGCACACCAGGCCCTCCAGCCACTGCAAATGAACTCCAGATGAATGTGCCACCTTATGCATCTAGTTTACATGGGTCCTGGGGAATCAAGCCTCGAACCAGGGTCCTTAGGCTTCACATGCAAGCGCTTAATCGCTAAGCCATCTCTCCAGCCCATCACAAGGCTTTTTAAGCAAGCACTTTTAACCACTAAACTATTTCCCCAGTCCTCACCCCAATTCTTTTTTTCTTTTCTCAATTTTTATTAATATTTTCCATGATTATAAAAAATATCCCATGGTAATACTCTCCCTCCCCCCACTTTCCCCTTTGAAATTCCATTCTCCATCATATCCCCTCCCCATCTCAATCAGTCTCTCTTTTATTTTGATGTCATGATCTTTCCCTCCTCTTATGATGGTCTTGTGTAGGTAGTGTCAGGCACTATGAGGTCATGGATATCTAGGCCATTTTATGTCTGGAGGGAGCACGTTGTAAGGAGTCCTACCCTTCCTTTGGCTCTTACATTCTTTCTGCCACCTCTTCCCCATTAGACCCTGAGCCTTGGAAGGTGTGATTGAGATGTTACTCAGTACTCCAGTCACTTCTTTCCAGCACTATGATACCTTCTGAGTCATCCCAAGGTCACTGCCATCTGAAAAGAGAAGATTCTCTACCCAAATATAAGGGTATAAATATTAAGAGAAGTGCTTACTGGGCAGTTTGATAAGCATAGTATATACATTTTTCCAGACATCAGCAGATGTTACACCCCTAGGGCTCATGACTACCCCTGTTTTAAGTTTTCAGTATCAGGGATGTATTCCCCCCCCCCCCCATGGAGTGGGCCTCCAATCCAATCGGAGGGCAGTAGGTTTCCACCATGACAGACGTGCCACTATTGCATCCATTGGCTCATTTGGCCTGGCTGGCCAATTATAAGGCTTGCAGTGTCCACTGTTGAGTATCTTTACTGGTGGTATCTCTTTCTCCCATTGAACTACATGTAGAATGGCTTCTTCCAGCTTTCTGTCAGCTGGTCTACATGGAGGAGGTTATCAGCTCAGTTCCAGCAGAATTTCTCAGTGGCCTTGCTGCCCAAGTATGTGGAGTCTTCAGCAGTAGGGTCTTACCATCTATTTCTGGCGCCCCAATTCTTTAAAAAAAAAAATTTTTTTTTTTTTGGTTTTTTGAGGTAGGGTCTCACTCTAGCTCAGGCTGACCTGGAATTCACTCTGTATTCTCAGGGTGGCCTAGAACTCACGGCGATCCTCCCACCTCTGCCTCTGGAGTGCTGGGATTAAAGGCATGTGTCACCACACCCAGTTTAAAAAAAAATCTTTTTATTTTGAGGCAGAGTTTCACTGGTTGCCTCAATTGGCCTTAAACCTGTTCAGTAGCTAAGGCAGTCTGTGAACTTTTGATCTTCCTGTGAGTCAAGGTCTAATGAGAACATTTCTGGGGCTGGCATGAACATCCAGCTATGTTCTGAATATTTTTTTTAATTTTTTTTTGTTTATTTTTTATTTATTTATTTGAAAGTGACAGAGAGAGAGAGAGAAAGAGGCAGATAGAGAGAGACAGAAAGACAATGGGTGCGCCAGGGTCTCCAGCCACTGCAAACAAACTCCAGACGCGTGCGCCCCCCTTGTGCATCTGGCTAATGTGGGTCCTGGGGAATCGAGCCTTGAACCAGGGTTCTTAGGCTTCACAGGCAAGTGCTTAACCGCTAAGTCATCTCTCCAGCCCCTGAATATTTTTGTGTCCTACAAATCCATAGACTGAAATCCTAACTCCCAGGGTGATGGTATTAGGAGGTAGGAGCATCTTTGGGAGGTGATTATGTTATGAAGACAGAACCCTAAGGAATGGCATTAGTGTCCTTATAAAACAGGCTCAAGGGGACTCATTTGTTCTTCCCACCCTATGACACCATAGCAAAGAGTCTTCTGTGAATAAAGAAGCAGGTTTTGGGGCTGGAGTTAAGTTGTTAGTGGGTAAGGTGCTTGCCTGTGAAGCCCATGCATCTGGAGATCATTTGCAGTGGCTGGAGGCCCTGTCGTGCCCATTTTCTCTCTCTCTGCCTTTATCTCTAATAAATAAATAATTAAAAAAATCCATGACCTCATAGTGCCTGACACTACCTACACAAGACCATCATAAGAGGAGGGAAAGATCATGACATCAAAATAAAAGAGAGACTGATTGAGATGGGGAGGGGATATGATGGAGAATGGAATTTCAAAGGGGAAAGGTGGGGGGAGGGAGGGTAGTACCATGGGATATTTTTTATAATCATGGAAAATGTTAATAAAAATTGAGAAAAGGAAAAAAATAATTAAAAAAAAAAGAAGTAGGCAGCCGGGCATGGTAGCGCATGTCTTTAATCCCAGAACTCAGGAGGCAGAGGTAGGAGGATAGCCGTGAGTTCGAGGCCACCCTGAGACTACATAGTGAACTCCAGGTGAGACCCTACCTCGAAAAACCAAAAATAAAATAAAATAAGTAAATAAATAAATAAAAAGAAGTGGGCTTTTATATACAGAATCTTCGATAGCCTTCATCTTAGACCTCCCAGTATCTAGAGTTGTAAGAAACGGATTTCCATAGTCTGCAGGCCACCCAGTCTATGGTATTTGTTATAGCAACCCAGGAAGAATAAGACATATCCCAAAGCCAAGAAGGCACCACCTGGATGAAACTAATAATAGCTTGAGTATTTTCCTAAATTTAATTTTTACTGTTTCTTTTTTTAATTTTTTTTGTTATTTTTATTTATTTATCTGAGAGTGCTAGAGAGACAGAAAAAGGCAGATATATATATATACAGAGAGAGAATGGGCGTGCCAGGGCATCCAGCCACTGCAAAGGAACTCCAGATGCGTGCGCCCCCTTGTGCCTCTGGCTAATGTGGGTCCTGGGGAATCGAGCCTTGAACTGGGGTCCTTAGGCTTCACAGGCAAGCACTTAACCACTAAGCCATCTCTCCAGCCCATTTTTACTGTTTCTTTTCACATTTAAGTATGGGCTGAGGCTACAACTGAAGAATATGTACTTAGCATATGCAAAGCCCTGCGTTAAATCCCTAGCACAAAAGCAAACAGACAGCTAGCATGATGGCATAGGCCTGTAATTCCAGCACTTGGAAGGTAGAGGCAAGAGAATCAAGCAAGCAAGTGCCTTTAACCACTGAGCCCTCTCTTCAGCCTGAGGAAGGAGAATTAGTAGCACATGTTGAATTTGAGGTCAACCATAGCTACAAGAGACCTTGTCACAAACAAAAATGTTTGCTACCAGAGAACTCTGTGTGTGTTTTGAGGTAGGTTCTGACTCTACTCCAGGTTGATCTGGAACTTGCTTTGCAGCCCAGGCTTTATTGTTTTTTTGAAGTAGGGTCTCACTCTAGCCCAGGCTGACCTGGAATTCACTATGGAGTCTCAGGGTGGCTTTGAACTCACGGCAATCCTCCTATCTCTGCCTCCCGAGTGCTGGGATTAAAGGCATGCGCCATCATGTCCAGCTTCTAAAAATATATTTTATTTATTTATTTGATAGAAAGAGGGAGAAAGAGAGAGAGAGAATGGGCATGCTAGGGCTTCCAGCCACTGAAAACAAACTCCAGACACACGCGCTCCCTTGTGCCCTTGTGCATCTGGCTTACATGGGTCCTGGAGAATTGAATGGGGATCCTTTGACTTTGCAGGCAAACACCTTAACCACTAAGCCATCTCTCCAGCCCATTACATTTTTTTCCCTCTTTTCTTTCTTTTTCTTCTCTCTCTCTCCCTTTTTTTTTTTTTTTTTTTTTTTTTTTTTTTTTTTTTGGTTTTTCAAGGTAGAGTTTCACTCTAGCCCAGGCTGACCTGAAATTCACTATGGAGTCTCAGGGTGGCCTCGAACTCACAGCGATCCTCCTACCTCTGCCTCCTGAGTGCTGGGATTAAAGGCGTGCACCATCACACGTGACTTTCTTCTCTTTTTGCAGTGCTGAGAATTGAACCTAGAGCTTCATACATGCCAAGTAATCACCATCACTGAGTTTTACTCCAAGCCTAAATTATATGTCTAATGACAGAGCAGTTTTAGAACTTAACAATCATATTTTAAAATCCAGAAATCATAAAATCATAGCATTTTTGCACTATTAAGTGACAGAATTTTAGAGCCAGATTTCCAAGACTTTACATCACAAACTTTGAATGTTAGACAATTCATGCCTCTCCCACCTTTGGGGGACTCACTGGCCCAATCTGCTTCCTCTCCCCCAAGAAAGGCAGGGAGTAAGGCCTGCTTCTCTCATCTGGAGCCACTGCACTCCAGGCCACAGGACCCCAACACCTTTCCTCACAAGGGGTTTTCACTGGCATCCTCTGCTCCCAATTCCCATTCCTTAGCAGAACTGTTTCTGTGGGCCCAGAAAGGGGTCTTTCTAGCCTCTCTTAGTTTGCCAATTGTCTTGTTTTACTAGCTGAGTAACTGGCCAGCCCCTTGTAGTCATCAGGCCCTTTGGGTTGCTGTTTCCAGGAAGGCATGTGAAGGATGGATGACTACAGGTGCTGGGCCAGGGACACATCAGATTCAGGAGGTAGGTTTAAACAACTCCCAAATGCTTAAGTTTTAAGAAACTGAGAAGAGAAAATGGAGAAGCTTTCTAATTCATTCAGAATTTCTGAGGCCAAAATCTAGGCCTTGACTCACTACGAGGCCTCCCCATAGAGAAGAGACCAGAGGGTCAAAGTGAAGGCTTCTTGGTTAGAGTTGTGTGGCTGCAGAGGGGCCGCATCATGTGTCCCAAGGACTTGCATCTCAGGGTGCATGAAATAGAGGGCTCAGAGGGTGACAGGGCTGCAAGGGTAGGTCAGCTAGCTGAGGCCAGTATGGGATATGGGAACTAGCCATGGTGGCGGGGGCAGAGAGAGAGAGATTGACAGAGAGAGAGAGAGAGAGTGAGAGAGAGAGAGACAGAAAGGAGGAAGAGGAGAGGAAAGAGAGGCAGGCAGGGAGAAGCCTGTGAGCTATAGGAGAACTTTGGATTAAAAAATATACTACTTATGGGGCTGGGGAGATGGCTCAATGGTTAAAGTGTTTGCCTGCAAAGCTTAACAATTAGAGTTCGATTCCCCAGTACCCATGTAAAGCCATATGCACAAAGTGGCACATGCATCTGGTGTCTATCTACATGGCTGGAGGCCCTGGCATGCCCAATTCTCTCTCTCTCTACTTGCAAATAAATAAAGATAATTTTAAAAAATAATAGTTCTGGGGCTAGGGAAATGGCTCAGCATTTAAAGGTACTTGCTTAAACTTGATGGGTTTGATTCCCAAGTACTCATGTAAAACCAAATGCACAAAGTGGTCCATGCAACTGGAGTTCATTTGCAGTGGTGAGAGGCCCTGGCCCTGGCATGTCCATTCTCTCTCTCTCTCTGTTTGCAAATAAATAAAAATATTAAAAAATAAAAATATTAGTTCTGACTATAGATACTCCAGATAGCAGCAGTTTCCTAATAGCTCATTTAACCATCTCAGCAATACTGTGAAGTAAATACCATTACTCCCATTCTTCTTTCTTTCTTTCTTTCTTTCTTTTTTTTTTTCCGAGGCAGGATTTCACTCTAGTCCAGGCTGACCTAGAATTCACTATGTAGTCTCAGGGTGGCCTTGAATTCATGGCGATCCTCCTGCCTCTGCCTCCTGAGTGCTGGGATTAAAAGCGTGTGCCACCACGCCTGGCTCATTACCCCATCCTAAGGAATGGCTTAGTGGTTAAGGAACATGCCTGCAAAACCAAAGAACCCAGGTTCAATTCCCCAGGACCCGTGTAAACCAGATGCACAAAGTGGTGCATGCATCTGGAGTTTGTTTGCAGTGGCTGAAGGCCCTGGAGCATCCATTCTCTCTCTCTCTCTCTCTCTTTCTTAAATAAATAAATAAATAAATAAGGTTTTAAGAATGAACAGTTGAAGCCAAGTCAAATGACTGTGAGAGTTGACTCTAAATTCCAACAGAGAGCCATCTGACCTCAGAGCATTTAAGCATTGGATGGATGGCAGGTTGTGGCAAAAGGAGGCTGAAGAGTGTGTGGTATGTGGACTATTTGTGTGACTGTTTGTGTATTTCACTCCTACCCTACCTAAGTCCATCTTGGATACACCCCAGACACGTGGAAAGTAAGGAGAAGGCCCTGGAATGATAAGAATTTTCATGCCTGTTGGAGCAGGTGGCTGTAGACAAGGGGATGACTGTCATGCCAGTCTTAGAGCTAGACTTCCATCACATTGCTCCCCTTCCCACACAAGCAGTTCTTCCAAGGGCCCAGGAATAGTATTTAGATCTGACCCTGAGAATCTGTGCTATTGAAGTGCCTTTTCTTGCTTAGTGTCTGCTCACACAGGCCAGGTAATAAATAAGAAGGCTGGGGACCATGGGCTTCCTGTGGTATAAGCTCTGCTTCATTGCAGTGATGATCTGGTGGACCCCTGCCCTTCCCTGGGCCTCAATTTTTCCATTTCTATTTTTTTTTCTTTTTCTTTCTTTCTTTTTTCTTTTAGGTAGGATCTCACTCTAGCTCAGGCTGACCTGGAATTCACTCTGTAGTCTCAGGGTGGTCTCGAATGGCCCCATGGCCATTCTCCTACCCTTGCCTCCCAAGTGTGCACCACAGTGGTGCATGCCTTTTATCTGGGCACTTGGGAGGCAGAGGTAGAAGGATGGCTATGAGTTCGAGGCCACCCTGAGACTACAGAGTAAATTCTATGTCAGCCTGGGCTAGAGTAAGACCCTACCTGGAAAAAACAAGACAAAAAGGAATTTGAGTAGTATAGAAGTCACAAACTCAGATGTCAACAGCGGGCAGAAGAATAATGCAAATCAAGTGGACTGGGACTGGGGTGTGGCCTGGTGGCAGGCAGAGCTCCTGTCTACCATGTTCAAGGACCTATGCTCCACTGCCTGCACCTGCTGCAAGCCAAAACAAACAAACAAAAAAAAAAAAATGGTTGGGGATATAGCTCAGTCTGAGTAGCATGCACCCGGCCATGGGTTCAATCCCCAGCACCACATAAAATTGGCCATGCACACCTGTAATTTCAGTGGTGGCAGGAGGATCTGAAGTCCAAGGTCATCCTCAGCTATACAGCATGTCCAGCCTTGGTTACAAGAGATGCTGCCTCAAAAATGAGAGAGAGAGAGAGAGAAGAGAGAGAGAGAGAGAGAGAGATTGAGAGCGAGTGATCTGTCTATACCTGTTACCTTCTGGGCACTCTGCTAGCTAGGCCAGGGCTCAGTCCTCCAACTGCTGTGGCCCTCACAGAATGTAGAGCTGCTTGCTAATTAAGGGTCACTTAGAAACTTCTGGTGTCTGGGAATGTTTTTCTTTTTCTTTGTCAGCTTGTAACTGGAACATTACAATGGACACCCTTAAAGTTGATTCATTGATTTACATTTGTTTGCAGAAGTGGGTTTTACATTTGTTAGCAGAAGCCCACCTCCCCCGCTTCTTTCCCCTTCTCCTCCCATCTCTGTGAGGATTTAAAAGATGTTATTCACAGTCCTTCCAGGTATCTCTCTGTTAAGCTAAACCTTACAGGAACTTGAAAGAATTTGGGCAGCTTTTTTGCAAACTGAGGGGAACTCCTTTTTAAAAAATATATTTATTTATTATTTATTTATTTGTGAAGGAGGGGAAGGAGGGAGAGACAGATAGGTGCACCAGTGCCTCTTCTCACTGCAAATGAACAGATGCATGTGCCACTTTGTGCCTCTGGCTTTACATGGGTATGGAAAATTGAATCTTAGCAGGCAGGCTTTGCAAGTAAGTATCTTTAACCACTGAGCCAACTCCCAGCCCCTGAGGGAAACTCTTGAAGGTTGGCCAAACCTTCATTTATTTTTCTATAAAATGGGCATGGAAACATTCATTGATCTGTCTGGTTGCTGTGGAGCCCCCAGGAATTGGTGCATTGGGTCAATGCTTCCTAACAATAACAAAATGCTCTCTGCACTGGAGTAATGGCTTAGTGGTTAAGGCATTTACCTGCAAAACTAAAGAACCCAGGTTCAATTCCCCAGGACCCACATTAGCCAGATGCACAAGGGGTGCATATGTCTGCAGTTCGTCTGCAGTGGCTGGAGGTCCTGGCATGCCCACACACACTCTCTCTCTCTCCTCTCTCTCTCTCTCTCCCTCTTTCTCTGTCAAATAGATAAAAATAAAAGAAAATAAAAATAAAATGCTCTCTGCTTTTTTTCCACTGTCATGGTATGTACAACTGGTTATTCCTCACTGTATCTTCTCAAAAGACTCAGAATCCAGTAATGTTGTCCAAGAGACAAAAGCAAAATTGCCCACTCTCCCAGTGGATTGGGATGAAAACTGGTAACAAAATCAGGTACTAATTCAAGAGGAGACATTGTGGAGAACAAACCAGATCCATCAAAAGTTGCACATGAGATAGCACATACATTTATGCTGTGTCAAGGTCACAATCATCTTGCCATATCAAGCTAAAAATCAACATTGTTGGGTAAGTTTAATTAGGGATCTGAGTTTTTGTTTGTTTGCTGTTTCCTCCGTCCATCCACCCTCCCCCCAGGTAGGGTCTCTCTCTAGCCCAAGATGACCTGGAATTCAGAAATTTGACTCAGGGTGGCCTCAAACTCACAAAGACCTGCCTACCTCTACCTCCCAAGTTGCTGGGATTAAAGGTGTGTGCTACCATTCTTGGGTCTTTGTTTGCTTTTTTTTTTTTTTTTTTTTTTAAATACTTTTAGGGCTGGAGAGATGGCTTAGTGTTTAAGGCACTTGGTTGCAAAGCCAAAGGACTGAGGTTCGATTCCCCAGGTCCCATTGTAAACCAGATGCACAAGGTGGCACATGTGTCTCGATGCCCTTGGCATGCCCATTCTCTCTCTCTACCTCTTTCTCAAATAAATAAAAAGAAAATAAATTAAAGGAATGTGCTACCACTCCCAGTTTAGTGTCACTTTAAAATATATATATAAGCCAGGCCTGGTGGCCCATGCCTTTAATCCCAGCACTCTGGAGGCAGAGGTAGGAGGCTCGCTGTGAGTTCAAGGCTACCCTGAGACTACAGAGTGAATTCTAGGTCAGCCTGAGCTAAAGTGAGATTCTACCTCAAAAAACTAAACAAAACAAAAATGTATACATATACACAATTGTAGTGGATGACTTCAATACTCTACTCTCATCAATCAACCGGTCATCCTGGAAAAAAACAGAGACACACATCAGGATTAAATGATGTCATGGAACAAATGGACCTAACAGATATCTACAGAACAATCTGTAAGGGTCCAAGAATAGCTGAAGAAAGACCCCAGACTCAAATAGTATGTAAAAACAAACAGTGTTTATTCTGCAGAATCAGCCAGCATGCAGGGGTCAACCATTCATACATAATGGTGACCCTGAGAGGAGCTTGCAGGCTCCTATTAAGCACAGCTAGGGGAATTTTGGTGGGCTTAGTCTTTTCTAACATGATTGGCTAATTTGAACTCTACAAATGTATACACTTGTGTGTGATCTGGAACCAAAAATCAGTAGCAGGGGCCCATAAGCTAGAAAAAGGCTATAAGGGAGGGAGGAGAGGGAAGTATTAATACCTTAAGTAAGGAAGTATTAATCTGTAAGAGGATGGTATTGTATATATGTAATAGAAGAACAGATTACAGGGAGGGGAAAGGCTTAAATTAGGTCAGGGGAAGAGACTGTATAAAAATCTATACATTTGTAGCTAGGATCCACATATAAGAGAGAACATGTGATGTTTGGCTTTCTGGGCTTGGGTTACCTCCCTTAGTATAAACCTTTCCAGATCCATCCATTTCCCTGCAAATTTCATAATTTCAATTTTCTTTACCACTGAATAGAACTCCATTGTGTAGATATGCCACATCTTTATTATCCATTCATCTGTGGATGGACATCTAGGCTGGTTCCATTTCCTAGCTATTGTGAGTACAGCAGCAATAAACATGGTTGTGCAAGTATCTCTATGGTAGTGAGAAGAGTCATTAGGATATATGCCTAGGAGTGCTATAGCTGGATCATATGGCAAATCTATTTTTAGCTGTCTCAAGAACCTCCACACTGATTTCTACAATGGCTGTACCAGATTACATTCCCACCAACAGTGCAGAAGGGTTTCCCCTTTTACCACATCCTCGCCAACATTTATTATCATTTGTTTTCTTGATGGTAGCCATTCTGACAGGAGAGAGATGGAATCTCAAAGTAGTTTTAATTTGCATTTCCCTGATGGCTAAGGATGTAGAACACTTTTTTATATCTTTATATGCCATCTGTATTTCTTCTGGTAAGAACTCTCTATTTAGTTCCTTAGCCCATTTTTTGACTGGGTTGTTTGATTTCTTATTGTTCTGTTTTTTGAGATCTTTGTATATTCTGGTTATTAATCCTCTGACAGATGTGCAACTGGCAAAGATTTTCTTCCATTCTGTAGGTTGTCTCTTTGCTGTTTTCACAGTGTCCTTTGTTGTACAAAAGCTTTGTAATTTCATGAGATCCCAGTAGTTGATAAGTGGTTTTATTTCCTGAGCAATTGGGGTTATATTCAGAAAGTCATTACCTATGCCAATATGTTGAAGGGTTCCCCCTACCTTTTCCTCGAGCAATTTCAGAGTTTCAGGTCTGATATTAAGGTCCCTGATCCACTTGGATTTTATTCTTGTGCATAGAGAAAGACAAGGATCTATTTTCATCTTTCTACAAATAGATATCCAGTTTTCCCAGCACCACTTGTTGAAGAGGCTGTCTTTTCTCCAATGAATATTTTTGGAATTTTTGTCAAAAATCAGATGGCTGTAGCTGCCTGATTAACATCTGGGTCCTCTATTCTGTTCCATTGATCTACATGTCTGTCTTTGTGCCAATACCATACTGTTTTTGTTACTATGGCTTTGTAATATAGCTTAAAGTTGGGCATGGTGATACCACCAGCTTTATTTTTGTTGCTCAAAATCATTTTGGCTATTCAAGGTTTTTTGTGCTTCTAAATGTAATTTATGATTTTTTTCTATTCCAGTGAAGAATGTCATTGGAATTTTAATGGGGATTGCATTAAATGTGTAGATTGCTTTTGGTAAGATTGACATTTTCACAATATTGATTCTTCCAATCCAAGAACATGGGATATCTTCCATTTCCTTGTATCTTCTGCAATTTCTCACTTGAGTGCTTTAAAGTTCTCATTGTAGAGCTCCTTCACTTCCTCAGTTAAGTTTATTCCAAGGTACTGCAATTATGAATAGGGAGACTCCCTGATTTCATTTTCCACATGTTTGTTGTTAGTATATAGGAAAGCTACTGATTTCTGTGTGTCCTGCTATGTTGCTGAAAGTGTTTATCAGCTCTAACAGTTTGCTGATAGAGTTTTTAGTGTCTTTTATGTACAGAATCATATCATCTGCAAATAGTGATAATTTGATCTCTTCCTTTCCAATTTGTATACCTTTTTTTTGTTGTTGTTGTTTTGTTTTGTTGAGGTAGGGTCTCACTCTGGTTGTATACCTTTTATGAGTGTCTCTTGCCTTATTGCTATAGCTAAGACTTCCAGTACTATATTAAATAAAAGTGGGGACAGTGGACACCCTTGTTTTGTTCCTGAATTTGGTGGAAAAGCTTTAAGTTTTTCACCATTTAGTATTATGTTGGCTGTAGGTTCGTCATAAATAGCTTTTATTATGTTGAGATATGTTCCTTCTAGTCCCAGTTTCTGTAATACTTTTACCATGAAAGGATATTTGATTTTGTCAAATGCCTTTTCTGCATCTATTGAGATGATCATATGTTTTTTGTCCTTCAGTGCATTTATATGATGTATTACATTTATTGATTTGAGTATGCTGAACCATCCCTGCTTCCCTGGGATAAAGCCAACTTGGTCAGGGTGAATAATCTTTTTGATATATTCTTGTATTCTGTTTGCCAATATTTTATTCAGAATTTTTGTATCTATGTTCATGAGGGAGATGGGTCTGTAATTTTCTTTTTTTGTTCTGTCTTTGCCTGGTTTTGGTATGAGGGTGATGCTGGCTTCATAGAAGGAGTTTGGTAGAATTCCTTCCTTTTCTATTTCATGGAAAAGTTTGAGAAGCATTGGTGTTAGTTCTTCCCTGAAGGTCTGGTAAAATTCACCAGTGAATCCATCTGGGCCTGGGCTTTTTTTAGTTGGGAGACTTTTTATAACTGCTTGGATTTCTGTACTTGTTATAGGTCTATTTAAATGGTTTATCTCATCTTGATTTAATTTTGGTAGGTCATATGAATCAAGGAAATCATCCACTTCTTTCAGATTTTCAAACTTAGAGTCATATATATTGTTAAAGTTTGTCCTTATAATTATCTGAATTTCATTGGTATCTGTTGTAATGGTGCCCTTTTCATCTCTAATTTTATTAATTTTTGTCCCTTCTCTCTTTCTTCTGGTCAAATTTGCTAAGGGCTTATCGATCTTGTTTATCCTTTCAAAGAACCAACTTTTTGTTTTGTTGATTCTTTGGATTTTTTTTTTTTTTTTTTTTTGGTTTCTATTTCATTAATTTCTGCCTGAATCTTTATGATTTCTTCTCATCTACTGATTTTTGGTTTGTCTTGTTCTTCTTTTTCCAAGGCCTTAAGGTGGAGCATGAAATTGTTTATTTGTGAATTCTCTAATTTCTTAATATAGGCACTTAGAGCTATAAATTTCCCTCTTAGGACTGCCTTCATTGTGTCCCAAAGGTTTTGGTATGTTGTATTATCATCATCATTTGACTCTATGAATTTATTGATTTCCTTTTTGATTTCTTCAATGACCCATTGATCATTCAATAGTGTACTGTTTAGTCTCCATGAATTTCTGTACGCTCTGTAGCTTTTCTTGTTGCTGATATGCAGTTTAGTCCCATTGTGGTCAGATAGAGTACAAGGGATTATTTCAATTTTCCTATATTTGTGGAGATTTGCTTTGTGTCCTCATATATGGTCTATTTTAGAGAAGGTTCCATGTGCTGCTGAGAAAAATGTATATTCTGCAGCATTGGGATGGAATGTTCTGTAGATATCTGTTAGGTCCATTTGTTCCATGGCATCATTTAATTCAGATGTCTTTCTGTTCATTTTTTGCCAGGATGACCTGTCAATTGGTGAGAGTGGGTTATTGAAGTCTCCCATTACAATTGTGTTTGATGTTATCTGTGACCTTAAGTCTAATAGTGTTTGTTTGATGAAACTGGGAGCCCCCATGTTAGGTGCATATATGCTTAGGATTGTAATGTCCTCCTGCTTGAGTGTTCCTTTAATTAGTATAAAATTACCTTCTTTATCTTTCCTCACTAATGTTGGTTTGAAGTCTATCCTGTCAGTTATTCGTATAGCAACCCCTGCTTGTTTCCTAGCCCCATTTGCTTAAAATACCATTTTCCATCCCTTCACCTTAAGGCAGTGTCTACCTTTTGTTGAGAAATGAGTTTCCTGGAGGCACAAATGGCAGGATCCTGCCTTTTAATCCAGTCTGCAAGCCTGTGTCTTTTGGATGGTGCATTGAGGCCATTGATATTAAGAGTTATTATTGAAGAGTATGCATTTATTCTTGCCATTCTTCTTATTTTGTAGTGTTTCCTGTTTTCACTTTACTTGTTTGTTTTAACTGTTATTTGAGTGTGGTTTATTTTTTCCTTTTTCCTCCTGTGTGTGTTTTGCTTTCTCTTCAGCATTAAGAATTCCTTCAAGTATTTTCTGTAGAGCTGGTTTAGTTGACATAAATTTCTTTAGCCTGTTTTTGTTGTGGAATGTCCTTATTGCTCCATCAATTTGGATAGGTAGCTTTGCAAGATAAAGCAATCTTGGTTGACAGTTGTTATCTTTCAGAACTTTGAATACATCATTCCAAGCCCTTCTGGCTTTTAAAGTTTGTGTTGAGTAGTCTGCAGTTATTCTGATGGGCTTGCCTTTATAGGTGACTTGCCTTTTCTAACTGCTTTCAATATATTTTCTTTGGTTTGTGTGTTTAGTAGTTTAATTATAACATGGCGAGGAGAGGTCCTTTCCAGGTTTTGTCTGTTTGGTGTTCTAAAAGCTTCTTGTATCTGCATTGGCATTTCTTTCCCAATTTGGGGAAAATTTTCATCTATGGTTTTGTTGAAAACACCTACTCAGCCTCTGGATTGAAATTCTTCTCCTTTTGTTATACCCTGAATTCTTATGTTTGATCTTTTCATAGTGTCCCGGATATCTTGAAATTCCCATTCATACCTTGCTATTAGCTTGTCTTACTCTTTGTTGGACGGGATTAGATCTGCCACCTGGTCTTCTAGTTTAGATATTCTGTTCACTCCTTCATCCATTCCACTGGTGAGACTTTCCACAAAGTTTTTTTTTTTTTTTTTTTTTTAATTTCCTTGACTGTATTCTTCAGAGCCAGGATTTCTGCCTGGTTTATCTTCAGTATTTCTATTTCCTTACTCACATCTTGCAATGACCTCTTTATTTCATTAAGCTGGTTTCCTGTGTTCTCTTTCAGAAGTTTATTATTTTCTTCTTTAATTACTTTGTTTTCTTCTTTGATTCCTTTCATTTCTTCTCTGATTTTTTTTTTTTTTTTTTTTTTTTTTTTTTTTTTTTGGTATTTTGAGGTAGGGTCTCACTCTAGCTCAGACCTTCTCTGATTTTTTTGAGCATAGATGCCATCATTTTCTTGAAATCTTTGTCAGGCATTTCATCTAAAACAGTCTCATTGGTGATCATTTTTGATGGATTTATAGTTTTTGATGGGACTGTATTGTCTTGATTCTTTGAGTTTCTTGTATTATATTGTAGCGACTTTTGCATCCTGAATTGATTTGATGCTTGGGTTTTCTACTTATCTGCAGTGTTCCCAGATGTGGCAATCTACCTCTACATACCCTCAGGATATGAGTTCAAGGAGCCAGGTGTAGCTCTTGTCCCCCAATCAAGCCACAGAATTAATCCTAGGTGTTTCTGCTTGCTAAGGAAGTATTCTAGTGGACTGGGTGGAATAATTTACTGGCAAATTCTAAACTTCAACTGAGTAACATACACAATCAATAAAAACCAACACAAAGTATGCAATTGTGGGGATTAAAACAAACAGATAGTCATATAAAGTCAAAATCCCTAAGGGTGTGTGTTGTTCTACACCCTTAATCTTGTTATCTGGGAGGTAGAGATGTCTCTTCTGAGTTGGGTTCCAGGTCAACTTAGATCTGGATCAGACCCTGTCCCCAATAATGACAGAAACAAAAACAAAGGAGATATATATATCTACCAAAGGCAACAATATTCAACCCCCAAATACAGGTTGATTGAAAATGGTAAAGCCAACTGAGAATATATACCCCATAACCTGCCCTGACAAGGAAAGAGAAATTAGCTTTTTTTTTTTTTTTTTTTTTTTTTGGTTTTTCGAGGTAGGGTCTCACTCTAGCCCAGGCTGACCTGGAATTCACTATGTAGTCTCAGGGTGGCCTTGAACTCACAGTGATCCTCCTACCTCTGCCTCCCCAGTGCTGGGATTAAAGGCGTGAGCCACCACGCCCGGCATTGTTTTTTTTTTTTTTTGTCAGCCTCATTACCTTTTGGTGTGGCTTCCAATCTCACCAATGCTGAGTGCCCGCCTTGATTCCTCAGTGTTGTGCTATGCAGCTGTACCTCTGGCTGGCTGCCCTGCCACTGAAGGCTGAATGCTGGAGGTTCGCGGTTTTGATGGTGGGGGATGGGAGAGTTCAGACTTCTGGAGTTGCTTGCATTTTCAGTAGCTCTTTAGTTGATCACAGCTGTCATTCCTTCAGATTTCTTAACTTTGCAAGAAGGCTGATGGAGTTGAAAAATCTGTTGCTTTGTCTCTGCTGCTGCTGCGCCTGGCGGGACTGCGTTGGGTGGGCACGCAGATGTGGGTTGTGATTGCCTCAGTGGGACTTTGGCCGTTTTCCTCCTTTCTGGTGGGTCTTAGTCTCTTGGGTTTCTCCGCTGGGTCTAAGAATAACCTATACTCTTTCACTTTTCAGAAGAAGAGTGTATTTTGCTGGGGTTTTGCTTAAATCTCTCCTTAGGCTGGTCTGGTGTGGCTCCTAAGCCACCATCTTACCCAGAAGTCCTGAAAATGTTAATGTTAACAAAAGCAATGTGCACATTTAATATAATAATCCACATTAAAATTCCAATGGCATTATTCACAGAAATAGAAAAAAACAATTCTAAAATTCATTTGGAAGCACACACACACACACACACACACACACACATACACACAAAACCAACTCAAATAGCCCACAACAATTTTAAGCACCAGAAATGAGGCTGGAGGTATTACCATACCCTATTTTGAGCTATATTACAAAGCCATAGTAACAAAAACAGCATGATACTTGGCACAAAGACAGACACATAGATCAATGGAACAGAATAGAGGACCCAGATGTAAATCCAGGCAGCTATAGCCATTTAATTTTTGACAAAAATGCCATAAATATGCACTAGAGAAAAGACAGCCTCTTTAGCAAATGGTGCTGGGAAAACTGGATATCTATGTGTAGAAGGATGAAAACAGATCCTTATCTTTCTCCATGCACAAGAATCAAGTCCAAATGGATCAGGGACCTTAATATCAGACCTGAAACTCTGAAACTGCTAGAGGAAAAAGTAGAGGAAACCCTTCAACATATAGGCATAGGAATGGACTTTCTGAATATAACCCCAGTTGTTCAGGAAATAAAACCACTAATCAACCACTGGAACCTCATGAAATTACAAAGCTTTAATACAGCAAAGGACACTGAATAGAGCAAAGAGGCAACCTACAGAATGGGAGAAAATCTTTGCTAGCTATACATCTGACAGAGAATTACTATCCAGAAAATACAAAGAATTCAGAAAACTAAACAATCCAATTAAACAACCCAATTGAAAAGTGGGCTAAAGCTACACATCTGACAGAGGATTAGTATCCAGAGTATACAAGAACTCACAAAACTAAACAAGAAATCAAACAACCCAGTTAAAAAATGGGCTATGCGGGGCTGGAGAGATGGCTTAGTGGTTAAGAGCTTGCTTGTGAAGCCTGGTTCAAGGCTCAACTCCACAGTACCCATGTAAGCCCAGTGCACAAGGTGGCACATGCATCTGGAATTCGTTTGCAGTGGCTGGAGGCCCTGGTGTGCCCATTCTGTCTGTTTCTCTGCCTCTTTCTGTCTGTTGCTCTCAAATAAATAAAAATAAACAAAAAATTTAAAAAAAGGGCTATGGAACTAAATTGAGAGTTCTCAAAATAAGACATACAGATGGCATACAAACATTTTAAAAAGTATTCTACATCCTTATCTGTCAGAAGAGACACAAATTAAAACTACTTTGAGATTCCATCTCACTCCTGTCAGAATGGCTATCATCAAGAAAACAAATGACAATAAATGTTGGTGAAGATGTGGACAAAGGGGAACCCTTGTGCACTGTTGGTGGGAATGTAGTCTGGTATAGCCATTGTGGAAATCAGTTTGGAGGTTCCTGAGACAGCTAAAAATAGATTTACTATATGACCCAGCTATAGCACTCCTAGGTATATATCCTAAGGACTCTTCTCACTACCTTAGAGTGATATTAATAAATATTGCACAACAATATTTGTTGTTGCTCTATTCACAATAGCTAGGAAATGGAACCAGCCTAGATGTCCCTCAACAGATGAATGGATAATAAAGATGTAGTACATGTATACAATGGAGTTCTATTCAGTGGTTAAAAAAATGAAATTATGAAAATTTCAGGGAAATGAATGGATCTGGAAAGGATTACACTAAGTGAGGTAACCTAGGCCCAGAAAGCCAAACATCACATGTATTCTCTAATACATGGATCCTAGTTACAAATGTTCAGACCTGTGTGTGAGTTGGAGTAAAAATTGGTACCAGAGGCCAGTAAGCTAGAAAGGGGCTATAAGGGAGGGAGGAGGGGGTGGACTTAAGGGGATGGTATTGTATACATGTAAGTAGATGGATAGATTACTGTGGATGAAATGGCCTAAGTGAGGTCAGGGGAAGAGACTGAGTAAAAGGAGTGTGGGGGGAGGGGTAGCCAAAATTCAGGATGTTGAGAATAAGCCACATTATAACCTACTTTTTTGGATAATGGCACACCCAGAAGCCATAGACTGTTATTAGAAAAAATTCAGTGCCAGGGATGGGATACCTTCCAGTGAGCTGTTGGCCAAGGAGGTCCCTGATGCCCCCAAAACATTACAGGCTATTGCCAAGGCTCTTGGTTTCCCACCAAGAATAGATGGTAAGACCCTATTGCTGAAGACTCCACATGTCTGAGCTGCAAGGTCACTGGGAAATCAAACTAGGGCTCAACTGAAAACCTCCTCCCTGTTGACCAACTAACAGAAAGCTGGAAAAAGCTGCACTGCGTACAGGCCTATTGGAGACAGATGTCACCAGCCATGAAAACAATAGACACTGCAAGCCTCAAGTTTGGCGAGCCAGGCCAAATGACCAAACGGGTCCAATAGTAGCATGTCTGTTATGGGGGAAACCAAGTGCTCTCTAACTGGACTGGAGGCCTGCTCTATGGGAGGGAATACATGCCTGGTACTGAACACCAAATCAAAAGCCTATAGTGGGGAGGTCATGAGCTTTAGGAGTGTAAGATCTGCTTTTGTCTGGCTAAATGCATATATTATGCCCACCAAACTGTCCTGTAAGCACTTTATTTAATGTTCATACCCATATGTTAATGCTACTCTCACTTTTGGTTAGAGAAGCTTCTCTTTTCATATGACAGTATCCTCTGGGATACTTAAAAGACACCATTGTGCTGAGAAGAAGTGACAGAGGAGTGTTCAGCACTGAAACATTCCTATCATACCTTGCAAGGCTCAGGGTCCATTGTGGAAGAGGTGGTGAAAAGAATATAAGAACCAAAGGAAGGATAGGACTCCTTACAATGCACTCTTCCAGACACAAAATGGCCTGGATATCCATGACCTTGTAGGGCTTAGCACTACCTACACAAGACCAGTATAATAGCAGGAAAAGATGATGATATCAAAATAAAAGAGAGACTGATTGAGAGAGGGAGGGGGATGGAGAGTGGAGCTATGAAGGGGAAAGTTGGGGGGATTATCATGGTTTATTGTCTATAATTAGGGAGGTTGCCAATAATAAAAAAAAGAAAAAGAAAAGAAAGTAATTGCTGCTAATTTGCTTCCATCTATGTCAGACATTCTCTGGTCTCTTTTTCTTCCTTCCTTCCTTCCTTCTTTTTTTTCCAGATAGGGTCTCACTATAGCCCAGGCAGACTTGAAATTCATTATGTAGTCTCGGGGTACACCATCATGCCAGGTGAGCCTATCTCTATTTTTTAAAAACAGATACCAAAGCCAGGCATGGCGATGCACACCTTAAATCCCAGTACTCGGGAGGTATAGGTAAGAGGATTGCATGAGTTCCAGGCCACTCTGAGACTACTTAGTGAATTCCAGGTCAGCCTGGGCTACAGCAAGGCCCTTCCTTGAAAAACTTTAAAAAAAAAAAAAAAGATATCAATTTTTCTAGGCAGCAAATATGTCCTTATCATTGAAAAGTTCATTGTGTGTGTATGTCTCAGTGAGTGGGAGGGAACAGCAACACCATGTGGTCAGTGCTATGATTATGATGGTCATGTTTCCAAACCATAGAGCAGGTCACGTGGTCAGAGAGAGGCTATTTTCTGCTTCCACTGAAGTTCAAACATAAATTAAATGTGGTCATACATTCATTGAATCATCTTTAATTTTTAAAAATATTTAATAAATTTATTTATTTGAAAGGGAGAAAATGGGTGCACCAGGGCCTCTAGCCACTGCAAAGGAACTACACTTGCAACTGCTCCCTTGTGCATCTGGCTTTACATGGGTACTGGGGAATTGAACCTGGGGTTTTTGGCTTTGCCAGCAAGCGCCTTAACTGCTAAGCCCTCTCTCCAGCTCTACTCTTTTTTTTTTTTTTTTAAGCAAATGACATGAAATTTGGTTAATCCTGGAAAATTCCTACTATGTTCACAGAAAGTCACTAAATCTGGGATCATGGCCCATTATAGACCTCTAGCCAGAATAACAAGGTTTCCTGGAGAAGGTGCTGCTTAAATGGGACTTTGAAGGTTGGCTAGGAGGTCTGTGGGCACAGAAAGAGAGGTGGCCAGAATGTACTTGGGACAGGACTGATAACTCTTTTTGCTCTAAAGAAACCATATTTCAAGGAACTCCTGATGGAGTCTAAAAAGACAGCAATGTTAGTTTGATTTGTTTCTCTTTACTTTCACTTTTCCAAACCCTTCCTAATCTTTTGGGCAACAAAACTTCTGCAGACTTCTAAAACAAGATGGTTACATTGTATTATATCTTCCTGTGTGTTTACAGGCTTCTCCTTGCAAAAGGCAACATGGTGTGTTCCTGACCCACGGAGGCCACATCTGTCTTGCTTATCTGGTCTATTCCTTCCAATTCCTTGCCAGTTCCCTGTGAGGAAGATTCTAAAGTACTGAGACATGTTAAATGAGGGAATGTATGGGGTGCCTTTGCTGGGCATTTTGCAGGTAGACTGAGTCCTCTATTAATGCTCCTCTGTTTAGGCAGCAACATGTGTCTGGTGTCTGAGACAAAGTCAGTCCTGCCTCCAAAGACCTTTGCATTAGAAAGGTGAACTGGGCAGCTGACAAGGTACTAGAAGGTTGGCAGGAAAGGAGATGTGAAGTATATGCTAAGAGGCCTGGGCTGCATCAGGGGGTTAAGAGAAGCCTGGAAGGAAATGAAGTTTAACCAGAAGCTAAAGGATCACAGCGAATCATTTAGCTAACATTTATATAGTATTTGTCATGTGGGAGACACCACATGAAGGGCTTTACATTTAATGACCCATTTAAGGTGGGCATGGTGGCACATGCCTTTAATCCCAGCACTTGGGAGGCAGAGGTGAGAGGATTACTGTGAGTTTCAGGCCAGCATGGGACTACAGAGTGCGTTATAGGACAGCCTGGGCTAGTGTCAGAAACCCTACCTCAAAACAAAACAAACAAAAAACCTTAACAAAATCCATATATAACCCATATAATTCTCAGACAATCCTCAGATGCATACACAATTGTTGCCTACATGGTAGAGATAAGAAAGCAGCACACATAGATTGAGAAGCAAACCAAGGCCACAGAGTTTATATGTGGAAGAGTCAGAGTTCAAGCCAAGAATGCTGGCTTAAGTCCATACCCTTACCAAGGAATAGGACAATCTGAGAAGGTGGGGATATATGTCTGCTGGGGACAAGAAGTGATGGCCAGATACCCAGACAGGGCGCTTATCCTGGGAGAGTGGGAACGTGTTGGTGGGTTTCAGTAGGAAAGAGGCATGATGATATAGCATTAAAGGTCAAGAGCAAGGGGGAAGGGAGAGAGGAATGAGAGATATGAGGACTATTTACATGGTGGCTTGAGCTGGAGGGAGGTTGAGTGAAGGATAAATGGGATTGGGAAAGAGAGAAAAACCCTCGAGGTAAGGCCAATAGGAGGCTTCATGGGAGCAAGAGGGCCTGTGTCAGGGTTCTGGACTGGGCATGGGTATGGGCTCAAAGGAAGATGGGGAGAAGCAAGTTTGGGCAGAAGACAATGAGGTTAGCCTTTGACTTGTTGAGTTGGAGCTGGCTTTGGGACAGCAAAGGGATGCCAAGCAGGCAGTGAGAGCCTAAAGAAGGGGCTTGACCATAGGTCCTCAGGGGAAGGAGAGCAAGGTAGTGCTCCTCAGACTTTTGGGCAATGCCGGCATGGCTTTAGTCTCAGCACTGGAGAAGCAGAGGTAAGAGGATTGCCATGAGTTTTAGGCCAGCCTGGCACTATAGAGTTAGTTCCAGGTCAGCCTGGGCTACAGTGAGACTCTACCTTGAAACCTCTTGACGCCCCCCAAGAGAATTTTGGGCATGATTAGAATTCAAGTCCTTTTAGGCTCAGGGACCATTGCAGGACATGGAATAAGTACAAGAGCCATGCAATGGGGAGCGATGTGTTGCAATGTCATCTTCCACTGCATTCATGACCTCACAGTGGCTAAGGCCATCTACACAAGTCTTGCATAAAGTGAGGGTCAAAAAAAAAAAAAAAAAGATTATATAAAAATAGAAGAGGGACTATTTGGAAAGAAGCAGTTCAGTGGAGAGGTATACAAGATGGGGGTGGCTGGAGGGGATTATAATGATCAGGGTACATTAGGTATATGTATGGAGGCTGTCAATAAAAAGTTTTTTTTTTAAATTTATTAGGAATTTTACCATACGGACAAATTGTGTTGGTCCCAGTCCCCTTGTGTTATCCTCTTACACCTTTTCTTCCTGCCCCCATTCTGGCATTCTGGTTACTGGCATCCATAATAGAGTTATGAATGCAAAAATCTTTGGAGGGCAATAAAAAGCTTTAAAATATTTATTTAGGGGCTGGAGAGTTGGCTCAGTGGTTAAGGTGCTTGTCTGCAAAGCCTAATGACCTGGGTTTGATTCTCCAGTATTTATATAAGTCAGATGCATAAAGTGGCACATGAATCTGGAGTTCCTTTGCAGTGGTTGGAGGCCCTGGCATGCCCATTCTCTCTATGTCTCTCTCAGAACCTCTCTGCTTGCAAATAAATAAATAAACTATTTAAAAATATTTATTTACTTATTTGAGAGATTGTATGGGCATGCCAGCACCACTTACCACTGCAAAGGAACTCCAGACACATGTGCCTTTAACTGCTGAGCTATCTCTTCAACCCAAAAAGTTAAAAAGAAGAAAAGAAAAAGAAAAAGAAAGAAAGAAAGAAAGAAAGAAAAAGAAAGTTCTGGCCCTTGGCCCCATTTAGACTAATGTGGGCCCACTCCCTAGCTGGGGCCTAGGCTTCCCCACCTCCCTTGGTAACTTCCAGTCAGCTGGAAGGTGTTTGGCTCAGCTGACCTACTCAGAAGTAGGGAAGGCTGTTAGGGACACGGAGTTGACTAACAGGTTTGACCCCACAAGCCTGTTTTAGCTATACCTTTGACCTAGCTGACCATCTGCCTTCCATTCTCCCACAGGTAACCACCTCCTTCACCTGCTCACAGCCTTCTCATCCCACAGTACCTCAGGATAAGGTCCAGGCTCCTCATCTATTCCTGACACCCTCCAGTTTTCTGGCTTAGCCTTTCCTTGCTGCTTCCTCCCCACTCCCTCACACTCCATTCAGCTTTTCTACAGCCAGTCCCACTCAGCCCCTGTGGGTTCCCCTTGCACTGAGAACGTCCATTTCTGTCTTGGGGCTCCACCCATTCCTCAGGGGCCACCTCTCCCACTAGTCCCCTCACTTACTTTTTCTGTTTACACCCCTCTTTTTGTGAGCCACAGCACTTGCCCTTTCCTCCCCACAGCCTCAGCTTGGCCAGCCTCAGACACAAGGAAGGATATACCAAATAAGCCTCATCACGTAGCTGAGGGTGACTTTGAACTCCTGATTCATTTGCCTCTACCTACAGAGTTCTGGGATTACAAGTGTACTATCACAGGGCTGGAGAGATGGCTCAACAGTTAAAGGTGCTTGCTTGCAAAGACTTATCTCTGTCTGTCTCTCTCTCTCTCAAAAACCAACCAACCAACCAACCAACCAACCAAACAAACAAACAAACAACAACAACACAAAAACCAAGTGAACCACCATCCCCAGTGATCAGACCCAGGAAATAAGCACACTACCAAATAAGCTCTCTATCCCACCCCCCACCCATGTCTTGAACATGCAGACCCATCTCTTTCAGCTTTGCAGCTCCCTGGACAAAAGCACAGTGGCTGGAACATAGTGTTACAGAGCTACACACAGATGAACTTGACTTTCTGAGCTGTTTTGTAGGGGCTTAATCTGCTTAACACTCAAGCCATTTTCAAGGACTAAGGGCTGGAGAGATGGCTTGGTGGTTAAGGTGCTTGTCTGTGAAGCCTAAGGACCCAGGTTCAGTTCCTCAGTACCCATGTATGGCAGATGAGTGTGTCTGGAGTTTGTTTGCAGTGGAGGGAGGCCCTGGTATACCCATTCTCTCTCGTTGTCTGGACCCCTCTCTCTCAAACAAACAAACAAATAAATAAAAAGACAGGCGCATAAAATAAAAAGTGTTGGCGCATGCCTTTAAGCCTAGCACTTGGGAGGCAGAGGTAGGAGAACCATCAGGAGTTAGAGGCCACCCTGAGACTAAATAGTGAATTCCAGGCCAGCCTGGGCTAGAATGACAATCTACCTTGAAAACCCAATAAATAAATAAATTAATTAAAATATAAATAAATAAATAAATAAATAAATATTTTTTTTTAAAAGGCAATATCAAGGACTTTAAACTGCTTACCACAGGAACCCAGATCACCGAGATTTGCTGGTCTACGGCTGCTTTCCCTGGCCAAACTGGTGTGGCTGCAATATGTAAGTCACATGCCTGTCTGTATGTGGCCTGCAGGTGGGTGTTTCAGTCACCATCCTTAGGCTCAGTCTTATCTGGCAGTCCTATCTGGTTGTGTCCTGTCCAGAGGTGTCACATGAGCACACACAGAAGTCACTGCACACCCCTTCTCCCAGCATCTCTGTGGGTTTAGGTTTCAACATCCCACCCCTCCCCTGAGACATGAGTAGACACCTGGCCCCCTTTAGGGGAACTAGAATGGGGCTACCCTGCCTCCCAGGTCTTGATGGCCTTCTCGGCATTCTTTCCTTCTGTTCTGATTGCTCTTAGGTATTTAGGTTTCCTTTCCTACCCATAACAATCCTGGGCCTCTGAGGGTCCTTAGATCAACCTACTTTTCCACATGTGCCCCAGCCTCACCACAGACCCATAGAATCAGGATCTGAGGGGAGGGACCTGGTCATCTGCAAGGTCCTTTAAGGGGCTCACCATCCACACCCCCACTTCCACCTGACCACACACTCCCCAGCTTTCAGACTGGCTTATGGATGGCAGACTGACTGCTTTGGGCTGGGAGCAGTCAGAGCTCAGCACCAGCTGTTAGGAACCACCATTGTGACCTGGCTCAACTTCAAGGTCCTTGGAATAGATGGGTCACCGCTGGGGGTGGGGAACAAATCAGGTGGGAGAAGCCTTTGCACAAAGTGGTCGACCTCTTCCTCTGCCTCCTATGTGTCATAGAGAGGCTTCAGCTGCTAACATCTTGTTGGGGGAGATTGACACTGTGGTAAACAATGAAAATAGTAAGTGAACCAGGCCATCACAATAAAAGAAATAAAGCAATGTTGTAGTCTGGAAATGGGTGTATGGCGCGAAGAAGGTCTTGCCCTAGAGAGGTCACTCAGGGAGGGACCTGTTGTCCCGAGCTGTCAGAAGAGACCCTGAAGAGATGTCAAAAGGCCAGCAGGGCTAGTCCCAGGGTCCCCAGCGCCGGCGAGCGCTTGTAGGCTCCGGGAGGCGCTGCCGGGCATGCGTCTTTGTCTCTTTCCTTCCCTCCCGGGCCTCTCCGACCCCCAGTGCGTTTCCCTCTCTGACCCCAAATAACTTGTTGGTTTCCCGGGGGCTTTGTCTGAGCAGGGTCCTAATCTCCCCGACCCCAGGCCGCCGCGTGGGGCCTTCCCGGGTCCCGCATCTGACACCCCTCGGGCCCCCGCCCCTACCAGCTCTCAGACCCGGGTCAAAGGCAGCCCGCGTCACGTGGTCGCCGAGCTGCACAGAATCGGCCCGGAGAGCCCAGGGAGAATCCGGGTGGAAGCCAGAAATCCAGCTCGGCTCCAGCGCAGGTCCCGCCCCGCCCCGCCCCGCCCCAGGCCGCGCGCCTCCGCCCGAGCCCGGGCTGCGTGGGTGACCCGCGCCCAGCGCCGCGGGATCGAGTCCGGCTCGCGGCGGCTGCGGCCGGGGAAGGTAGGCGCCGGGGCCCGGCCGTTCGCCAACTTCCCGCGGCCGGGGACGCCTCCCCGCCAGGGACGGGAGCGGCCTCGAGGCCGGGCACCGGGAGGCGGGGCGGGGCGGGGCGGAGCGGCTCGCGGGTTCACCGGCCTCGCTCGCGACTCGCGCTGCGCCCTGGGGACCCAGGCGTCCTTCACCTCGGGCCCACGCGGCCGCGGCAGCCGCAGGTGAGGGCCGGAGCGGGGCCGGGCCAGGCCGGCGGCTGGGCCGGCGTGCGTCCGCTCGGCGCGGGCCGGGAAGCAGCGGCGTGCAGGCCGGCGCGGCCCAGGCGGCCGCCGGCGCAAGTTTGGTGCGCGCGGGCGCCGCGCGGGCGGGTGGGCGGCGGGAGGACAAAGCGGCGGGGGCCGCGGGGCCTGGGGCTGGCCGGGGTGCGGGCCTGGGCGGCGCGGCGGCCGTCGGTCACGGAGAATGTCACTCACGAGGAATGCCTCCTCCCCGGCTCCCGAACAGGGGAAACTTTTGTGTCGCCAGGGAGGGAGTTTGGAGGCCGGGTCCCTGCTTCGGGAAGGGGAAGGCGGCCGGACCGGTTTTCTCTTGGCCCCAAGCGGCCTGGTTTCTACCCCTTCCTCCCGGAGGTTCCCAGGACTCCGAGCGCTGCCCGGCAGTGCGGCGGGACGGGCGGGAGGAGGGGACGCCTGTAGAACGCGGGGCCGCGGGGACCTGCCAGCAGTCTGAGGACTCCTCCACCTGGCTTTTCCGTACCAGGAACCTTGCCAAGCTTGGCTTCAGCCTCCTCGCATCCCATTGTTTGTCCTCCCCACCGTCCCCACAGGAGCACTGGAACATCTTGGGGCAGTATTGCCCTGTGATCTGAGGGTCAGGTTGACTGGGTGTGTGTCACTCCAGTATGTGACCTTGAGCAGGTTCCTTACCTTCCCCTAACCTCTGCTTCCTCACCAGTAAAATGGGTGAAATTAATTATCTGTGAGAGCGAGGATGAAGGGAAATGTTGGCATACTTATGTATCATTCAACAAGTATCCAGTTAGTTTACTATGTGCCAGGCACCTAGCAAATTTATTACATAATCTCACTTAAGTCTCCCACATTATTATTAGCCACGTTTTACATAGGGGAAACTGAGGCACTGCATGGAAAAGGTCGCATAAATGGGAAGTGAGGCAACTGGGATTTGACCTCCTCCCTCTGTGTCTCAGGGACAGGTCTCCTACAAGACCTGTCTGTCTGGGCTTAGGGTTTTATTTTCAGTTGAATCCTGTGGACTTGCCTCCCTCCCCATCACCCTCATACCAGGTGAGGTTCCCTTCTGCCTGGCACATGCCTGGGTTAGGTAGGTCTTGTGCCCTTGCTCTTGTTACTCTGGGCAACTGGAGCAGGAGAAGAGGAGGTCAGTTGGATCTTAGACTCAGAGCTGCAGCTTCATGATGGTCCAAGATCAGTTACTCTCACAGTGTGGGTGGGACAGGGAGGAGCCTGTCTCCAGTTGGGGACAGCTGGTGGCTTTATCAACAGACTTTTCCCCACCATACAAAGGATGACAGTCTTTCATCTCCCTCCAGACCAGGTCACTTTCAGATTAGCAGAGGGCAGAGGTAGGGCCAGGAGTGGGACCCTTGGGCAGATAGAGACTCAAGGCCATGGATTTATATACCAAGTGAGCTCTTGTGTAACTTGAATACAGCTAGGTCCTCATTGCCAAACCAAGGGGCATGACTTGGTGCTTCAGCCTTTAAAGACCTTGTGTATGCGTGTGGACTTTGAGCAGCTTTAGAATTGTAGAATCCTTATAGAGGTGCCCATCTTTACAGGTTTCTGAGCCCAGCTAGTGCAGAACTGGGCACCTTGTAGGCCCTTAGGATAGACCCCATGAGTGAATTAATAACTAAGACTCCCATTGGTTTTCACACCCTAGGTCTCTCTGTGTGTGACCTCTTATGATTACCAATCAAGCTCTGATTGAGGAGGGGGAGGGTCTTGAGTAATTACTTAAGATAGAAAACAAATTTCTATTTAATGACATCTTAAAAACCTGGGGCTGAGGGTAAGTATGTTGGGTAGAGTGGATGATGAAGTTCTTTGGGGGTAAGGGATTGTGTTTACAGCCCTAATTGCTCCAAGGCTCTCCAGCACAGAATGTGGGATTTGCATGGTTTGTAGGCTTTTCTTGGGCCCTGGGAATAGAGAGCTCTCCCAGGCTGACATCACTGTCAGCTTGTAGGAACAAGAGTGGAAATTCCCCCACTTAGCTCTGAAAAGCAAGGGATTAAGTAGAGGACTAGAAAGCTGAAAGGGGTCCTGAGCGCTGGGGCTGTCCCTTGTCATGTGGTCAACTCACTTGTTTGTCTTTGTGATCAGAGCAGGGAAGGCAGGGCCTCTGGGGGAGTCAACAGGTGAAGAAAGAAAGCCAGAAAGCAAGAGAAGTTGGAGAGGGAGCCTCCAGTTACAGGGGGGTGTGCAAGAACAGTTTTACAGTAACATTGAGGATGTAGTCAGGAATAAAAACCAAAGACTGGAGTTGGCCCAGGAGCCAGTTTAGACAACTCCACTCCATAGAAACTACAGAGATGTTTCAGTAGCACAACACACTGCTCTGGCCTTGGGGCTCTCTGCTTGCCCATGCTCTGGGCCATATGTCCATGCTTTGGGAGCACAGCCAGGTCTGCAAGGCTCTAGATCCTGGGCAGACTTCTCTTACTGGGTTGGAATGTAATTTTGAGTATGACTTGAAATAACTGGACTGTTTGGAGGACTTGGATGCTCTTTACTTGAGATGGAAAGTTGGGGTAATTTAAAAAATACGTATGGAAAATGTCTGTGCCTGGGGTGGCCGGGGACATGAAATGGGGTGAGTTTCTACTGGATTTTGATTGAAGAGGCTTTTGCTCTAACAGGGGAGGGCAAACCAGGATTGGAGGGAAGGCTAGGGGCAGAGTGTAACCTTTGATTAGCCGTAGATGCCACTGGAAGGGCAGTAGAAACTGAGGATTGAGGATGCAGACTCTGGGAAGGAGACAATGGGTACAGAATTCCTACTCTGGAGTTCTGGCTTTATGCTGTAGCTGACAAGGCAGAGTTGTAAGCATTCATTGAGGTGGTGCCTATTACTATGCCTCGTGCCAGGCATGGTGACAGGCTCTTTACAGACACTGTATTGACATCTCACAGTACCCCACAAAGTAGCCACTGCTGTGCACTCCACCCTGTCCTGTTTTAGATGGGGAAGTGGGGTGGAGTCAAAGCATTGGAATTTGAACCCACACCTGATGTGTTTGCATCTTATTGTGATGCTTTTCTCAGGATCAGTTGGTCAGAGATGGTGGCAAGAGTGGCACAGCTGAAACCAACTCAGAGGCTGCTTAGTATGACCCAGCAGAGCTGAGGAAGTCTGACTCAAGCCTTGGGACAGAGGGGAGGACAGAATACTGCAGGATGTCCCTTGAGGGGTGGCATCACTGGTAGCCTAAGGATTAGGGAAGAACCTTATCACTGCTTTTCAATCTTGGAAAGGCTCCCCAGGGGCAGAGGGCATAGCTTGATCCTGTGGGGCTTTTGAGTACAGAGATAACAGTAAGGGTAAGAGCCCAGGATGGACTGCTAACTCTGGAAGTACACCTCCTAGGTCCAGATCCCATTGCTGAAGGTATGTAAGGAGACTGAACAGGTGGTTGAGGGCACAGGAAGATGCACCAGCAGGGTCTGGCCTGGGTGACTGCTCTCAGTTTCCCTTACGTTTTTTTTTTTTTTTTTCTTGGTTTTTCGAGGTAGGATCTCGCTCTAGCCTAGGCTGACCTGGAATTCACTATGTATCCTCAAATACCTCAAATTCATGGTGCCCTTCCTACTCTGCCTCTCAAGTGTTGGGATTAAAGGCGTGTGCCACCATGCCTGGCTCAGTCCCCTTTTGATCTGAGAACTCAGCTATTGGGTGGTGGGCAGCCCATTCCCAGCCTCACTCTTCTCATGCTCCTGGCGTGGTCCTTTCTACCTGTCTTGGGAAGTTCCATACCTACCATGTGTGAAGAACCAGTTGGAGAGTCCCTGTTCTGTAGAGTACACCCAGCCCAACCTCTTGAGAGCGTCTGGAGCAACAGCCAGAACTTGGGCTGACGTTTCACAGAAGAACCGTCCTTCTACTTTCATTTCCTGTCTGTGAATTAGGGTCAATCTCATCCTTAACTGTGACTGGATCATGAATCGGGGAAAGGGGCTGGTGGGTTTGAAGGTGGGGAGGTGTAGTGGTAGGGGTTGTTCTCCTTATCTCTAGGGGCACCGCATGTGTTTTCTCCAGCCTGAGGGTTGTCATGATGTTCTGACTCTCACCTTGGGCCTTGGAGTTTAGAGCTCAGTGGAAGGGGTTGGATGAGCCTTGGAAATTTGTCCTTAGGGCTGAGGCCAGTGTGCCATCAAACTCTTTTCTTTTTTCTTCTTTTAATTAATTTTTTTTTGTTTTGTTTTTGAGGTAGGGTCTCATCCTATCTAGTTCAGGCTGACCTGGAATTCACTATGTAGTCTTAGGGTGGCCTTGAACTCACGTGATTCTCCTACCTCTGCCTCCCCAGTGCTGGGACTAAAGGCATGTGCCACCACCAGCCCAAACTCTTTTCTTGATGGAGGAGAATTTGGGCTAAGTTGCCTCCTATTACTTGATATAGGTTGGGTGAATCTAAATTGAAAATGTACATGGTGAATGAGCATTTGTTTATTTGAGGGCAGGCTATGGGAGGTGTCCCACTATGTGATTGCAGCATTCTGTGACCTACCCTTCTCAACCATCAAGCAGAGCCTGCCTCTTTCCCTCTGCTTGGCCATGCCCTTGTCCCTTTCTGCCTCTTCAGCTCTGCTGTGGTGAGAAGGCTGTATCCCAGGCACTTCCTCTGTCCCACCCTCAAATTCTCCCCTGCCAGTGAGCAGCTCTGGTGTCTCGCTTTTTCCATGTAGCCATTTCTGATTCTCAGAGCTGTCGCTGCATGCTCTCTTCATGTGTGAACCTGTTGGCTGGACTTTGCACAGAGGCATTCCATTCTTGGCTTTGAACTCCAGCTCCTTATGAACATGTCTCATCTCCTCTCAGCTCTGTGTTCCAGAGGCAGGGCTGTCTGGGATCCATTTCCAGAAGGAAGTATTTCCAAGTGGAGTCCCAAGTTCAATTCTTTCTTTTTTATTTTTTTTAAGATTTATTTTTATATATTTATTAGAGAGAGAGAGAGAATGGGTGCCAGGGTCTCTAGCCACTGCAAATGAACTCCAGATGCATGCGCCACCATGCATGTCTGGCTTACGTGGGACCGTGGAAAATCGAACCTGGGTCATTAGGCTTCGCAGGCAAGTGCCTTACCAAGTTCAATTCTTAAGTCTCGGCTCTGCCACCAGTAGCTAGTTCCTAAATCTCTCTGGGCACTAGTTTCTTCAACTGAATATTTCTGTTTTGGAAGGACGTTGACACACTGAAAGGTTCCAGCAGGTAGGGCTTGTTCAGAGGTAACTGGTTTTTATTGTAGAAAGTTAGGAAGTGATGTCTCTTTAGGATGGAGGGGAAGAATCCTTAGAATCTGAGATGGGTCTGGAGGTAGGAACTGAACCCAGGAGCTCGAATGTGATTAAGACACAGAGGAGATGATGACCTCTGGGATGACTCAGAAGGCACCATAGTGTTGAGAAGAAATGACAGAGGAGTGCCAGCGCTGAAACATCTCTATCACCCCTTCCAAAGCTCAGGGTCCATTGCAAAAGGGGTGGTAGGAAGAATATGAGAGCCAAAGGAAGGATAGGACTCCTTACAATGTACTCTTCCAGACACAAAATGGCCTGGATATCCATGACCTTGCAAGTGCCTGGCACTACCTACACAAGACCAGTATAATAGGAGGAAAAGATGATGACATCAAAATAAAAGAGAGACTGATTGAGAGGGGGAGGGGATATGATGGAGAGTGGAGTTGCCAAGGGGAAAGTGAGGGGTGGGGACGGTATTATCATGGTTTATTGGCTATAATTGTGAGATTTGTCAATAATAAAGAAAACACACACACACACACACACGAGAGAGGTCAGATTCTGAACATGCTGCCTACTGGGCTGAGATGTTTGGTCATCAGGTCTAGAGAGAGAGGGAACTTGCTTCCAGGAAGCCTGACAAGATTTTCTGTCATTGTCACTCCTAAGCTTTTCCCTTTCTCTCCTGTCATGTAGCTTAAGGTGCCATAGGCTCAGTCTCCTCTTCGGTGGCTGTACAAGATGAGTTGGACTGGTGGCCGTGTGGCTGCCCTTATAACCAGGTACTTGGACCCTTGTTGTATGGGCTGTGTATGGCATGAAACTTTGTAAGGTAGGGAGCATTGGATGGTGTTAGAGAGAGGCGATTGGAGCTTGACCTTGGAGTGGTGGCTAGAAGACCCAGACCAAGCCAGGGTTGAATGGAAGCAAGACTTGATGCCAGACAGACTGCGGGCAAGTCACTGTTGAGACCTTGGGCAAGTTCTTTATTTGTGTGAAAGGGACAATAATTGTCCTCAGATGCCACATCAGAGCAGTTAGACAGTGTATCAAGGTGCAGGGAGGATGCTTAACTGTCACCTCTACACAGGTGACTTGTGGTTAATGTGGTTGTTACTCCTTTTTTTATGTTTTAGTTTATGGTCTCTGTATCCCTTCTTGCTGGCTTATAATTTATTATGCAGACTAATCTGGGCTCAAACTTGCAGTGGGGATTGCAAGTGTGAGCCACTTTATCTGGATTTTTTTTTTTTTTTTGAAGGGGGACAGGATCGCATATGTAGCCAAGGATGACCTCAAACTCCCTGTGTATCCATGATGACCTTGAACTCCTTATCCAGCTTGTACCTCCCAGGAGCTAGGATTACAGGCATAAAGTGTTCACTTCATCCTGACAACAATAGTGGGAGATGGAATTGTCACCACCCCTTTCAGCAGATAAGGCTTAGAGAGACCAGCGGCTTTAGTCCAGAGTTTAGACCCAAGGGATTACAACCAGGTTTTGCTGATTTGCAAGGGGATCTGCTGACCAGCCTCTTGTTCTGTGAGGCACTGGTAGGCAGATTCAAGGGTGGATATACCATGGAAACACTTCAACTCAGTGGAGCGGCAACAACTTATCATAGTAGGCCAAGATGGCAGCAGTTGTGTCTGGAGGAACAGGCTCCTTATGTCTGGAGGTGGAAACAGAATCCTGGGAGTCATGTGATTAAGATGTGCTTCATTCCGATCTGAGGTTTGGCTCCATGAGGGAAGGCTTGGATTCTCAGCATCCTCTGGCTGGCCAAGGATTGGCTTGTCTGGGCAGATCCCCAGGTGGCTATAGTGCAGTAGTCATGGCTTAGCAACAGACACCTTTAGCAACAGACACCTTAGGTTTGCATCCCCAGCACTTCTGGCACATAGCTAACTGCCCAGGCAGAGGCCAGGTGAGAAGTGAAAGTTGTGGTAGTGGGCCTTTATTCATGCTATACTCTCTGTGTGTCCTCTTTCCAGACAACTGCACCAGGCCCATTTAGGCTTTTATGTGGAAGCATTGCATACTCATGATGGCTCTCTTGCTTCACCTGCAGGTTAAGCTACTACTTCTCAAAGGTGAGATTGCAGTAGTAGCAGTAGCCATTATTTGGGACCTTGTTAGAAGTGCAAAAGCTGTGCTTTCACAGACCTACTGAGTCAGATGCTTGGGGAGGGCCAGCACTCTGTGTTATGCTGGTGTGTTGGGGTGAGTGGGCATGCACACCTGTGATTACAGTGGCCAGATGCAGGGCTGAGAGCATCTGGGACCTTAGATGTTACCAGTCTGGTGGTTTTTAAGCATCTCAATGATTTTTTTTTTTGTTGTTTTTTTTTCTTTTCTTTTTTCTTTTTTTTTTTCTTTTTTGGTTTTTTCGAGGTAGGGTCTCACTCTGTCCAGGCTGACCTGGAATTAACTCTGTAGTCTCAGGGTGGCCTTGAACTCACAACAATCCTCCTACCTCTGCCTCCCGAGTGCTGGGATTAAAGGCGTGCACCACCACGCCCGGCCTTGTTGTTGTTTTTATTGAGGTAGGGTCTCACTCTAGCCCAGGCTGACCTGGAATTCATTACGTAGTTACGTAGTTTCAGGCTGGCCTTGAGCTTGTAGTAATCTGCCTGCCTCTACCTCCTGAGTACTGGGCTTAAAGCTGTGCACCAGTATGCCGGGTTATCTCATTGATTTTAATGATCATTGCTTCTCACATCTATGGACAGTTATTAGTGCTTGCTAGGTACTACTATGTTACTGCTTCTGGAGTAATCTCCAGAGCAACCCTCTTAAGTTAGGGCACAATTGCCATTTTCTTTATTTTACTCATGAAAATACAGAGGTCACATTTAGTTATGAGGGACTAGATTCATAATTCATAATTCTGTTTTACTTTTTTTTTTTTTTTTGGTTTTTCAAGGTGGGGTCTTACCCTAGCCAAGGCTGACCTGGAATTCATTATGTTATCTCAGGGTGTCCTTGAACTCACAGGGATCCTCCTACCTCTGCCTCCCCGAGTGCTGATATTAAAGCCTTGCGCCACCACACCCGGCTTGGCCTTCAACTCTTGATCCTCCCATTTCTAGCTCCCAAATTATGGGATTACTGGTATGCACCATCATGCCCCACTTAGACCTAGGAATTCTATACCATTCATAGAGATGCTTAGGGTCTCAGAAGAGTAGTGGTGGGGGGATTGTTTTAGTGTTTGTTAGTATACTTACCAGGAGTTTCTAATGATGCCCCCAAATAGATAGATTCTTTTTGTTTGTTTGTTTTTTCAAGGTAGGGTCTCACTCTAGCCCAGGCTGACCTGGAATTCACTATGTAGTCTCAGGGTGGCCTCGAACTCATGGTAGTCCTCCTACCTCTGCCTCCCGAGTGCTTTATTCCGAGGGATTTTAAAGGCTGCGCCACCACGCCCGGCTGATACATTCTTTTTCTATGTATTAGAGAGAGAGATACAGAGCCAGAATAGGCATACCAAAACCTCTTGTCACTTCAAACCCCAGACACATGCTCCATCCACGTTGTGCATCTGGCTTAACATGGGTAAAGGAGAATTGAATCTAGACTGGCAGGCCTTGCAAACAAATGTTTTTCATCACTGAGCCATTTCCTCAGCCACAGATATATAATAAATCTTATTATTTTTTTTATTTTCTCAATTTTTATTAATATTTTCCATGATTATAAAAAAATCCCATGGTATTACCCTCCCCCCTTTCCCCTTTGAAATTCCATTCTCCATCATATCCCCTCCCCAGCTCAATCTTTCTACTTACATATATACAATACCAACCTAATAAAAGCCCTCCTCCCTTTCTTTCTCTTCCCTTTCTATCTCCTTTTTTAACTTACATAAATCTTATTTTTAAGATAACTTTTTAAAAATTATTTATTTATTTGAGGGGGGGGCAGATGAAAGGGACCAGGTGTGCCAGAGCCTCTAGTAACTGCAAATGAACTCCAGATGCATGTGCCACCTTGTACATTTGGTTTATGTGGGTCCTGGGGAATTGAACTTGGGTCTTTTGGCTTTGCAGGCAAGTGACTTAACAGCTAAGCCATCTCTCCAGCCCAATGTACAATCTTTAAATAAGTACATCAGGCTTTGGGGGAGGTCTGATAGGATTGTGTTGGGGTGGTTAGGGCTCTAGCCCCAACCTAGGGCCTCCACTCCATATACTGTTCTCCATTTTTTGTGGATGGCCGTCTGGGGCCCAGAGACTCTGTACTGAGTTCAAGGTTCCCCAGTGGGGCAAAGGATGAAATCAGGTATATAAAAGTGGATTTCCTTTGACTGTAGTAGGAGGGTTAAGATCAGAGTCTGCCATCCACCCTGTTGTTCTTTCTTGCTTGTGTCCCCCAGGTACTTCCCAAGTTCTAGGGGTTCTCTGATGGTGTAGGAACCTCTTAATCTCAGAGGCCTGAGGCCTGAACAGGAGCAGGGCCTTGGTCAGGCTGCACAGAATATTAGAGTCGTCATTGGGACCACAGCTCAGAATTTTGTCTGTCCCAGGCTGGGGAGATGGCTCAGTGTGTAAAGGGCAAGCCTGAGTGCCTTAGTTGAAGCTCTAGTTATAAAAAGCTGGAAGCCATGGTGGGGTTTTGTAATCCTAGCATGCTGACAGAGAGATGGGAAGCAGAAACAGGAGAATTTTCTGGAGGCTCACTTCAAGTGCAAGTCAACAATAGTAAGAATGAGAGAGAGAGAGAGAGAGAGAGAGAGAGAGAGAGACTCTGCCTCTAACACCACAGAGGCAGAAAACTGGCATCCAAAAATTGTGCTCTGACTACCACATGCACACTGTGGTACGCACATGCCTGTACTCATACATGAACATGCACGCGTGCGCACACACATACAAATTATCTCTATCCCAACCAGGGAATTGAGGGATTTTGTTTTGTTTTGTTTTTGTTTTTCGAGATAGGATTTCACTGTAGTCCAGGCTGACCTGGATTTCACTATGTCGTCTCAAGGTGGCCTCAAACTCACGGTTGTCCTCCTACCTCTGCCTCCAGAGTGCTAGGATTAAAGGCGTACACCACCACGCCAGGCTCTTATTTTTTGTGGGGGAAGGGTGCGGGGGATTTTTTTTTAAATTCCCAAAGTGTTCTGTTTTCCCCTTTTGGCAGGCTGGGTAACTGTTCCATCAGGATGGTCCAGGTTGTTGCTGGGAAGAGAGATGGGGATGCCTTGTTAAAAAGATGCCAAAGGGGCCTGCAGAGATGGCTTAGTGGTTAAGACGCTTGCCTGCAAAGCCAAAGGACCCAGGTTTGATTCCCCAGGACCCATGTAAGCCAGAGGTGCAAGGTGGCACATGCGTCTGGAGTTTGTTTACAGTGGCTGAAGGCCCTGGCATGCCCATTCTCTCTATCTTCCTGTTTCTCTCTCTGTCAAATCAACAAAATAAAATTTTAAAAAAAGCTGCCAAGGGGGCTGGAGGGATGGCTTAGCAGTTAAGGTGCTTTCTTGCAAAGCCTATGAACGCAGGCTTGATTCCCCAGGACCCCTATGCACATGGTGGTGCATGGGTCTGGAGTTTGCAGTGGTTAGAGGCCCCAGTGTGTACTCATCCCCTCCCTCTCACTCTCCATCCCTCCCTCCCTCTCTCTCTTTCCCCTTTCTTTCTTAAATAAATAAATAAATAAATAAATTTTAGCCGGGCATGGTGGCGCATGCCTGTCCCAGCACTGGGGAGGCAGAGGTAGGAGGACTGGTATGAGTTCGAGGCCACCCTGAGACTACATAGTGAATTCCAGGTCAGCCTGAGCTAGAGTGAGACCCTACCTCGTAAAATCAAAAACAAAAAAAAAAAAATTTTTTTTAAAGCTGCCAAGAAGGGGTGGGGCAGCTTTCACAAGGAAGAGCACCAAGAAGCCCAAACTCCAGACGGAAACCAAATGTATTTTTTAAGTCCTCAGAGGATATTTGGAACAATGGAAGTAGGATGGGGGAAGCTGGACTATAAAAAGGGTTTCTTGATACCCTTAAAAAAAAGTTGAGTCTGTAGGTTTGACTTTTGTTTCTCTGAAGGATGTTTATATAACTTCAGGATCTCAGAGTTCTGTGAAGTTGTCAGGCCTGTTTTTAAACTCAGGATTTTATAGCTGGATAGGACTTCATCTTATAGTTGGTGATAGGAAGAGAGGAGGGAGGGAGGTGGCAGAGGACATGGGCAAGCACCCAGGTCTTCTTGGTCTTTCCAGCCACAGGCCTCTGGCTGGTTGTGGAGATAGCAGGGTTATGGGAGCTCTTTAGAAAAGTGCATTGCTGCTGGGCTTAGGGAAGGCCCAGTTTGGTCGGCAGCAAGGTGGAGCTAGTGGTGGGGAGAAGGATGAATGGAACTACCAAGTCCAGATGCTGAGCCCAGCTGTGCCCTGTCTGCCCAGCAGCTGGGAGCTGTGAGTCACACCCAGTGGATACTGAGGTACAGGCCATTGTGTATTATGATTCATTCTGTTTTCCCAGTCTTGAGGAGATGACTAGGCCTTGAGCTCCCATTGTGCCCATGTCTGTAGGGACTTAGAGGACCTGAGTGTATCCGCTCCTACTGCCTTGCCTCCTGTGTCTAGGGTACTCCATGATCATGATTGTCTCATCCCTGCCAGTGCAGGGGTCTATGAGCCCTTGAAGTCAGGTGTAGCATTTTGTATATTATTGTATTGTATAATCAGTGTATTATTTTTCTTAAGGAAGAATTGTCAATTTCATTAGGTTGGCAGAAAACAGGGCATGGCTGTGAAGAGCTAACAGGTGGGCAGGGGCCATATGCAAGGGGCCCTGTGGGGCAGGCAAAAGCCTGGGGTTGTGTAACACCAAGGTTTCAAGTGTATACTCAGACAGTACTGTCTAAGCCAGCTCTTCCATTTAGGAGCTGTGTGACCTTGGGTAAGTCACTTCATGATTCTGGTTCCTCGGGTATGAAATGGCAATTATAGGACTATATTTTCACTTACACAACACCTGTGAAGGACTTATCCAGTGCCCGACTCAAAGCTGTCACAGCAGCTTTGTGGTGTCATCAGCCCTGTTTCTGGCTGGCTTCTGGAAGTTGCAGAGGAAGGTTGCTGAACAGTAGTGGGTAGGCAATAAGGACATTCCTCTCTGCATGCTGGGACTCCCTGCTTAGTCCCTCCCTGGCTTTGTCCTGGCAGGACATGATTCTCAACCTCATTTTGTCTCTCCATTGTCTCTTCCTCTCCCTTCCTCAGAGCTGTTGTTAGCTTGCTTCTTCAAGTGAAATTGGACCCCTGCTATTCTGCTATAGATTGATGGTAGTCCACAGGTTTGCTGGGCTGGCAGCCCCTCCTTCCACCACCTTGAGCAGAACAGAGCCTGTGCCTTTGCACTTGCTTTGGTGGTTGTGACAGATAACAAGCAGGACAGGTTGTTTTAGGCAAAGTCTGGCCACCTAGGTGGCTTGGGCCCCTGGTCTGGCCTGCCAGCCTGTAAGGCCAGGAAGCTTCCAGCTTTATACCCCAATCCCGCCTTAAGATTTCTCCTCACAACAATTTCTCCCTTCCATCCTTTCAGGCCAATACCAACACGTTCTCTCCCAGATAGCCTTCCCTGCTACCTTAGCTTCAGGAAGTGGGCCTCCACCAAACTCAACTTGTGTTCTCTGTCTCTTTTAAGAAAACCTCTGTGGGCTAGGGAGATGACTCAGTGGCTAAAGGCACTTGCTTGTAAGGGCTGAAGACCTGGGTTAGGTTACCCAGTACCCACATAGAGCCAAATGCACAAAGTAGTGCATGCATCTGGATTTTGTTTGCAGTAGCGGGAGACCCTGGTGTGCCTGTACTCTCTGTCTCTCTCTGAAAAAAAAAAAAAAAAAACATATATATATATATATATATATATATATACACACACACACACACACACACACACACGAAAACTGAGGTTATTCCACATCTGCCCTATAGACAGATTTTGTTTGGTCCATGCCAAAAATTGAGGTAGTTGTCAATAGGAGATTTTTACATAAAAACCCAGACTTCTGGTTTTACTTCCAAAATTAGAAGCTTTAGCTGGGCATGGTGGTTGAAGCCTGAAATCTCAGCACTTTGGAGGTAGAGCTAGGAGGCTCAGGAGTTTGAGGCTGCTTGGGCTCTATGAGACCCTGTCTCCCCACCCTCACCCCCCCCCAGTCCTGCCAAAGTTGAAAACTTGAATCCTGTATTCTCCAGGGGCAAGTATTGCAGATGAGGCATGTGCTACCCACTGTCTCCTGCCAGCCTGCTTCATGTGCTTACATAATCTTTCTGGTCCCAAAGGCATCTGAGTTTGCAACCTTGTCCTTAAGGCAGGAAATGCTGTCTTTCCTGCTTGGTGGTGTGCTGCCTGCTTCTCTCCTATGGCTCTTTGAGGGCAATGGGGGTGTGCTTAGGCTCAGGATTGTACACACTGCAGGAGCATAATAAGAGATTCCTGTGGGAAGGAAGGTGTGGCAGGGGTGTGTCCCTGTTTGTTGTAAAGGGATCACATGGTGGCCAGTTCTGGATCAGTCTGCCTTCTGACCCTTGAATCTGCCCCTGACGGTGGAGTGAAGAGTCCTGTCCCCATACTAGACAGGTCCAGAAGGTTTCATGTTCACCTCAGGCAGCAGCAGCAGCAGCATCTCAGGAGAGGGGTACATTAAGAGAGACATGGTTGGATCCAGAGGGGGCAGATGCTGGAAACCTGGGACTCAGTGGGCAAGTGCTGAACTCTGCTGTCAGGCTCCACAGGGAGGGCCTGGCCTGAGTGAGGCCCTCTACTGTGTGGTCTTGTAGCACACAGGCTTAAGACATTAAGTGTAAGCCTGAACAAACCATGTAATTTATTTATTTATTTATTTGAGAGAGAGAGAGGTGCAGAGAGAACATGAACAGGCATGTCAGGGCCTCCAGGCACTGCAAACTAACTCCAGATGCATGTGCTACCTTGTACATCTGGCTTACATGAGTCCTAGGGAATTGAACCTGGGTTCTTTGGCAAGCACCTTAACCACTAAGCCATCTCTCCAGACCTGAACAAACCATTTATAACTGGGTAAACTAAGGTACATAGAGGGAGGAGACTCTGCTAATATTGGCCATGTGTATGTGAGAATCTGGGGTAGGATTGCAGTTCTTCTGACTGGGAACAATGCCACTCTCCTCTGCCCCATCCTCCCTCCACAGTGGCAGTTCATCCAGCTGGGACAATCATCTGATTGTCTATGGGGAGATGGAGGCTGGGGCCTGGAAGACAGTGTGATCATAGCACCCTGCAGGCATGAGACTGGTTGGGTGTGTGAGTGACCTGTTGAACATTTTCCTTTGTAATGTCTCCAATGGGCCAACTGTCTTTGTGCCCTTTCTCCTAATAAAAAAACTTCTTCTGATAGTCCTGCTGCTGACAGAAGGGAAAGAGCAGGTGAGGCCGCAGCCTTCTCCTCCTCCTGCCTTCCCCTGCTGGGGTGGGAGGTCAGGGTGGCTGTGGTGGGCTAGGATGGAGGCCAGCAGCAGCTCCATCCATGTTCCCTCTGGCAGCCTAAGTTTCAGGACAGAGGTTCTACCCAGGGCCCAAGAGGACAATGTATTAGGCAGGGAGAGATGGAAAGATATGTCCATCTGTCCAACTGGTCATCAATGGGGATTTAGTCTCAAGGGTTTAGCTGGCTCAGGGTTGGACCATTCTCTAGGGACCAGAAACCAAAGGCATGTCTGATTGAGGAAGGTAATAGTCACATTCAACATATTTTTGGGAAACATTTGCTTTTTTCCCAGACCTTTTTCTAAGAACTGTGACATAGTAGGGCATAAAATAGGCCAAGTTACTGATTTGGTCTTGGGGCTGTGTTGCAGTCAGGTTTACATTGCTAATAGAAATCATCCATCCAAGAGCAGCTTGTAGGGGAAAAAAAGGTTTATTTTGGCTTACAGACTCTAGGGGAAGCTCCGTGATGGCAGGGGAGAATGATGGCATGAGCCGAGGGTGGACATCACCCCCTGGCCAACATCAGGTGGACAACAGGAATAGGAGAGTGTACCAAACACTGGAAGGGGACACTGGTTATAATATCCATAAGCCTGTCCCCAACAATACACTGCCTCCAAGAGACGTTAATTCCCAAATCTCCATCAGCTGGGAACCTAGCATTCAGAACACCCAAGTTTATGGGGGACACCTGAATCAAACCACCACAGGCTGTCATACCATACCACCAGTGGAGTAGAACCATGTTTGTGCCAAGTAACAAGAAATGAATGTCTGGGAAGGGAGTAAAGGAGACTTAGGGATGGCAGATGTAACTGGAGGGCCTGGTTATGCCACAGGAAGTAGACAGAGTACCTGAGAAAGTGTGAGGAGGAGGGTGGCAGGTAGAGCGAGCATCACATCAAGGCTGCAGGCAGAACTCAGGAAGACGAATGAAGAAGGGCTTGGACTTTGGAGAGAGGGCTTTGCTGTTTAAGTCTAAGTGAAGGGGAAGCTGCTGGAAGCTTGAGGCCGAGGACTGACCTGCTTTTCTCTACATGCATAAGGGTTGTGGACACCACATGGAGAAGAAACAGAATGGTGGTGGGGAGAGGGGTATGAGATGAAGTGCTGGAAGTGGTCACAGCCACCAGACTAGAGAGGGCAGAGATTCAGTGGTAGGAGGGAGGGTGAGCACACAGGAGTAGTCTCTGGATTTAGTTTGCAGGATGAGGTGATGGATTTTCTGAGGGATTAGATGGGGGTGGTGTGAAGAGAATGTTGCTGGTAGGAGAAACTGAAAGGACAGTATTGCCATTTACTGCGACAGGGAAGGCTGAGGAGAGAAATGATAGCTTCTGGTCAGCTGTGTTGGGTCAGGGGCAAGCTGGTGGTAGGTCCCATAGGCTGTTCATGCTGTTGGATGTGAGGTGTGCCTGCAGGATGCCTCCCAGCTCGGAGAGTCTGTTCAGTGAGAACATAGGTCTCCAATGTTCCCCAGTGGGAACACTGAGAAAATGCATAGCACAGAGGCTATGTATCTGGACTTGGAATCAGGTGAGCATAAGAGTGAATTCTTCCTCTGTTGCTTGGTAATGAGATTCTGGGCAAATGACAACCTCTCTGAGCCTCTATTTCTCATCTATAAAAATGGGCCAGAGCTTAGCAGTTAAGGTGCTTGCCTGTGAAGCCTAAGGACCCAGGTTCAATTCCCTAGTGCCCAAGTATGCCAGATGCACAAGGGGACGCATGCATCTGGAGTTTGTTTATAGTGGCTAGAGGTCCTGGTGCACCTGTCCTCTCTCTGTCCCTCTGCCTTCCTCCTCCCTTTCTAGCTCTCAAATAAATGTATAAAATACTTTAAAAAGTCTTAAAAAAATTTAAAAAGAGCCAATTGTAATATATGTTTTTTATTTATTATTTTTTCTTATTTATATTTATTTTTTGTTAGAGAGAGAGTGTAAGGGGAGGCAGATAGAGAGAATTGGCACACCCCACTGTAAACAAATTCCAGATGCATGTGCCACCTTGTGTATCTGGCTTATGTGGGTCCTGAGGAATCAAACCTGGGTCCTTTGGCTTTACAGGCAAGCACCTTAACTGCTAAGCCATCTCTCTAGCCCCTGTAGTATATATTTCACAGGGTTACTTTAAAAAATATTTTTATTAACTTGCAAGCAGAGAGAGATAGAAGAGACAAAGAGAACATCCAGCCACTGCAAAAAATTCCAGATGCTCCAAATGTATGTGCTACTTGTGTATCTGACTTATGTGAGCACTGGGTCCTTAGGCTTCTCAGGCAAGTGCTTTAACAACTAAGCAATTTCTCCAGCACCCAGAGTTACTTAAAAAATTATTTGTTTAAGATGTGTGTGAGTGATAAAGAGGCAGACAGAGAGAGAGAGAGAGTATGTGCATGCCAGGACCTACTGCCAGTGCAAATGAACTCCAGACGCATGTGCCATTTTGTGCATCTGGCATACATGGGTACTGGGGAATTGAACCTGGGGCATCAGGCTTTGCTAGCAAGCACTTTTAACTGTTGAGCCTTTTCTCCAGCCTCCACAGGGTTAATATTGAGCTTAATGAGAAATGTGCAAAAAACAGTTAGCCAAGGCCTGGCACATACCATATCTAGTTAGTAGAGGCTGGTAGCAGCAATGACCTTGTGGTCTATCAGGTTAAGAAGCTTTACCTAGTAGGTGGTGAGAGCCATGGACTTTTTCTTTTTTTTTTGAACAAATATTTTTTTTCTCAATTTTTATTAACATTTTCCATGATTATAAAAAATATCCCATGGTAATACCCTCCCTCCCCCCACTTTCCCCTTTGAAATTCCATTCTCCATCATATCCCCTCCCCATCTCAATCAGTCTCTCTTTTATTTTGATGTCATGATCTTTTCCTCCTTTTATGATGGTCTTGTGTAGGTAGTGTCAGGCACTGTGAGGTCATGGATATCCAGGCCATTTTATGTCTGGACGGAGCACGTTGTAAGGAGTCCTACCCTTCCTTTGGCTCATACATTCTTTCTGCCACCTCTTCTGCATTAGACCCTGAGCCTTGGAAGGTGTGATCGAAATGTTACTCAGTACTCCAGTCACTTCTTTCCAGCACTATGATACCTTCTGAGTCATCCCAAGGTCACTGCCATCTGAAAAGAGAAGATTCTCTACCCAAAGTGAGAGTAGCATTAATATAAGGGTATAAATATTAAGAGAAGTGCTTACTGGGCAGTTTGATAAGCATAGTATATACATTTTTCCAGGCATCAGCAGATGTTACACCCCTAGTGCTCATGACTACCCCTTTGAGCAAATATTTTTTAACGGGTATATTTTACAAACACATTGGAGGGTCATGCAATGCTGCTGGTATTGGATGCAATCCTGGGCCACAAATCTACACACTCCTTTGCAACTGGTCCTGTTATGGCAGAACCTTTCATCTCGCTTTTATTGTCTACAATGACCCGTGCATTATCTTCATAATAGAAGAAATACCCCATCTTTTTTTCGGTGTGATATTCATTGTCGAATCACCACTGCTGGATGGACCTTTTTTCTTAACTCTAGTTTTCCCTTCTTTTTTTTTTTTTGGTTTTTCGAGGTAGTGTCTCATTCTAGCCCAGGCTGACCTGGAATTCACTAAGGAGTCTCAGGGTGGCCTCGAACTCACGGCAATCCACCTACCTCTGCCTCCCGAGTGCTGTACGCCACCACGCCCGGCTAGTTTTCCCTTCTTGACTGTGGCCATCACCATGTCACCCACACCAGCAGCAGGAAGTCTGTTCAGGTGTCCTTTGATCCCCTTCACAGAGATGATATACAGATTTTTGGCTCCTGTGATGTCCGCACAGTTGATCACAGCTCCCACTGGGAGACCCAGGGAAATCTGGAATTTTGCACTGGAGGACCCACCACATCCTCGTGTGGACATCTTAAACTCCCAGAAAGAGTCCGCCATGGACATTTTTGAGCAGGAGCATGTTTATATATGGTTCTATGGGGCTTTCGTGGGTGCTGAGATCTAGGAAAGTGGGGGCTCTGGAGATATTCCAGGGACTTTCCTTGGCAGCTGGGCAAATTAAGATCTAGACAGAGCAAGGCACTTGATCCACAAGTCTCACAAGACTTCCCCTTTGTGTCCGTTTTCTCCTTATGATTTCATGTTCTATCTGAATGACTCTTCTACCTTCAGAGTAAGAACAGGCTTGGCCCTAGTGGACCTAAGCCAAGGGTCTTTGTTGACTTGCGTGGTAACCTCTATCTTATATAGGTCTCGGGGAGGAAGTTGGTCATCTTCCTGTTTCTCACAGGACTCCTTGTGTGCCTCCAAGTGGTTGGCCTTTGGGAAATGTGTATGAGGGGCTTGGAGGGGTAGGTAACGTTGTGGAACTTAATGGGGCATATAAAGTTCTTGAGCTGGGTGTAATGTCTAGGTCTGTAGTTTTATCTGCTTTAGATGCCAAGACAAGAAGATTGCTTGGTCTGGGAGTTTGAGACCAGTGTGGGTGCCATAGTAACAGAGCAAGACAATGCTTCAAGAAAAATTAAAACAACAAAAATGGGTAACAGGAATTGGGCCTGGTGGTGTACACCTGTAATCCTAGTATTCAAGGGACAGACAAGATCACCAAATGTTGAGGCATTGTCTCCCTAAGGCCAACCAGCCTCAAACTTTCTCTTGGTGGAAGAGGAAGATGGGGTGGAAAGACTGTAACAGCCAATGAATGAGGGGAGTACTATGAAATACTGATTTCTAGATTGGACATGCCACTGTAATCATAAACACACAGCTGTGACACCTGCACCAGACCGTAAGGAAAAAAGAAAGGTGTGAAAGTAGGAGGAGCTGTTTGGGAAAAGAAAGGGGGTTAGCAGGAGTAGGATAAGAGATGCTAATAAGGCTGAACATGATCACAATATAGTATATACAAGTATGAAGTTTTAAAAAAAATAAAATATAAATTAATATTCAAAAACCAGAAAGCAAAGCCAAACATAGTGACACACACCTATAATGCTAGCATTTAGGAGGTTAAGGCAGGGGGTTCTGGAGTTCAGTATCATCCTGAGGGTACCTAACCAGACTAGCCATGACTACATGAGACCCTGTCAAGAAAACAAAACAAAACAGGAAGTTGGGTGAGGTGGTGCACGCCTTTAATCCCAGTACTCTGGAGGCAGAGGTAAGAGAATCACTATAAGTTCCAGGCCACCCTGAGCCTATATGGTGAATTCCAGGTCAGCCTGGGCTAGAGTGAAACCCTACCTGGAAAACAAAAAAAACAGAACAAACAAACAAACAAACAAACAAACAAAAAAAAAACACCAGGAGGGGAGGGCCATGAACCTGGTTAGGCTGGAGTGGCATTCCTCTAGGCACTTGGGCTTTGGTTCCTGGTCTGGGTCCAGGCTGGGTGGTGTGGGCTCCAGGGCTCCAGCCATGGAGAGGTTGACAATGAATGGAATGTGACCCCCTAAGGACCCACACTTCACTGGTCCTGGCATGCCAGCAGAGCCCTGTGTTTCTGTGAGCCTTTCTCTAGCAGTTGAACTGTGCCAGGACAACCCAAGACATTTCAGAGTCCCTGGGGCTTGTAGCTAGGGTCACTGGGCACTGCTTGTTTTCCTAGGGTCCAAGGATCTTTAGGAATGGTGAGGCCTCTGGAAATATTCAAGGGACTTCTCTTAACACTTGGGTAAATTGAGGTCCAGAGCAAGCAAGTACTTGACCAAAATCTCACAAGGCTTTTCCCTCATGTTTGTCACCTCTTTCTGTTCCCATGTCCTTTGCTCAGACTTCTGGCCTAATGCCCAGACAGTTGTTTATACCATTTTCCCTCTCATGGCTCCCCACAAGCTTTACTTGTCCTCCTGTTATCATCTTGCCTTGCCCTGCCAGCTACACACACTACTTGATGTGTCTGAGTTTTTGACTCCTGCTTGGGATGGAGCCTCCCAGACAAACTTGAACACACAGGTATAGGCTTCAGGGTCTGGAGCCATTTCGCCTGGGTTTAGATGCCAGTTCTGTTCCTTTGTAGCATGGTGAACCTGGGCATGACAGCCCCCTTCCAAAGCCTTGGCATCCAATCTATGTAGTAATGGCATGTAGGGCACTTGCTCATGCCGGTGTCAGGACAGTCAATTGATAATACGTGATGTGCTGACATGGTGTAAGCTCTTGTATGTGTTCACTTTCATGAAGGCCCACTGGCTGATCATCTTGGCACGCTGAGCCTGTGGAATAGACCCAGCCCTGCACAGGGGGAGAGAGCATCATTCAACATCATCTCCCTTGGGCTTTTGGGCAAATCATTTATGCTTCGGGAACCCAACTTCCCTTATCTGAGAATGGAGAAGAAATCCCTATTGGCCTTTCTAAAGCTGTCAGGTGATGCCAAGAGGAAGTTTTGCATGTGTATTCCAGTTAAAAAATGGCAGGTAGAGTCGGGCGTTGTGGTACATGCCTTTGATCCGAGCATTTGGGAAGCTGAGGTAGGAGAATCACCATGAGCTTGAGGCCATTCTGAGACTACATAGTGAATTCCAGGCCAGCCTGGGCTAGAGTGAGACACTACCTCAAAAAAAACAAAAATCAGGGCTGGAGAGATGGCTTAGTGGTTAAGCGCTTGCCGGTGAAGCCTAAGGACCCCGGTTCGAGGCTCAATTCCCCAGGACCCACGTTAGCCAGATGCACAAGGGGGCGCACGCATCTGGAGTTCGTTTACAGAGGCTGGAAGCTCTGGCGCGCCCATTCTCTCTCTCTCTCTCTCTCTCTGCCTCCTTCTCTCCGTCGCTCTCAAATAAATAAATAAACAAACAAAAAAATTAAAAAAAAATCAAATTAAAAATGGCAGGTGGGCTTTCCTTCTTCTGGCCTTCTTCATGACACAGGTGCATGTATTTTTTTTTATCTATCTTTCTACCTCAGCCTCCTATTGTTTGTTCATATATATACCTTCCATTTCTCTCTTGTCTCTTCCCATTCTTCCTATTTCTTGCTCTCTGCCCCTTCCTCACTTCCCAGCTCTTACCTGCTGCTCCCCCACCACTGACCCACCTTATGCTGCCCCTATCATGCTGTAGATCCCCTCCTGTTTTTCTCTGAAGCAGTGCTTCCCGGAGCCACAGCCTATTCTCTGGCTCCTCATCTCCCTCTTTGTCACTTAGTCTAAAGACTCCCCCTCCAAGCTGGTTTTACTTTTTTTTTTCTTTTCAATTTTTTTTTTATTAACAACTTCCATGATTATAAAAAATATCCCATGGTAATACCCTCCCTCCCTCCACTTTCACCTTTGAAACTCTATTATCCATCATATCCCTTCCCTGTCTCAATCAGTCTGTCTTTCATTTTGATGTCATGATCTTTTCCTCCTATTATGATGGTCTTGTGTAGGTAGTGTCAGGCACTGTGAGGTCATGGATATCCAGGCCATTTTATGTCTGGAGGGAGCACGTTGTAAGGAGTCCTACCCTTCCTTTGGCTCTTACATTCTTTCTGCCACCTCTTCCGCAATAGACCCTGAGCCTTGGAAGGTGTGATAGAGATATTGCAATACTGAGCACTCCTGTCACTTCTTTCCAGCACCATGATGCCTTCTGAGTCATCCCAAGGTCACTGCCATATGAAAAGAGAAGATTCTTTACCAAAAGTGAGAGTAGCATTAATATATGGGTATGAACATTAAGAGAAGTGCTTACTGGGCAGTTTGATAAGCATAGTATATACATTTTTCCAGACAACAGCAGATGTTACACCCCTAGGGCTCATGACTACCCCTGTTGTAAGTTTTCAGCATCATGGATGTATTCCCTCCCATGGAGGGGTCCCCCAGTCCAATTAGAGGGCAGTTGGTTTCCACCATGACAGATGTGCCACTATTACACCCGTTGGCTTATTTGGCCTGGCTGGCCAAATCTAAGGCTTGCAGTGTCCACTGTTGAGTATCTTCACTGGCGATTTCTCTTTCTCCTATTGAACTGCATGCATAATGGCTTCTTCCAGCTTTATGTCAGCTGGTCTACATAGAGGAGGTTATCAGCTCAGTTCCAGCAGGATTTCTCAGTGGCCTTGCAGCCCAAGCAAGTGGAGTCTTCAGCAATAGGGTCTTGCCATCTATTCCTGGTGGGAAACCAAGGGCCTCGGCAATGGCTTATAATGTTTTGGGGGCATCAGGGACCTCCCTGGCCAACAACTCACTGGAGGTAACCCATCCCTGGCACTGAAAAATTTCTAGCAACAATCTATGGCTCCTGAGTGTTCCATTGTCCAAAAAAGTAGGTTTCCATATGATATATTTATATCCTCTTAGATTTTGATTAGCCCTCCCTCCACCTTTCCTTTACTCAGTCTCTTCCCCTGACCTCACTTGGGGCCTTTCACCCCTGCTAATCTATTCTTCTGCTTACATATTACTGCCCCTGGGCCTGAGCCTCTGCCATTTGCAAGGTGCCTTTTGCTTTCCTTTGGTGTCCTTTAGGTGGACTCTGCCAAGAAGCCATTCCAGAGGGGCCTACGCTTTTCCAGCCCTCTGTGTAACAGGTTGAGTTGCTTACTGTCTCTGGGCCTTGGCTCTTTAAGACCCGTTTTAGATCAGTATTTGGACACCTACACAGACTGACACCTTCCATACTTCTGCCAATTACCTTTCTTCCTCATCTGCAGGGCAGGGCAATGGAAAGGGCCTATCAGCTTAGCTGGAGTGGGTCAGGAGCCAAAAGCCAATGTCATGGACACTTTGACTGCCAGCTGCTACTAAGAGGGAATATTAGTCTTCTTCTCAGGACGGGCAGAGAAACTAAATCTGGGAGGGGTGGTCACCTGGGAAGTCCGGCAGAGCTGGAATCCAGTTATCCTTGTTGCCAGCAAGTGCTTCTACTGCTCCTGGCTGCCACCTTTCCTAAGAGGGAACAGAGAAGCCACTGCATGAGGATCAGGCCCATGCTTCCCTCTTTAGTATGGAGGGCATCTACTGGTAGTTTCTGCTAGCTGTGGGGACCCTTGGAATTGGGCAGACTTGGAGAGATTGCCTCTTTCTGAGGTCCTAGAGTCAGGGCTGGCTGGCCTTCAAGGGAGCTGGTGAGGAGGCAGAAAGCTTCTGGGAACTGGCTTGGTGGCTCAGGGTGCCCTAGAGCCACCTCCCTCCCTCCAAGGAGGGGACTAAAGAGACAGTAATGACATTTGTCCGGCCTCTGGGATTAGGTGTAGCCATGTGAAGTGAGGAGTATGGAGCTGTTGAAAGGCCACAGCCAAGTGCAGAGAAATTGAGCAGCCACCTGCCTGGATTCTTGGAGATATATGGTGGGTCCTGCATTCTCACCCTGGCTCCCCTGTCTGTGCTGGCCTCCCTGGACCCTTTTGCCACTGTCTTCAGTCTCCTGCCATGTCCGGTCTTAGTGTGTGCAGCGGGTGGGGGGGGGATGAGTGTACAGTAGGCCCCTGAGTCTGACATAGGGTTCTGTCTACATTCAAGAGTAGAAGCAGGTTCTGCAAGTGTGCCAACACCTGGCAGAGTTGTTGAGGGAGGAGGAGAAGATAGGAGAAAGAGGAGAGGCAGGTTGTGTGATGTAAAGGAAGGGCTCAGTTTCTCCTGCAGTTTTCCAGGACATCTGTTTGAGTTCATAACTGTTTCTGAGGCCAACAAGATCAGGAGGAGAAGATTTACTCCAGAGCCACAGCAACCCTGAAATGGTGAGCCCAAGGGCACTCAGCTATCATGTGTGTGGCTGCGGGTGTGTCTAGGTCATGAGAGCCAGGGTGTGCTAAAGATGAGGTACTCTGGAGTTTCCAAGTCTTAACTTGGCTTTTGGAAGGGGCTGATCACAACCATCCTGAATTTGTGGGCTTGGGGAGCATCTCCTAGCCACTGTCATTAGCCTCTTAAAAACTTCTGTGATCCATAGAAACTTCTGCTCTGGTGCACATGTCTTGCCATATTCTGCAGTTGGGGAACCAAGATCAGAAAGGAAAAGCTTCTGCCCGCCCCCCCCCATTTTTCTGCTTCCTGCCTGCATGCTGCCCTCAGCTCCTGATCTCCTGGCTGTATAGGGGAGCCCAGGGTGCTGATGTGAATTACACACAGAGGCATGTGCCTATGCCTCAGAACCTCAGGGGAGGTCTAGCAGCTTGGAGTGGACATGTAGGAGGTGGGCAGCACTTCCTACTTTCCTGTAGGGTGACAGATTGGAGAAGTTCAAGGCCTGGGTTAATTTTCACTCACTCCATTGGAAACAAATGACTGGTAAATGAGACAGTGATTGGGATGTGCTGGGTATAGCACCTGGCACTAACCAACCCAGAAGGCTTACTGGTCACCATTGTCCTTGGTGTGGTTATGCTGTCCAAGATAGCCTGCTTTGACCTACATCCCTTCCTCCTCCTCTTCCTTAGCATGAGACTGCTGACTGAGGCATATACCCAGTCCACATTTCTCAGTGGAGACCTTAAAGTGGTGGAAAAGAGGAGTTCCTCTGGCCAAGGTCCCACCTTTCCAGAGGCCTAGTGCCCTTTTGGCCAATCAAGCTTTCTGGGAGTGAAGCTCCCCTTGCTAGAGAAGTTAGGCCTGCAGCTCTGGGTTTATCTCCTGCAGGAGCCACCTCCTGGATCTAGACCTGGCTGAAGAATGGCATGGCAAAAATGCTGGGCAGGGGACCCTTCAGGGGTTATGAACAGGGCTCTATGGTGGACTTGGAGAGGCCATTCCAGTTCCACTTCCATTCAGCTATGTGACTTTAAGCCAGTTACTTGCTGTTGCAGTAAGGTTCACATTGCTGGCAGAAAACACACAACCAAGAGCAGCTTGTGGGAAAAGAGGGTTTATTTTGGCTTACAAGGGGAAGCTCAATTACAGCAGGGGAAAATGAGGACATGAGCAGAAGGTGGATATCACCTCCTGGCTAATGTCAGATGGACAACAGCAACAGGAGAGTGTGCCAAACACTGACAAAGGGAAGCTGACTGTAACACCCATAAGCCTGTCCCCCACAATGCACTGCGTCCAGGAGGCTTCAGTTGTCAATTGCCGCCAGCTGGGGACCTAAGCATTCAGAACACATACGTTTATAGGGGACACCTGAATCAAACCACCACACTTGTCTTCTCTGAATCTCAGCTTTCCTTGTCTGTGAAATGCACATGCAGAACCCCACTTCTCAGGGTGAATATCAAGTGTGGTGACAGGCAGGAGTTCCCTCAAGGTTGGAGGCTGTCAACAAGGGAGGTTATGATATTTGTAAAGAAATACTCTTTTCTTTTTCAATGTCTGTGATCAGAAGCTAACAAAAATTTGAAATGGATTTGACTGTTGTAGGCAGATTTGTCCGGTTGGCAGAGAGAACCCTCTTTTGGGAAGCTATCCTTGGAATGCAGCTAGTCCTACCCTGCCTTGTTCTCCATAGAACCCTTCCCCCAGCCATTTGTTTGCTTGGTAAACCTTAAGTCAGAGCTGGCACAAAGATAAACTCAAGTCAGGCCCTGCTGGATCCAATGCAGATTCTCCACGTGTGTGGGCTATCTGTTCCTGAAGTTCTCTCATACCTTTCCTTGTCTGCCAGGGAACCCAGGACAGAAACCCAAGCTGATCAGCAGAGGTGAACAGCACTTTGGTGTGCTTGCTGAGGGAAGAAGGGTTGGTTAGTGGGACTGCTTCCAAGGAGGATCCTTGGATGTTAAAACAGAACAAATGCAGAAAGCAAACCACGGAAGGGAGCAGAGAAGGATTGTTGCAGGGCTCCTGATTAGCACCAGCCACCTCAAGTAAACAGAGGGGCCATGGTGTTGAGGAAGAGCCCAGCCCAGGCTTGGGGTTGAGTTTCCCCAGTGAGTTTCCTCAGGCTGAGGGCCTCTGTTCCTCATCTGGGCAATGGGGGAATAGAAACCAGGATGCTATGGGAGGGTGATAATAGTACAGGATGCAGCCAAGTGGTATTTAGGAAAGTCTGTAATTAATGCAGTTAGCTTGGAGACTTCTGCAGACTCTGAAAGGGGAATGTAATTGACAAGGGCTCCAGGCTCCTGAGCATCTGAAGTAGAAGGCTTTGAGGAACCAGAGGGCATGAGGGAGAAGCCCAGGAGCACTCATCAAGGGCTTTTGAAACCCACAATGGGCAGAGTCCAACCTCCAACTGGCACTGGCCTGCAAGGAGGATGGGGAGGAGTTTAATGGATCAGAAAAGGGGTTAAGGTAGGTGGGAGCAGGCCTAGGCAGTGCAATGCCTGGTTCCCTTCCCTTTACTCACTGCAAAGTGTACTGTTCTCCCAGTGGCTCTATGACACCAAGCTAAACTGCCTACAATCACTTATTAGTAGTTGTGGTCCTGGTGGTAGTGGGGTGACTGACAGGCAGGAGCTTGGCAGCACTGCAGAGATCTTGGGGGATGGGGCACCAGGAATTCCAGCAGAGGATGGGATTTGCTCTTAGCATCTCTGGCGTGGAATTGCGCTGGAGAGACTCCTGCACAGCTGGGAAGCAAATGCAGAGGAGGATTTTCTTTGCTGCTTCGGCAGTGGTGGGTGGGGCAGGCTGAGGCAGGATGGCTGGTGGAGCTTGGCTGGCGGCTATGGGGTGGGACTAGGTGGTGGGTGGTGGTGTGACTGCTGGGGGTGTGGCAGGCTGGGAGATGCTGGGCCAGCTGTGGGGAGTGGCTCTGGGTACTTGGGGGACTAGTGCCTGCGTCTGGAGCCTCTACTACACTGTCTGATGAGGTCCTTGGCCAAGCTGCACTATTTCACTCTGAAGCTGCCTGCAGGGCTCTTCCCTCACTGAGCTCTTAGCTTCCACTGTCTGTGTAGCCTTAGTGCCTCTGGTGACACCTTTCGGTATGTGAGTTTGCTTCTGTGTTTCTGAGCACAGAAGCTAGGAGTGTGTGCATGGGAAGAAGGGCATCATCAGGAATGTATAGGCTGGAAATAAAATTTGCATTGGGTGAGGACTCCAGGCCGTGGGGACCTTCCCCCACCCACCTTGTAGCAACAGCACACCAGAGACCAAAGACCTGAAGCTGTGGAACACCACTGCTCTTCAGTGCCTGGCATCTCATGGTGCTCGACAGATACCGAGCCCCAGAACTTTCTTCAGTAAACAAGGTCATAAGGTGCTTTCTGAAATGCATCATATAGGTGTATAGGTGTATAGGCTGATAAGATTGGTAAAAATAGCACTGGTAAAAATAAAATCTAAAGTATACCTTATTCAGCAATCACAGGAAAGTTAAGTCATGTTATGGAAACATGGTTCATAATCTTGTTTGTGAGAGTTTCTCTCCTTTGGTTTTTAAAAATATTTTTATTTTTATTTATTTGACAGAGAGAAAGGGGGAGAAAGAGAGAGAGGGAGAGAATGGGTGCACCAGGGCCTCCAGCCACTGCAAATGAACATGCGCCACCTTGTGCATCTGGCTAATGTGGGTCCTGGGGAATCGAACCTGGGTCCTTCGGCTTTGCAGGCAAATGCCTTAACCGCTAAGCCATCCCTCCAGCCCTCTCCTTTGGTTTTTAAGAGAAGGTCTCAAGCTGGGCATGGTGGCTCAACACTGATAATCACAGCAGTTGGGAGGCTGAGGTAAGCCAGTCTGGGCTACATAGTAGTTCTAGTTAAGCCTGGGTTAGAGTGAGACCCTGCTTTTTAAAAAATAAAAACAGTCAAGATCTCATCCAGTAGCCTAAACTGACCTCAAATTCTTGGCAGTCCTCCTCCTTCAGCCTCCCTAGGACTGAGATTACAGATGTGAGCCACCATGCCTAGCTACCCTTGAGATAGAAAAGGGAAACTGAAACAAAACAAAAAAGCCAAAAGCCACCAGCCAGGTATGGTGGCAGTAGGAGTTAGGAGGAAAGACATGAGTTAGAGGCTAGCCTGGGACTACAGAGTGAGTTCTAGGTTAGCCTGGGCTAGAGTGAGACCCCTCACCTCAAAACAAAGCAAAAAATAAGAAGGAAAAAGAAAAAGGGGGAAACTGAGACACAGAGAAGTTGAGAGATTTGTAGAAAGGTCACAAGCCTGGTAAATAATGAAGCCAAGATTCCAGTGCAGAATGCTGGCTTTAGTCTGAGCCTCTGATTGTGGCTAATGACCACTACAGTGTTGTTCTTTGGAGTTGTTTTGGTGAAGGAGGGTAAGCATGCAGCCCTTCTCAGGGCCTTCTGTCATGCTGTGGGTGCTAAGTACCCACAAGCTGGACTGTTGGATATACCTTACCCTCAAAAGCACACTTGTATGGCTGGGTGTGGTGGCTCATGTCTTTAATCCCAGCACCCAGGACGCAGAGGTGGGAGGATCACCATGAGTTCGAGGCCAGAGTGAGACCCTACATCAAAAAACCAAACCAAAAGCACACTTGCTCATTCTCTGCCTGTTGTAAGGGAACTCTTGGTCTCACTCTACCCATTCATCCAGGGCCCAAGCACTTGCTACCTTTCTCCCAACGCTCTGTCTGGATACCTTAGACTATAAGAAGTTCCCCTTTCTCTTATGGGCTTTGGGGAGAATTGTGGGGACCACAGCACTTTGAGGTAAAAAGATAGGGTGGTGAGTGACATTAAACTCTAGAGCAGTGGCCACTGTTACCCTCGTATCTCCCAAAAGTGTGGTGTTGCCATAGCATCTCCATGATGACCAGAGCATCTCATTCCTTATCTCCAGCACCTTGTCAGTTAAAGCTGAGTCAAGGACTGGGAGAATGTGATGGGAGCCTGGCTGAGGGTTGGAGGCTTCCATGGCTGTTGTCCTACTCAAGCTGCCTAGCCAAGAGTCCCTGCAGGCTCCAGAGCACTCCTTTACATGGGTACTGGGAAATTTAAAGTCAGGAAGAAAGCTGTTTGAATAATGATTTAATCGTTTCCTTATAACTGGCAAGTTATTTTACCTTGGAGCTGTCCTTTGCTTATCTGTAGGTTAGGAATTAGAACCACTACTCATTCATATCCCAAGACCTCAGTAAGAATCTGACTCTAGGGAAAGTGGGAACTTACATACTGACTTGGTCCTGATCCCTTTCTGGGGAGAAAGAAGAAGGCAAAGGTTATTCATGGCCTCAGTGCCAGGTGCTGGTTAGAGCCTCACCTAATGGTGACTGGAGAGGACATGTGTTCATTGTCTCTGGAATATGTCCTTTTTTATTTTTATCTTAGGTTTGTCGAGGTAGGGTCTCACTCTAGACCAGACTTACCTCGAATTCACTATGTAGTCTCAGGGTGGCCTTGACCTCATGGTGATCTCCTACCTTTGCCTCTCAAGTGCTGGGATTAAAAGCGTGTGCCACCACGCCTGGCTTCTATGTCCTTTTTTAAAGAGTTAGGGGTTAGAGAGATGACTTAGCGCTTCAGGCCCTTGCCTACAAAGCCTAACAACCTGAGTTCAAGTCCCCAGTACCCACATAAATCCAGATACACAGAGTGGTACATGTGTCTGGAGTTCATTTGCAGCAGCTAGAGGCCCTGGCTTGCCCGTTCTCTCTGTCTCTTTACTCTCTTATCTCTCTGTGCTTGCAAATAAATAAAGAAAGAAATATATTTTTTAAAAATACGGAGGACTGGAGAGATGGTTTAGCAGTTAAGACACTTGCCTGCAAAGCCTAAGGACTGGAGTTTGATTTCCCAGTCCCAGTAAACTCAGATGCACAAGGTGGCACATATGTCTAGAGTTTATTTGCAGTGGCTAGAGGCCCTGGTGTGTGCCCTTTCTCTCCCTCCCGCCCCCCCTCTCTGTTGAGTAAATAAGTAAGTAAATATTAAAAAAATAAGGCTGGGTATGGTGGCTCATGCCTTCAATCCCAGCACCTGGGAGGCAGCGGTAGGAGGATTGCCATGAGTTCGAGGCCACCCTGAGACTACATAGTGAATCCCAGGTCAGTCTGGGTTAGAGTGAGACCCTATCTCGAGAATAAATAAATAAAAAGAGGAGTTAGAAGGTCTGACTGTGAGGTGAAGCCTCCCTAATTAAAGAATGAAATGCACATTGCTCTGTTTGTCCCTGGGCCCTGCCTGGCTTTCAGCCTTGGCACTGAATGGCTGGGTGGAGCCTGAGGGATGGGCTAGAGGGAGCTTATTAGAAATGATGTCAGAGAGGCTGTGACATTGGAATTAGGATTGAGGACGTGTCTCAGGGGTCAGGGGAAGCATTCTTGGCAATGGGAACTTCTCCAGTGAAGACCTGACTGCCTGACCAACATGGAGAAAGGACTGGTGATTATGTTAGCAAGGTCCAGGGCAGTAGGGGGGCACTGAGGCTATTGTAGTCAGGTTCACATTGCTGGTAGAAATCACCCAACCAAAAGCAGCTTGTGGAAAAGAGAGGTTTATTTTGGCTTACAGGCTCAGGGAGGTGGGTGGGCTGGGAAGCTCTATGATGGCAGGGGAAAACGATGCCATGCGCAGAGGGTGGAAATCACCCCTGGCCCACATAAGGTGGGCAACAGCAACAGGAGAGTATTCCAAACACTGGCATGGTGAAACTGGCTGAAACACCCATAAGTCCACCCCCAACAATACACTGCCTCCAGGAGGTGCTAGTTCCCAAATCTCTATCAGCTGGGAACCTAGCATTCAGAACACCTAAGTTTATGGAGACACCTGACTCAAACCATCACATTCCACCCCTGGCCCCCATAAACTGATAACCATATATGATGTAAAATGCAGTACATTCACCCAACTTTAAAAGTCCCTATAGTTTTTATCAATTCCAATGATATTCATATGTCCCCATAGTCCAAGATCTTTTAACTGAGCCGTAATACCAAAAAATAACCTCAAAAAACCCATAATGGCACAGAATAAACATTCATACTGCAAAAGATGGCATTGGGCATAGTAAAGAAATACTCAAGCAAAACAAGAATTAAGCAGGGCAAACATCAAACTCTCTAGTTCCAAGTCCAAAAACTCTAGCCAGTGTCAAGTCTCCAAGTCCAACAATTCTAACCAGCGACAGGTCTCTGGAGTTCCAATTCCGCCCCTCCAGCTAGGCTACTCACAGTCCTGGAAAACCTCATCAGGGCTGGCAGCTTTCCTTAGCAACCATCTCGTGGTCCCAGCAGCTCCACTGGGTCTCCAGTGCAACCCACAGTTCATCCTCATGGCCCCCTGGGTCTCCATGCTGGCAGTCCTGCTTCATACTTGCCCATGACTGTTTCCAAAACACAAGACCATGTTGCAAACTCAATGACCCTCTCTTTCCTTCATTTCTTATACTTCACAGTACCAGGTAGGTTGACAGTTTATTAATCCAGGAGGAAATAAAACAGACCTTAAAGAACAGGACACTTCTTGAGCACTCAGGCCCCTTCAAAAGAGTCTACCTTCTTCCTGTTGCCCCAGTGCAGGTCAGCTAGCCCAATATCAAAGGTTGTAATCTCTCAATTGGAGTTGAATGGGCAGCAGTTCACCCAAAGATTTTTCATTCTGTGCCATATCCCTCTGCTCACATCAATCTGTTCTACGCAAAGCAACCCTGCACAAGTTCTTAGGACATGGGCATAACATCAAGCTCTTCACACAGACTGCTAGCCCAGTCCAAGCAAAGCTCTTTCTCACCCTCATAAGCCAAACCTCATAGTCCATAGTTCTTTCAGGTCTTTCAACTCTGACTAGAGTAGTATATCAAGCTGAATTTACAGCACTGCAAGGCATCTTTTAGGCCAAGATTTCAAATCCTCCCACATTCCTCTTGAAAATCAACTCCAAAAGGCCAAAGCCACACAGTCAGGTGTCTAACAGCAACCCCACTCCTCAGCACCACTTTACCGTTGCAGTCAGATTCACATTGCTGGTATATTCCAAGAGCAGCTTGTGGGAGAAAGAGGTTTATTTTGGCTTACAGGCTTGAGGGGAAGCTCCACGATGGCAGGGGAAAATGATGGCATGAGCAGAGGGTGGACATCACCCCCTGGCCCACATAAGTTGGACAACAGGAACAGGAGAGTGTTCCAAACATTGGCTTGGGGAAACTGGCTATAACACCCATAAGCCCACCCTCGACAATGTACTGCGTCTAGGAGGTGTTAGTTCCCAAATTTCCATCAGCTGGGAACCTAGCATTCAGAACACCTAAGTTTATGGGGGACACCTGGATCAAACCATCACAGAGGCCTCTGCCCCAGCTCACCTTGTGACCTTGGTAGTTCCAGAGGTATTAGAGCCCCCCACTGGTCTTTACCATCTGGTCCACGGGGACTTTTAAAAATATTTTATTATCATTATTATTTTTGGTTTTTTCGAGGTAGGGTCTCTCTCTAGCCCAGGCTGACCTGGAATTCACTATGGAGTCTCAGGGTGGCCTCGAACTCACGGCAATCCTCCTACCTCTGCTTCCCGAGTGCTGGGATTAAAGGCATGCTCCACCACGCCCGGCTGCAAATATTTTTATTTTACAGAGAAAGAAGGGGTGGGGGAGAGAATGGGCGTGCCAGGGCTTCTAGCCACTGTAAACGAACTCCAGATGCCTGTGCCCCCCTTGTGCATCTGGCCAGCATGGGTCCTGGGGAATATAACCTGGGTCCTTTGGCTTTGCAGGCAGACGTCTTAACCGCTAAGCCATCTCTCCAGCCCCACAGGGACTTTTTAATGTCAAGGGTGAGAAAAGCCTCCCATGATTGGCAGTGGGCCTCATGCGTGGGTGGCAAAGGAGGCTGTGCAGAGTCCCCTCACCAGCAAGCAGGGTGGTCAGAGTGTTGTTTCCAAGGCAGCTGGCCTTCCCCCTACCCCAGGGTATTTGGCCATCTGGGAATAGGGGTTAATTTGCTCTCTCTCTGGTCTAGGTTTTACTGTTTTTTTTTTTTTTTTTTTCCTTCTTCCTTCCCTCCCCTAGGCTGCTTTGGAGTGGTTCCTACACCGCCAGCTTAACCAGAAGTGGCCTAGATTTTGCCATGGCCTTATCCCTAGCCCCCTGGGCAAGTCCATGACCTCTAAAGATGGGGAGTATGGTAGTTTGCATGTATGTCTCCCATAGACTCTGGTATTTTCTTATTAAAGCTTATAACTTGAGTCTCCAGCTGCCTAGCTATAGAAGGTATCACTAAGGATAGATCCTGGGGTCCAGTCCAAAGGTATGTTTTTGGGCAGATCTGAATTCCAGCCCAAAGATATAAGAGAGCAGTCTAAGTTCTGGGGGTCCTGCTTGCTGCCAGGTTTGTGCTTGTTGCTTTTTGGTATTGTTGGCTGCTGCTGGTTTCTCTCTCTGCTTGCATTTATGAACGGGACCCAGCTTTTTCTGCCATTGGTGGAATTTTCCTGGAGCTCTAAGCTTAAAATAAATTCCTTTTCCCCACTAAACTGTGCCTGGCCTGCATGTTCATCCCAGGAACATGGAACTGTCTCCTACAGGGAGTCTTGTTCAAGGAGAAGACAGCAGCTTTGGGCTTGCCAAGGCCGCTCAGTACATTGGACGGGTTCTCTCCCCTCAGACTCTAGCTTTCTGTCTGAGAAATTAGCATTCACCTGTGGATTCCAGGGCTGCCAGAGATGAGCTCTATCATCTATGTGTTTGGCCACCTGGCTTGTGACTGGCAAGTAATTTTACCTGGGAGCTGTCCTTTTCTTATCTTCAGATTGGTAATCATAACCATTACACACTCATTCATATCCCAAGACCTCATAAAAACTCTGGCTCTAGGGAAAATAGGAGCTTACAAGCCGACTTGGTCCCTTTCTTTATGTGATACCCAGGCTTGGGGGAAAAAGAAGAAAGCAAGAAAGGGCTGGGGAACTAGTCTGAATTCCTTGAAGTTGATACCTTTCCCAATATATACATGTATATATGTTTATAAAGTTTTATGTGTTTAAGAGGGGGTCTCATGTCACCTAGGTTGGCCTCAAACTTGCACCTTGAACTCCTGATTCTTCTGTTATCACACCCTGTTTTATGTAGTTCTGGAGATCTAATCCAGGGCCTCTTGCATGCTGTGCAAACACTACCTAATTGAGCTACATCCTCAACTCTTTATTGTTTTTCCCTCTTTATTTTAATTTTTTTCTTTTTAAAAATATTTTCATTTATTTATTTCAGAAAGAGAGAGAGAATGGTTACACCAGGGTCTCTAGTCACTGCACATGAACCCTAGACACATGTGCCACCTAGTGCCTCTGGCTTTACATGGATACTGGGTAATTAAACCTGGGTCCTTAGGCTTTGTAGGCAATTGCTTTAACCGCTGAGCCATCTCTCCAGCCCTTATTTTTATTTTTTTTTGCTTTTAAAAATTTATTTATTTATTTGAGAGAGCGAGAAAGAGAAAGAGAGAATGGGCATATCAGGACCTCTACCCATGGTAAATGAACTCAGATACATGTGCCACCTTGTTTATGCATCTTGTTTATGTGGGTCCTGGGGAATCGAACCTGGGTCCTTTGGCTTTGCAGGCAAGCACCTTAATCACTAAGCTATCCCTCCAGCCCCCCCCCTTTTTTTTGGCTTTTTGAGGGCAGGGTCTCATTCTAGCTCAGGGTAGCCTTCAACTCATGGTGATCCTCCTACCTCAGCCTTCGAAGTGCTAGGATTAAAGGCAAGTACCAGCATGCCTGGGTTTGATTTTTTTTTTCTTTTTTTTTTTGAGGTAGGGTCTCACTCTAGCTCAGGCTGACCTGGAATTCACTATGTAGTCTCAGCCCCAGACTCATGGCGATCCTCCTACCTTTGCCTTCCAAGTGGTGGGATTAAAGGTGTGCACCACCAAGCCCAGCTCTCTAGTATTTTTATTACTTATTTATTAGACAAGCGGGGAGGTAAGAGAATGGGTGCACCAGGGCCCCTAGCCACTGCAAACAAATTCCAGATGCATGCACTACTTACATAGGACCTGGAGAATCAATCCTGTGTCCTTAGGCTTCACAAGCAAGCGCCTTAACCACTAAGCCATCTCTTTAGCCCCCCCCCCTTTTTTTGACCCCTTTAGTTTTTTTTTTTTGTTGTTTGTTTGTTTGTTTGTTTGAAGTAGGGTCTCACTGTAGCCCAGGCTGACCTGGAATTCACTATGGAGTCTCGGGGTGGCCTTGAACTCATGGCAATCCTCCTATCTCTGCCTCCCAAGTGCTAGGATTAAAGGCGTGCGCCACCACGCCTGGCTTTTTTTTTTTTTTTTTTTTTTTTTTTTTGAGGTAGGGTCTTGCTTTAGCTCTGGCTGACCTAGAACTTACTCTGTAGTCTCAGGCTGGCCTCGAACTCATGGCTATCCTCCTACCTCTGCCTTCTAAGTACTGGGATTAAAGCCATATGTCACCACACCCAGCTCCCCTTTATTTATTTATTTATAATCTTTTTTTTTTTTTTCCTAAAGAGAGAGAATGGGCACACCAGGGCCTCTAGTCACTGCAAATGAACTCGAGATACATCTGGCTACATGGGTCCTGGGGAATTGAATCTGGGTCCTTTGGCTTTGCAGGTAAGTGCCTTAACTGCTAAGCCATCTCTCCAGCCCCTCTTTAGTTTTTTATTTTATTTTATTTTATTTTTATTTATTTATTTGTTTACTTATTTATTTTTGGTTTTTCAAGGTAGGGTCTCACACTGGTCCAGGCTGACCTGGAATTAAGTATGTAGTCTCAGGGTGGCCTCGAACTCTCAGCGATCCTCCTACCTCTGCCTCCCAAGTGCTGGGATTAAAGGCGTGCACCACCATGCCCGGTCCTCTTTAGTTTTTTAAAAAGTAGTTTTAGGTTCACAGTAAAACTGACAGGAAAGCACGTGGTCCCATGCCCTAGCCCAGCCTCCCCCTTTCTCGCTGTCCTCTACAATGCGTTCCATTGTTACAGCTGATGAGCCCACATGGACACATCACAGCTGTCCAGAGTCCACAGTTAGAGCAGGTTTTTGTGGTATCCATGGGTCTGGATAGTATCTACTATGACAACGTTACAGAGTGCTCTCACTATCTTAGGCATTCTCTCTGTACTCCACCTGGTTGGCCCTCTGACCCCTGGCCTCTGGCAACCATTTGTATGTTTTATATCTGAAACCTGTCAGAGCTCCACAGGAGTCCCTGACCCCCAGATGCCTGAGATGGGAGATTACATCCTTTATGGTCAGAGAAGCTGTCCATGGGTAGACTAGGGTCAGTTACTGTCACCCAGGCTCACTCTCCTCTTCTGTGGGGCTGGGTGGCTAATGTAGGCAGGGTCCCACCAGGGTATCCTGTGCTTCTGCCTGTGGGTCTGACCCTGGCTGCACCTACAAATAGCTGTTATCATTGATAATTGGGATGCCAGCTACTCTAGTCTTCCTGGCTGTGCCAGGACACCTGCCCCTTCTTGCCCTACTGTCAGAACTGTAGGGAATCCTGGATAGCACCACTCACTTCCGTATCTCCAGGTCATGGTATGCACCATTCCTTCCTCCTGCCATGGCCAGCCCTTCTTGTTCTGGCCAGCTCAGTTACTGCTTTGCCCTGCCCCTCTGGATGGGTTAAGTACTCAGTGCAACCAGACACCCTTGCCTTCCCCAGCCTCTATACTCGGGTCCCGGCATCATAATGTTTGCATTCTTGTCTGTTTCTCCAGGGGCCTGCACATAGTTTACAATATGAGAGGTAAAATAGGCCCCCACCCCAAGCCTGCTCTAACAGGCAGGAAGCCCAGAGCGTGATGGCCCATGCTCAGGCTCACCTAGTGTATAACAGCACAAATAGAATCAAGTCCTCATTTCACAAAGAAAAAACAGAAAATGAAAATCACCTAGAGATAATCATGTTTTTTTGTGTGTATATTTAGTACCAGTCTTTAGCTTGTACATAAAAGCATTTAACAAAAATAATACAATTCAGGGCTGGGGAGGTGGCTCAATAGTAAAAGTGCTTGCTTGCAGAACTGGGCAGCCTGGGTTCAATGTCCTAGTACCCATGTAAAGCCAGTTGCATAAAGTGGTGGAAGCATCTGAAGTTTATTTGTAGTGTCAAGACACCCTGGTGTGCCCATATTCATTCTGTCTGTCTCTTTCTCTCTCTGTCTTGGTTTACAAACAATAATTTTATTTTGCAAATAAATAAAAATATTGGAAAAACAACCATTCAAAACTTGGCATAGTAGCTCATGCCTATAATGAATGAATGAGTGAATAAGTGAATGAACAAATAAAATAAGTGAAAAGAAATCATAATATAAGCTAGGCATGATGTTACACATCTGTACTCCCAGCACTCAGGAGGCAGAGGTAGGAGGATCACCTTGAGTTCCAGGCCAGCCTGTACTACAGAGTGAGTTCCACATCAGCTTGGGCTAGAATGAGACCCTGCCTTAAAAAAAAAAAAATTACTCTTAGTGTTTAAAGAGCATATGTGGTAGATTGGCAGATAATGCAAATGTCGGCCTAGGATTCCATCATTACATTGAGAATTCTTTCTTTCTTTTTCCCTCCCTCCCTCCCTCCCTCTCTTTCTTTCTTTCTTTTTTTGGTTTCTCAAGGTAGGGTCTCACTCTAGCCCTGGCTGACCTGGAATTCACTATGTAGTCTCAGGGTGGCTTCAAACTCACAGTGATTTTCCTAACCTTTGCTTCCTTAGTGCTGGGATTAAAGGTGTGTGCCACTACATCTGGCTGAGATTTCTCTGTTTTTATTTGTATAGTTTTTTTTCTTTTTTCTTTTGAAAGAGGGTCTGGCTTGTAGCCCTGGCTGGCCTGAACTTGTGGTCCTCCTGCCTCAGCTTCCTGAGTGCTGGGATTGCAGGTGTGCATCACCACAACTGCTGTTTAAGAGAGTGTGAGCATGCCAGTGCCTGCTGCCAGTGCACATGAACTCCAAATGCATGTCTCACTTTGTACATCTGGCTAGCCCCCCCCCCCCTTTTTTTTTTTTGAGGCAGTGTCTCACTGTAGTCCAGGCTAACATGGAACTTCCTCTGTAGTCCTAGGCTAGCCTCCAACTTGAGATGATCCTTCTACCTCAGCCTCACAAGTTCTAGGATTAAAGGCAAGTGTCACTATGCCCAGCTTTGTGGGGGCAATCTTTATGTGCTTCCATAATGATTACATAGAATGGATTCCTAGAAGTTCATCTGTTGGCTGCCTGACATGTGGTACCTATGCAGAGCACATCAGATAGTCTTGAGTGTAGGAGGGAGATGAAAGCTCATCACTCCCTAAGACCAAGCCCTTGACTTCAGTTCCCAGCCTGGCTGCCTCAGCACAGGCTTCTACTTCCAATCTGGTGGGGGCAGCTCTCCAGCCAGCTCTCTGCATATGTGGCCGATAGGGGAGATTGGAGGGCTATGCCTGGGACTGCTGTGGGACATGGGAATTGGGCTGTTACACAGTGTGTGTGGTCTTGCTTAGTCTTTCCAGCATCCCCCTTGAGCTGGGGAAGAGTTTGATCACAGAGTTCTGGCTGCCTGAGTAGACAAGGCTCAGTACAGGGGAACCCCTCATTGGTCCTGTGGATCCTTAGGCAGAGCTTGGTCACCTAGTGACCCTGCAAACATGTGTTTAAGGAAGTTAGACACATGGCTGCATTCAGGAAAATGCTGATCACTGCTCTTGCTGAGTGATTCTTGTATCAGGCTCCTTAGATGCATTTGTCTGTTAACCACTGGGGCATTTGCACACAGTCCTGGTTTAGATTCCTGCATAGCTGCTTCTGTCAGGACACTTGGTCTTTTCATGTGAGGTCAGGTTGCCAGGGTCACTCAGTGAAAGAAAAGGCCATGGAAGGGAAGGGAAGAGAAGGGGAGGGCGGGAAGGGGAAGGGAAGGGAGGGTGTGCTATTTGGTCCTGATTTAGAATTCCATTTCTTATTTCCAGGACTTGCTACTAGTGTCTCACTTTGTTTTTCCTGTTCCTGGATTTTTCTTGGCCTAGCCTTGGCCTAATGATAATGAAAAGTAGCAGCTACTACTTCTGGTGCTACATGCAGACACTGAATGATTCTAGTACATTGTTCGACTGTATCCTCTCACCCTTTGTGACACAGCTACTATTTATTGTCTGTTCATTTCACAGCTGGGGAGGCTGAGGCCAAGAGCGTTTATGAAAGAGTGTGATTGCATCAAGTTGAGTACGTGGGCCCACCTTCACAGGACTTGTGTGTCCGTAGTCACCTGACCCTGGAAGCATCGCTGACTCTCTACCTTTCTCCACAGCCTTCACCTTGTGGGTCTGACTGAGAGAACAGCATGCAGCACTCAGCAGTCTGCCCACTATCCTCTGGACAGCTCTTCAGCACCCCCAGGAGGGCCTGACGCACTGGGGCACTTTTGCTCTGCACAGGACCACGAGGGGGTTTGCCATGGTGACATAAAGGGGCGCAGAGAAGGAAGGAGCGAGAACAGCCTGCAGACTGCGCCCCTGGCTGGGAGGAAGGGCCAGGGCCCGGATCCTCCACTCTACTGCCTGCTGAGCATCTTGCTTCCTAAGTCTCGGTGAATATCTCCATTGGTGGACATCTCTCGGGACCTTGGGGTGGCCAGGACAAGCTGGGCCTCCTCTGCCTGAGCTCTCAAGGGCCAGGATGCCTGCCTTGGCATGCTTCCGTAGGCTGTGTAGACACGTGTCCCCACAGGCTGTTCTGTTCCTGCTGTTTGTCTTCTGCCTGTTCAGTGTTTTTGTCTCTGCCTACTACCTATACGGCTGGAAGCGGGGCCTTGAGCCTTCGGCAGATGCCCCTGAGTCTGATTGTGGAGACCCACCACCTGTAGCCCCCAGCCGTTTACTACCACTCAAACCTGTGCAGGCAGTTGTACCATCCCGCACAGACCCGCTGGTGCTGGTATTTGTGGAGAGCCTCTACTCTCAGCTAGGCCAGGAGGTGGTAGCCATCCTGGAATCTAGCCGCTTCAAGTACCGAACAGAGATTGCGCCAGGCAAGGGGGACATGCCCACGCTCACCGACAAGGGCCGTGGCCGCTTCGCCCTCATCATCTACGAGAACATCCTCAAGTATGTCAACCTGGATGCCTGGAACCGGGAGCTACTGGACAAGTACTGTGTGGCCTATGGTGTGGGCATCATTGGCTTCTTCAAGGTATGCAAGGAGCCAGTCCTTAGGCAGTTCTGAGCCCCATTTCCACACTTGCTTGCCGAGTACCTGACACTTCACATCCATAAAATGGGTACATTGGGTAGCACTTACCTCCTAGACTTGTCATGCTGGTTAAATGGGTATGTGCCTGTTGCTGGTGAACTTCATATTGGGGAACACTGCCTGCCACATATGGGGTTCAGCATACAACAGGCACCTGTGAAAGGAGGTACAGGGCTGTTTGTAAGGTACAAGGTGCCCTGAAACCTGCCATGCAGTCTCTTCCAACAGAGGTGGTACATCCCCGTTTTGCAAATGAGCAAGTGAAGGTACAGGAGAGTTAAGTTATGTATCTGAGAATAGGAACCTCTGGGTTAAGAAACTGGTAGTTTGGGTGCTTTGCCCTATGCTGTTCCTCTTTGCAATAGTAGTATGTAGAGTTTGTGTAGTTACTGAGGCTGAGCCATTTTACGTTGGGAAGAAAGAGAAAGAAATCCCAGTAGGTATGTGGGAGCTGTTGTGGACTCTGTGGAGCTTCCAGAACCAGCCCTGGGGTAAGAGGTCATTGCTAAAAGCTTATCATAGAGAATCTTTCCTTGTGGAGGGGGCAGGAGCCGTGGGAGGAGCATCCCTTGGCTGTGGTCAGGCAAAATGAATGCGGAGAGGAGCTGGGTCTTGACCTAGGTGCTTTGGGGGAAGTTGCTGGGCACTTCCCATCCTGGGCCCTGTAGGCCCTAGAGTACAGAGGAATGGTGATGGATGAAGACCCTGTTCTCATGGAGCTGACATTTCAGCAGTAGGGTAATGTGGGTGACTGGCATCAACAACACAGAAGCTGTGGCAGGAGTGATGGACATGAAAACAAGCTGAGTGTGGAAGGGCACAGGGCTAATGCTGGCTCTTGCATGGCGTGAGTTGGGAGGGGCGAGTAGAACCCAGTCAGAAGGGATCCACATTCCATACCTGCCTGTGCATTGTCCCTATGGTCAGTGCTGGGAGGGGCTGCCCTAGCTCAGAACTTCCTGCTGCAAGTTCTTTCACACACTAATACAGTAGGAAGCTCTGCAACTTCAAAGGGATTGTGAGGCAAAAAACCGAGAAAGTCCTTAGAAGTCCTGCAGTCAGGTGGCTTGAAGATCTGGTGAGCTTTGTTTCCCAGCTGGCTTGATATCTCCCGCAGAGCACCCTCTGGACGGTACTGGCCTGGTTTACAGCTTCACAGAAGCACAAAGTCAGGTTGTGTCTCTGTGTTTTGTTTTTTCTTGGACTCTGTACCCTTTTCTACCATGAACTTCATTAAGGTTGATACAGGGCCCTAGGACTGAGAATTGTCAGAATGACCAACATTTATTGAGAGCTTGTTCAGTGTCATGCTGTTCCTGCAAGCTTTTTACAAATTAGCTTGCTTCACACTAATAAGCTGTCCTCTGAGGCAGGTGGAGAGCTTACTGATTTAAGAGAGAAGGAAACTGAGGCAAGTATTATCTAGGATTTGAGCCCAGGTTGCCTGACTCCAGAAGCCTTGTCTTATTATGCTATGAGTCCAGGAGCCTGAATACACTGTACTTACTACTGCATTGTGCAGTACAAGAACCACATGTCTGGGACTGGGTGGAGAACACTGGGTACAGTTGGTATAAGACAGCACAGACCTTATGGAGCCCCAAGTCCTTACTTAGAGATGGTGAACATGAGACCCAGAGAGGGGCAGGGACATGCCCAGAGTCTTACTGGGGTCAATGGCAAATCATGGTCTTCAGTCTTTCTACCCGGTTGCATAAGACAAGACCCTTCCCAGGTTTTGAGCAGAGACCTGTGATATTTCTGCTCAGATGTACGCCCCCTGGTGGTCAAGGCACACCTCAGTTCTTTCTGCAGCAAGGCCGGCTTCAGCTCTGTGCTTTTGCTTGTTGAACACAAGTACAAGTCCCCCAACATTCCTGGCACTGTCACACATTGCAACTGTGGATGCCCTGCCTCTGAATGCACCCTGGATGAGGGCTGGGAAAGGCTTCTGACTTTTTACCAAGTACTCAGAATGTGCTAGATGGTGAACTCATTGCTTTGTAGACCCTATCATGCTTTAAATTTTCACAACTGCCTCATGGAGTAGGCACTTTGTTTTGGGTCCTGAGGAGCAGGAAGGAGGTCTATTCTGGGTGGAGCCTTCAGAATGCTAGTCTCTGCTATGTCCAGGCCCTCTACTCCCTTCCCTGAGTCCTGTCACTGTTATAGCTACCACTGGCACAGCTGTTATTCCTTCCTAAAGTGTTTTTACAGCTGGATGTGCTGCTAGCACCTGGCACTGAGCTCAGGGCCTTTGAAATGGGATCCCTGTGTTCTTGTGTCCAGGGTGGCTCCCCAGTGCTTAGTGGTGTTAGACAGGGCCTGACATGTCTTGGCCCCACATAGCACATGCAGACTTCACCCTGGGCCAGTGCTGAATTGGGGTGGTGGGAAGCTAGCAAGTGAGGAAGATACACTCTGAAGATGGGGCTCATCCCTGAGCCCCAATACCCAGGCTAGTTTAGGATGGGGAGGGGTTGCTAGGTGTACCTCACATTTGGAGATCCAGTGTGGCTCCTTATCATAGTTTATAAGACCAGGCCTGGAAGAGCCTTTGTGGGCCTAAGAAGAAAGCCTATCAATGGAGAAAATTAGTAAAAGGCACCTTCTGACTGGCACAAGCCTAGACCCAGCCCCCTACTCACTGCTTGGCTATGTGCCCTGTCATGGTGCTTACCAGAGCAGCCCCTTGACACTTTGCTTGCAATGCTACTTTACCTTTATGGACTCATTTTTTGCCCACTGTTTGGGCTCTCTCTCTCACCCTCTCTTTCAGCAAGGTCTCACTCAGGCCCAGGTTGACCTAGAACTCAGTATGTAGCTCAGGCTGGCCTTGTATTCATGTTGATCCTCCTCCCTCAGCCTCTTGAGTGCTGGGATTAAAGGCATGAGACACCATGTTGGTGCCACTCATTCTCTATGTCTTCGTATTATTTTTAAAATTATTATTATTTGTTTTTTGAGGTAGAGTATCACTCTAGCCCAGGCTGACCTGGATTTCACTGTGTAGTCTCAGGGTGGCCTTGAACTCACAGCAATCCTCCTACTTCTGCCTCCTGAGTGCTGGCATTAAAGGTATGTGCCACCACACCTGGCTTTAAAATTATTGTGTGTGTATGTCTGGAACATGTCACTTCTACCTCAGACTCTTGCATGAAATCTTCTATCACATCAAATCTTCAAAGATCTGCAGGTCTGGCTCTGGCTGGCCTTTATGCTTCTTCCCTCCTTTCTCTTCATCCCTCTGTGGCCCCTTGCTGTTTTCTGACCAAGCAGAACTCTCTCCTGCCTCAGGGCCCCCTTTCTTTCTTTCTTTTCTTTTTTTCTTTTTCTTTTTTTGAGGTGGGGTTTCATACTAGCTCGGGCTGACCTGCAATTCACTATGTAGTCTCAGGGTGGCCTCTTGAGTTGCTATGATTAAAGGCGTGTGCTGCCATACCTGGCTCATTCTTCTTTTTCAAAATAATTTTATTTGTTTGCAAACAGAGATAGAAAAGAGACAGACAGAGAGAATGGCATGACAGGGCCTCCAGTCACTGTAAACTCCAGGTGCATGTGCCAGTTTGTGCATCTGGCTTTATGTGGGTATTGGGGAATTGAACCCTGGGTCGTTAGGCTTTGTAAGCAAGCGCCTTAACTGCTGAGCAATTTCTCCTGACTAGATTACTTATTCTTTAAATAGCTCCACAAACCCTCTTCTCTAGGAGCCAGCTGTATCTCTCTGTAGCTGTGACCTTCTCTGTATAGGTATACCATGACGTTTTGTTCTTATTCCTATGGTTTGATGAATATCTCTTCCCCATGCTGAACTTAAGGTTCATGAAGACAAGGGCCAGATTTGTTTTTTTCTCACTGTATCTCACCGAATACTTAATGTAACCGTGCCTAGTATAGCAAATAGTTGTGGAATGAACAAATGAAACCTGTAACCATTAGCTATTGTATGCTTGGTATCAGCAGCTGTCTGTTTTCTCTTTTAGTCTTAAAATCCAGTTTCTGGATGTTAGAGATCCAGAGATGAAAATAAAGCCCCTGTCCTCAGGTGGTTGTGGGCTGATGAGAGAAGGACACTGAACACAGGACAGCAGCTGAGGCTTGGCCAGGATCCCAGGAAGGCCATTGCAGACAAGAGTTTATATGTGTTAGGTTTTGAAGGATGAGCAAGAGTTTGCCAGCCCAGGAAGAGAGAATGGAATTGGCATAAGAACAAGGATGATTGTATGTCAAATATCTGAGCATGTGAGGGCATGAGGAGCTGTGAGGCTGGGGAGGGGAGATAGGATGCTGCTTTTCAGCAGGAGGGTGGTCTTGCATGCCAGGGATGGGTGAGGTAAGACATCTCTGCTTTGATTTTCATTGGCGTACATGCAAGTCTCCTGAAGGTGTGTGGCCCAAAGCCCATTTAGAAACTCCAGACCACTGAGCTCCAGGGCCTGACTTCCTGTCTTTGAAACATGGCCCATTGTGCCACCAAAGACAGCATCTCTGTGAGTATCAGTTTCTGCCTATGTGAAGCTGGGTAACAAAGCTACTGGAAAGACTGATGGACTAAGTGCTCAAGCTACCAGTGTTTAACCCTCCACCCAGAGGGAGATAAGTACTAGCCAAGGAGGTGACATGATTACCTCAAGGCCACACTGCCTGGAAGCAGAGTCCATATTGTCAACTGCTAGACTGTGTTATGTGTTGCCTTAGTCCTTTCTGGGTCTCAGTCTCCTTTATCTGTAAAATGAGTGTGGCAGTTGCCAGTTGCCACACCATGAGTCACTGGGCGTGTTAACAGCATTCCGCAAGCAAAGTGCAGAAACCTATTACCTGGCATCGGTGAGTCTGCTGGCAGGTCACGGGAGTGGAGTATGGGAGGGTTGGGCACAAGGATTTTGAATATTGTTGTTATTACCCTTATTTGTCCACATCTGAGATTCTGGAGCTGATGGATGTTTTCCTTTCCACTCCACCCCTGCTCCAGGCCAATGAGAACAGCCTGCTGAGCGCACAGCTCAAGGGCTTCCCACTCTTCCTGCACTCAAACCTGGGCCTAAAGGACTGCAGCATCAACCCTAAGTCCCCACTACTCTACGTGACGCGGCCCAGTGAGGTGGAGAAGGGTGTGCTGCCAGGTGAGGACTGGACTGTGTTCCAGTCCAATCACTCTACCTATGAGCCGGTGCTGCTGGCCAAGACACGCTCATCTGAGTCTATCCCACATCTGGGTGCGGATGCTGGCCTGCACGCTGCACTGCATGCCACAGTGGTCCAGGACCTGGGCCTCCATGATGGCATCCAACGTGTGCTATTCGGTAACAACCTCAACTTCTGGCTGCACAAGCTGGTCTTCGTGGATGCCGTGGCCTTCCTCACGGGTAAGCGCCTCTCTCTGCCTTTGGACCGCTACATCCTGGTGGACATTGATGACATCTTCGTGGGCAAGGAGGGCACACGCATGAAGGTGGAGGATGTGAAGGTGAGATGGGGGTGTAGCAAACCTCAATTATTTTTTTTCTTTTCTCAATTTTTATTAACATTTTCCATGATTATAAAAAATATCCCATGGTACTACCCTCCCTCCCCCCACTTTCCCCTTTGAAATTCCATTCTCCATCATATCCCCTCCCCATCTCATGGATATCCAGGCCATTTTATGTCTGGAGGGAGCACGTTGTAAGGAGTCCTACCCTTCCTTTGGCTCTTACATTCTTTCTGCCACCTCTTCCACATTAGACCCTGAGCCTTGGAAGGTGTGATCGAGATGTTACTCAGTACTCCAGTCACTTCTTTCCAGCACTATGATACCTTCTGAGTCATCCCAAGGTCACTGCCATCTGAAAAGAGAAGATTCTCTACCCAAATATAAGGGTATAAATATTAAGAGAAGTGCTTACTGGGCAGTTTGATAAGCATAGTATATACATTTTTCCAGACATCAGCAGGTGTTACACCCCTAGGGCTCATGACTACCCCTGTTTTAAGTTTTCAGTATCAGGGATGTATTCCCCCCCAATGGAGCGGGCCTCCAGTCCAATTGGAGGGCAGTTGGTTTCCACCATGACAGACATGCCACTATTGTACCTGTTGGCTCATTTGGCCTGGCTGGCCAATTATAAGGCTTGCAGTGTCCACTGTTGAGTATCTTCACTGGTGCTATCTCTTTCTCCCATTGAACTACATGTAGAATGGCTTCTTCCAGCTTTCTGTCAGCTGGTCTACATGGAGGAGGTTATCAGCTCAGTTCCAGCAGAATTTCTCAGTGGCCTTGCTGCCCAAGTATGTGGAGTCTTCAGCAATAGGGTCTTACCATCTATTCCTGGTGGGAAACCAAGGTCCTCGGCAATGGCCTATAATGTTTTGGGGGCATCAGGGACCTCCCTGGCCAACAACTCACTGGAGGTATCCCATCCCTGGCACTGAAAATTTTCTAACAACGATCTATGGCTCCTGAGTGTTCCATTGTCCAAAACCGGAGGATTCCATATGATTTATTTGCATCCTCTTAGATTTTGATTAGCCTCCCCTCCACCTTTCCTTTACTCAATCTCTTCCTCTGACCTCACTTTGGGCAAACCTCAATTATTTATTTATTTATTTTATTTATTTATTTTTTTTTTTTGGTTTTCTGAGGTAGGTTCTCACTCTAGCTCAGGCTGACCTAGAATTCACTATGATTCTCTATGTAGTCTCAGGGTGGCCTCCAACTCACGGTGATCCTCCTATTTCTGTCTCCTGAGTGTTGGGATTACAGGTGTGCACCACCACGCCTGGCTAGTGTGGAGGAACTTTTACCCTGGGGTCTGGTGGTTATCTAAGGAAACAGACCCAGGCACAGAAACATAAAAGGGGTCTATCTCTGCTAGGTTGTTTATTTGCTTTTTAATCCAGATGTAATTTTTTAACTCCTAAAAATGTTTGTGCCATTATCAGAACTCACACAAAAATTCTTAAGAATGAGAGCTTGAGTGACATATCCACTGTGTTTTAACTGAGGTGTGCAGATAGTTAGATCATGTGTTGATTCAAAAACTGTTTACTAAACAAAACTATTTGGGAAAGCACTTTGCAAAGCACAAGATTGTACACATGCAAGCTATCACCAAGAAAGAGAAGCCTGCAGATGGAGACCATTAAAGCAATCTTGAAAATGCAGTTTTCCTTTATTAGGAGACGGCATGCTAGTGCAAGTGGGCATCAGCATGGGTTGCCACAGTGGAAGGCAAGCATAACAATAAAGGAGACAAAAACAAAACAAAGGATTAAATTCTCCAGAGACACTGCTGCCTGCTGACCGGGTGTCCTCTCTTATAGGAGATTAGCAAGGGTTAGTTACGTATTAGCACCAAACTCAGGCCCCTTTGATGCTGTGGGAGGCTTTAGACAGTGTTGGCAGGCACACTCTGAGCATTGCAGACTTGTTATTGTTATCTTCCTGGCACCTGAAACCTCAGGCAGGGCTGGTCTGGAAGGAAGGTACCACTGGGGTTTGTGTTCCTGTCCTGCTCTAGGCCTCTTCACAACCTCGAAGAGAAGAGCAGACTAGATGGTACTGGCGAGTGGAGACTTCACTTGAATCAAGTCCCAATGTGACTGTGATTGACTAGGTGGCTTGGGCAATGAGAGGAGTTGGGGGAAGGCTTTAGGCTGTTTTCTTTACTTGTGGTTTCACAGAGGTGGGGAGCATGTCCACATGGCCAGGCTCTGCCCTTCAGGCTGCCTGCTGTGGCTGGACTTGCTGGGCAAGTATTGCCTTGAACTGGTTTTATGCACTGTTTTCCCATGTGGCACTTAATTCCTCAAGGGCTGTCCTGCTGAAGGAAGATATAAGTTCCTTCCAGTTGAGCCTTCCCTCTAAACATCTTCATGCCATGCGTGGCCAACTTCTAGCAAAGCAGAGCGCTCTGCTTTCTGCTTAGCATGCTCTCTCAGTGGTTCAGGCTTGTGCCTCCTCCACTACAACCTAGGTCATCACTTCCTGAGCAGGGGAGTGCCCTAGAGACTGTGGTCCAGAGTGAACTCCTCAGAAAGTCAGTTCAATTACTAGGCTTACCACATCCTATGTGAGCCCTGGGTCACTTGCTTTGGTTTCTTAATTTCCTCATTCATATTTACTTATTTTGTATTTGTTTGTATGCCTCTGTGTGTGTTTGTGTGTACATGTTTTATGTGTGTGTGTGAGAGTGAGGGCACATGCATGTGTGGAGGTGAGAGGACAACTTTTGGGTCAGTCCATACCTTTCTACCACATTTGAAGCAGGGTCTCTCTCTCTGGATCTCGCTTTGCTGCTGTTCTGGTTGTGTTGCTGTAAAATTCATGGAAATTCTTCTGCCTCCACCTCCCATCCCACTGTTAGCATGCATGGCTCGCGAAAACCTGCTAAGCTTTCAGCATTTTTTTGTATAGGATCTGGAGATGATCAAACTTGGGTACTCAGGCTTGAGCAGGAAATACTTTAATCCATGGAGCCATGGTTTATGGTTTATGAGACAAGGTCTCACACTGTAGCCCAGACTGGCCTGGAACCCTCAGCAATCCTCCTGTCAAGTACTAGTTGCCTCATTTCTTCTCTCTCCCCCTCCCTTTCTTTCCCCCTTCCCCCCCTCCTCCTCTTCCCCTCCCCTTTACTATGTAGGCTAGGTTGGCCTCAAACTCATTATGCTTATCCTCCCAAATACTCTTGACTTTTATTGTCCTTCTGTCCTTTCTTTTTCTGTCTCTTTCTCTGCTTCTGCATGTATGCTGTGTGTGTGTGTGTGTGTGTGTGTGTGTGTGTGTGTGTGTGTGTGTGTATGGGTGCCTCAGGGTCTCTTGCTGCTGCGGTTGAATACCTATCTGGCTTTATGTGGGTAGCTGGGGAATTGAACCTGGGCCAGCAGGCTTTGCAATCAAGGGCCTATAATGGCTGAGCCTGAGCCATCTCCCCAGAACCTCATCCTTTTTTTTGGGGGGGGAGGGGAAGAGACAGGGTCTCATGTATCCCAGACTGGTCTGGAACTTACTCTGTAGCTGAAGATGACCTTGAACTTGAGCCCTTGATCCTCCTGCCTCTGCCTTGAGTACTGGCATTACGGGCATGTGTAACCATGCCTGGCTCACTTCCTCCATTCCTAAAGAGACAGGTGATGTAGCAGTGGCAGCTAGGAGCCATGTTTATAGACAACAAATTGAGATACCCTCTTCTGTGTACTTAGCTCAGAGCAGACTGTAAGTACTTCTTCAGCCAGCCTCATTCCCCTTAATCATCCTTTGGAGTCTGAAAGGCATATAGGTTTTCTCATTAGTACCAAGAACAGGTCCTGTCAAGTACTAGTTGCCTCATTTCTTCTCTCTCTCCCTCCCTTTCTTTTCCTCTTCCCCCTTTCCTTCACTAGTTTGTATAGTACTGTTTACACAACACAGTTTACATAGTGCCAACAGAAGTGGTCATCCAAGCTTTAGTGAGAGCCAAGCTCCAAGCTCAGCCATCTGTGGGCATTGCTTTATTGGGTTCTCATAGCAGATAGTGTAGAGGGTATTGCTAGGAGTTCCATTTTACAAAGGAGGGCATTATAGCTCAGAGAGGTGAAGTGACTTGCCCAAGGCCACACCACTGGAGCATGCATGTCTACCAGATGGTGGTCAGATGTACTGGGCTCTTGCAGTTTCTCACACCTTTGGTAACCATGTAGTCCTAACCTGGAAGATAGCTGCACATGTGTTTCACAGGGTCTGCACCGTTTTGTGGCCTTGTAGTGCACTAGGAGTGTCACACAGGAGCATGGCTATGAGGGGCATGTGGTATATCCTCTCACACTAGCCTTGCATTCCAACAATGAGGAGAAATACTTCATGTGAAAGCCCTGAGACTCGTGGTGGTAACTGCAGATATATTGCGATGATCCTCATTTTTCATCACTTACCACGTCAGGAAGTTTGTTTTGTTTTTTTTTTTTTTCCCCAGGCTGACCTAGAACTAGCTCAGGCTGGCTTCAAACTCTTGGTGATCCTCCTACCTCAGCCTCCCGAGTGCTGGAATTAAAGGAGTAAGCTACTGTATCTGGCTATATCAGGCTTTTTTTAAATCCTTATTTATTTATCTGCAAGCAGGGAGAAATGAGAGAGTGAGAAAGAGAGAGAGTAGATACACCAGGGCCTCCAGCCACTGCAAACGAACTCCAAATGCATGTGTCACCCTGTGCATCTGGCTTATGTGGGTACTAGGGAATTGAACCTGGGTCCTTAGGTTTTGCAGGCAAGCACCCTAACCTCTAAGCCACCTCTCCAGCCCATCAGGCAGTTTTATAGGCCATATCTCACTTAATTCTCCCAAGAGTTTTGTGAGGGACAGAGATCTTCTGGTCCCCTTTCGTAGTTGATGCCTAGAGAAGTTTTGGAGTTTTTTAGGCATGTGTAGCAGAGCCAGGCTGGAGTTCAGGTTTTAGGCCTGAAAGAGCCTGGTAGAAGTGGAGGCACACAGCTGGCTTCTCAATTGTACTATAACACAGGACCTTTGCTGAGACAGTGGGCTTCTGTGTGAGACAGTGGGCTTCTGTGTGATCAGATGCTCTGCTGAGACCTGCATGACGTTCTTTGTAACTTTTGAGCAAGGGTCTTGCTTTTTTTTTTTTTTTTTTTTTGGTGGTACTAGAGATGGAACCCAAACCTTGGGTGTCAGGCAAAGGCTCTATTCACAGAACTACACTGCCAGTCTTGTACATTTTCATGTCTTGCTGGGACCTGCCATCTTCATAGTTGGTTAAACTATAGCCAGACACCCCTCAGGCCATCATAGAGAGAGGTCATAGTACTGGCCTCCCCTCACTGCTGCCTGTCTTCTCTCCTATCCTAGGCCCTGTTTGATACACAGAATGAACTGCGCACACACATCCCAAACTTCACCTTCAACCTGGGCTACTCAGGGAAATTCTTCCACACAGGTATGTGGTCTGCCCCTACCTTCCTTACAGCTTCTAGGGGTTCCTCCTCACCTGCCACCTTAGAACCCTTCTTGGAGGGCTCCATATAAGCCTACTGTTCTTATGGGGCAAAGAGCTTGTGGCCCACAAGAGAAGTCCCACTCTCAGGCAAAGGGTGTTTGGGGACAGTAACAGCAACATAGTTTCCATGTGGCCCTCCCTGGTTTCTGGTTGTGCTGTACTAGACTGTGTCTCCTTCTTCCTGTCTCTCCTTTACCTCTAGTGTTTTCTGAATATTTTATTTATTTTTATTTGAGAGAGAGAAAGAGAATGGGTGTGCCAGGGCCTTGAGCCTCTGCAAACAACTCCAGATGCATGTACCACCTTCCATGCACCAGATACATGCGTCAGATGGCTTACCTGGGTCCTGAGGAATTGAATCTGTGTCCTTTGCCTTAAGCCATCTCTCCAGCCTACCTCTACCTTTTAAAATGATTTCTCCTTATAAAAGAAACGTTGAATTTTAAGAATGCTACAGAAGTACATAGTATAGACAGTGAATGTTCCCTGTAATTGTTCATACCCCAACATGACCAGCATAATGAATCTCATTTGCAGTAGCAAGGCTGAGGTTGAAGGCTATAGGTGTGCAACTTGTTCATATCGTCCTTCCTTTTTGGGGCTCTCCCAAGTTCCTCACATGCTGCCCTTCTGGGGAGGGGGAGTGTGAACCAGTCCTGAACTTGTCTGCAGAGCCCATCCCTTGCACTGCCCTCTGTCAGGGAAGAAAGTTTCTGGGTCTCTAGGCAGGACTGCCTTGGTCAGTGAAAGGTAGAGGTGGAGAATGGGCAAGATGGCCCAAAGCCACCTTGGGAATTTTATTGGTGGGTTCTACAATTTTTAAAAAATATTCTTAGCTCTTAGCAGCTTAGAGGTAATTGCAATGGTAAGTATGAGGCAGAGGGTTAAGCATCCTGTATCCACCCTGAGCTTCTACAAGTCAATGGGTAGAAGGGGAAATGACCTACTTTGGATTATTAGAATAGGTTGAGACAAGGTATGTGAGAGGTAGAGGAAATGAGATTGTTGTGTCAAATGCCAGGGCCCACAGAGGCAAAGGAAGTCCAGTTTGGAACCCTGGCTCTACACTAGGGTTCAGAGGACTCCTCCATACAGCTCCTGGGTGGGCCATGGCTGTGGCTGTGCATGTCATCCGTGGGCTGGGGCCTGGGGAGCCAGCTGTGCTGAGCTCTGTGTGTGGGGCTGCAGGTACCGATGCTGAAGATGCTGGAGATGATCTGCTGCTTTCCTATGTGAAGGAGTTCTGGTGGTTTCCCCACATGTGGAGCCACATGCAGCCCCACCTTTTCCATAACCAGTCTGTGCTGGCTGAGCAGATGGCCCTGAACAAGAAGTTCGCTGTCGTGAGTAAGATTCCCTGCAGGGCAGAGCCGGGGGACTAGGGGCTGGGCTGGGGTCATGGACTGCTGCCCTCTCGCTGCTATTAAGGTTCAGTCTGACATACTTTTATGGTATCCCTGTGCTAGGGCCTGGGGTGAACTGTTTTGATAGCCGTTGTCTCCTGACAGAAGCCTCACAGCTACCCTACTTTATATCAAAAAGCTGCGGCTCACCAGCATGATGGCACATGCTCAATCCTAGCACCTAGGAAGCAAAGGCAGAAGGATCAGGAGTTCAAGGTCAGACTCATTGTATAGCAACTTTGAGGCCAGCCTGGGCTATGTGAGACCCTGTCTCTAAAGCAAAATATAAAAACGACCCCCTTCAAAGAACTAAAACAGAAAAGAAACCGAGGCTCAGGGAGGTCACCCCAGAACTCAATCTCTCATCTCCAGACAGGGAGGAGACTCTAGGGAGCTGACAGAGGTGCTCAGGGAGGAAGGTGGGTGTTAGAAAGACTGACCTGGGCTTACTAGCCAAGCAGAGGCAGATGACTGCAGGAAAAGCCCTAGTCCCGCTCCCTCACTTTGAAGAGCCAGAATCCTCTGAGCTGGATGCACTGAAGACCAGAGTTCTAGTCTCAGCTTTGCTAGTCACTCACTCTGAGATTCTGGATCTCTCCCTTTTTATCCCAGGCCTGTTCCCCCTTCTGTACCATATGGGTTTAGATCAACTGCCCCGTCATTTTCACTTCTTGTTTTTCTTTCATGTTTTACAAAGGGGGAAGCAGGCCTGAAGGTAAGGACTCCATGCTCATCTTATCCTGTTTGTTCTCTTCCCAGGAGCATGGCATTCCCACAGACATGGGCTATGCAGTGGCGCCCCATCACTCAGGTGTGTATCCTGTGCATGTGCAGCTGTATGAGGCCTGGAAGCAGGTGTGGAGCATCCGGGTGACCAGCACTGAGGAATACCCCCACCTGAAGCCTGCCCGCTATCGCCGTGGCTTCATCCACAATGGCATCATGGCAAGTGGCCCTGTGGCTGGGGACATAGAGTCTCTGTGTCCTTGTGTTTCAGGTTTTGAGAGTGATGGAGCTTTTCTGAACTCTGATTGGTCTTGGCTTAGGGGTTACAGTGCTGGACACTCAACGGTCGCTAGAACTCCCCAAGCCAGTGGCTTTCTAGTCTGTTGTTGTACAGCCTGCAATGGATTGCTAGGTGTAGATAAAGTAGAAGGGCAAGTTAAGCAGAGTCTTATTCTTAGAAAGTAAAGTAGGAAGCTTCCAAGGGGGTAACACTACTTGGTGACTGGGATGTAAATCAGGCATTAGGTTAGGAGGTTTTACCCTGGGGGATGGAAATTAGGCATCAAGTCAGAGTGGATGGGTTTGGCTACTTTGAATATATATGGAAGCTGTCGATAAAAAAGAAAGATGGCCACAAGGGTTGGTGGTCAGCCAACATCTTGGTGAGTCAGGGCTTTTCTTTGGACTTGTAATTAGTGATGTTCTTTTGGGGCTGGTAACCCTGACTGACTACCTTCAAACTGGGGACTAACTTACTCCTAATTCCTATCACTAGGAGGCATGTCTATGATTACCTGGTTTAGGGTCAGCTTTGCATCTGAGGCTCCTTAGCTTCTGTGACAGCTGACCAGAATGAGCATTTTTTTTTTTTTTTTGAGGTAGGATCTTGCCTGTAGCTCCGGCTGACCTGGAATTCACTATGTATCTCAGGGCGGCCTTGAACTCACAGCAATCCTCCTACCTTTGCCTCCCAAGTACTGGGATTAAAGGCGTACGCTACCATGCACGGCCAGAGTGAGCATTCTTTAAAAGGGGTCTGATGAGGATGTGAGACAGATTTCTGTCACACTCATTTGATTGTATCAAAACTCCTCTTGAGCCGGGTTTGGTGGTACATGCCTTTAATTCCAGCACTCGGGAGGCAGAGGTAGGAGGATCACAGTGAGTTTGAGGCTACCCTGAGACTACATAGTGAATTCCAGGTCAGCCTGGGCTAGAGTGAGACCCAACCTTGGGGGGGGGGGGCAAACTCCTCTTGAGCTTTGCTATGTGTCTGCCCCTTCTTGGGGGGGCATGGGACACAGAAATACACAAAATCCCGACAAGCCTCTGGTCTTGTGGACCTGATAGTCTGTGGCAGGGGATAGACAATAAAGTTGTAAGAGTGCAAAGTCTATAATAGGAAGAGCATCCAAGGCTGAGAAAGCAACAAGTGCTAAGGCTCAAAGTAAGGCTTGTTCTGACTGGGGCAGGTGGTAGGGGATGTCACAGAGGTGACTGGCCATGTAGGATTTGACCACTGACTGTGCCATGGCTCCCCTTTTTGTCCCTTTCAGGTCCTTCCACGGCAGACCTGTGGCCTCTTCACACACACCATCTTCTACAATGAGTATCCTGGTGGCTCTAGTGAGCTGGACAAGATCATTAATGGGGGCGAGCTCTTCCTTACTGTGCTTCTCAATCCTGTAAGTGCTTCTTCTAAGGCTGGTGTGGGGCTGGGCACTGACAGCCTGCCTATAGCCGAGAAGGCTTCTTGCTGTGGAAGAGAAGCAAGTGTAAAGGCCTGGGAATTGGGAAGTCCACTGTCCAGTTCTGGCATTGGCCCTCCTTGCTGTGTGACTTGGACTAAAGCATTGCAGCTTTTTTTTTCTCTTTTGTAATTGTATACTTTTAAAATATTTATTTATTGGAAAGAGAGAGAGAAAGAGAGGCAGGTAGAGAATGGGCACGCTAGGGCTTTTAGCCACTGCAGAGGAACTCCAGATGCTTGCGCCACCTTGTACATCTGGCCTATGTGGGTACTGGGAAATTGAACCTGGCTCCTTAGGCTTCGAAGGCAAGTGCCTTATCTGCTAAGCCATCTCTCCAGCTCATGTAATTATACACTTTAATTTTTTTTGTTTTTATTTATTTATTTGAGAGGAAGAGAGAGAGAGAGAGAGAGAGAGAGGGAGGGAGAGAATGGGCACACCAGGGCCTTCAGCCACTGCACACGAACTCCAAATGCATGTGCCACCTTGTGTATCTGGCTTACCTGGGTACTGGGGAATCAAGCCTTGAACCAGGATCCTTAGGCTTCAAAGGCAAATGCTTAACCACTAAGCCATCTCTTCAGCCCCCATAATTGTATACTTTAAAAAAATTATTTATTTATTTAAAAGGGGAGGGTTGCAGAGAGTGAGTGAATATGGTCACACCAGGGCCTCTTGCTACTTCTTAGTACTACATATGAACTCCAGACGCATGTACCACTTTGTGTATTTGATTTTACATGGATACTGGGGAATCAAACTCAGGCTTGTTAGGCTTTGCAAGTAAGTGCCTTTAACCACTGAGCCATCTCTACAGCCCTGAAATTGTACACTTTAATACAGAAGTACTAGCTTTTTTTGGTGCACGTTTTCTATCTAGTCATTATTTGTTTGTATGTCCATGCACACACATGCACAATTCACTTGGAGCTTTTTAGACCTCTCTTTCCTACCTGTAAATTGGAAGTAACTGCTATTAACAAATATTAACTTTGGCAGTATTGAATAAGTATCATTCCTCATCTTCTTTGCATACCTCCTGCTCCAGATTTATTAAACAAAACACAAATAAGTCCTGTCTCAGGCCAGCCTCCTACCCTAAGCCTGTAATATTAGCAGCCCATCAGACCCCAGTTTTTCCTGGCTGTGTTTTAGGTCCTGTGTGACCTAACAGTATACCTCACACTGGTCACCAGTGGCCTGAAGGGTCAGAGGTGGGGGTGAGAGTGGCTCAGAGGCTGACCAGTAAGTACTGCTTCCCTTCACTTTCCCTGGAGCAGATCAGCATCTTCATGACGCACTTATCCAACTATGGGAATGACCGCCTGGGACTGTACACCTTCAAGCACCTGGTGCGCTTCCTGCACTCTTGGACCAACCTGAGGCTGCAGACGCTGCCCCCAGTGCAGCTGGCCCAGAAGTACTTCCAGATCTTTTCTGAGGAGAAGGACCCACTCTGGCAGGTGGGCAGGATGGCCTGGCACCTTGCTGCAGGGATAGCATGCCCTCTGCTCCCAGACATGTGCCTCAGGTGTGGGCTTGAGGCTTTGCTCTCATACTTCATACTCTCTTAAGTATGTTTGCTCACCAGTGTTGGTACACTCCTGGGCACACATATGTACAATGTACATATCATACATGACTCCCTCTGCAGACCTGTGTGCATTCCCCCTCAAGAGTTGGGGGTAAGCCTCACATGGATAAAGTATCGAGAGCAACTGCTATGCCTGAGTGGACACTCACATAGTCTCTTCTTGCCCTTTAATTGCAATGGGTTCTGAGCCAGTGAAAAGGGGCTCAAGGGCAAGTTTGGGGCAGTCCTGAGGAAAGTAAGTCTGCACTTGGGGGCTACTAAAAATTGAAAGCAGAAGCTATAGTCAGAGTAGGAATTTACACAATCACTCTTGGGCTAAATATGGCCCTTGGCCTGTGTCTATAAATGTTCTGTTGGCAGCTAAGTCATGCTCCTTCTTAGTCTACCTGCCCACTTGTGTGGTACCCCAGCAGAGTCAAGTAAGCTGCCACAGAGACCAGAGAATACCTCAAACCTACAGTGTTTACTAAACATTTCCCAAGAGGCCTGTCATGCTCCATAGAGAGAGTTTGCTGAACCCTAGTTCAGACAGGGCTTGTCTAGTTAATGTCAACAAGTATTTGTGAGTTCTTGTTAGCATCAAACCCACAGCTGAACACTTGCCAGGTTCTGTGGGGGGACATGATACTAACTCACAATGGTCCCTGCCTGTTGTTACATGGTATCTAGAGGTGGGGATGTGATGAGGGCTTAGATAGGTGTCAGGTCTGTCAGATAGGGCTTTAAGAGCCACAACCTGCATGCAGCGAGAGTCCTTTCATGGGTTTCTGGACCTCTCTCACATCCCTTCCTTTGTTATTTTAGGACCCCTGTGAGGACAAACGCCACAAAGACATCTGGTCCAAGGAGAAAACGTGTGACCGTTTCCCAAAGCTCCTCATCATTGGCCCCCAGAAAACAGGCAGGTCTCTTGATCTTTGACCCAATCTCCCTACTACTGCTTTCTCAGCCACAGAATTCTGGGAATTGCCTTGCTGTGGTCCCATTCCCAAATATTTTATCTTTTTCCCCAGAGGTGGGGGCAGAGTTGGGGCAAGCATGCATTGCTTATCAGTGTGGTGGTGGAAAGTAGAGGAAAAAAATATGGTGTTCTGTTTGTGTTGAACCACAGCCTCAGGGAGCTTTCCATGTTCTGGAAGTTTCTGATCCCAGGTAGAAAGTCCACATCAGCTGCTCTGCAAGTCTGAGCAGTGCTTGGCAAAACTGGGTCAGTGCAAAGAGTCATTTAATCATTGTTTGCCAGAAGTACAGGAGAAAGAAGCACTAACACTATTGCTAAGCATTTTCCATTGGCATGATTGTGTAAAGCACAGATGGGACCTCCATTTTACAGACAGGAACTCAAGGCTCAGTGAAGTTAAGTGACTTTCTGTAACACATAGTAGGAAATGGCAGTTCCATGTCTTAGGCCTGTTTTCTGTGACTCCAAAGCCTATAGCCTCCTTCTGGGTTACAGAGAGAATACTCTGGGAATGAATGGAGGGTCTCCTGGGGAAGAGAGAGGAGGAAGCTGGAGTGAGGAGAGGCACTCACAGGAGAGGATGGATTTCCTGGTTCATGGAGAGTTTCACATTAGCTGGATATAGTGACACATGTCTATAGTCCTAGTACTCAAAACAAATTGATGTAGCAAGGATTGTGAGTTGGAGGTTAGCCTGGGCTATATAGCATGACCTTGCCAGGTAACAATAGCAACAAACAAATAAGCAAATAAAAACAAAAAAGAGAGAAAGAATTTCACATCAACAGGCCTGAGCTTCCTTTTCTCTGGGTTGTTCCCAACTGTCCGTGCAGACAGAGGCCCGGAGCTGAAAACACCAGCAGGAAGATCTAGTTCCGAGATTCTGATGAAACAATAAGCTGGGGCTAGAGTGCTATGATGAGAGAGATTTTGAGGTCAAGTCCTTGTTTGATGATGAAGAATGCTATAATGCATTAGTCATGTCTGTAAGGGTACAAGAGTCAGCGTGTCTGTATGTATGCCCTGTATTTGCCACCCTGGATTTAACACAGTCTTCTATTGCACTGATAAGGAAACAAACCCAGAGAAGGGAAGGGGTTTTCCTAGGGCCTCCCAGCAAGTACTGGGGAGCTAGGCCCAAAATGCAGACTCCGTTCTGTTGGAGGCTGGGCCAAAATTTCAGCTGCCTCCCCTCCTATAGGCACCACGGCCCTCTACCTGTTCCTGGGCATGCACCCAGACCTCAGCAGCAACTACCCCAGCTCTGAGACCTTTGAGGAGATCCAGTTTTTTAATGGCCACAACTATCACAAAGGCATCGACTGGTGAGTGAGTGCCCTTTCTATCTCCAGCAGGCTAGGAAAGCAATCATGGAGCCAGCTGGGGAGGCTGTGTGTTCACAGCAGGAAGCAGCTGGTGTTTGCTCACACGCAACTGAAGTTCCTGTAAACAGAGACAAGGCACATTGACCTTTGAGTCATGGAGTGAGAGTGTTGTTGCAAACAGGACACTAGATGAAGATGTCCTTTGCCCTTTGTAGTATGGCTCATGGTCAGAGAGTGCTGAAGGGGTGTCCAGTCTCTCCCTATCTGCACAGCAACATCTGAGTCCTCAAGGAGGGAAGGGCTTGCCCAAATGCCAAGGCCTGCTGGTTATAGCAGGGTGAAAATCCAAGTATCTGATAGAGCCGGCCCTTCCTAAGCATGTGGCCCAGCTGCAAGGAAAGAGGGGTTCTTGTGGGCCCTCCAGGGCCTCCCTGGGGGTCAGTAGAGTCACACTTTCCACCAGAACTTTCCCTAGAGGTCATTGTGTAAACAGGGAAGGGCAACATGGGATAGCTTTTCTATCCAGTTTTTCAATTTGTATCTTTCTCTGCTCTTTCCTTATATGTTCATATGTTACCATTATTTTTTATTCTTATGTAAATAAGTTCCTTGGGTAGAGGGATATAGGCCTTCTAGTTGTTTTTTTTGGGGGGGGATGTATTTTTTCTATTTATCTCTTTTATCTACTTGTTTATCATCTGCCTATTTATCTGTCCTATGTTTCTAAATTTCTCTTACATGCCACTCTCTTACCTAGAGCCCCTTGTGGCCAGATGTGTAATTATAAGTCAGCATATTTGGGAATTTAGAAAGGTTAATGTAGGTGAGCTGTCCACATGGCAAAGGCCTCTACCCAGCCCTCTTACCCCAGGGCATTCAGCAGCTCGTTAGCATGTAGTATGTGAACACTTACACCAAGAAGGTTAAGGGTTAGGTTTGCTAATGGATAGCTATAAGCCTAGGAAACAGAGCCTCTATTTTCTGAGGTCATAATTATAAACAAAGACAATTGGTTAAAAAAAAAAAACAAGAGAGGAGGGGCTGACGAGATGGCTCAGTTGATAAAATGCTTGCTGTGCATGCAGCCATGTAAAAGCCAAGTACATCTATAATCCCAGTGGTGGGGAGGCAGAGACAGGAGGACCCCTAGAACTTACTGGCTAGGTAGTCTAGCTGAATGGGTGAGCTCTAGGCTCAGTGAGAGACCCTGTCTCAAAAAATAAGGTGGAGGGCTGAAGAGATGCCTTTTGACTCCCCAGAACTCACATAAGCCTGACGTACAAGATGACACATGTACACAAGGTGGCACATGTGTTTGGAGTTCAATTGCAGTGGCTAGAGGACCTGGTGTGCCAATTCTGTCTGTCTCACAAAAAAAAAAAAAAAAAAAAAAAAAAAAAAATTAAAAAGAAATAGGAGGAAAAAACAGTCCTCTCATAGGAATGTGAATTTCAGGAAGAAAAGGACTAGGTAGGTTTTGTTTACTGCTGTATCTCCCATGATTAAAAAAAAAAAAAAAAGTGCCAAGTACAGAATAGTCGTCAAATGAATAAATATCTATTATCTTCTTAAAACAGTAAAGTGCCAAACAACAGAAGAAAATACCTGACATCTATTTCTGGCTTCCACATGTACACATACACACATTTGTACATACCCACAACAGATAAACGTGCATGCACACCACACACACACACACACACACCACACACGAGAGAGAGAGATAAAGAGGGAGAGAGAGGTAAGGGAGAGATGATTTATTGACCCCATTCCCAAGATTTGTTAGACTCAAGCCCCAGATAATTCTGCTAAAGGATCCTTGGGACAACTTTGGAGGAACCCCCTTTCACAGAAGAGAAGAGATTCTATACCTTTAAGTTATACTTTGTTTCCCACAAATCCCCAAATTTGTATCCTGATTTTGTGTGTTTCCAGGAGGGTGTGGACTTCTGGGTGGGAGATATGACATTAGATGGAAAGCTGTATTCACCCACAGTGGGCTGGAATGGGGGTAGGGGTGGCAGGAGGGTCCCCTTCCCCTGTTTCCAGGTCCACAGAGACAGGTTAGAAAACACCATTCCAGGCTTAGAAGCAGTGAGAGCTTCTCTGTCTTGGGCTGGTCTTCTGTGGGTGGGTGGTGCTCTGAGCCTAGCTTGCCCCAGAGGCAGAAGTCAGGCCTGGCCTTTTAGCTGTGAGAGTGCCTAGAGTTTAGGATGTGTGACAGAATTCTCTCCCCAGGCCCCACAACCCACTTCACACCCTCACGAATCTTCACATTTTCCTGACTTCATGATCACTAAAAAGGAACAAATTTGGAGTATGAGACCATTCCTAGAATAATAGCCACTCCTAGAAAGAAACAAATCCTAATTGATTGGGTCAGTATGACTTGCTTGCTTTCTGAGGAAGTATTTCTCCTTCCCCAGCAACCCTCACCCTGTCATGCTGCATTCCTCCTGCCCCTTCTTCATGAGCTTTGACCTTGAGCTCCACCTCTGGGCTTCCTGCAGGTACATGGAGTTCTTTCCTATCCCTTCCAACACCACATCTGACTTCTACTTTGAGAAAAGTGCCAACTACTTTGATTCAGAAGTGGCACCACGACGGGCAGCTGCCCTGTTGCCCAAAGCCAAGATCCTTACCATTCTCATCAACCCAGCTGATCGAGCCTATTCCTGGTACCAGGTGAGTGGGCTAAGGCCAGATTCCTAGGGGCTTGTGGGCTTTGTGCAAAGCTCACCCAACCAATACTGGACAAGTACCACTGTGAGCAGCCCTGAAGGTGCCTGGTATATGGTAATGGGGGAGAATCATTTTGCCTCCACGGCACTTCTGGCCTAGCAGCGGTGACAGGCAGAATTGATGCTTAATGTCAACCACCAGCTACCTGTCAATCCCCAGCTTCACATGGGTCTTACCTGGGACTCTACCAGCCACAAAATCCATAAGCTGTGTAAACCTCAAAACAGCCTGGATTTGACAAGCAGCAATCTAGCCCATGATAACTGTAGCTTCCTCACTAGTGATGGTGGCTGGCAGAGATAACTCAGAGGAGGATGGGACTTTCCTGGAGGGGACAGGGAATTCGGAAGATCACCTGGTCTATAATATGAGCTTGAGGAAAATGAATCATAGTCCTCACACCAGGTGTGTGGCAAGCAGAACTTCCTTGCTTTTCTGTGACCTGACTCGATTTTTTTCTGAGGGCGGTCTGCTGGGCTTCCAGGGATGTTTCCTAGCCTGATGTGGAGGCTGACGGGGTGGCCTTCTCCTGCTCACAAGTCTCTCTCAGAGTGTGCCACACCACCGAGAACTGTGACTTAGAAATGATCCTGGTGCCTTGGTACGAGGAGACATCTGAGCTTTATAGCCCATGGTTACCTGGGAAATGTCTACTATCCTGGCTGGAAAGATCTCTTGTGGCCTGGAGGTTCCCTGCCACCCTACTTGCCTCCTCACTTGATGCTTCAGTGCCTTCTTCCTGGGACCTTGCTGTGTTGTGTGGTCCACAGGACAGATTTTCTCTCAGACACCCTATAGTCACTCCCTGAGAATGAGGTGTGGGGTGCCCTCTTTGCCTCTTGTACTCTAAGGACCTGGCTTATGTTCTGATAACCCACTTTCCTGTGGGCATTGTCTTTCAGGGGAATCCAGAATGTAGCTTCTCTTCTTGCCTGTTGTGCTCCTGGCCTCCAGGAAGGCACTGAGAGCTGGTGGCCTGCTTTCATATGTGAGCATGTAGGCCATCAAGAAAATCTCAAGTGTCCAGTCAGTCCCCTGGTTGGTATTCATGACACTCATGACAATAGTTGACTTCTGTGACCTCACTGGAATGTCACATTAGTTTTCTAGAAGGCAAGAGGGTGTGTGTGTATGTTGCAGATGCCTTCTCATTGCTAGGACAAACATCAGATCAGAAGCAATTTATGGGAGGAAAAGGTTTATTTTAGGCTTAGAGATTTCAGGGGAAGCTTTATCATGGCAGAAGAAGCTGACTTACTTCAGCATCCACAGCAAAGAAAGAGAAGCTAACACCAGCAAGCACAAGGTGACTCTTAACACACCTAGTAGGGCTGGACTCAAGATCCATCTCCAGTGATACACCTCCTCCGGCAAAGCTCTGCCTGCTGAAGAAGTAGGAAGCTTAATCTTTTTTTTTTTTTAAATTAAAAATACTTTATTTATTAGAGAGAGAGAGGGAGGGTGAGGCAAAGAGGATGGGCGTGCCAGGGCCTCTAGCCATTGCACATGATTTCCAGATGCATGCACCACCTTGTGCATATGGCTTTATGTGGTTACTGGGGAACTGAATCTGTGTCCTTTGGCTTTTCTGGTAAGTGCCTTAGCCACTGAGCCATCTTTCCGGCTCAAGGAAGCTTACTCTTAATGAAAAATACCTAAGGCTATGGGAGACATACATTTAAATTCAAACCACTACAATGAATGTATACGTGTCCTCTTTGCACAGATAAGAAAGCCAGGATTTAGCAGGTTTCATGTGGCGACATTTTTAATACAGGTCTTGTTAAACCTAAGACCTTATTCTTTTTCATGTCTATTATCAGATGAGTGAAGAATCCAAGAGGGTGTTTGCCTGTCTTAAGGAGGTCAGGAAGAGTGGGGTACCATGATGTATGGTATTGCCTGGTCCATCTTGCCCTATGTGTGATCCTCAATGAACAGAGTCGGTTGGGGATCACCTGATGGACAGGTCCCTGACCTCTGGCTATGGACTATAAGAATTGTGCAGATCCACAGTATGGTTCTAGATATATCAGATCTGTCATTACCCCTTTTATAATTTCTCCCAATCTATCTATTTATTTATTTATTTGGTTTTTCGAGGTAGGGTTTCACTCTGGTCCAGGCTTACCTGGAATTAACTATGTAGTCTCAGGGTGGCCTCAAACTCATGGAGATCCTCTTACCTCTGCCTCCTGAGTGATGGGATTAAAGGTGTGTGCCACCATGCCCGGCTTTTATTTTTATTTTTATTTTTTTGGTGGTGGGGATAAAACCCAGGGCTTTCATAAAGGAAAGTACTCCATTCGGTGCCAGTGGCTCTCATGTCCTTTCTACTCTGTTTCAACAAAGGCTGTGGGAGCTTTGGCTATAGGGCCTGGAGCAGATGTTCATATTTATTAGCATTTGCAAATGATAGCTGATTCTAGTTTTCGATTTATAGAGGTGGTATTAAGGTATTTTTAAAGTAAATTGGCTTGAAAAAATGATGTTGACATTGGCATGTGCTGGTTTACTGTACAGCAAGAGTTTCAGAGGCTTTCAGTGATCGTTTGGGAACCTGATGTAGCTCAACTCTCACCTTAAAAAGACGAGATCCGGGGCTGGAGAGATGGCTTAGCGGTTAAGCACTTGCCTGTGAAGCCTAAGGACCCCGGTTCAAGGCTTGATTCCCCAGAACCCACGTTAGCCAGATGCACAAGGGGGCGCACGCATCTGGAGTTTGTTTGCAGTGGCTGGAGGCCCTGGCACGCCCATTCTCTCTCTCTCTCTCTCTCCCCTCCTCCTCTCTGTCTGTCACTCTCAAATAAATAAAAATAAACAAAAAATTTTAAAAAAAGATGAGATCCTGGGGTTCTAGGGCTAGTGACACCCTAAGGCCAAACAGCTATGAGAGACAGACCCAAGACATCAGCCCAGGACCTCCTGGCCACATCATGGGCTTCTGTTTTACAAAGGCCTGTTCCTTTTGCCTCCTGTGGCATGCTTACCTTCTTCCCTTGCCTACAGCACCAGCGAGCCCATGATGACCCAGTGGCCCTGAAGTATACCTTCCATGAGGTGATCACAGCTGGACCTGATGTGTCCTCAAAACTGCGTGCCCTCCAGAACCGCTGCCTGGTTCCTGGTTGGTATGCCACCCACATTGAGCGCTGGCTCAGCGCCTTTCATGCCAACCAGGTAGCTGTCTTTCCCTGTCTCTTGGGGTGGGGTGTGACTTCAGTCTAAGGGGACCTGGAAAATCCTGAGTAGGAAGCTGGGAGGAGGAGCCTGATGGGAGTGGTAAACATTAGATCGTTGGAGGCTTTTTAGAGAAACCTCAGACTGAAAAACAGGTGTGGGCTGGAGGCTTGGAAGGGGAGGGGGAATGCTGTAGAGTTGTGAGGTGCAGGCAGGCCTGTGTTAATAGATTACATCCTGGGAGAGGGTGACATGGGTCTGGGAAGCTGGCAGAGAACAGGGAGTTAGGCACAGAGAACTGAACCTTGGGCAGAGATACCTGCTGGTCCAAGTTCGAGGAGCTAGTATACTGTGAAGAGTGTAAAGTATGTTTATAGCCCACCTTGTTCTTGCTACAGTGGACCTTTGGCCCTGGGCTGAAAATGAGTCCAAAGAGCTTTTCTCCCTTCTTTCTAGATTCTGGTCTTGGATGGCAAATTGCTGCGAACAGAACCTGCCAAAGTGATGGACACGGTGCAGAAATTCCTTGGAGTGACCAGCACCATTGACTACCACAAAACCTTGGCGTAAGTGTTCCCTTGACCTTCCAACAGAGTAATTTCACTGGCCTGGCACCTGGGCCAAGAAAATAAAGGCTTGCACCACTGGGAGAGACACAGGGTTGGTGAAGATGGCAAGGTTGAGAGAGCATACAATAGTTCTCCCATGATGACCCTTCAACAGAAAAGCTAATGTCAATGTGGCTTATGTCCTATCAAAGCTGTAAACTTGAGAAAAGTTTCTGCTCTGGTCACTCTACCCTGGAGCCTGCTGTTCAGTTCAGTCTGGGCTGAACATTTTCAGGGTGTTTTATCTATGTGAGGTAGACCAGCAAGCACCTCCAACTTCCACATGGATTTCTAGCATTAGGCTTTGACTTTAAGTGTCATGTTAGCAAAAGAAATTAGAATATTACTGTTGAAAGCTCATAGGCCCACTCACCTAGAACCTGGGGCGAATGTGTTGAGAATGCCTTCTCATAGTAAGTAGCGGCCTAGGTTACAAGGGCTTGGGACTGGGAGAGGCTGCACTCCATTGCTGTGTCACAGATGGGTGACATTTGCAGTCTGAGGAGTCTCAAGAGAAGGAAGAATAAAGTCATTCTTGTTGGCTGCTTTCTTGGGAATATTCCCTTCTCACTGTCATGGGTATTGAAGGTGGAGCAAGGAAGTCAATGCTTCACTTGGAGGTAGGAAGTGTGGCACCCTGGGTATGGGTGCTGTGTCACCAATGTCTAGATTAGGACCCCAAACCCATCACTGAGTTCTGTGACCCTGGATTTTGAAGCCTCTGTTTCCCCTTCTGTAGGGTATAACTCTTACCTTTGAGGGTCACTGGACTTAATGACAGTATGTATGTGGCTGGCACTTCTTTTGTTTGTTTGAGGTAGGGTTTCACTTTAGTCCAGGCTGACTTGGAATTCACTATGTAGTTTCACGGTGGCCTCGAACTCATGGTGATCCTCCTACCTCTGCCTCCCAAGTGCTGGGATTAAAGGCATGCACTACCATGCCCGGCACATTTTTTTTTTTTTTTTTTTTTTAAGGCATGGTTTCACTCTAGCAGAGTTACCTGGAATTTAATTCTGTAGCCCAAGCTGGCCTGGAACTCATGGTGATCCTCCTACCTCAGTCTCCCAAGTGCTTTAAAGGTGTGTACCACCACACCTGGCTGCTGCTATCATTTTGAAGTTGGGGCAGGGGTAAAGAAGACTATTTTGGGTTAAAAAAGAAAAGAAAAGAAAATGAAAGAGGCTACTCTGAGCTAAATTGGGGAATGTTCTGAAAACACCTCCTAGGATTATGCATGAAGAGTCCACATTATGAGTTTGGGAAGGAACTTGTGCTGTTTATGTAGACTCAAGTGATCTGGAACACAGGGGTGCTTTTGCTGGGAGAGAGGCACGTAGTCTGCCAAGGCCACACTTAGGCCATAGGTGGCACATGTCAGCCTTAAGTCTGCATATGACCCAGTGTGTATGTGTGTGTTGGGGGGCGGGGAGACTGTTGGTATTACAGGTCTGTGGACATGTTCTCGGGGGAGAGGGCTGGGCCACTCACCCACAGGTTTCCCATCTCCATAGGTTTGACCCAAAGAAAGGGTTTTGGTGCCAACTGCTTGAAGGAGGAAAAACCAAGTGTCTGGGCAAAAGCAAGGGACGGAAATACCCAGAAATGGACTTGGATGTAAGTGGTAGACACACTGCCCATGGCATTGGGGTGAGTGGGAGGGGTTCTGCTTGGGGGAGGCCTTCTGTCCTCTTTATGCCATGTAGCATGCCAGTGGCCTTTGTGTTTCTTGGGCATTGGTCATTATTTAGAGGAGGAAATGCAGGCTGGGCCATAGTGGTCAGAATTGTTCTAGTTAAGCAAGTGTCAATTACCTTATGTGCAGAGCAGCTGTGTGGGTCCTGAGGACGAAGCAGATGCTATGCTCTGCCTCCCAGGACTCCCTAGTCCAGGGGAGGCCCAAGGAAGGGGGTGTCCATACATGTGCTCGGCAAGGTGTAGTTACGGAGTAGAGAGGTCAAGTTGGGGACTGTACCCAAGGATTTGGGCCTATGGAATGGAAGGCTAGATCACTCTTGTAGGGGAGGACATTGTGTGCACACACATACACGGGAAGATCTTGTTCTGTTTCCCTCTTCCTGTTTTCCTTTGGTTCTGATGAATGCTTGCTTTTGCCTGTCACAAAAATTTTGACCTTATGCCCTGTACTTTGGGGGTTCCCCTACATGGGTGTTTTCTCTGGAGGCTACTCTTTACAAGAAGATTGGAAATAATTCAGTAATGTATGGCCTGAGGCCAGAGTCATGGGGTTATGGCAGGGTCACACTTGAACCTGCTTGTCTCCCCAACCTGAGCCTTCTTCTTGCTGTAGTCCCGAGCCTTCCTGAAGGATTACTACCGGGACCACAACATCGAGCTCTCCAAGCTGCTGTACAAGATGGGCCAGACACTGCCCACCTGGCTGCGGGAGGACCTCCAGAACACCAGGTAGCCTCGTGCCACCACAGCCAGACAGATGTTTGTGATGGCAGGCCACAGTGTCCTGCCTCACACTGATCCAGACTGACCTGCCAAGAGGGAAGCTGGGCCCTGCTGGCCAAGCACGATCAGCAATACTCTGCTAAGGTCCATTTGGAGCCAGAAGCCTGGGCAGGTCCACAAGCGCCTTGGAGCCTCCACTGCTGGATCTGTGGCCTACAGGACCTCCTGATACCAGAGGTCCGTTCCGTTCACAGCCTCCCAGCTGAGGAGGCCACTTCCTGTTGGTGGAAGGCTGCTTCCTGGAGGGGGGAGTCCAGGAGACTCTCTCCTGTCCCTCACTGTGTTCTACCACCCATTCCCTTTCCATTGTCCCACCGCTCCCTGCTCCAGCAGGATGTCCCCTCAGTATTAGCTGCCATGTTTCCCTGAGTGCAGCTGGGTCTTTTGTCAAACCAGGGAGAAAAGACTGGCCATATTCCTAAGGGTTTTGAGTCAGGCCATGCCAAGTTGGTCACCTAGAAGCAGTCCCTGGGTTGTATGTGAGGGTGGTCACCTTGAAAGGACATTTGGGTTAATACTGTCAAGTCTCATCTTCCTTTGTGGGAAAAGACTCTCTGGTCCCTCCAGTACCCACCCAGAGTTCCAGTGGCCTCCTCTAGGCCATGCCACTGGGCCAGAGACTCAGGCTTTGGTTCTGCCCCTTTTCTTAACTCTGGATGTGACATGTGTGGTGTTTCCTGTGGTAAAGGCTGAGGCAGGTCGGGAGTCTGCCAGTGTCCATGTTCCCATGTACATACTTCATCCTACGTCCACCACCTTGGCTTGGCAGTCATGGCAGTTAGCAAGACTGCCATCTGCTGCTTTGCCCAGTGACCTGTGGCTGAGGGTCCCTGGAGACCCCCTCTTAACCTCCCAAATACTAAGAAGCTAAAGTATTTTAATATTTTGTTTTTGTTCTTGGTGCCAGAGTTTATACCCTAGGTGCTGGGGTTACACTGTGTTTTATATATGTGTGTGTGTATATGTATATATACATATATATGTATATATATATACATATATATTATATTTTTTGGTTATGTTTGTTTTTAAGTCAGTCGTACACAATGGTGGCAAGCCCCAGCCTCAAAGGGTATCTTAAGGCTAGGAATGAGGTGGAAGGGAGGGAAGTCAGGGCCTTAGGGAGATGGGATGAAGATCTGTTCCCTCTCTCATAGAGGGAACAGAGATGGTTACATGAACAGGGAAGACCAACTCTCCCCAGGAAGTCTGAATCCACAAAGCCCAATGTCCCTGGGATGTTTTGTCCACAGGGAATAGCCAGGGATAGGGTAGTAGATTGGGGGCCCCAGAGCTGGCTTGCATTCTCCCTTACATGGTGCTAGGTTGGGGGCTGCCCTAGAGCAAGATGCCCATGGGGACCTGTTGCTGGTCTCTGTAGAGCCTGGGGTCTTGGGGCTGTTTTCTGCTTAGGTTCTGCTCCTGCCCCCCTTTTAACAATGTGAAGTAACTGAGGCTGGGGTGGCTGTCCCTGGTCCCCTGCAACTGCCAATTCAGCTCTCACTTGACACCCAGGGTATTCCTTTTGGAGAGCCTTGTCTTGTTCGAAGATGTTAGCATTGTGGGTTTAGAAGGATCCTGTGATGTTTATAAAGTAGATTCAGGAAGGGCAGGTGGCTCACTGGCCGATGTCACCTAGCTGTTGGAAGCAGGGCCAAGAGTTGAACTCAGGACCCCTGATTCTGAGCTCAGTGCTCATCTTCCAATGCTACACTGCCTCTGAGCCCACCCTTGAGACCCTCCTGTGTTCCAGGTTCCTGTCCTTTCCTCAGTCACAGCCATGGTCATTCCAGGATATGGGGATAAACCACTCCTTCCCAGCCAGGTGCCTTTGAACCTTCTCCTTTCCAGACTTGCATTTGCTCCCCTATCATGTTCTTCCCACCTTGGGAGGTCCTTCCCCACCGGTGACCGAGTTGGTCTTTATTCCAAGCTGCTCTTCTCAAGTTCTCCACTGGGGTGGAGAAGAAGGAGGGATGCTTAGTGGGACTAGCACATAGTTTCACTGTGCAGAGCCACGTTTGCATCATGTATTTCACTGGGGCCTTGGAACCCTAGTGAGTACCTGAGGACAGGTCTGCTTCCATGCTCACAATGCCTTGCCTGCAAGCCAGAAACAGACTCACTATGGGTCAGAGACTTCCCCAGTGCATGCCCTGAACCTTGCTTCCCACCCCTCAGTGAGAACTGGGTCTGTGGTCTGGGAGAATGACAACTCCCTTGTTCTGGTTTGAAATTCTGCAAGAGTAGAGTTGGGCTAGCCAGAGTGACCCTTGTTGGTCAGGCAGCTCCATTCTTCCTGATTCTAGCCCGAGGTGACAGCAGACGGTTTGAGACCCTGGGAGAGCAGAAAAGATATTACAGATTTTGGTCAGTTTCCTTCTGAGAGCAGGTATTGGTCCTGCTACCTGCTGTAAGTCTGTAGGTTGCTGCTGCTATATCCCCTCCCTCTAACCAGTCTTTCTTGAGGCCCTGCTGGGCCCAGACACTGCCACAACTTACAGGTATTGGGGCTGTGGATGTGGATAAGTTGTCCTAGGTACTCTCAGTTCCAGGAGATGAGAAAGCCCAAGGTGAGCCCAGGCAGTATTGTTCATCCTTAATGTCCATTGGTTCACTGCAAACATTTGGCCAAAAAAAAAAAAAGTGAGAGAGAAATAGTTTAAATTGTGCTGGCAACTCCCCCACCCTGTCCCATCTGCTGTCCTCACCATCACTTTTACCCTAGGGTGAGTACAGTTGTGGGCATCACCTACAGCCGTCACAGTCTTTCAGGGTTCTGGAGCTTTCCATGGGGCAGACATGTGACCACATGGAAGATAAGAATAAGGTTTAAAATGGCCCCTTTCAAGCCCTGATATCCAAGTAGTGGTGCTTCTGAGTTTTCTAAGGAGGCCTTGTTGGTTCCCAGAAGAAGACACTGCTGGCCTTACCTGCAAAAATGGGTCCCATCACAGATCCATCCCCACCAGTGTGTTAGTGAGTAGTAAGTACAGGAATGGCTAACCAAACATTTGATGATGAATGCCCACCATTCAGCATCTAGATTTAAAATTATTAACATTTTGCCACATTTCTTTCCCTCCCCCGCCTTCTCCCACTCTTTCTTTCTCTCTGTGTATGTGTGTTTTTGGATTTAGTTTAAAAGGTAAGTGCAGGTGTCATGATATTTTACCCCCTGGTGCTCCTACCTGCATCCATAAAAGATAAGGTCTTATTACTCACTGACCAAGACCACAACAAAGATAATAGTCATTGCCTAATAGCATCTGCTGTGAAATCTGTATTCAAAGTTCCCTTAGTTGTCCTCCAAATAACTTATACATGGTTTTAGAATTGGATCAAGTCAGGGTGCAGCCATTGAATTTAATAAGTGTGTGTATGTGTGTTTTAAATCTCTTTGCTGAAAAGTCTCTTTGCCCATCAGTGTTTTTAAATGATACTATATTTAAGGCCAGTGGATCTGTTGTCATGTAGAAATCCCACATTCCAGATCTGATTGTTTCTTGTTGGTCTCATATTAGTTTCTTTAACCCCTGTATTTTTAGGGATATTTTTGCCTTTTTTGTTGATTTGGCATTTTCCTCCTGCCTAATGTGTGTCTTCCTCCACTGACTCCTGTAGCAAGTGCCAAACCATTCAGGGGAGGGAAAGGGGTTTCCTGGAAAGGCAGCATCATGCTGGGCCTGGAAGGAAGGGATGGAAGAGGGCACTGCAGCATGAGGAGACTGGGACTCTGTGAGGCTGGGTTGGGGTACTGGACTGTCAGAGTGAATGGCTACAGCTTGGAGAAGGTGATAAGCCCACTTTGACCCCAAGGACAGGCTGCAGTGCACCAAACATAAGCATTTATCTCTCTCTCTCTCTTTTTCTCTATCTGTTCATCTCTGTTTTATCCATTCACCTTTCTGTTTTGTGGTCCTGGGACCTTCACTTTCTAGATGGTCTGTGTGCACTGGAGCAGAGATTGGCCTCTTATTGGGCTGAGAAGGGTCTAGATGGAGAATACTTTATTCAGTCTGTGTTGAGGACAAGAACAGTGGGCTTGAAGCAGGACCTGTGACATTTTTGTCCTAACTGGCTACAGTGGGTGGCTGTGAGAGTCTTGCAGGGCCTCAGTTTCTCTTCTGTAGAATGAGGACATGGGGGCTGCAGGAAGCATCTGTGCTCCAGTTGCAGTGAGGGTGGCAGTCCAGGTTCTCTAGGCAGTGCTGGGGTTCAGGGCTGTCAGCTGTGGGCTGGACGCTGCCCCAGTCAGTTCCAAGGGCAGGTGATAATGTCTTAGTTCCCCTGTGGGCTGGCCACCAGCTCTTTGTGCAGTCTCTGCTGACAGCCAGGGAGTGAGGGCTGGGGAGAATCATACTATTTTCTCCTAAGAAACTTGCCCCTCTTGCTCTTCTTTCTGACCTGGAGGAGCCTGAGGGTAAAGAGGGTTTTCTATGACTGAGCTAGCTTTTCTTATGGGCAAGAAGGCCCCTTTTTGTAATTTGTGCATGAAATTCATGTGGTTTCCTGGGGAGAGGAGAGGGCCAACTGAGTGGGTGGGGATGCACATTCGGGAGCAGGCAGAGGTTTCCTTCCCTGAGGGAGTGGGGAGGGGCTGCAGAGGGCATGCTACCCCACTCACCTGAAGAGGGCCTCTTAAACCAGCCGTTTTGGGTTGTGTTAAACAGGGGAACCTTCCTCCATTAATGTACAATCTTGAACTAACTGCTAATAAAGTGGGGTTCTGTTTATACACATTGGTTCCGTTTGTCTGTTTGTCTAACCTTATTGAAAGACCTACAGGGGATGGTAGAGAAGAGAGGTCTGAATACATGGTCCAGAGCTACACAGCATACATCCTGACATGGTCAAGTTCATTCATTTGGGTTATAAACAGATACATTTTCAAACACAGCTGAACCCCAGCTCTGGCAGCCATATGGCATCTCAGATGACCCAAGAGCCTTTTCACACACTAGATTGACAGAGTTCTGGGGAGTGGGCATTGCCTTCAGGGGAGACACATAGTCCAGGACTGTTTCTGCCACTCAAACATATCATGACTAGGGGCTGGACACACCACTTTTTTTTTTCATATTTTTATTTATTTATTTGCAAAGAGAGATGGGGAGGGAGAGAGAAAGAGAGAAAGAGAATGGGTATGCCAGGGCCTCTTGCTGCTACCAATTAATTCCACACTCACGTGCTACTTTGTGCATCTGGCTTTGTGTGGGTACTGAGGAATTGAACCCAGGCCATCAGACTTTGCAAGCAGGTGCATTAACTGCTGAGACATCTCTGCAACCCCTCTATATTTTATTTTTACTTTATTTATTTTTAAAATTTATTAACAAGATTTTTCATATGGATACATCATGTGTTGGTATCCTCTTTTCCCTCGTCCCTGCCCCCATTCTGTTGGGGACGCTCCTCAGTGGGGTTTCAGGTATTCCCCATGGGGTTGTAGTTTATGCTTTGTGGGAGCAGTAGTCAGTTATTTTGGGGGAGGGAGGGAATGCCTCTGGGCATGATGTCTCAACCATGGCTCTTAAAATCTTTCCGCCCCCTCTTCTGCAAAATTCCTTGAGTGGTGGTGGGTGAGTTTTAAGTCTACTTCAGTGATGAGTTCTTAGTCTCTGGATCTCTACTTTGGTAGGTGTTGAGTATCTTCAGGGTCTGTCTCCTACACCGGTGCTGATTATCAGGAACAGTATGGAAGCAATACTATTGCTTGTCTCCCTGTTCCTCTGTGCATTCAGCTGTGGCTTGGCTGAAGTGCGAGGGGTAGTTTATCTCCTCTGGTCTCATTACCTTTAGGCCCCCACAGTGCACACCCTCCTTTGCAGGGTATCTGGGAATTGGGGACCTGGGGGGGCACTTCAATTAGGAAGCCACTTATATATATATATATATATATATATATATTTTTTTTTTTTTTCTTTTTTGAGGTAGGGTCTTGCTCTAGCCCAGTCTGACCTGGAATTCACTATGTAGTCTCAGGCTGGCCTTGAACTCACAGTGATTCTACCTCTGCTTCCCAAGTACTGGGATTAAAGGCATGCACCATAATGCCTGGCTAACACACATACCACTTTGACTTGATTCTTAGAGCTGTCTTTTTAGGGATGTGGAGGGAATTGGACTTAAAGGACTCACCTGGAGAACTGCCTGGGATGCAGATTCCCAGGGAGATTGACCTTCAGCTGGTGTTAGTGGGACAGATAGAAGGTTATTGGGGGTTCTAATTAGGGGAGAGAGCCCCACTGTCCAAGAAAACTTTGGGCAAAATATGTGAGTCTCTAGGCCTCCCAACATCACTAAGGGCAAGTCTTGAGATTATCTTGAGGAAGACCAGAACCTACCAGGCAGAGAGACTGTGGCCTGCTAGTCACAGGAAAGGGCCTAGGCCTACTCAGAGAGTACCCTTGGGAAGCTCTAAAAATGCAAATTTAGGCTGGAGAGATGTCTCAGCATGTAAAGGCACTTGCTTGCAAAGCCTGATGGCCTGGGTTCAGTTCCCCAGTACCCATGTAAAGCCAAATGCACAAAATGATGCATGTGTTTGGAGTTTGTTTGCAATGGCAGGAGGCCCTGGTGGACCCATACTCATTCTCTCTCTACCCCCCTATTTCTCTCTGTCTCAAATAAAAATATTTTTTTAAAAGTGCACATTTCCTGGGCTCATTCAGAACTTCTGGGAGTGGGACCCAACTGTGTGTATTTAATAAACTCCATGATGCTTAGGCAGAAGTTTTGGGAACATTGAATCAGACCTCCATGTGTGAGTCAGAGAAGATTCCCCCCACCCCAACACACACACACCCAGCACAGAGCTCCTGAGAGGTTGAGGACAAAAGGTGTACTGGGGACACAACTGGGCTCAAGTGGGGACCGCAGCATCCAAGTGAACATAGCAAGCTCTCCACCTGCAGAGGCCTTTCTGGGTTGGTCAGTTGCAAGTACGGTGTGAGTCATGAGACATCATTAAACAGAATATAGCTGGGGGCTGCTCTACCAGGAGCTGGTGAAGACAAGACATTTCACCCACTGAGGGGCCAGGCTGCACCAGAAATTTCTGAATTTAAAAATAACTGAGACACTTTTGAGAGACACATAGGAGGAAACCAGGTAAAGGCAGGTGTACTGTAGCTGAGTGAATGTGAGGGGCTGGATTCTGACCAGATCAACCCTTCCACATCTCCTATCCTATCTTGGAACCCTAAGATTCCTTGAAACATGAAAACCCAGCCCAGCTCTTGATGGAGTTCCCAAGAGTTTACAGTACCAATCTCGGTGAATGAAAGCCCGTTATACCCTCCTCAGCTCCTACAGTGAATTCATGAATTGGATTTTTTTTTTTTTTTTTTTTTTTAGGTAGGGTCTCACTCTAGCCCAGGTTGATCTGGAATTCACTATGTAGTCTCAGGGTGGCCTCGAACTCACAGCGATCCTCCTACTTCTGTTTCCTGAATGCTGGGATTAAAGATAGGTGCCACCACACACAGCTGATCAGGCTTTTCAAAGACACCATTCCCTTGTACACAGGGTGGTGTGCTGGGAATAACCTAGATACCCAAGCATAAGGGATCTGCTAAGTAACCTCTCATATATATATTTACTGGAACGTGATAATGTTGTTGAAAAGATGGAGATTCTGGAGGCAGGAAGAGCACGACTTCAAGACCATCTCAGCCTGGGAAACATGAAACCCTGTCTCAAAAAAAAAAAAAAAAAAAAAATTAACTCAGTCTTTAGGGAAATTTCTGCAAGACTGATGTATACAATATGACCACTTATGGAATGAGAGTACTGGTTGTGTTTTTACTGGTAATATAAATAATTATTCCTCACCAAACCAATCACAGTGGCTACTTGTAGAGGGAGCAGGGGGGACTGGAAAGGGGAGAGTTCTCAAAGGGGATGTTATATGTTTTGAAACAGGGTTTTTGTTTGTGTTTTCGAGGTAGGGGTCTCACTCTAAGAGCTCAGGCTGACCTGGAATTCACTATGGAGCCTCAGGGTGGCCTCAAACTCATGGCAATCCTCCTACCTCTGCCTCCCAAGTGCTGGGATTAAAGGAAACATGTCCCCCCACCCCACCATGAAATGGTAGTGTACTCATGCATCATTTATGAAATGAAAAGTTTTCTAGAACCAGAAGCAGAAAAAGAGGCTTGAGGCCACTTGACATGGGATTGTGCTACGAAAGCCAAGCCCTTAGGTTTCTGCCAGCTGAGATTCTGAGGAGAACCAAGATGGTGGTGGAGGACTTTGCTCATTTATCCTGAGTGATTGTCAAGACCCTGAGCTAAAGCCTAACTGTGTGCAGGCAAGTCAGCTTGCCTTGGCCATGGGACTCAGCTGTCCTATATTCTATATGTGAGATACTCAGAGTTAACATTGCCAGAGTTGATATGCTCTGAGGACTAAGTGTGACACCTGTGAAATTCTTGAGCCTAAGCAAATGGAGACACGTTCTTATCAAGGGACATTTTGCCAAATAGCTGGTCTAAGTGCCAACAATGCCAAGGCTAAGAAATGACTCAGGAGTGAAAGATACTGATGAGATCTGATAATCAAATGCCACAGACGACCCTCAAGAGGATCAGGAAACAATAAGCCATGAATAACTACAGAGGCAGCTGGCACTTTGTGAACTTGGATTGTGTGGACTACATAATAGTATTTTCTTAAAGTTAAAATTTTTGTTTTTGCTTTTGTTTTTGTTTTTCAAGGTAGGGTCTCACTCTAGTCCAGGCTGACATGGAATTCATTATGTAGTTTCAGGGTGACCTTGAACTCATGAGGATTCTCCTACCTCTGCCTCCCGAGAGCTGGTATTAAATATGTGTGCCACAACCCCCGGCTAAAATTTGCTTTTGATTATTGTACTGTTATTTATGAATATGTCATTGTTATTAACAAAAACACTAAAGGGCTAGGTGATATTTCGGTGGGCAAGGTGCTTTCTTTGCAAGTAGGAGGACCTGAGTCTGATCTCTAGTATCCATGTAAAATGCCAGGCATGGTCTGCACAGCTATAATCTGTATATATATACTTTTAAGTTCCTGAGGTGGCCCCCGCCCCAGAGGCAAAGACATGAGGATCTCTAGAGCTCATTAACTAGGCAGTCTAACCTAGTTGATAAGCCTCCAGACCAGTGAAAAACACCCAATCTCAAAAAGAGATGACAGTGTTCCTGATGTTGTCCTGTGGACTCCACATGCATGCATGCACCTGCACACAGTAAAGATACACACACAGGAAAGTACACACTGAAGCTGGGTGTGGTGAGTCATGCCTATAATCCCAGTACTCAGGAGGGGGAGGCAGGAGGATTTCCATGAGTATGAGGCTATCCTGTACTACATAGCTTTAGGCCATCCCGGGGTACAAAGTGAGATCCTGTCTCAAAAATAAAGTACATACTGATGTATTTAGGGCTAACTGGAAGAAGTAAAGCTGAATTTTGCCATAGGTACTTACCAGGTGCAGTCTAGGTGTGCCCACCAGGAGGCACTATCACACCAACTTCTGTGGGCTGATTGGCATGAACCTTCTCATCTGCGGGCTGTTGGGCCTGGGATGGTAAAGCCTGCTGGCATGGGCTCAATTCCCTACTCACCCATATAAAGCTAGACAGGCATTTGATTACAGTTACAAGAGACCCTGGCACATTCATGCACACATGCAAATAATATACTGGTAACATCAATACACTAAGCAAGTAGGCATGAATAAAAGATTAAAAAGGTACTTCTCACTGTTAGGTCAAACACTATTTCTCTGAGCTATCATTCAGTCTTCATAACTACTCTGAGGTGGGTGTTCCCATAGTATAGAAGCAGAATTTGAGGCTGAAAGCTGAGGTAACTACTAGGAGTCCTTGAGGCTCTGCCTGAGGTCCCCTCAATTGTCCTGCTTCCTGGAAACCAGCCCTGGTCTTTCAAGTAGAAACGGTGTCCCTGGGGCCTAGTGCTGGAACTCCCTGAGCCCAGCCCTGCTCTTTATCTCCAGGGCTTGCCAGGTGGGACTGGGGGCCACCTCAGGAACTTAAAAGTATATGTGTCCAGGAGCCCAAAACAAAACCAACAAAAGTACAACTGGATGTATTGTGAGGCCAGACCTACATCTTCCAGCCCCTGACAGCCCCCAGAGCATCACTTCAGAGGAAGCCACCAGTTTTATAGATCTTTACAGTATTATTTCACACATATGAGTAAACAGATGTCCCCTGCTGATTTGTGCCTCTTATTATTCTACCTCTGTGTACTGGTGGAGGATTACATGCTTCTCTGCATGATTCCTCTGTCATTGGTACCTGGAGGAGCCCTGTCCTGTATACCTTTCCAGGAGGGAGGGAGAAGCTGAAGTTGGCTTCCCTAGCCTTTGCCACAGTCTGGGGTGCTTTCCAGGGAAGGGTGAGGTTGATAGCACAGTCACTAAAGTGTATACTGATCTCAAATTTGGTAAGATATTGGCTGTGTGACCTTGGTAGGTTTCCCCATGCCTCTGAGCCTTGGGCTCCTCTTTTGTGAGATGGGACTTAAGGAACAGGAGCTGATCCAGGTATGTATGAGGAGTGAGGAGACAGTGCCTGGAGAGCCCTAGGCAGGAGCCTGTTGCACAGTGTGTGCTCCAAAAAGTCTGCTCTGGTTCTTGGTGTACCACATAATGGACCCCACTTCTGAGCCCAAGCCTGTGGGGCTGCACTGCCATTTTTGCCCTGAGATTGAGGCTGAGGGACCCAGAGGCCCACTCTGCATGGGAACACATTTGATTGCTTTTCCCAAGACCCTTGGAATTGAAAGGATGGGGTTGCAGTCAGGTTCACATTGCTGGCAGAAATCACCCGACTGAGAGCAGCTTTGGGGGGAAAAGGGTGCATTTTCGCTTACAGACTTGAGGAGACGCTCCACGATGGCAGGGAAAATGATGGCATGAGCAGAGGGTGAACATCATCCCCTGGCCAACATAAGGTAGACATAGCAATAGGAGAGTGTGCCAAACACTGGCAAGGGGGAGCTGGATATAACACCCATAAGCCCACCCCCAACAATATACTGCCTCCTGAAGTGTTAATTCCCACATCTCCATCAGCTGGGAACCAAGTATTCAGAACTCCTAAGTTTATGGAGGACACCTGAATCAAACCACCACATTCCACCCCTGACCCCCATAAAATGCAATGCATTCAGTCCAACTTTAGAAGTCCCCATAGTTTTTATCAATCCTAATGATGTTCAAAAATCCCTATAATCCAAGGTCTTTTTTTTTTTTTGTTTTGTTTTTGGTTTTTCAAGGTAGGATCTCACTCTGGTCCAGGCTGACCTGGAATTCACTATGTAATCTCAGGGTGGCCTCGAACTCACGATGATCCTCCTACCTCTGCCGGGTCCCTAGTGCTGGGATTAAAGGCGTGTGCCACCATGCCCAGCTCAACCCAAGGTCTTTTAATTGAGCCATAATACCAAAACAAAAAAACTCCCAAAAAATCATAATGGCACAGAATAAACACTCATACTGCAAAAGATGGCACTGGGCATAGCAAAGAAATATTCAACCAATACAAGATTTAAACAGGGCAAACATCAAACTCTAGTTCCAACAACTCTAGTCAGTGGAAAGTCTTCAAGTCTGATAATTCTAACCAGCAGCAAGTCTCTGGAGTTCCAATTCCACCCCTCCAACTGGACTACTCATAGTCCTGGAAAACGTCATCCGGGGCCCACAGCTCTCCTTGGCAGCCATCTCGTGGTCCTGGCATCTCCACTGCGTCTCCACTGCAAACCACGGTTCATCCTCACAGCTCCATTGGGTCTCCATGCAGGCGTCCAGCAAACCTGCTTCACACTGCCCATGGCCATTTCCAAAACACAAGACCAGCGATGCAAACTCAGTGACCCTCCCTTTCCTTCACTTCTACAATACCAGGTAGGGTGCCAATTTATTAATCTAGGAGGGAATAAAGCAGACTTTGAAGAACAGGACACTTCTTGAGCACTCAGACCCCTTAAAAAGAGCCTACATTCTTCCTGTTGCCTCAGTGCAAGTCAACTGGCCCAATCTCAGTGGTTGTCATCTCTCAATTGCAGCTGAACAGGCAGCAGTTTTGGCCTAAAGATTTCTTTCTATGCCATAACCCTCTGCTCACACCAGTCCATTTCTACGCAATGCAACCCTGCACAAATTCTCAGGACACAGGCATAACACCAAGCCTCTCAGACAAACTGTTTCTAGCCCAGTCCAAGCAAAACTCTCACCTTCACAAGCCAAACCTCACAGTACATAATTCTTACTGCATTCAGGTCTGAATTTGACCAGAATAGATCATCAAGCTGTACTTACAGCACAGCAAGGCATCTCTTAGGCCAAGGTTTCAAATCCTTCCACATTCCTCTTGAAAATCAGCTCCAAAAGGCCAAAGCCACAAAGTCAGTTGTCTTGCAGCAATCCCACTCCTCAGTACCACTTTACTTTTGCAGTTAGGTGTACATTGCTGGCAGAAATCATCCAACTAAGAGCAGCTTTTGGGAAAAAAGGGTTTAGTTTGGCTTACAGACTCGAGGGGAAGCTCCATGATGGCAGGGGAAAATGATGGCATGAGTAGAGGGTGGACATCACCCCCTGGCCAACATAAGGTGGACAATAGCAACAGAGAGTGTGCCAAACACTGGCAATGGAGAGCTGGCTATGACACCCATAAGCCCACTCCCAACAATACACTGCCTCCTGGAGGTGTTAATTCCCAAATCTCCATTATCTGGGAACCTAGCATTCAGAATACCTAACTTTATGGGGGACACCTGAATAAAACCACTACAAATGGTCTATTTGGAATTCTGAGAACAATTTTCCAAATACATACGTATCCACTGTCCATCACAGAAACAAAGGGACCACATAGGGGGTGGGGAGGGGCTGCAGGGACAGCTGAACACCCACACAATAGATGCCTTAGGCAAGAGGGACAAATTCCTACAGGTGCAGAACACCGACAGTGACTCATAAAGGAATAGACAATCCAATAGGCCAACTCAGGAAACTGAGTCAGTAATCACAAAACTCCTAGCAAGAGCTAGATGTGATGCTTGGAATCTCAGCATTTGGGAGAATTGCCCTGAGTTAAGAGGCCTGCCAGAGGTGTATAGCAAAGACCCTGTCAAAAAAAAAAAAAAAAAAAAAAAAAAAAAAAAAACCAACCAACCAGACAAAACAAAACTGAATACCAAAAACCTCCCAATAAAGGAGGCTGTATGAGAGAGTGCTTACCTAGCATGCATAAGGCCCTGTGTTCAATACCCAGTACCATTGAAAAAAAAAAGCTTCCAGCTTAGTGTCAAGATGGCTTCACTGGTGAATTCTACCAAATATTTGAGGAAGCATTAACACTAGTCCTAAAACTGTTAGAAGACATTTGGAAGGTGGGAACACTTCCTAATTCATTTCCTAAGGCCAGCATCACATTAATATTCAAGTTAGACAAAGACTCTATAAGAACACTGTAAACCAATATAATACTCCTTATCAATATAGATAAAAATATTTCTTTTTTATTTTTTAATTTTTTTTATTTATTTATTTGAGAGCAAGAGAGAGAGAGAGAGAGAGAGGGAGAGAGGGAGAGAATGGGCGCACCAGGGCCTCCAGCCGCTGCAAACGAACTCCAGACACGTGCACCCCTTGTGCATCTGGCTAACGTGGGTCCTGGGGAATCAAGCCTCGAACCGGGGTCCTTAGGCTTCACAGGCAAGCGCTTAACCGCTAAGCCATCTCTCCAGCCCAGATAAAAATATTTCTTAAGAAAATACTGAAAAAAACAAATTCAGCAGGATATCAAAAGAATCATATGCCATAATCAAATCAGTTTTATCCCTAGAATGCAAAGGTGGCAAAACCAAGCAAGGTAGTTTGCCACATTAGTAGGAAAAAGGGGGGAAAACACATGATTGTCTCAACTGATGCAAAGAAAGCACTTGATAAAATCCAACATCTGGGCTGGAGAGATGGTTCAGCAGTTAAGGCACTTGCCTGCAAAGCCTAAGGACCCTGGTTGAGTTCTCTAGTACTCACTTAAAGCCAGATGCACAAGGTGGCGCATGCGTCTGGAGTTCATTACAGTGGCTAGAGGCCCTGTGTGTGCCCATTCTCTCTCTCTGCTTCTTTCTCTCTCATAAATAAATAACGTTTTTTTTTTTTATTTTTTATTTTTGGTTTTTCGAGGTAGGGTCTCACTATAGCCCAGACTGACCTGGAATTCACTATGGAGTCTCAGGGTGGCCTCAAACTCACGGCAATCCTCCTACCTCTGCCTCCCGAGTGCTGGGATTAAAGGCGTGCGCCACCACGCCCGGCTATAAATAACATTTTTAAAATTCAACATATTTTCATGACAAAAAAAATACCCAGTAACCTCTTCCTGGATGGGAATTTCTTCAGCGTGATAAAGATCCTATAAACATCATGCTGGCCGGGCATGGTGGGCCATGCCTTTGATCCCAGCACTTGGGAGGGGAGGCAGAGGTAGGAGGATTGCCATGACTTCGAGGCCACCCTGAGACTACATAGTGAATTCCAGGTCAGCCTGGGCTAGAGCAAGACCCTACTTCAGAAAAAAAAATCATGCTGATACCATTCACAATGGTGGAACACTGAAATTTTTTCTCCTGGAATCAGGAACAAAACAAGGATGCTTGATTCTATCACTTCTGTTTAGGAACTTTTACCTAACACTAAAACTTCAACATAATACTGGGAGTTCTAGCCTATACAGTTAGGCAAGAAAGTGAAATAAATAACATTCAATTTGGAAAGCAAAAAGTAAAAGCATCTCTATATTACATGATATATGATATGATATAGTATCTAGAAAACCCTAATAAACTTGCATATGCATACACAAATTAGAGCTAATAAATTCAGCAAGTTGCAGGATACAAAATTGATGTGCAAAAATCAGTTGTGTTTCTACACAGTAATCATGAATAACTCATAAAGGAAGTCACGTAAGTAATTCCATTTATAATAGCATAAAAAATTTAAATGGGTTGGAATAAATAAAGGAGGGGAAGACATTCTCTGAAGGCTACAAAACATTGCTTAAATAAATGTTGACTTAAATAAAATGGAATGGTACACGATGTTATTGACTAGAAGACTTAATGTCATCAAGATGACAATACTAACCCAGGGATATACAAGCAAGTACCCTTAACCACTGGGCCATCTGTCCAGCTCCTCAAAGGAATACACAGAGTAATTATAATCACTATCAAACTTTCAACAGTTTTTCCAAGAATTAAACTGTCCATCCTAATATATGTGTGGGATTTCAAGAAACCCAGAATTACCAAAGCAATCTTAAATAAAAAACAAGAGTTGGAAGTCTCATTCCTTTTTTTAAAAAAAAATTGAGGCAGGGTCTCACACTAGCCTAGGCTGACCTGGAACTCACTCTATAATCCAGGCTGTCTTCAAACTCATGTTGATCCTCCTGCCTCATCCTCTCAAATGCTGGTATTATAGGCATGAGCCACCATACCTTACTCTCATACTTTTTCTTTTTTTGGTTTTTTGGGGTAGGGTCTCACTCTGGTCCAGGCTGACCTGGAATTAACTATATAGTCTCAGGGTGGCCTCAAACTCACGACGATCTTCGTGCCTCTGCCTCCTGAGTGCTGGGATTAAAGACGTGAGCCACCACACCCGGCTCTCATACTTTTTTTTAATTTCAAAACTTGTTACAAATATAAAATGATCAAAATGGTATGGTATTGGCATATAGAAATACATACCATGGGTCTGGTATGGTGGCCCATGTCTTTAATTCCAGCACTGCGGAGAATGAGGTAGAAATGAAATAAGTTTGAGGCCAGCCCTGGCTATAGTTCCAGGTCAGCCTAGGCTAGAGTGAAACCCTGTTCCCACTCACCCCATCTTCCACAATCAAAATTACATATATATACCATATTGAGCAGAACTGAGAGCCAGAGAGAAACCCTTAAACCCACTAACAGTAGGGTTTTAAAAAATATTTTCACTGGGCATGGTGACACATGTTTTTAATCCCAGCACTAGAGAGGCTGTATAGAGGATCACTGTGAGTTGAGGAAGATCACTGTGAGTTGAGGCTAGTCTGAGACTATAGAGTGAGTTCCAGGTCAGCCTGGGCTAAAGTGAGACTCTACCTTGAAACTACATACATACATACATACATATATATGATGTGTGTATAATTTGTTGTTATATACAGAATATACATATATTATATATTCATCTATTTGTTTGAGAGAGTGACAGAGAGATTGAGGAGTGAGTGTGGGTACTGTCACTGCAAATGAACTTCAGACGCATGTACTTTGTGTATTTGGCTTTATGTGGGTACTGGGGAATTGAACCTAGGCCAGCAGGCTTTGCAAGCAAGAACCTATAATCAATGAGCAGTCTGCAGCCCAAAAGTGGGTATTTTTAAATTTATTTTTATTAGATATGGACATATTTAGTATGTAAACAACACATGTTGGTACCATCCTTTCCCTTCTCCCTGTCCCTTTTCTGAAGAGGCCTTTCTTATTGGGGGTGCAGGTCAACTCCATGGGGATTATGAGTCATGTATTATGGGGAAAGCCATCAATTATGGGGGAGAGGCAATGTGTCTGTGCAAAATGTCCCAACTTGTGGCTCTGACAATCTTTCCACCCCCTCTTCTGCAAAATTCCCTGAGCCATGTTGGGTGCATTTTAGGTCTACTTCAGTGATAGGCACTTAGGAGCCTCTGGATCTTTGGTTTGATAGGTGTTGTGTGTCCTCAGTGTCTTTCTCCCTCACCCTTGTACTGATATCAGATTCACTAAAAAAGCAGCATTGTTGCTTATTTCCCCAATTCCTCTGTGGTTTTAGGTGGGGCTGGGTTGGAGTGTGCTGTGTCACTTATCTCCTCAGGTGCAGCTCCTGTCTGAAAGAGAGAACCAGATTCTGCAGTGGAGAGTGAAGTCAGCACTAGTTAAATGGGATGACCATTATTAATTTAGAGAGTATTGAAGTCAGGTTCACATTGCTGGCAGAAATCATCCAACCAAGAGCAGCTTGTGAGAAAAAAGAGGTTTGTTTTGGCTTACAGGCTGGAGGGGGAAGCTCCATGATGGCAGGTAAAACGATGGCATGAGCAGAGGGTGGACATCACCCCCTACCCTCATAAGGTGGACAATAGCAACAGGAAAGTGTGCCAAACACTGGCAAGGGAAAACTGGCTATAACACCCATAAGTCCGCCCCCAACAATACACACCCTCCAGGAAGTGTTAATTCCCAAATCTCCATCAGCTGGGAACCCTAGCATTCAAAACATCTAAGTTTATGGAGGACACCTGAATCAAACCACCACATGTTGCCTCTGGTCCCCATAAGTTGATATCCATACATGATGTAAAATACAATGCATTGAAACAGAGAGAGGGAGGAGATATGATGGAGAGTGGAGTTGTGAAGGGGAAAGTGGGGGAGGGGCGGGAATCATCAGTTTATTGTCTGTAAGTTTAGAAGTTATCAATAAAAAAATTAAAAATTAAAAAATAATAATAAAGAAAAAAATACAATGCATTCAGTCCAATTGTAAAAGTCCCCATAGTTTTTATCAATCCTAATGATGTTCAAACATCCCCATAGTCCAAGATCTTTTAACTGAGCCATAATTCCAAAAAACTAACCTCAAAAAACCCCTAATGGCACAGAATAAACATTCACACTACAAAAGATGGCATTGGGCATAGCAAAGAAATACTCAAGCAATACAAGATTTAAACAGGGCAAACATCAAACTCTAGTTCCAAGTCCAACAACTCTAGTCATTGACAAATCTCCAAGTCTGATAATTCTAATCAGTAACAAGTCTCTGATACTCCAATTCTGCCCCTCCAGCTAGGCTACTCACAGTCCTGGAAAACTTCATTGGGGCCAGCAGCTTTCCTTAGCAGCCACCTTGTGGTCCCAGCAGCTCCACTGGGTCTCCACTACAATCTACGTTCATCCTCATGTTCCGCTGGGTCTCCATGCAGGCAATCTTGCTTCACACTGCTCATGGCCATATCTAAAACACAAGACCGTGTTGCAAACTCAATGACCCTCTCTTTCCTGGATTACTTCACAATACCAGGTAGGGTGCCAATTTGTTAATCCAGGAGTGAAAAAAGCAGACTTTGAAGAATAGGACGACACTTCTTGAGCACTCAGGCCCCTTCAAAAGAGTCTACATTCTTCCTGTTGCTCCAGTGCAAGTCAGCTGGCCCAATCTCAAAAGCTGTAATCTCTCAATTGCAGCTAAACGGGCAGCAGTTTAGGCCTGAAGATTTCATTTTTTCTGTGCCATATCCCCCTGCTCATACCAGTCCATTTCTATGCAATGCAACCCTGTACAACTTCTCGGGACACAGCCATAACAGCAAGCTTCTCACACAAACTGCTAACCCAGTCCAGGCAAAGCTCTTTCTCACCCTCATAAGCCAAACCTCACAGTCCATAGTTCTTACTGTATTCAGGTCTTTCAACTCTGACCAGAATACTCCATCAAGCTGTACTTACAGCACTGCAAGGCATGTCTTAGGCCAAGGTTTCAAATCCTCTCACATTCCTCTTGAAAATCAGCTACAAAAGACCAAAGCCATGCCACACAGTCAGATGTCTAGAAGCAATCCCACTCCTCGGTACCAGTTTACTGTTGCAGTCAGGTTCACATTGTTGGCAGAAATAACCTGACCAAGAGCAGCTTGTGGGTAAAAAAAAAAAGAGGTTTATTTTGGCTTACAGGCTCAAGGGGGAAGCTCCACGATGGCAGGGAAAATGATGGCATGAGAAGATTGGACATCACTCCCTGGCCAATAGCAACAGGAGAGTGTGCCAAACACTGGGAAGGGTTGACTATAACATCCATAAGCCCGCCCCCAACAATACACACTCTTCAGTAGGCGTTAATACCCAAATTTCCATCAGCTGGGAACCTAGCATTCAGAACACCTAAGTTTATGGGGGACACCTGAATCAAACCACCACAGAGAGTAATTAAAGTGTATAGACCCTCTTATAGCCCAATATTAGTGGGGAGCTTGACAATGGAAAGCAAAATTGTTATCTGGATATGATTCTGACTTGCTTCCCAGTTCCAGATATGGTTACCTTTCCACTGAGCAGATCTGTTAGCCAATCCAAGAGCAGTTGGTTATCCCCCTCCCCTATGGCTGTGTGCCACTATTTCACTTGCATGAGAACAGTGGGTATTTTGACAAGGAAACTAAGACTGAGGGAAGAACAAACTTCATCAAGTGAACTGTGAAACCTTGTTACCACATGCAAAAGAAGGAGCTGGACCTTTACCTTATACCATATACCCCAAATGGACCAAAAGCCCAAATGTGAGAGCTAAACTATAAATCTACCTATTATTTTAAAAAATATTTTATTTATTTCAAAGGGAGATACAGAGAGCATGTAGGGCCCTCTTGCCTCTGTGAATGAACTCCAGATGCACATGCCACTTTGTGTTTCTGGTTTTATGTGGGTACTGGGGAATTGAACCCTGAACTTGAAGGCTTTGCAAGCAAGTGCATTTAACCACTGAACCAACTCTCCAATCCAAACCAACTTATTATTAGAAGAAGCATAGGTACAAATAATCTCCCATCTTCTCACCCTCCATCCCGCCCTTTCTTCCTTCCTTCTAGCTATGTAGCCCAGGCTGGCTTCAAACTTTCAATCCTACTGCCACAATGCCTAGTTTAGTAATGGTTTTTTAAACTTGACACCAAAGCCATAATCAAACAGAAAAAAATAGCTAAATTAGTCTTCAGTAAAATAATAATTAACAGCTGGAGAGATGGCTCAGCAGTTAAGAGCACTTCCTGTGTAAGCATGAGGGCCTGAGGAGGCTTGAGAGACTACATAAAAAGCTGGTTGTGTTGGGCTGGAGAGATGGCTTAGTGGTTAAGCGCTTGCCTGTGAAGCCTAAGGACCCCGCGTTCGAGGCTCAATTCCCCAGGACCCACGTTAGCCAGATGCACAAGGGGGCGCATGCGTCTGGAGTTCGTTTGCAGTGGCTAGAGGCCCTGGCGCGCCCATTCTCTCTCTCTCTCTCTGTCTTTCCTTCTCTGTCTGTTGCTCTCAAATAAATAAGTAAATAAAAATAAACAAAAAAATTTTTTAAAAGTTGGTTGTGGTCACACAGGTTTGTAATCCCCAGTCCTATGGGGAGCAGACACTGGAGAATTGCTGGGACTCACACAAAAATGACAGGCTCTATAATCAGTAAAAGACTCCACCTCAAGTAAGAACAGGTAGAAGAGCTATGGCGTGGGGCACCTGATGGTCTCCTCCTGACACATGAGGTACCACATAGGAACATGTATGTGTATATACCACCATACCACATCACACACACACACACACACACACACACACACACACACACAATTAGACCTCTTCTAGAGGGGAGGGAAAGACTGTAATAGAGGATGGAGAAGAGTGCTGTGAAATGCTGTCTCCTGGATATGACATGGCTATTATATTCATGAGCTTACTCACAGTGACTGGGACCTGCACAAGACTGGGCTTGTCAACATATAGCCGTGGGTATTGAAGAGGCTCATGAGGCCTCACCCTCCCCTGAGGAACTATTGGCAGTGAGTGGTAGCTGAAGGAGAGGGAGTCGTATCCCTCAGTGGTATAGCTGCTGGCAAGTTGTCCACAATGCTCATGAAAGCAACCCTAATTAAATTCAGTGGGTTACAAAAAAAAAGTTTCAATTATATGTGTGAAAATATCATAAGGAAACTTGTTACTTTGTATGTTATTAAAAAATAAATCAGGGCTGGAGAGATGGCTTAGCGGTCAAGCGCTTGCCTGTGAAGCCTAAGGACCCTGGTTCAAGGCTTGATTCCCCAGGACCCATGTTAGCCAGATGCACAAGGGGCGCACACGTCTGGAAGTCCTTTGCAGTGGCTGGAGGCTCTGGCGCGCCCATTCTCTCTCTCTCTCTCTGCCTCTTTCTCTGTCTGTCGCTCTCAAATAAATAAATAAAAATAAACAAAAAAATTAAAAAAATAAATCAAGGGTTGGAGAGAAGGCTTAGCAGTTAAGGTGCTTGCTTGCAAAGACTAAGGATACAGGTTTGATTCCCCAGTACCCATGTAAGCCAGATGCACAAGGTGGTGCATGCTCCTGGCGTTCATTTGCAGTGACTAGAGGGTCTGGTGCACCCATTCTCTCTCTCTCTTTGCCTTTCTCTCTCAAATAAATAAATAATAAATAAAGCTGGGCATGGTGGCACACACCTTTAATCCTAGCACTTGGAAGGCAGAGGTAGGAGTTTGAGGCCACCCTGAGACTACATAGTGAATTCCAGGTCAGCCTTGAGGTAGTGAGCCCCTACCTCAAGAAAACAAAACAGAACAAAAACCAAAAATAAATAAATAAATAAATAAATTACACAGGGTGTGGTGGCAGATGCCTTTAGACCCAGCACTTGGGAGGTAGAGGTAGGAGGATTGCTGTGAGTTTGAGGCCAACCTGGGACTACAGAGTGTGTTCCAGGTCAGCTTTGGCTAGCATGAGACCCTACCTCGAAAAACAAACAAACAAACAAACAAAATTAATTAATAAAATATTAAAAGAAAATTAAAAATAAACCTTTTCTGCATCAAACGACACTGTTAAGAGAGTGAAAAGACAATACACAGAAATGGGAGAAAATATTTGCAAAATGTCTAATAAAGGCTTATCATCCAAAACATGAAAAACAACTCAACAAAAGGACAAACAAGGGCTGGGGAGATGGCTAAGTGGTTAAGGCGTTTGCCTACAAAGCCCATTCAATTCCCCAGCACCTATGTAAAGCCAGATGCACAAAGTGGCACAGGCATCTGGAGTTCACTTGCGGTAGCTGCAGGCCTTGGCTTGCCCATTCTCTCTCTCTCTTTTCTCTCTTTCTCTCTCTGCTTGCAAAGAAACAAATAAAATATAAAAAATCTTTTAAAAGGGGCTGGGGAAATGGCTTAGCAGTTAAAGCGTTTGCCTGTGAAGCCTAAGGACCCCAGTTTGATTTCCCAGGACCCCACATAAGCCAGATGCACAAGGGGGTGCATGTGTCTGGAGTTCGTTTGTAGTGGCTGGAGGCCCTAGTGTGCCAATTCTCTCTTTCTCTCTGCCTCTTCCTCTGTATCTCTCTATCTATCAAATAAATAAAATAAAATAAAGTAAAATTAAATAAAATAATTTTTAAAAGGACAAACAACCCAATTCAAGACTAAGCAAAAGCCTTGAACAGATATTTCTCCAATGGTAGATAAGTATATGATGGGTGCTTGGCATTAAGGAAATGCAAATCAAACCCAGTTCATACCTACTAGAATGGCCAAATTTATTAACTTTTATTTTTAACTCCATAAACACATCAAAGTGGAGAATAAGAGGCTATCATGGGCTTCAAGCCTGCCCTCTAAGGCTCAGGGAACAGTGCAGCAGAAGGAGCAGAAAGAATGTAAGAGCCACAGTGTGAGAAGGTGTACTGTGAGGCATTGTCCTTCCCACAGGAACCAACCAGTTCATTCATGACCCCACAGTGATCATGGACACCCCCACTGAGGAGTGCTCTGGGTGGAATGGGGGTGGAAGAAAGGACCACAGAGGATATTCTGGTGAGAATTTGACCAATTTTCAGCATGTTCATATATTAAAGTTCCCAGTAAAAATTATTAAAAATTTTATGACAGTTTTCACATATGTACATAATGTGTTTTGATCATATCCCCTCTCATTACCTTCTTTTGTCACTCTTCCCCCACACCCTTCCTCTTTCCTTCTTTCCAATTAGTCCCTCTTCAACAATATCTTTTTCTGTTTGTTTCTTTGTTTTGCCCTCCTCCACCATCCATGATAAAATGTTAATAGTCCCAATACCGTGCAGATCTAGTGCTGGTAACGACAGCCATTGTGAGATCATAAATGCAATGGTCATTTCATGTGGGGGTGACAGTGTTCCAAAGCACTCTTCCCCACCTTCTGACTTTTAGATTCTTTCTGATCCTTCTGCAGTGCTACCTGAGCTTTGGAAGGAGTAATAAGGATATCTCATTTAGTGCTGAACATTCAGCATTAACTTATTCTCAGCACTTTCATGAGTAGTCACTACCAATTGCAGAAAGAAGCTTTTCTGACCAGATGAGAGCAGGACTCATCTATGGGCATAAACATTTAGAGGCCAATTAAATGAGCACAATATACCCATTTAGCCAAACAGCAACAGTAGCTTCCCTCTTAGTGATATGGGACTTTTAGAGTGCCCTTGAGAGCAACTAAGCCATATCCCTGCTCTTAGATGGACTGTGACTCAGGAGCTGAGGAGCCAAAACTCACTGTTACACAGCTTCCACTGAGTTGGTGGTCTTCTTGGGTTCTTGTCTTGTGAATTTGATGAAGAAGATTCACAGATCATGGGAGAATAAAATATAGATTTTAGAAGTTTATTAGAGCTTGATAGAAAGGAAAGACTACAGTCTGTAAGGATAGCAGGGAGTCTCCAGGCAGGAGAATTTATTGGGTGACTTTGGTTAGGGTTTTTATGGGATGTTGCACAGATTGTGATGTGCCAAGGCCCAGATTCATGTAAGAAAGACCAAATTGCACTGTTTCTAAGGGAGAAAGACTGGGTTCCTGTAATATGGCATAATATTTCCAGAAATCTCAGGGAATCATAGTTTCTGTCTTCTAGGAAGAATGCAAGCTTAATCTAGAAAACTTTCCTGGAGGGGATATAATTTTCCATGGAAGAAAAGAGGTAAAGAAAAAAATACAGGTTTTCTTTGTTGGTTTAGTGACATTTCCTGATTTTAGTCAAGAAAAAAATTCACTTTGAGGTTTTGTTACTCTGACTGCCTAGCCAATTTCTGTCTCTTACCACTAGGGCCTATGGCCTTCCTAGCCTTAGACTTTTGACTAGGTTTTCAGTCCCAGACATAAATTCCCTCCTCTGGAACAGGCCACAAAACCAATCAGATTGGATTTGATTACCTCCATAACAGTTCGTGCCATTATTGCACTACTGAGCACATCTTGCCTGGCTGTTCAAGTGCATCACTTGCAGGGTCTACTGCTGATGACTTTTCTCCCCCAGCAGCATAGCATTTGTCAGCACTATGACCAATTATGCAGTTGGAAGGAGGCTTCCAGCTCAGTTCCAGCTTGGTATCTCAGTGTTCTATAACCAAACTATGTGCAACAGCATTTAACTATCTAGTTCTGATGGGCAACCAAAGGGGCTAAGCTCTTTTTTTTTTTTTTTTGGTTTTTCGAGGTAGGGTCTCACTCTAGCCCAGGCTAACCTGGAATTCACTATGTAGTCTCATGGTGGCCTCGAACTCACGACGATCCTCCTACCTCTGCCTCCCGAGTGTTGGGATTAAAGGCGTGCACCATCATGCTGGGCTGGAGCAAAGCTCTTAATATATTTTTGTGTGTGTTTATGGGCATGCATGACATGATGCACATGTGGAGGCCAGTACTTCAAGGTGCCTGTGCTTCACCTTCTTTGAGATAGAATCTCTTGCTACTGCAAACAATCTATCTGACTGTAAATGAAGATCACACTAGCTGACTTTCATGCTTTTGACTCTTCTGCCTCCACCTCTCATTGCCATAGGTGTGTTGGGATCATAGATGCATGCGCTACTTTGCATCCAGCTTGGCTTTATGTGAGTATTGAGGAATTGAATCCAACCTGTTAGGCTTTGCAAACATGAAAGGCTAAGCTTTTCTTTTCTTTTGAAATTATTTATTTATCATTCGAAAGAGAAAGGGAGGGGGAGAGAGAGGAGAGAGATAGAGAGAGAGAGAGAGAATGGGTATGCCAGGACCCAGGACCTCTAGCCAGTGCAAAAAACTCCAGACTCATGTGCCACCTTGTGCATCTGGCTTTATGTAGGTGCTGGGGAATCAAACCCAGGTCCTTACTGCTTCGCAGGCAAGTGCCTTAATTGATGAGCCATCTCTCCAGCCCATGGTTAAGCTTTTCTTAAAAAAAAAAAAACAAAGTTGCCAGGCGTGGTGGCGCACGCCTTTAATCCCAACATTCGGGAGGCAGAGGTAGGAGGATCGCCATGAGTTCAAGGCCACCCTGAGACTACATAGTGAATTCCAGGTCAGCCTGGGCCAGAGTGAAACCCTACCTTGAAAAACCAAAAAAAAAAAAAAAAAAAAAAAAAAAAAAAGTTTAGGCAAGGATGTGAAGAAATTGGAATCATCAGACATTGATGGTAGGAAAGGTCAATGATGCTGCTTTACGGAAAACATTTTGGTGGTTAGTTGTAATTGTATAAATCTAGAAACAATCCAAATGTCCAAAAGCAGATGAATGGATAAACAAAATGTAATATATAATGCAATGGAATATTATGCAGCCAAAAAGATATAAAGTCTTGAGGGTTGGAGAGGTAGTTTAGCAGTTAAAGCACTTGCCTGAGAAGCCAAAGGACCCAGGTTTGATTCCCCAGTGTCTGGAGACCCGGGCATGCCTTTTCTTTCTTTTCTCTCTCCTTCCCTCCTTCTTTCTTCCTTCTTCCTTCCTTCCTTCCTTTCTTTCTTTCTTTCTTTCTTTCTTTCTTTCTTTCTTTCTTTCTTTCTTTCTTTCCTTCTCCCCCCCCCATACACACACAAATAAATAAAAATAAAATATCTCAAAAGGGCCCCAGCTGAAACCAAGAATAATTGGGGAAACAAGCAAGAGTACTGTTTTCTTGGTGAACCTGGTACCAGCACAACGGTGAAGGAGATAGACACAGAGAACAATCAACTCCTACCAAGCCAGATATCCAGAGACACAGAAGCTCCCAAGACCTCATCACTGAAGCAGAACTAAAATGAACCCAACATGGCTCAGGGAAATTTGCAGAAGAGGGAGCGGAAAGAATGTCAGAACAATGCATTGGGTCATGATACACAGAGACATTGCCTCCTACTCATAACTGATGGCTAACCCCACAATGCACGACCCATATTCCACAACAAGGAGGGTCCCTGCGAAGGAGGGCAGTCAGGGAGGAGGCTAACAATGGTACCAACTTGACTGTATTCACTGAGTACAAAATTAATAAAAATAAATAAATAGATAAATAAAAGAAAAAATAAGAGTACAACCTTTGTATAAAAATTAATGAAAGATAAAATAAAATAACTAAATTAATAAAAATTGAAAAAAATATTTAAAAAGAAATGAAGTCTTGATACATGATACAACATGGATTAAGCTTGAAATCATGCACAATGAAATAAGACATGAAGATATTGTATAATTCTACTTACATGAAATAACTAGAATAGGTAAGTGCATAGTGATGGAAAATAAATGAGAGGCTACTAGGGGCTGAGGAAGAGGGAGCTACTGCTTAATGAGTTCAGAGTTACTGCTTGGAGTGTTAGAAAATGTAGGAAATAGACAGTAGTGGTGGTTGCTGTTGTAGTTACCTTCTTGTTGCTGGGATAAAACACTCAACCAAACACAGCTGATGGGAGGAAAGCTTTTATTTTGGCTTACAGTCTTGAGGGGAAGCTTCATGAAGTCAGGAAAAAGCACAGTATGAGCAGAGGCTGGACATCACCTCTGCCATAGCAGGTGGAAAACAGCAGCAGGAGAGTAAACCAAGTTCTGGCAAGGGGGAGCTGTCAATAACACTCCTAAGCCTGCCCTCAGAAACAGACCTCCTTCCAGCAAGGTTCCACCTTCCAAATTGTCATCAGCTGGGGATCAAGCATTTACAATACATGAACTTTTAGGGTATATCTGACTCAAACCACCACAGTTTTCACAATGTTATGAATGTTCTTAACACAGTGGCATTGAATGTTTATCAATAATAAATTGTTACATGTAGCAGTCAAGGAAGCTTGGGGTTTTTATATTGAGATAAACTTTACCTACATAACAGAATTCTCCCCCCCCCCCCACGTAGGGTTTCACTCTAGTCCAGGCTGACCTGGAATTCATTATGTATTCTCAGAGTGGCCTTGAACTCACAGGGATCCTTCCACCTCTGCCTTCCAAGTGCTGGGATTAAAGGTGTGTGCCACCACACCTGGCTAACAAAATTCTTTTTTTTTTGTGTGTGTGTGTGTGTGTGTGTGTGTTTTTGTGTGTGTGTGTGTGTGTGTGTGTGTGTTTTTTTTTTCGAGGCAAGGTTTCGCTCTAGCCCAGGCTGACCTGGGATTCACTATGAAGTCTCTGAGTGGCCTCGAACTCACTGCGATCCTCCTACCTCTGCCTCCCAAGTGCTGGGATTAAAGGCATGCGCCACCATGCCCGGCTACAAAATTCTTTAAGAAGTGTAATTCAATGGCTTCTTAGTATATTCATGAAGTTAGGCAACCATCACCATTCTCACATTTCAGAACATTACATCACAAAGGAGGAGATTAATCAAAATTAAAGATATTACAAATAAGCCATTCTTAGCTAGCTAATAATATATATGTTAAAAGAGAGTTTGGGCAGTAGTGTCCTGTAGGATCGATAATGCTGTGCCCAGAAGCCATAGATTATTATTAGAAAAGTGTTGGACAAGAAAAATATACCAACTGGGTACAATGGTGGCTATATCTGTTATGGGGGATACCAACTGCTTCTGATTGGACTTGAGGCCAGCTCCATGAGGGGGAACTCATGCCTAGTACTGAAAACCTGTAATGGAAAGCCTATGGCTGATTTTCCTCTCATGGAGTTGGCCTCAAGTCCAATCAGAAGCAGTGTGGTTAACTGGATATATTATGCCCACCAAACTGCCCTCTAAATACTTATATTTATGACCATATGTTAATGCTCTTCTCACTTTTAGTTAGAGAAGCTTCTCTTTTTAGATGGTGGTGACCAGTGGGTGACTCAAAACTCACCAAAGTACTGAGAAGAAATGACAGTGGTATGTTCAGTACTAAGTTAGATATTTCTATCACACCCTCCAAAGTTCAGGGACCAATGTGGAAGAGGTGGTGGAAAGAATGTAAGAACCAACAGAAGGGGAGCAGTGCTTTGCAATACTTTCAGACATAAAGTGGCTGTGCTATTCATGACTTCCCAGTGGCTGACATTGCCTATACAAAACCTGTATAATAGGAGGGAAAATGATGACACCAAAATAGAAGAGAGACTAGTTGAAAAGAAGAAGGGAGTCATTGCAGGGGGAATTTGGAAGGGGAAAATGAAGGTGTTGTGGGAGGGGATTATGATCATGGTATATTGTCTATATATACTTTTTTTTTTTGAGGTAGGGTCTCCCTCTGTAGCTCAGGCTAACCTGGAATTCACTAGGTAGTCTCAGGGTGGCCTCGAACTCACAGCAATCCTCCTACCTCTGCCTCCCGAGTGCTGGGATTAAAGGCGTGTGTCACCATGCATGCCCGGCTTACTGTCTATATATGTATGGAAGTTGTCCATAAAAATTTTTAAATGTCTGGACAGATGGCTTAGTGGTTAAGCGCTTGTCTGTGAAGCCTAAGGACTCCAGTTCGAGGCTTGATTCCCCAGGACCCACATAAGCCAGATGTACAAGGTGGCACATACATCTGGAATTTGTTTGCAGTTCCTGGAGGCCCTGGCATACCCATTCTCTCTCTACCTATCTGTGTCTTTCTCGCTCTCTATCACTCTCAAATAAATGAATAAATAAATAAATTTTAATTAAAAATATATTAAACCTGTATCAGCAAGTTAAAAAAGAAAGAGGGCTGGAGAGATGGCTTAGCAGTTGAGGCAAATGCCACTGAAGCCAAAGAACCCAGGTTCCATTCCCCAGTACCCACATAAAGCCCAATGCACAAGGTGTTGTCTGGAGTTTGTTTGCAGTGGCTAGAGATCCTAGTGTACCCATTCTCTCTATTTGCCTCTCTCTCTCCCTCAAATAAATAAAAAGAACATTTTATCATTAGAGGAAGAAACCTGTTAGGTTTGGAATAGGTGTTCTGGGACAATTTCCTTGGGGTAGCAAAATTTATTTTGCATATCCTCATGAGCCCAGAAGGGGAAGGAAAAGAGAAGGGCAGATAAGTGGGAGAGTGTCTCAGTTTTGGTAGGGGAGGGAGACAGAGCCAGAGAAACCATAGCAAACTAGTGTGGCTGGAGAAACTGCCAAGGGGTAGGAGACAGAAACCTGAACACGCAACAGCTGATCCAGCTTCGAAAGATGGAAAGGAAAACACCTGATCAGACCAAAAGGTGAAGAGGCAGATGGGTAGGAGAGCTCCTGATTTGAGACAAAGGGGCTGGGTGGGTCTGTGGACCCCTGTGCCCATAGCTGGTGTGGGCAAGTAGATAGATAACCTGAGACAGAATAGCAAAAGAGGGCAGAAAAGGACTGAGGAAAACCAAAGTGGATTTGAATTAAGAAGTGGAGAGAGAAAGAGAGGAAAGGAACAGTACAGAAAGAGAAAGAGAGAGAGAGAACAGGTGTGTGCTCCTTAACTTGGAATTCTCCTGCCTCAGCCTCCCAAAAGCTGTTACAGGAGTATGCTACCGTGCCTGGCTATGACTTCCTGTTTGCTCTAGACATTTGACACAAAAGGAGCCCTGCCACTTGTGGCCTTGGTGTCTAGTTTTTTTCACTTAGCATAATGTTTTCAAAGTTCATTCATTTTGTAGCTGCCAGGTATTTTTGAAAGGAGGTCTGAGAAGAATCAAGATACTCTATTAATTTGCCCCAAATCTGTAGCAGGTTGAGGACCTCTAAGTTCAGTTGCTGGTGCGCAAATGTACCACACTCTGGTGGGATCTGGCTGGTGGCAGGAATCTGTGCAGGAGTGGGTTGGTGGAGTTCCTGCTGGGAAATCAGCCCAGGGACCCACAGCATGAGAAAGAGAGAGGGAGAGGGAGAGAGAGAGAGAGAGAGAGAGAGAGAGAGAGAAAATATAGAGATGAAGAGGGAAGGGAAGGTACACACGTGAGCAGGCGGTAGAGACAGAAAATACAGATACCTGGGGATCAGAAGGGATAGAAAGAGTGAAGGTGGTGGCAGAAGGGCTTTTTTTAATATATACTTTTTATTGACAACTTGTGTACTTACAACAAACCATGGTATTTCTCTCCCTTCCCCCTCTTTCCCCTTCATAACTCTCTTCTCCGTCATATCCCCTCCCTCTCTCCATTAGTCTCTCTTTTAATTTGATGTCATCATCTTTTTCTCCTATGATGAAGGTCTTGTGTAGGTACTGCTAGGCACTGCAAGGTCTTGCATATCGAGGCCAAATTCTGTCTGGACAGTTGTATGTAAGGAGTGGTACCCTTCCTTTGGCTCTTACATTCTTTCACCCACCTCTTCTGCAAGGACCCTGATCCTTGGAGGGTGTGACATGTTTCAGTGCTGGACACTCCTCCATCCTTTCTTCTCAGCAAGGTGTTGCCTTTTGGGTCATCCCAGCGGTCGTCACTATTTGAAAAGAGGAACTTCTCTAACCAGAAGTGAGAGTAGCATTAATATATGAGTATGAACATTAAGTGTAGTGCTTTCAGGGCAATTTGGTTAGAGTAATATATGCATTTATCCAGATAAGAGCAGGCTTTATACTCCTAAGGCTCATGACCTCCCTGTCATAGGCTTTTGATTAGGTTTTCAGTAGCAGGCATGTATTCCCTCCCATAGAGTGGGCCTTCATTCCAATTAGAGAGCAGTTGGTTTCTTCCAGAGCAGACATGCCACTATTGCATTCGTTCAGTCATTTGGTCTATCTGGTCAAACTTGAGGCTTCCAGTGTCCACTGTTTTCACTGCTGATGACTTCTGTCTCCCATAAGGCTGCATACAGTGCAGTTTTTTCCAGCTTTCAGTTGGCTTGTCTACAGGCAGAAGGTTTTCTGCTCAGCACCAGCTTGATTTCTCAGTGACTCTGATGCTGAGGCATGTGAAGTCTTCAGCAATAGGGTCTTACCATCTCTTTCTCGTGGGAAACCAAGGGCCTTGGCAATAGCCTATAATGTTTTGGAAGGGATTTTATGCCCTTTAGGATATAGGGTGCTGGTCAGTAGGAGGTGGCCATTGGAAATGCAAGCTCTAGGGGGCAAGGTCTCCTTGGGGGATGCAGGGAAGACCTTTGAAGAATCCCAGTTTTGAAGGAGGAGAGAGCTCTAGAACTAACATTAGCATCTATCCAGACTTCATTTTAATGAATTTTTTGCCTGTGTATGGTGTGCATGTTCATATGCATGTGGAAAGGTACATGTGTGCAGGGGTAGACATATACATGTGTGTACATGTGTGTGAAGGGCAGAGGTTGATGTTGGGTATCCTCCTCAATTGTTTTCCACCTTACTTATTCTCTCACTTGAACCCAGAGCTTGCTAATGTGAATAACTTCGCTAGTAAGTTTGCCGTAGGCATCGCCCCTCTTTGCTTCTTGAGTACTGGGGTTGCAGGTTGCAGACAGGCTGCCATGCCTACCTAATATTTACATGAGTCCTGGGGATGTAAACTCCAATCCTCATGCTTGTGTGGCAAGTGTTTTACCCATTGAGCCAACCCTGAAGCCCCTTAATTTTATAATTTTTATTTGAGAGAGAGAGAGGCAGAGAGAAAGAGAGAGGCAGAGAGAAAGAGAGAGAGAAAAAGAGACAGAATGGGCATGCCAGGGCCTCTAGTCATTGCAAATGAACTTCAGATACATGCGCCACCTTGTGCATCTGGCATTATGTGGGTACTGGAGAATTGAACTCAGGTCCTTAGGCTTTTCAGGAAAGCACCTTAACCACTGGGCAATCTCTCCAGCACCTTCTTTTTTGAGATAGGGCCTGACTGTAACCCAGCTTAACCTGGAACTTATTCTATAGCCCAGATTGGCCTCAAACTCATGGTGATCCTCCTACCTCAGTCTCCTCAGTGCTGAAATTAAAGGATCACCACACCTGGACAGCTTTTACTTTTTTGTTTTTGTTTTTTCAAGTTAGGGTCTCACTCTACCCCAGGCTGATCTGAAATTCAGTATGTAGTTTCAGGCTGGCATAGAACTCACAGTAATCCTTCTACCTCAGCCTGCTGAGCGTTGGTATTAAAGGCATGTGCCACCACACCCAGTGTATTTGTTAGTTTTTTAAAGATAGGGTCTTGCTATATAGCCCAGGCTGGCCTCCTACCTCAGCCTACTGAGTACAGGGGTAACAGGCCTGCCCAGCTTTATTTTAAGTAGGTGAATACTAGTCCATTGTATTGCATATTTTATTTATCCACTCATCAGTTGTTAGATGGGTTGTTCTCCCTTTTTGGCTCTTTCATACAGTGTTTTATGAACATTTTTTTGCAGGCATCTGTTGAAACTTTTCTAGGTATATACTTTGGAAGGGAATTACTGGGTCAGAAGATAATTCTATGTTTAACTTTTTGAGGAACCACTACAGTTTCCAAAGCAGTGGAACCAATTTGCTTTCCCACCAACAGTGCATAAAGGTTCTAATTTTTTCTACAACTTTGTCAAAACTTGTTATTTTCTTTTGTGTATGTGTATTATATAGCTATGCATGGGTGTGAAATGGGATTTCATTGTGGTGACTGAGTGATTTGCTTTTCTCCAGTTTCTAGTGATATTGGTTATTTTTCATGCACCCATTGGTCCTGCATACATCTCTTTGCAAACATGTTTATTCATGTTTGCCCCTTGTGAGTTAGGTTGCTAGTCTTTCTGTTATGGAATTCTAAGTGTTCTTTATGGATTCTGAATATTGCATGCTTGTCAAATAGGTCTTTGGTCTGTTTTTGTTGTTGTTGTGTGTGTATAGTATGTGTGGTGCATGCATTTGGTATATGCACATATGTGTGCAGATGTGCATGTTCTGTACGCATATTTATAGAGGCCAAAGGAAGATATAGTCTTCCTCTATCATTCTCCCACCTTATTTCCCCAAGACACAGTCTCTCACAGAACCTGGAGCACCCCATTTTTTGGTTAGACTGTCTGACCGGGGAATTCTAGCAATCCTTCTGTTCTCTTCAGTGTTGGGATTGAGAGGGAGAAGGCAGTTAGGGTAACTGGGCCCCTGAAAGTAAAAAAGGCAGGGAAATCTGCACTTGCTACAGATGAAAGGATAATCTGACTTTTTGTCTCTTGCCTAGTTACCTAGGCCTGTTTTTCCACAAACAACCTGGGCCCCTCCTGGGAGGTAGGTCTTTCCTAAGAAACATTGTGGCTTTTCAAGTTCAGCCCCTAGAACTTGGTTTCAGGGCCAGCTTCTTGTTGAGACAGTCTCTAGCCCTAACCAACCAGTTGTCCCTCTGGTTCACCTGAGCTGGAAGACAGGGCCCACAAGCATAAGGTTATAAATACATTTGCGAGGGGAGAACACATTCTCTGAGCTGCCTGACCACTTGGGAACTTCCAGCTGCTGGTGACTTCCTCCTTCGGCTGGGTCTGGGCTTGGCTTATATCTAGCTGGGGAGGCCAGCTGAGGGGAGAGCCCCCCTCTCCTCCCTCCCTTATAGCCCCTTTCTAGCTTACTGGCCTCTGCTACCAAGTTCTATTCCAACTCACATACAAGTCTAAACATTTTTAGCTAGGATCCACATAGAGAGAGAACATGTGGCACTTAGCTTTCTGGGCCTGGGTTACCTCACTAAGTGTAATCCTTTCCAGATCCATCCATTTCCCTGAAAATTTCATTTTTATTTACTGCTGAATAGAACTCCATTGTACAAATGTACAACATCTTTATTATCCATCTGTTGAGGGACATCTATGCTGGTTCCATTTCCTAGCTATTGTGAGTAGAGTGGCAATAAACATGGTTGAGCAAGTATCTCTAAGGTAGTGAGAAGAGTCATTAGGGTATATGCCTAGGAGTGCTATAGCTGGATCATATGGCAAATCTATTTTTAGCTGTCTCAAGAACCTCCACACTGATTTACACAATGGCTGTACCAGATTACATTCCCACCAACAGTGTAGAAGGGTTACTCTTTATCCACATCCTTGTCAGCATTTATTGTCATTTGTTTTCTTGATGATGGCCATTCTGACAGGAGTGAGATGGAATCTCAAAGTAGTTTTAATTTGCATTACCCTGATGGCTAAGTATGTAGACCATTTTTTAGATGTTTATATATCATCTGCATTTCTTCTTTTGATAACTCTCTATTTAGTTCTATGGCCCATTTTTTGATTGGGTTGCTTGATTTCTTATTTTCTTATTTAGTTTTTTCATTTCTTTGTATATCCTGGATATTAATCCTCTGTTAGATGTATAGCTGGTAAAGATTTTCTCCCATTCTGTAGGTTGCATCTTTGCTCTATTCATAGTCTCCTTTGTTGGACAAAAGTTTTGTAATTTCATGAGGTCCCAGTGGTTGATTAGTGGCTTTATCTCCTGAGCACCTGGGGTTATAATCAGAAAGTTGTGGCCAATGTCAATATGTTGAAGGGTTTCCCCTACTTTTTCCTCTACCAGTTTCAGAGTTTCAGGTCTGATATTAAGGTCCCTGTTCCATTTGTTCTTGATTATTGTGCATAGAGAGTGACAAAGATCTATTTTCATCCTTCTACATATAGATATCCATTTTTCCCAGCACCACTTGTTGAAGAGGCTGTCTTTTCTGCAGTGAATATTTTTTGGCATTTTTGTCAAAAATCAGATGGCTGTAGTGGCCTGGATTAACATCTGGGTCCTCTATTCTGTTCCATTGATCTATGTGCCTGTCCCTGCCCATACGATGCTGTTTTTGTTACCATGGCTTTGTAATATAGCTCAAAATCGGGTATGATGATACTGCCAGCCTTACTTTTGTTGCTCAAAATTATTTTGGCTGTTCAATGGTTTTTGTGCTTCCAAAGGAATTTTACGATTATTTTTTTCTATTTCTGTGAAGAATGCCATTGGAATTTTGATGGGGATTACATTTAATGTGTAGATTGCTTTTGGTAAGATTGACATTTTCACAATATTGATTCTTTTAATCCAAGAACATAGGATGTCTTTCCAATTCCTGGTGTCTTCTGCAATTTCTCGCTTGAGTGTTTTAAAGTTTTCATTGCAGAGATCCTTCACTTCCTTGGTTAGGTTTATTCCAAGGTACTTTATTTATTTTTTTTTTTTTTTTGAGGCAATTATGAATGGGAGTGATTCCCTAATTTCATCCTGTACATGTTTGTTGTTAGTATACAGGAAAGCTACTGATTTCTGTGTGTTTATTTTGTATCCTGCTACATTGATAAAAGTGTTTATCAGCTGGGCATAGTGGCACATGCCTTTAATCCCAGCACTCGGGCGGCAGAGGTAGGAGGATTGCCATGAGTTTGAGGCCACTCTGAGACTACATAGTGAATTCCAGGTCAGCCTGTTCTAAAGTGAGACCCTACTTCAAAAAAAGAAAGTGTTTATCAGCTGTAACAGTTTGCTGGTAGAGTCTCTAGGGTCCTTTATGTATAGAATCATATCATATGCAAATAAGGATAATTTGATCTTGTCCTTTCCAATTTATATCCCTTTTATAAGTGTCTCTTGACTAATTGCTATACCTAAGACTTTCAGTACTATATTAAATAAAAGTGGGACAGTGGACATCCTTGTCTTGTTCCTGAATTTAGTGGAAAAGCTTCATATTTTTCCTCATTTAGTATTATGTTGGCTATAGGTTTGTCATAAATAGGCTTTATTATATTGAGATATATTCCTTGTATTTCCAGTTTCTGTAGGACTTTTACCATGAAGTGATGTTGGATTTTGTTGAATGCCTGTTCTACATCTACTGAGATGATCATGTGATTTTTGTCCTTCTGTCCATTTATATAGTGTATTACATGTATTGATTTGCGTATGTTGAGCCATCCTTGCATCTCTGGGATAAAGCTTACTTGGTTAGGGTGAATGATCTTTGTGATACATTCTTGTATCCTGTTTGTCAATGTTTTGTACAGAAGTTTTGCATATATGTTCATGAAGGAGATTAGTCTGTAATTTTCTTTTTTTCTTCTGTCTTTGTCTGGTTTTGGTATCAGGGTAATGCTGGCTTCATAAGAGTTTGGTAGTATTCTTTCCTTTTCTATTTTATGGAAAAGTTTGAGAAGCATTGGTGTTAGTTCTTCCATGAATGTCTTGTAAAATTCACCAGTGAATCCATCTGGGCCTGGCCTTTTTTAGTTCGAATATTTTTTATAACTGCCTGGATCTCTGTATTTGTTATAGGTCTATTTAAATGGTTTATCTCATCTTAATTTAATTTTCACAGGTCCTATAAATCTAGGAAATCATCCTTTTCTTTCAGAGTTTCTTAGTACAGTTTATGTTCTTAAAGTATGTCCTTATGATTTTCTGAATTTCTGTGGTATCTGTTGTAATGGTGTCCTTTTCATCTCTAATTTTATCAATTTGTGTCTCCTGTATTTGTTTTGGTCAGATTTGCTAAGGGTTTATCAATCTTGTTTATCCTTTCAAAGAACCAACTCTTTGTTTCATTTATTTTTTGGATTTTTTTTTCTACTTCATTAATTTCTGCCCTAATCTTTATTATTTCTTCCCATCTACTGATTTTTAATTTGCCTTGTTCTTTTTTCAAGGCCTTAAGGAGAAGCATTGTTTACTTGTGACCTTTCTAATTTCTTAACATAGGCACTTAAAGCTATAAATTTTCCTCTTAGGACTACCTTCATTGTGTCCCAAAAGTTTTGGCATGTTGTGTTCTCATTATCATTTAATTCTATGAATTTTTTGATTTCCTGTTTGATTTCTTCAATGACCCATTCATCGTTCAGTAGTGTACTGTTTAGTCTCCATGATTTTGCATATGCTGTGTAGTTTTTCTTGTTGCTGATTTGTAGTTTAATCCCATTGTGATCAGATAGAGTACAGGGAATTACTTCAGGTTTTCTGTATTTGTTAAGATTTGCTTTGTGTCCTAATATATGGTCTATGTGCTGCTGAGAAAAATGTGTATTCTGTAGCATTTGGATGGAATATTCTGTAGATATCTATTAGGTTCATTTGTTCCTTGACATCATTTAATTCATATGTCACTCTATTTTTTTGCTGGGATGATCTGTCAGTAGATGAGAGAGGGGTATTGAAGTCACCCACTACAATTGTGTTTGGTGTTATCTGTGAACTTAAGTCTAATAGTGTTTGTTTGATGAAATTTGGAGCACCCATGTTAGGTGCATATATGTTTAAGAATTGTAATGTCGGGCTGGAGAGATGGCTTAGTGGTTAAGCACTTGCCTGTGAAGCCTAAGGACCCCGGTTCGAGGCTCGATTCCTCAGGACTCAAGTTAGCCAGATGCACAAGGGGGCGCACACATCTGGAGTTTGTTTGCAGTGGCTGGAGGCCCTGGTGTGCCCATTCTCTCTCTCTCTCTCTCTCTCTCTCTCTCTCTCTCTCTCTCTCTCTGTTGCTCTCAAATAAATAAATAAAAATAAACACAAAAAAATTAAAAAGAAAGAATTGTAATGTCTTCCTGTTGAATTTTTCCTTTAATCAATATAAAGTGACCTTCTGTTTTTTCTCTAGCTTTTTAAAAAATATTTACTAGAGAGAGAGAGAGAGAGAGAGAGAGAGGGAGGGAGAGAATGGGCATGCCAGAACCTCCAGCTGCTGCAATCAAACTCCAGAGGCATGTGCCACCTGTGCATCTGGCTTATGTGGGCCCCGGAGGAATCAAGCCTCGGCCCTTTGGCTTTTCAGGCAAGTGCGTTAACCACTAAGCCATCCCTCCAGCCCTAAAGTGACCTTCCTTATCTTTCTTCACTAATGTTAGTTTGAAGTCTATCCTGCCAGATATTAGGATAGCAATACCTGCTTGTTTTCTTGGCCCATTTGCTTAGAATACTGTTTTCCATCCCCTCACCCTAAGATAGTGTCTGTCTTTAATGGAGAGAAGAGTTTCTTGGAGGCAACAAACAGAAGGATCCTGTCCTTTCACTTTTATTAGAGAGAGAGAGAGAGAGAGAAATGGGCACTCCGGGGCCTCTAGCCACTGCAAATGAACTCCAGATCCATGTGCCACCTTGTGCATCTGGCTTACATGGGAACCGGAGAATCAAGCCTGGGTCTTTAGGCTTTGGAGGCAAGCGCCTTAACTGTTAAGCCATCTCTCCAGCCCAGGATCCTGCCTTTTAATCCAATCTACAAGCCTGTGAGTTTTGGTTGGGGCGTAGAGGCCATTGATATTAAGAGTTATTATCGAAAGGTATGTATTTATACTCACCATTCTTCTTCTTTTGTTGTGCTTCCTTTTTTTCCCTTTAGTCTCTTGTATTAACTGCTTTTTGAGTATGATTTATTTCTTCCTGTTTTCTCATATGTGTGCTTTCTTTTCTCTTCAGCATGGAGGAATCCTTCAAGCATTTTCTGTAGAGCTGGCTTAGTTGTCATATATTTCTTTAGCCTGTTTTCGTTGTGGAATGTCCTTATATCTCCATCAATTTGGATGGATAACTTTGCTGGGTAAAGTATTCTTCTTCTTCTTCTTTTTTTTTTTCCCAAGGTAGTGTCTTGTTTTAGCCTAGGCTGACCTGGAATTCACTATGTAGTCTCAGAGTGGCCTTGAACTCACGGCAGTCCTCCTACCTCTGTCTTCCGAGTACTAGGATCAAAGTGTACACCACACACCCGTCGACGCTAGGTAAAATATTCTTTGTTGACAGTAATTGTCTTTCAGAACTTGGAATATATCATTCGCAGCCCTTCTGGCTTTTAAAGTTTGTGTTGAGTAATCTGTTGTTATCATGATGGATCTGCTTTTATAAGTGACTTGCTTTCTCTCTAACTGCTTTCAATATATTTTCTTTGGTTTGTGTGTTTGGTAGTTTAATTGTAATATGGCAAGGAGAGGTTCTTTCCAGGTTTTGTCTGTTTGGCATTCTGAAGGCTTCTTGTATCTGCACTGGCATCTCTTTCCCAATTTGGGGGAAATTTTCTATGATTTTGTTGAAAATGCCTACTATGCCTTTGGAGTGAAATTCTTCTCCTTCTACTATACCCTGGAGTTTTATGTTTGATCTTTTCATAGCATCCAAAATATCTTGAATTTCCCATTCATACCTTTCTTTTAGCTTGTCTTTCTCGTTGTTGGACTGTATTAGATCTGCCACCTGGTCTTCTAGTTTCTTGCCTTCATCCATTCTATTGGTGAGACTTTCTACAGAGTTTTTTTATTTGACTTACTGTGTTTTTCATTGCTAGTACTTCTGATTTTTCTTGAGTATTTCTGTTTCCTTACTCATGTCTTGTACCGACCTTCTTATTTCTTTAAATTGGTATCCTGTTTCTTCTTTGATTCCTTTAATTTCCTCTTTGATTTCTTTGAGCATAGTTATAATCATTCTTTTGAAATCTTTCTCAAGCATTTCCTCTAAATCAATCTCACTGGAGGTCATTTCTGATGAATTTATAATTTTGGGTGAAATTATATTGTCTTGATTTTTTGTGCTGATTGTATTATAGAGCAGAAATTTTTTGCATCTTGGGTTAGTTTGATGCTTGGATTTTCTAATTATCTGCAATGTTCTTAGATATATAAATCTGATGTTATATATTTTTAGGGTAGGAGCTTAAGATGCTAAGTGTGGCTCTTAAAAGACTCTCAGAGTAACAGCAAAAGTGACCCTAGGTGTTGGGTTATGCAAGAGTAGGTATTAAAACAAATAGATCCTTTAACAAAGTCAAAGTCCCTAAGGATGTGTGTTGCCCTACACCCTTAATCCTGTCAACTGGGAGGCTTCTGCCTTGCCTGGTTCCAAAAGACTTTAGGCTTTTTACAAGGACACAGGAAGGACAGCATGATGGGGAATGAAGCACAGGGGTGAGGAGAGTGTGGATTCAAGAAAAGGCTTTTAAAAAATACAGTCTGCCATGACTGGGGTGCTTAGCATAGGCAAAACTTTGGGCCAAATTTTTTTCTTTTAAGAATATTTTGGGGGTTGGGGAGATGACTTAGTGGTTAAGGCACTTGCCTGCAAAGTGAAAGGACCCAGGTTTGATTCACCAGGACCCACATAAGCCAGATGCACGAGGTGGCACATGCATCTGAAGTTTATTTGCAGTGGCTGAAGGCCCCGGCACACCCATTCTCTCTCTCTCTCTCTCTCTCTCTCTCAAACAAATAAAATAAAAAAAAACAAGTTTAAAAAAGAATATTTATACACATATTTGTCTATATTAATTTCAAAAGCTATGTGCATTGTGGAAAAATGTATAACACATAGAGAAATAAGAAAATGTTGGCACTGGGGAAATGGCTCAGTGAATAAAGCACTTGTGTAAGCATGGGTACCTGAGTTCAGATCTCCAGCACTCATGTAAAAATGCTGGGCAGGTGGGAGTGGCTACCTGTAATCCCAATGCTAAGGAAGAGAAGACAGCTAGCTAGCCAGACTAGGTGAATTAGTGAGCTCTGGGTTGAAGAGAGAGTATCTGCCTCCATACATATGGTGGAAAGTAATAGGAGACACCTAGTATCCATCTCTGGCCTCCACATGCATGCTCACATATGTGTACCCACATACATCTGAACATGTACGTACACCACACATGACATACAGCAAAAAAAGAAATGTTAATGTCTGGATTCCACAGTCCTGGGATAAACACTGTTTATATCTTCAGACTTTTATGTATAAAGTTATGTAGAAAGGAGAACATATACTTTATTTTTCAAGGCTCTTTTTAATATTTTATTAGACACAGGGAGAGAGAGAGAGAGAGAGAGAGAGAGAGAGAGAGAGAGAATGGACATTCCCAGGCCTCCAGGCACTGCAAACAAAGTCCAGATGCATGTGCCAGCATGTGCAACTGGTTTACATGGGTTCTGGGGAATAGAACCTGGGTCCTTAAGCTTCATAGGCAAGTGACTTAACTGCTAAGTCACCTCTCTCCAGCCCTGTTTTTTTTTGTTGTTGTTTTTTGTTTTTTTGTTTTCAGGTAAGGCCTCACTCTAGCCCAAGCTGACCTGGACTAGAACTCATTCTGTAGTTCCTTTTAGACCTCACAGTGCTGGGATTAAAGGCATGCACTACCACGCCCAGCTAAACCTCTCTTTTTTTTAATAATAATAAATTATCAAAAATGTTTACTTGCCATTAAATATTTTTCTACTATATCAAGTTACACTATTTTTCATGTTTATTGTAATGCAAACTTGTTGTGAAAGGGTCACAGTCATTAGTGAACTGCACAAGATCAAAAGCACAAGAGTCCCCAGCATCCCTTTGCCAGGATGACACTTTTAACACTTTGCTGGAAATCCGCACAACAGACATGTGCATGTGTGATAGCTGTGTCATAGCTTGTTTGCATGATCTCTTCACATAGGCATTGAGGTTAGGTGTTAGCTGCAGCTGGAAGCCCACAGGCATCCAGTGTGATTAGGGGAAACTGATACCAAGAGCAGATCAGTTTCTCCAGAAAATCGAGTTGGGGCAACATCCTCAGGAATGTCCTCAACAAAATGCTGGCAATAAACAGTGGGATGAATTCCATTAGGTTATTTCCTCACAAACATAGTTTTGCTTTTGTTTTTAAATTTTTATTTATTTATTTATTTGAGAGAGGGAGAGAGGCAAATAGAGAGAGAGAGAACAGGCACGTCAGGGCCTCTAGCTCCTGCAAATGAACTCCAGAGGCATGTGCCACCTTGTGCATCTGGCTTATGTGGGTATAGTAGAATCAAACCCAGATCCTTAGGCTTCTCAGGCAAGTGCCTTAACCATTAAGCCATCTCTCCAGCCCTAGTTTTGCTTTTTTGTTATTAGTATTTATTTTTTTGAGGCAAGGTCTATGTAGTCTAGTCTAGCCTTGAACTTGCAAGTTTCCTATCTCAGCCTCATGCTATCATGTCCAGCTATGTATGCTTTTAAAGAGAGAGGGAGAGAGAGTGCTAGAGAGATTGTGTGTGTGTGTGTGTGTGTGTGTGTGTGTGTGTGTGTTGCAAGGGATGGAGTCCAAAGCTCATGCAAGGCAGGTGCTCTACCACTGATTCACATGCCGAGTCTTGCTTTTACTTTTTAAAATTAATACATGTGATATATCTTCACTGCAACTGATCCTAAAAGGCCAAATAAGTACACCTGAGAAAATGAAAATCATGCACAGTATGGAAGTAAGCTGTGTGCACATTTGGCATGTAAATGGGGCTTGAAGGTCTGTGCCTCCCCACTGTGTGAGGTGACGGTATGCATACAGCAATAGGCACAGAGGTTTCCCCATTTTGCAGGTGATATTTTGCCTTTTCAATCTAGCAAATCACTGAGTCTCTTGGCCACAAGGTGGCAGATCTGCCTGTGCACCTAGGACCTCCACACTGCAGACCTCCCTTATGCCCTCTGCCTGGAGTTTTTTTTTTTTTTTTTTTTTCCCCTCTCAACACAATATTTCTATACAGCTTTCTTCTCTTAGAGATACATTATGATCCACTCTTGATGTCATGAAGCGTCCTTGTTCATGGAATTTAGCTTTGCAAGGGCTCCGCACTTTAACTGTTGAATGTGTGGGTTTAGATTTTTCAGGACTGTAAACAAAGACATGCTGATCATTCTTGTGGCTGAACCCTTGAACACATCTGTAGTTACTTTCACAGGGCTGTTTTCTTTCCTGGCTCCCACTGTCCCATTAGACCAAGAGAACAGTCAGTCAGGATGATGCTGGGGTTCCCTGAAGAGTTGTCTATGTCCAGTTATTGGCAGGGCCAGCTTGGCTTAATGTCCCAGGCTGTGAAAAGAATAGCACAGCTTGCATTTTTGGGGGGGAGGGTGTATTTGTGAGTGCATGCATGTGTGTTCATGTGTGTGTGGGCACATGTGTGTGCAGGTACACATGCACATGGAAACCAGAAATTGATATCAGGTATCTTCTTCAATCACTCTTATTATATATTTTTTGAGACAAGATCTCTCACTGAACCTAGAGCTTATTTCGGCTAGACTAGCTAACCAGTAAGCTTTGGGGATGCTCCTGCCTCTACCTCCCCAGTGCTAGAATTATGGGTGCATGCCACCATGCTTAGTTTACATGGGTGCTGGGGATGTGAACTCAGGTCCTTATGCTTGTGCAACAACCACTTTACTTACCAAGCCATCTCCTCAGCCCTTGCTCTTTATTCTTTTAATTTTTGTGTGAGTGTGCATATATTCCTGTGTGTATGTGGAGCCCAGAGGACCACCTCAGGGGTCATTCCTTAGGCATTGCCCATCTTTTTTTGCCCATCCTCTCACTGACCTGAAACTCACCAAGTAGGCTAGACTGACTGGTCAGTGATTTCCAGAGTTCTGTCTGAGTTCATGTTTTCCCAGTGCTGGATCACAAGTGGGTACCATCATACCTGGCATTTTTTATGTGGGTTCTGGGATTTGGATTTAGGTGTGAAGGACGCACTTTATTGATTGGGCCATCTCCCCAGCCCCACAGCTTGCTCTTTAATTAATTAGTTAATTAAATTTTGGGGTTTTTGAGGCACAGTCTCACTATAGCCCAGACTGGCCTCAAAGTCACTGTGCAACCCAGGCTGGCTTTGAACTCACAGCGATCCTCCTACCTCAGCCTCCTGATTGCTGGGATAACATGCATGAGCCAGCCACCATGCCTGGCCAGCTTGCTCTTTAAATATTACAGAAACAGTTTCTCGCTGAGCTCTGAGAGCCCTGCGAGTTAGGAATGACCCTTCTGCAGGTGACACCCAGGAGACATGAGTGTGCAGCTCATGGCTTACCTTATGTTGGGTTAGAGTAGGAACCAGAGAAAAGTAGGTGAAGAGACAGCATCTCTCCCCAGCGAATAGGAAAGGGAGCAATTCTTGCCTCTGCAGAGATGGATTCTGAATTTGGGGCAACTCCCAGGATTCCCTGGGCTCTGTTCCCAGAAGCAGGAGACCAGGGAGCACAGAGGGTCCTAACCCAGTCATACCATAACCCAGGCATCCCATCATACAGGATGTTTTGGTGCTTGACTGGACCTCCCAGGATAGAGGAGAGGCTGGGACAGGGAAAACTGAGCAAAACCAGAGGTATGCTACAGACGCCTTGACAGTTCAGCCTGCACAACGGAGACTGGGGATCCAGGGAGCGGTGATGGGTTAGAAACTTTTGCCAAACCCGTGGGCCCTGCACAAAAGGTGCCTGCACCTTCTCCCCTCACCCTTGTCCAGTAAGGAGAGATGATAGTTGGGTTTGGGCCTTCCAAGACATTTGCTCCCTTCCCAGCTACTTTCACAAGCCCAGGAATCTCTTCTCAACTAGGCTGTGGGGGTACTGGAACAAGGTGAGGAGGATGCAGGCCTTCAGCCTGGGCCTAGGAGAGGCTCCGTGGGTAAGAAAGGAGGCTGGGCAGGAATGCCAGTGATTGAAATAGCCAGTCACTGGAGGCCCACAGAAAAGGCATCCTCAGCTTCCTCAGGCCAGCCCTTCCGTGGGACATGGCATGGGGTAAGGGCTTCTGAAGGTGTGTCTCTTCACAGCCCAGCTATGTCCTCTTCCCCCAGCCCCTCACCATGTGGCTGTGGCCTGGTTGCTTTCCATCTTCTCTGAGTCATGACTTTGTTACATGTAAGTGGATCTGATAGCCAAAGGAGGAAGATTACATGAGAAGAAGCTGTGAGATGAGGTGCCAGAGTGTGGCACCTAGAAGTGTTCACAGACATTAGTTACTTCCCTCTGAAGGGCTGGCTTTAGTAGAGGAGTCCAGTACCCCACCATGAACTGAGGGATCGCCTAGCTAAGGTATGCTGCAAAGGCAGAGGCTCTGGAGCCAGTGAAACCACAGTGGTAGCTGTAATCTCCTCCCCTCACAAATGCCACCTCGCCTTTCTGGAGACCAGCCTTGCTTCCCACTAGGTCCCCAAACTCCAGTACATCAAATTTAAAGTCCTCTGGTCCTACCCACAAGTTGGACAGGACTTTAGGTGCAAAGTACATTCAATGTGCCAAGTGCCATCTTTTCGGGTACTCACATCCTGGCCAGGTGGTCTCTTACCACGCTGTGGGTCCAGGGTGGGGCTAAGGTTCAGAGATTTTGTGAGCTGCCTAGACGCTGACTGTGGATGGCAGGGCCAGGACCCCACCCTCTCTGTCTGAACACAGGCCTTGGCTTGTAACTGCTGTACTGTGCTGCCTTGCCACCCTGCCCTCCTCACTCTCCCCACACTGCCCCAGCTGAGGTCCCCTTGCACTCCACCCACCCTGAGGCTGCCTACCTGGCATACCCTACCATGGAGAGGAGCCCTGTGGCACTTGCACAAGGCACCATTCATCCAGGCCGGCTGCTGATTAAAACCATGTGTGATGTGGCTTGCCAGTGCGGCGGCAGCTCCGGAAGCTAGGCCTGGCCGTGGGCCTGTGGGCTATGGGAAGGGTGGGGGAGGGGCCTGGCTGACTCACAGGCCTATCAGGCTGGGAGGGGGGCAGTGTTCTGTAGTAGCACTGAACCCCCACCCCCACCTCAAGCTGAAGCATAGGGGGCAGAGAGCCCTCTACAGGTGATACTGGGGAACTGGCTTTGGAATGCCTCAGGCCCTTGCAAGGGTCTTTCCAAGGCTGCTGGAAGGGAAGGACAGGACCTCGTCTACAGGGTTTGGTTAATAGTGTTGCAGTCAGCTCAGCATTGCTGGGCCAAACATCCACCTAGAAGCAGCTTATGGGAGGAAGGAATTTATTTCAGGCTTACAAATTCCAGGTGGACACCATCAGTAGTGGAAGAAGCTGGCTGTCTTTCATAAATCCAAGCAGAGAGATAGATACCACCAAATAGCCAGCACCCGAAAACTCACCAGAGCTCAAACTGCTCTCCACATACCTTAGGACTGGGACACATGATCTGCCCCCCAGTGACACAGCCCCTGTAGCAGGGATCTTCTTGCTAGGGGCTCAATTTTAATAAAGCACCAGAGTCTATGGTGCCATACATTCAAACTGCTATAGAAGGGGTGTATAATGTGTGTGCTGAAATCTATGCACAATGATCCTCAGCACTTAGACTCATGATCTTTGCAGGGTCTCCAAAGGGTAGTTTGATACAGTGGTTAATACCATGGGCTGTGGGTGCTCACCACCCTGGGCTTGGCTGTACTTCTGCTATTTCCAAGCTTCCTGATAAGCGGCCAGCTACTCAGCCTCTCTGAGTGCTCTCCCTCTCTCTTCATTCACAGCATAATGACAGAAGCCCAGTCCTAGTGGCTGAACAAAGATGGAGTTGCATTGGCTGGGGTTAGCTTTTGATGCTCATGGCTGGCTCAGCTGGTGTGACAGCCCTACCTTAACTCCCAGGACCCCTGGCCCTGATGTCTGAGTTGAGGGCCTGTCAGGGCGTTCTATAGTACTCAGCTTAGAGTCCCCAGGTTTCCTCTGAGGTGGAAGGTATGAGCTGGTGGGGGTGAGCAGGAGAGCAGTGTGAGGTATTACTGCATTAGCACCCTCCATCCTTAAGCCAATAACAGATGGAGCATTGTTCACAGGGCTGCCTTCCCTGGCGCTGAGGCCCCCACAGGAAGGGGTGGGTGGGTAGGCCAGACCACAGCATACCCTGACTGCAAACTTGGCTATGCAGGGATCCTGCCAGTGAGTGCCTAGTCTCAGAAGGCACCATGGTTTCTTAAGGCACACAGGTCCTATAAAGCAATTCACAGCCTCTGCAGCCCGAGGCTAGGAAGAAAGTGAGTTTGGACCACAATGGAGTAGGTACCTCAGCACTCCTCCCAAGGGTAAGAGGAGGTCATAATAGGAGCTCCCTGGATCCAGGGATCCCACATCCTACCCCATGCTACCAAGCCAGGCCCTTCAGAGTCAAATATAGCAGAGTCATGTCTCTTCTTGCATAAGGCAAGGCTGAGGCCAGGAAGAAGGCTGGCTGTGTCACCCCAAGAGCTCAGCATTTCCCTGTGTGGTGGGCTGCTAAGGGGAAGGAATGAGTATGTGATAGTTAAGGTGTTGTCAACTTGATCTGTTTAGTAATCCACAGGTTGCTTCTAGGAAGGATCAACTAAAGGAGGAAGTCTTTCCCCCAGGGTGAGCCCTTCCCCTAGAATGGGCAGCCCCGCCCAGAGGGGGACTTGATATAAGGAAGCTCTGGGTAAAAAGAGTCCCTTCCTTCCTTCCTTCCTTCCACTTGGCTGCCGGAGCTGCTCGCTACCTTCCAGCGTGGATTGAAGACCAGAGCAGACTAAAGACCAGCATCAACCGAAGACCCCCGTGGATCGAAACCCAGCGGCTCCTCAGGAAGCCTCCAGGCTTTCCTGCACCATCTGCAGTGCCGGGTCGGGACTGCTGAGGCATCTGGCCACGAGGACTGAGCAACTACCAGGTTCGGTGATTCTCGGTCCTGCAACTGCTATTGGACTACTGTAAGCTGATCCAATAAATCCCCTTTTTAAAATAATTCATTCTAGCAGTTCTGTTCCTCTAGAGTACCCTGACTAATACAGAGTACATGGCTCTGGTGAGAAATAGGAGCTATGGCTTATGTGGGTCCTGGAGATGGCACTGGGATCCTTTGGCTTTGCAGGCAAATGCCTTAACCACTAGGCCATCTCTCCAGCCCCCAGTATATTCATCTTGTATCCTAAAATCTTGCTGAACTTATTAATTCTGATAGCCATTTAGTGGATTCCTTATGATTTCTTCTGTAAGATCATTTCTGGACTCTAGCCCAGGCTGACCTGGAATTCACTATGTAGTCTCAGGGTGGCCTCCAACTCATGGCGATCTACCTCTGCCTCCCGAGTGCTGGGATTAAAGGCGTGCGCCACCACATAAGCCAGATACACAAGTGTGGGGGGGTGCATGCATCTGGAGTTTGTTTGCAGTGGCTGGAGGCCCTGGCACGCCCACTCTCTCTCTTTCTCTCTCTCTCTCTCTCTCTCTGCCTCTTTCTCTCTCAGTTCCAGCATTTGGGCGGCATAGGTAGGAGGATCTCCATAAATTCAAGGTCACCCTTAGACTACATAGTGAATTCCAGGTCAGCCTGGACTAGAACAAGACCTTACCTTAAAAAAAAAATTCGTTGTTCTGAAAGGCACATTAATACGGTTAAAATGACGGTACTTCCCAATCTAATTACTTACTATCTCTGAGTTGAGTTCTCTACTCTGTTCAACACATAGGCAGTAAGAGAATGCTCAGTTCATGAACATAGACATTTAGCAGGACTAGCCCCTTGGGTAAGTCCATGGGTAGAGCCAGGAAGCATGGTTGGGACATGTAAGCGAGCATTAAGGCCCCCCGGGAAAGACAAGCACAGTAGGTCTTGAGTCTGCAGACTGGCCTTGGCAGACTCTGGGTTGATAATAAATGAACAGGAAAGGAGAGTCTATTACACAGGAATGTCTGAGGAGGGGGTAGGGAAGGAACTCTCTTCTCTCTCAGCACCAGCCAGCCCTGCAGGTTTGATTGATGTGCCTTGCACCACAGCAGCCTCTGGGCCTGGAGGAAGGAGGCCCCTCACTCACCCCTTCTGGAGCAAGGCCAGCAGCCAGATGTTCCTGGCCTTAAAAGAGCTGGGATGGGGTCAGGGAAGGGAAGGCCAGAGGGTGGTCACCCAGATGTTGGGTTTCTGTCTCTCCTCTTCTGCAACTGGGCTCAGGTGACTTGGTCTCTGCTGCTGACTTTATCCAGTTATTATGTCTCCTTGTGGATGGGGATCTTCCCTCACCTTATCCTCCTGGGTGAGGCATGTAGCTGCTCAGGAAAGGGCTTTGGGCTCTAAAGAGAATGTCTTACGTATGGAAGAGTCTTGTGTTATTATGACCAGAGTCACTGGGAGAGCTGTGGCCAGCCTCTGAGCCCTTTGTGTGTGTGTGGGGGGGGGGGGCGGTGTAGGAAGATCCATCTGAGATCTGAGGCCTCTGCATTTATGATTTGGAGAGTGGGTCTGAAGGCAGATTCTGGACTGCTCAGAGAATAGTTCCACTGGGAGGTACCAAGGGGGCCCTAGGGTATATGGTTGGAGCAAGCACCATGGTAGGAATAGAAAATTAGCCGTCTCTGGGCTTTCCTTTGATTTGAGTATTAAGCACATACTAACTAGAAGAACACATGCACACATGCATGCCCATGCACAGAATAACAAAAGAGAACTAAGTATTGCCCTAAGAGTTACCATATAGGGCTGCCAAGGATGGAGTTCAGTGGTAAAGTACTTGGCTAGAATTTGTGAGGACTTGGGTTCAAGCCCCAGAACCATAACAAAACCAAAAAAAAAAAAAAAAAATTCAGGCATGTAAAATGATTAGCTGCTAATAATGTTAGTGTAAATTATTGTATTCTGGGTTCATGCATAGAAATTATTTACATAAGTATAAAAAATGCGCCCATCTTATCTGCCTAACCATGTAGCTATTCTGTCTATACTCCACAGCATGCTGTGACCTTCTGCTGGTATGAGAAATGCAGATCCACTCTGACTTTTTCAGGGATTTTCCATGAGTACTGTACTATGCTATGCTGGTGAAATTTTAGGCAGCCTTCAAAACTGTCCTCTAATGGTCAAGGTGTCCCTGATTGTTTTTGAATCTGCACCTTTGAACACAGATGCATTACTTCCTTAGGGTAAATTCCATGAAGCAAAACTGCCCAGTCAAAGGGTAAAGTCATGGACACCAGCTGAACTCCTACTGTGGCCCTTCATCCATGTCTCTGCCTCATTTGACTGGATGCCCACTGTCTCCTGGCCACATCTAGAGAAAGGTGGTTGGTGGCTGCAGAGCCAAAGACCTGCCCAAAGACCCAGAAACATCCCACCCCATCATTCTTTACAAGACCCTTCTGGGGATGGAGTGTCCTGGCTTGGGACAGAAAGCACCTGTGGACAAGTCCTTTATGGTTGCACTTTTCCCTTTGGGACCTGGAGGAGCTGCTGTCATAGTCATCTTCAGTTAGTGCAGTCTGTGAATGGCAGGAGCTTTAACAGTCCTGCTGGGACAGTCTACCTGGACTTTGCAATGCACTTGGGAAATGTGGTGGTCATGAGACCAGGGCTGTCATGAGCACTTGCCCCAGGAGTAGGCCTGTTCAAGGACCTTGCTGCTCCACCCTGGGGAAAGTGAAGTATGATAAAACAGTATGAGCCACATCATTCAGAGCAGGCTGGAGAAGGGCCTTGGACCACTCAAGGGTTCCTGGACTCCAAGAATCCTGCCAACAGCATGGAACTGGTCCCTTTAATGACATTTGACTGCACACACTCCCCTTTAAACTCATACAAAACCAATGGTCAATTTCCAGCAGCTTCTCTGCTCTACACACACACACACACATACACACACACACACACACACACAGAGAGAGAGAGAGAGAGAGAGAGAGAGAGAGAGAGAGAGAGAGAGACAGAAGCCTGAACTTCCATTGCTTCATACTCACATGTCACCACATTCAGACACAAGCTAATAAGAGAGTACTTTTAATTGTATATTCATTGGTGATTGAGCATTTACTAAGCATCAAACCCTTCTAGGCACTGTTTAATCCATTTTTAGCTCCATCACAGAGGACATAAAGTCACTTGCCTAAGGTCACAGAGGTGGAGCAGAGAAGCCACACCCTGTACACACTGCCCTCACCCCATTCAAGACACACCCTGTCTCTTCTCTCTCTTTTTGCTTGCCTCCTTCCTGCCCAGGCTGAGATGACTGAGTGCTCGCCACAAAAACCCCCATAACTTCACCCAGCCCTTGGTACACTGCTGAACAGACCTGGCTTGTCCAGATTCAGGCAGCTGGAGACACAATAAACCCAAGCTGTAAACTACCTTCTTAGCTTTTTGTGGGGATGAGGAGCTTTTTCCAGCCCTGAGTTTCTTAACTGGAAGTGAGCAGCAGCCACCCCCTCCAGGTTATGGAGTTCTTGCTCTTTCTTCTTCTCCCTTCCTCCCCTTCTCTCTTCCTCCCTCCCTCCTTTCCTCTCTCTTTCTTGTCTCTAGCTTGTCCCAAGCTAACCTCAAGGACCTACCTTCTATATGCCTGGTGCTGGGGCTGGCACTGGGGCTGCGGTGGGGTGGTGATCCCAGGCTTCTGGCTTCAGAGAACCAACAACTCATCCAATCAAAGGTGGTGCAGAAGGAAGGGGCTCGTTCAAGGTCACACAAGGACTAAATGACACAGCCAGGCCAAATAGCCATGGCTTTTCCTGTCCAGGCCAAGGATTTATCTGGAGAGCCAGCACGACCCAGCAGGAGAACCAATGGTCGAAGGTGGTGCATGTTGGCTTCCAGATTCACGGCTCAGATGTGGAAGGCCAAGGAGTTTAGAGCAGTCTATGCTTTAGGTACTTTCTATGCATTATTTAACTTATCACCCTAATAGCCCAACAAGCCAGTGTTTTGATGATCACCCACTTCTGCCATTTACAGCTGCTATAGAAACCAAGGCTTAGAGCCAGCCAGCACTCATACATAGTTTGGTCTGTTTTCTCCAAACCCAATTTCTCCTTCTAGTTGTCAATGCCTCGACTGGGATGGGACCAAGGCACCAAACCAGGCTTGGCAAGGAGCTGGAAGGTGATCAGGTTTTCATAAGGATGGGAGAGGGTGGGAAGATAGTAAAGTCAATACAGTCAGTAAAGTGCTTACCTTGAAAGCATGAAGACCTGCGTCAGATCCCCAGCAAACACATAAAAGTCAAATTCAGCAGCACACACCTGTAATTCTATTGTTTGGGGGTGAAGACAGGAAGATCACTGGGGCTTATTGGCTAACTAGTCTAGAAGAATTGGTGAACTCTGGATTCATTGCAAGATCCTGTTTCAAAAACTAAAGTGAAGAGTCGAGTCACTGAGAAAGACATCCAGTGTTGACTTCTAGCCTAAGCCATCTCTGCCAGGGTTGGCCTCAGTGGAGCTGCACGAAGCCCTGAGCTGGGCAGTTATCTCTGGCATCACAAACTAGGCCCCATGGAAGGAAGAGCCAAGAGAACCCCAGTGACTTCGCCATCCCCAGTCAGGGACACTGCCAAGGGTGAGCCAACATGCCAGGCTCAAGGTCCTTAGCATGCATCAACATCAAGGTATCTGGTATATGTGATGGCTGCTGGCTGACAGAGGTGAGTTGAGACCGAAGTTGCCCTTGGCCTTGGCAAACTTGAGGGTGCTGGAAAATGCTACGGGGCAAAGGAAACCCCATTCTCACTGGTTGTCTCTGTAGGGTGGAGCAGCATAATACAGCACTGTGATGTACTAAGTTAAATCCTTAAACCACAGAGATTGACCCCAATGATTCTGTAGTAGAACAAGTAAGTTATTCAGGCAGGAGTCTCCTGACCACAGCCCATGTGCTCAGCTAATCAATCACATCTTCATCCTTCAGGTCTTAACTCTTGACTCCTGCCCCATTGCAAGCCAACTGTCACTCCCTGCCTCCCACTCCCCGCAGACATGAGCCATCTCTTCCAGAATATCTCTTCTATAGCTGGGGTTTCTCTTGTCAGTTTATGACTATACCCTTGTTTGTGGGATTCTCCAATCGATATTGTGCCCCTTAAAGCTGATAAGGCAGAAAGGTGTCTCTGTTATGTTCTAAAGGATATGCTTAAGGCTGGGTATGATAGAGCATGCCTTTAATCCCACAATTTGGAGGCAGAGGTAAGAAGATTGCTGTGAGTTTGAGACCAGTCTGCAAGTACAGAGTGAGTTTCAGGTCAGCCTGGGCTAGAGTGAGACCCTGCCTTAAAAAAAAATCCTTAGACCCTGGAGCATAATAAGATCCCAAAAGGTATTTGAGCATATGGATAGGTGGATACATATATGAATGGATGTGTTGATGGATGGATGGATGAGCGTGATTGATAACATGAATGTATGGGAGGATGGTGGGTGGTTAAGTGAAATGATATAGGACTATGGTGCCACTCAGTTGGTAGAGTGCTTGCCTAGCACACGCAAAGCCCTGGATTTGATCCTCAGCACTGCATGAACTTGGCATGGTGATGCACAAAGTTAATTCCAGAACTGAAGAGGTTGAGGAGTAGTCAAGATTATTCTCAGTGACATAGAAAGCTTAAGGGCAGCCTGAGATACATGAGATCCTATCTCAAAAAAAAAAAAAAAAGAGTGCAAAGATGTATACATGGATGGATGCTAAATAGGAGGGTGGAAAGATAGGAGGGTAGATGGAGAATTGTGCGCAGTACTTTAGAATATTAGATGAGTAGAATGTTAATAATCATGGAAGTACTATATTACTAAAATTAGATATTTATTTACTTGTTGTATTGTTAAAATAAAACAGACTCAGGGCTAGAGAGAAGGCTCAGCAGTTGAAGGTGCTTGCTTGCAAAGCCTGATGACCCAGTAATCATGTAAAGCCAGATGCACAAAGTGACACATACATCTGGAGTTTGTTTGCAGTGGCAAGAGGCCCTGGCGTGCCCATATGCTCATTCTCCTCCTCTCTCTCGCTGTCTCCCTTGTTTTGTCTGTCTCTTACATAAATAATTTTTAAAATTTTTTTGTTCATTTTTATTTATTTATTTGAGAGTAACAGAGAGAGAAAGAGGCAGAGAGAGAGAGAGAGAGAGAGAGAATGGGTGTGCCAGGGCTCCCAGCCACTGCAAATGAACTCCAGACGTGTGCGCCCCCTTGTGCATCTGGCTAATGTGGGTCCTGGAGAATTGAGCCTCAAACCAGGGTCCTTAGGCTTCACAGGCAAGCGCTTAACCACTAAGCCACCTCTCCAGCCCACATAAATAAATATTTAAAAATATAGTTCAACATCATCATCAAAAGGGACAAATACAGATCTCAACTTCTTCATATCAGAAATGAACCAATATGCTGAGAAGTGAAGTAGATTTGTCTAGGGTCACACAGTAAATTAAGTGAATTCCAAATCCACATTTCCTCACCACTGCATAAAACAACCTCTGAGGGGAAGGTCAAGATCCCTATCCCACCTGTCTCTTCTGAGTTTCTATGAGCTGGAACAAGTTATTGGGACTTCACATTTTCTTCAGTACTTTTATAAATTTTTGTAAAAAATTTGTGTGTTTGTGTGTGTGTGTGTGTGTGTGTGTGTGTATGTGTGTGTTTGTGTGCACACATGCTATGGCACATGTGAAAGTTAGAGGCCAGCATTGGGGTGTTGGTTCTCTTCCTTCTTTGAGACAGGGTCTCTCTTGCCTTGTCATTGGAAAGGTTAGTCTAGCTGGCCTACCTTTGGGATTCTCCTGGCTCCACCTTCCATTGCTATAGCTTTGGGATTACAGATGCATGTACTTTGTGTCTAGCTTTACGTGGGTGCTGGGGACAGAACTCAGGTCAGCAGGTCAGAGATTAAAGTACCTTTAAGTGATAAGCCACCTCCCCAGCACCTACATTTTGTTTAAAAGAAAAGGTTAGACTTCTATCAGGTCCTAAATGTATTATTGCATTTGCCTTCTTGAGAAAGCTTATCTTGTTGGATTTGTCAGACCTGAGTCAGGTAGCCTTCCCCACACCCTACATGAATCCCCCTAGACCTACTATCAAAGTAGGTCCCAAGCCCATGGGATGGAGTGAACTTATGGGTGGGAGGACTAGCTTCTTTTTTTTCTGAAACCAGCCTGGCCACTTGTCATATCTTCATACATGATTTTCCACTCTCAGGAGGGCCCAGGCTCCATGGGCTGTAAAAGAGCCCCTTAGTGTGTTTCTGCCTCTGTATACATGCCTGGACCATCTTCACTACCCTCGACTCCTGCAGCCCCAGCCCCTGACACTGGGAAGTAAAATATTTGGCTCCAGGGACACTCCCAGAGCAGGCCTTGAATTGCCCAGAGTAAGAGGAGAGCTCACATGTTGGTAAGGAAGGGTCCTCAGTGACAGCTGAGAAATAATTAGGTCTTTTTAAAAAAAGATTTATTTATTTATAAAATATTTTATTCATTTATTTATGTGTTTATTTTCAAGAGAGAGAGAGAGATAGAAAGAGTGACAGGAGGAGAGAATGAGTGCACCAGGGCCTCTAGTAGCTACAAATGAACTCCAGATGCATGCACCACCATGTGTATCTTGAATACGTGGGACCTGGAGAACTGAACCTGGGTCCTTAGGCTCTACAGGCAAGTACCTTAACCAAAAATCCATCTCTCCAGCCAAATAAGTAGGCCTTAAGGTGTTTGGAGCCCCAGAGGTGCTGGACTAGGGTGCAGGCAGGGCAGAGAGAGAGAAGACAGGGTGACACTCCCAGAGCCATAAAGTTAGGCTGAGGCCTTTGGACTTTATCCTTTACTGAGTCAAGAACCATATTTTCAAAAAGGCTTTCATGTGATTTTGCCATATTGTATGTTCATTGTGAAGAGGGGTGGGGGGAAGTGAACAGTACAACCAAGTATTTAAAAATATGATCTCTCCTTTCCTTTTCCCCAGTTCCTGTTCAAAAGCAACCGGATAGACAGCTGCTGTATGTCCTTGGAGTGATTTTCTAAGCTATATTGATACTGTTTCATTTATTTTATGGTGGTCCTAAGAATAAAAACACAGGCTTTGCCCATGCCAGGCAAGCCTCTATCACTAAGCTAGTTCTGGCCCACCCCTCCTTCTTCTGAGTGGTAGTATATTACACACACCATTTTGTCCAGTTACTGGCTTACATGGATCCTGGGGAATCAAACCTGGGTCCTTTGTCTTTGCAGGCAAGCGCCTTAACCACTAAGCAATCCTCCAGCCCCAGACCATTTTTTTTTAAAACAGTAATACAGATCAGTATCATTGATTTTTTTTTTTACTTCAATGTGCCACATGCTGTCCATCCCTACTGATGGACATTGACGTCATTTCCAATCTTTTGCTTCCACTAATGATTCTGCAATAAGCATTGGCTGGTGCATATGTCTTTGAGCATATGGTCTGGAACATGTGATAGATAACTTCCTAGACCTGGTATTGCCATCCAGAGGGTATGTGTATTGAATCGAGTAGATATCTCAAACTTGCCACCTTCATGGTTTTGGTTAATTGCTGTGGATACATTTGGTAGGGAGGGGTTCAAGTTATTGAATTACTAGCTATATAGTCTCCAGGTCTGAGATGGGCTAACAGATCTTCAAGTGAGTTCATTCTGAGGCCCTGTGAGCTCATTCTAGGTCCTAAGCTGTGGGGCTATCTGTAGTACTTTCTGGAGCCTGAAGACAGAGGCCCAGTCCAGTGGACAGCTTCCTTTGCTGTGAGGAGAAGCCCCCTATTTCCCTGGCTAGGCAAGGATCCTAATCCTTCAAGGGTGGCTGCAAATAGCCCAGGGGGAACAGACAGGCTGCCAGCAGCTGCGAGAAGCTGAGTTCAGCCAAAGCCCGTACAAAAGACTGCCAAAAGTTTCTTCTTTTCATTTTTCCAAGCCTTGCACTTTGGACTGGGTCACAGTGTCATCCTCATGTTTCCTATTACTCTACAAGGCTTCCTTCAAAGGACCAGCCGCACAGGCCCTTTGATGTCTGGGCTGAGCCTGCCTCCGCCTTGGGGAGACACATCTTGCTAAGGATCAAGAAGGGCTTACAGCTCAAGATGGTCCCCAGGCCTTTCCCTGATGTCTTCTTCTGGCTCCTCTCCAACTGGTATTGTGGATTCTGGAGGGTGGAGGGGCTATCACAACTTAGCCAAGATGAAAGACTCTATGATGGAGCCCAGGAGGGAAGGCAGAGCCCAGAGAGGGCAAAGAGATGTCCCAGGCCATGGGCTGCAATGGAAGTGCACTACAGCTGCCAGGATCACATTGAGCCTTCCATCTTCTTCTCTCAATACCCCTCCTTACTGTCTGGAACTTTTGGCACTGACACCCTTACATCTGCAGGTGGTGGTTATGTGTGGGTGTCTACAATCACTCTGCCTACATTCAATTCCTGAGTCCATCCCTTATAGATATGCAATGCTGGGCAAATAACTAACATAGATGATCCTCAAACTTGTTACTCTTTTTTTTTTTTTTAAAGGATAATAGTTAATTTTCAACTCAGAGCAGTTCTGTCAGGGTGAAATAAGGAGATTCGTGAAATGTACTGCTCAAGTCTCAAAAAAGCATAGCTCATGACTGTTGTTGTTGATGATGGTGATGAAAAAGGAGTGGCCAAGGGGGTTGTGAGAAGGGTCTGGGGTACCTGCCTTGCTAAGCACATTCTCACTGCCTCACCATGTTCTGAGAAGCCTGGAGCCTTTAATGAAATGGGAGGATATTTTTATTCTCTGTTCCCCTCTCAATCTCCTGCTTCTAATTCTTTAGGCTGAGAAAGGTGAGGAAGGGCAAAGAAGAGGTGCCAGGCACTAGGTTGGAGGAGGTACTGTCTGGTCTGGAAGGCCTGGTAGGTGGGGAAGCATCTGGAGAAAGGTCTGTAGCCCCAGAGTAGAAAAGGAGTAGGGTGGGGTAGGGTGGTTTCTTAGCAAAGCTGAAGAGGTTTGGATTTGACTTAGAAACACAGTGAGAAGTCTCTGGCAGCTGCCTCCTCAGAAAAGGCCTCTGTGAAGTTCATGCAGGCCAGGGAGGCTGTTCTGTATAAAGGGGCTCTGGGGATCTTGGTGATGGGGCGTGGGCTGGAACCTTGCCCCTGCAATTTCAGTGCACATAGTGAGGCTCTGGCACTTCCTGCAGGCCTCCCAGGCCCAGGGCCTGTGTGCTCACTGGGGCCAGGGTACCAGGCAGGGGTGGAAGGGACACTGGAGCCCAAAGGGAAAAGGGGTGACACATCTTTGCAGACAGACCAAACCTTGGTCTCTTGAGTCTGCCTTCCTGTTTTTTTTTTTCATATCCTTGCATAGCCTATGACATTACTTACATAACATTTTTCTTTAAATTGAATCACTTTGAAAAAAACTTGAATATACCTATTTCCAAGAGAACTTTATGCTGTTATTTTAAATGGAAGAGTCCTATCAATTCCCATACATGATAACTCTAAAGTAGAACACAATAAAAATGAAACAATGTTGTTAAATGTTATCCATAGCCTGAGATTCTTGCTGTTGCTGATAAAAGATTAACAAATATGAGAGTGTTAAAGACGGAATTTCTTCTATATTTTACCTGCCAGATAAAATACAAGATGCACAGTTAAATTTCAATGCCAGATAAACAGTGAATAATTTTTGTTGCTGTTGGTGGTGGTGATCAAACACTAACTGGGCTTCTGCCTCCTAGGCAAGCATTCTACCACTGAGCTATATTCCAAGCCCCAAAACATTTTTATCTATTTACTTATTTGACAGAGGCATAGGGAGAGAGAGAGAGAGTAAGAGAGAGAGAATGAATGGGTATGCCAGGGCCTCTAGCCACTGCAAACAAACTCCAGACATGTGTGCCTCCTTGTGCATCTGGCTAATGTGGGTCCTGGGGAATCGAACCTGGGTCCTTTGGCTTTGCAGGCAAATGCTTTAACCATTAAGCCATCCCATCAGCCCCCAAAACTTTTTTTGTATATCACAAATATTGCATAGGTTATACTAACACTGAAAAAAAGCCTTACCTCTCAATCTAAACTCAAACATTAATGGATGAATGCATTTTTATTTGCTAAATCTGAAACTGTACTTTTGATGAGTGAAAGCCATTAAAGAATAACTTACTCATGGCTAAGAGGTTGGATGTTTACGTGTTGTCTCCCTATGTCATCCAAAGCCCATTCTGGGGCTGGAGAGATAGCTCAGCAGTTAAGGTGCTTGCCTGCAAAGCCTAACAATGCAAGTTCGATGTCCCAGTACTCACATAAAGCCAGATGCACAGTGGCACATGCATCTGGAGTTTGTTTGCAGTGGCTGGAGGCCCTGGAGTGTCCAGTCTCTGTCTGTCTGTATCTCTCTATACTTGCAAATAAATAAATAAAAATATTTTAAAGCCCATTCTGATTTAAGGTAGAATTAGATCAACACCATACACAGCTATGGGTATTTGGAGGCAGGAGATAGCATTCCAGCTGGGAGAGCTTCTGAAAGGTTTCAGAGAACAAGGACAGAGGACAGCTTCAGAAAAGAAGGCTGACCCAGCTCTCAGAGGACAGTGGGCTTGTGTCTCTGTGGTCTATGAGCATGAGTGCTATATGTTTGCCACACTCATAGCATCTCAGGACAGATATGGACACTGGAGGCCATTTCCTCTGACACCTCTACCCACATCTGCCCACCCTCTTTGGGATGCTATGGAAAGCTCACCACCTATGGAAGGGTCTCTACTACAGGGCAGTTTTACTACAAGAAAGCTTGGATTAGACAGAGTCGCCATACACTTACTGAACAAAATATTCCCTTGGCCCCAGAACCATCCTTCCCATGGTCTCCAGCTGTGCTGCTACAAGGGTCTGAAAAGACTTGGTTTTTTGACCTGTCCTTCTTACAGCATGGACTTTGGGGCCAGTTGTCATCATAGAGGATGGCATTGCAGTGGGCTGCTTTCAGACAGGGAGCCAAGGCCAGAACAGGAAGGGGCCCACCTTTCTTGCAATACTCAGCCTACAGCAGTCTACAGATGGAATTCTGGAGCCCTGGGTTCTGTTGCAGCTCAGTCCCTGATTTGCTGTGTGACTTCAGTTGGGTCTCCTCCATTTGCTGAGCCTTAGCTCTATTTTATGCACTATGAATGGCTTGGCTGATTTCTGAAAGCGAATTCAGTGTATATTTGTTAAAACTGGCTAGGGCTGCCTGGAATTCAGTGATGGGAGGAATTCTGAAGAACTGGGTTCAGAGAGAAAACAGGTGATATGGACAGTGAATGGGGATCAGTAAGTGGAATAGGTGCCGATGGGGAGGATGAAGATGCTGCAAGCTTTAGTAGAATAGGTTAGTTAAGGCAGACAGGGCAGTGTATTCTCTGCTGCCCTAGCTCTGTGTTTCCCTAGTCTATAGACCATCACATGTATGCCAGCTCCTGCCCTGCCACTCAGACAGCTGGAGGACAGAGGTGCTCTGTGAAGCCCTGGGCACAGGCCAAGACTCATGGCCTGCAATCAGACAGCAGCCGGGCAGTGCTGGGGGGAGTAAGGATGGGAAGGTGTTTATTGTGGGTCCCAGCAGGCCTGGCCACGACACAAAGGGGCTTTCTCTGTATTTCTGCCTTGCAGGGCCAAGAGGCTGGACAAGGGGAGCCCATACTGTGAGCATCTCAAAGGGATCACATTGAAGCCTCAAACTGCACAGAATTTCTATAGGCCATTCAGTGTCCATTTTTCCTCCCCCCTACCCCACCTATGGATAAGCTTTTTTGACAGATTACTGAAAACCTGGCCTTCCCTTCTGCAGCTCTGCAGCCTGTCCTTGGTTCTGTTATTGTCTCACTGTGTAAACCTTATCAAGTTCCCTTCCAGGCCTCAGTTTTCCCAACTCTATGAGGAGGATTCATTCAGATCAATGGTTAGTAGAAACTCTCCAAGGTCTCATGTTTACAGATTCCATGTTTTCCATAAACATCATCATAAGCTGTCAGGTTTAAAGAACACTATCCTATCTTTCCTGTTTTCTTTCTTTCTTTCTTTCTTTCTTTCTTTTTTTTTTTTTTTTTGAGGTAGGGTCTCATTCTAGCCCAGGTTGACCTGGAATTCACTGTATAATCTCAGGGTGGCCTTGAACTCAGAGAGAACCTCCTACCTTTGCCTCCTGAATGCTAGGATTAAATGTGTGCACCACCACATTGACATTGTAATTTGTATGTGGTTATGAGGTATAGTGTGATATTTCAGTAGGTATATGTGATGTATACAGCTCAAGAGCATGGCAATTAGCAAATCTGTACCCTCCAGCACTTAATCATTTTCTTATGTTGGGAACAGTCAAAAACCTCCCTCCAGGCTGGAAAGATAGCTCAGTTTTATTATTATTATTACTTTAACTTTTGTTTATTTATTTATTTGAAACTGACAGAGAGAGAAAGAGGCAAATAGAGAAAGAGAGAGAGAAAATGGGCGCGCCAGGGCCTCCAGCCACTGCAAATGAACTCCAGACACATGCGCCTCCTTGTGCATCTGGCTAACGTGGGTCTTGGGGAATTGAGCCTTGAACCGGGGTACTTAGGTTTCACAGGCAAGCGCTTAACCGTTAAGCTGTCTCTCCAGCCCTCACTTCATTTCTTTGAGACAAGGTCTCTCACTGAATCTAGAGCTCACACTTTTTCAGCTAGACTGTCTAACCAATGAGCCCTACTGATCTGTCCCCCTCAGCAGTGGGGTTATAAGCATGCGTGGCCCAACCAGGATTTTATTAATTATTATCATTATTTTAAAATGTGGGTGCTAGGGATCAGAATAAGGTCCTCATGCTTGAGCAGCAAGTGACCCTACCCATTGAGCAATCTCTCTAATTCCCCTATTGACTTTCCTATTAATTTCCCAGCAAACTAGGAATGGGATATGGTAAGCTCAGTCCTTATGTGACCAAATTGTGAGTCAGAGAGTAGATGCATCTAGGTCTCTATACATTGCCTCTGAAGTCTGCAAGGATTGTCACTGGGTACCTGGAGGATGCGGGAGTGGTTCAGGGGCCTGGGGGACAGAATGTGGAGATGAAGAGATGGACGGAGCAGGTACCAGTGCTTAACTTCTCTCCTTTTTGTACAGATTTCCATGAAGGATATATTTTGAAGGAAACAATACTTATGTTTAAAAATGTTGTCAGCCTTATCCTGTTGCAGGACTTCTCAATAAGGAACTGAGATGGATCCATCTCGGGATCCAGCAGCTCTATCTGGGCTTAAGCAATTGCTTCATGGGTCTGATGGGAATGACAGGGACTTGCATGTTTTAGCTTGAAAGCCAAAGCATGGGAGGTATTTGGATGGAAAACTACAAAACGCAGAGACTGACAAAGTACAAAAACTGTCAGTATCACAAAGTGTTAATGCGGGAATGATCTCCAGATACCATCTGGTCTACCCCTCCCTCCCTTTCTTTTAATGAAGAGAAACTGAGACCTAGAGAAGGAAAAGAATTTAGCTCAGGTCACACAGCATCAGTGACAGAGGCAGGACTAGAAGGTGAGTCTCCTGGCTTCTCTGACAATTTCCATATGGAATGCTTTCTTTGGAGGCAGTTGGTGGGGGGACAGAGGGTGAGAGAGAAGATAGGGTTGAGGGTTTGAGGACCAGCACACAGAAGTATGTAGGGCCCAGCTGTCTGCTGATAAGAGACCCCACTGTGCCATTCCAATGGGATGTCTTATCAAGATGTAATTTTTCCTGCTGCAGACATTATTTTCTTTCTTGTGTAGATTGTGCTGGCCTTCATGATAAGGCACCTAGACATGTTCACACTAAGGCAGCCAAAACATGAGGCGGGAGGCAAAAAATTTCCTTCTCAATCCCCCCCTTACCCACTCCCCCTCATTTCCTTTCATTCTCTCCAAGTTCTCATGCCCTCCCCCCCACCCCCCGCCCCCGCCCCAGCTGACTGGCTTCTTCCTGCCTTCCAGTAAGTCAGCCCAAAGGAGCCAGGAAGGTATGTGGCCCAAGAGGTCAAAAAAGAAACACGTGGAGGTTCCCCCTGAGAACAGAGGCTCAGGCCACAGGTTACCTGTGACTGTGCAAGTGCAAGGGGTATAGGTGGGGGATGTGTCACTTCCAGCCTAGCCCTTGGAGCTTTTCCTCCACTCCAGTCAACAACCTCTGCATACAGAATGCATAGTACAATTTGATTTGGATTAAGCTGGAGATGATTACTCCCCTAACTGCAGATACTCTACTTCCTGACTCCTACTCCTGCCCTCCTAATCCAGAGTTCCATTGGGATTTTCTGGGGAGAAGAGGCTACCCAAACTGATTCCACTTAAAAACCTCCAGACAGAAGAGCTCTGGCCAGAGAAGAAATCTGGTATCTTGATTCAACGGATTCACCCGTCACCTGGACCAGTCCCTCTGTTTCCTAGGCCTCAGTTTGTCCTGCCCTCCAAGGAAGTTGGACCAAGAGACCCAGCTTTAAATTCTTCCATTGGCTTTTTCACATGATGTTCCCTCTCAGGCTTCCTGGGCACTAGAAGTGAGCTGTGTGGCTCCCTGTATCAGGACCCCACCCCTCTCTGCTCAGGAAGTCACCCCACCCCTCCACATCTGGATAGAATTTACCCCCAAAGCAACTCTATTGCTATGATCTGATCAGGACGGCTCATGTGTCAGAAGGGGCCCTGGTGCAGACTGCTTTTCAGCGAACAGGGCTCCTGGCCCAAGATCCTCCCTTCTCACAGCTCTGGTGCCTTCTGGAGGTTACAGGGAAGATGGGGTATGGGAAGCAGTATATTGTTGAACAAAAGATGGGGACCTAAAGGGACTCCTACCTCCTGTACTGGCTCATGTCCTCCTCCCCCAGTAAGAGAAAAAGGATTGTAGAAGCCAGAGGGTGAGGGAAGTTGAAACATGACTATCACCCACTGGCCCTGCCAAACAGGTGGAGTGGGGACCCTCCTTGTCTCTGTTCAGACCTTAAACCCTAGCAGGAGACCTCAATGGTCAGGCTGGTATTTGCAAGGCTGTGACAGTGAGGGTTTAGCAAACTAGGGCTATGCTTTTGTATGCCTTCTTTGGGAAATCAAGATAATCTCTGCTGTCTTCCTGTGCCTTCTGCCAAGTTGGCTTGTGGAGACAGTGGGCTCTGGGGCTTCCTGTTGCCTGAAGTCACCATTGAACACCTCTTGTTCTGAGCCCATGTCTCAAGGACTGCCTTCCTGGCCATTGTGCCTTCTTACTCCTTCCCCACCCACAGCAACACATAGCAGAATCTGAGTTCAGGAGTTCTGGGCCGCAGTGCACCATGTCATTTAGGTGTCTCATTAAACTTGGCATCACTACAGTGATGTCCCAGGAGTGGGATACCACCAGGTTGCTTAAGGAAGGGTAAACCAGCTCACATCAGAAAAAAAAATGGGTTAAAACTTTTATTTGTGTTCTCCAGTATTGGCATCATGCTTATGAGTCCCCACTGCCATCTTGGAGACACACAATAATCATAGGTTCCACATGGCCTGGGGCCTCAGCAGACTGAACTCTCTCCTTTCCTCTGAGGACCTATCCAGGCAGTGGTGGTTTGATTCAGGTGTCCCCCATAAACTTCGGTTTTCTGAATGCTAGGTTTCCAGCTGATGGGGATTTGGGAATTGGCATCTCCAGGAGGCAGTGTATTGTTGGGGGTGGGCTTATAGGTGTTATAGCCAGTTCCCCCTTGCTAGTGTTCGACACACTCTCTTGTTCCTGTTGTCCACTTGATATTGGTCAGGAAGTGATGTCCACCCTCTGCTCATGCCATCATTTTCTCTGCCATTGTGGAACATCCCCTTGAGCCTGTAAGCCAAAGTAAACCCATTTTTTCTCACAAGCTGCTCTTGGTTGAGTGATTTCTACCAGCAATATGAACCTGACTGCCAGTAATGTTAGTACCAAGGAGTGGTATCATTTGCTGCTGGGCACCTGACTGTGTAGCTTTGGCCTTTTGTTGCTGATTTTCAAGAGGAATGTGGAAGGATTTGAAACCTTGGCCTAAGAGATGTCTTGCAGTGCTGTAAGTACAGCTTGATGGACTGTTCTGGTTAGAGTTGAAAGACCTGAATGCAGTGAGAACTATAAACTGTGAGGTTCAGTTTATGAGTGTGAGAAAGAGCTTTGCTTGGACTAGGCTAGAAGCAGCTTGTGTGAGGGCTTGCTGTTGCACCTGTGTCCCGAGAACTTGTGCATGGTTGCAGTGTGTAGAAACAGACTGGTATGAGCACAGAGATATGGCACAGAAAAAATAAAATGTTTGGGTGAACTGTTGCCCATTTAGCTGCAATTGAGAGATTATAACCTTTGAGATTGGGCCAGCTGATCTGCACTGAGGCAACAGGAAGAATGTAGACTCTTGAAGGGGCCTGAGTGCTCAAGGAGTGTCCTGTTCTTCAAAGTCTGCTTTTTTCCCTCCTGGATTAACAAATTGGCACCCTACCTGGTATCGTGGAGTATTAGAAATGCAGGAAAGAGAGGGTCATTGAGTTTGAAGCATGATTTTGTGTTTTGGAAACGGCCATGGGCAATGTGAAGCAGGTTTGCTGGAGGCCTGCATGGAGGCCTGATGCAGCTGTGAAGATGAACTATGGGTTGCAGTGGAGACCCATTGGAGATGTCAGAACCATGAGATGGCTGCCATGGAGAGCTGCAGGCCCCAGATGAAGTTTTCCAGGACTGTGAGTAGCCTAGCTAGAAGGGTGGAATTGGAACTCCAGGGTCTTGCTGCTGGTTATAATTATTGAACTTGGAGACTTGTTACTGACTAGAGTTGTTGGACTTGAAGCTACAGATTTTGATGTTTGCTCTGGTTGTTTTGAATCTTGTATTGGCTGAATATTTCTTTGCTATGCCCAATGGCATCTTTTGCAGTGTGAATGTTTATTCTGTGCCATTATGGTTTTTTGGGGGGGATTTTTTGGTATTATGACTCACTTAAAAGACCTTGGATTATAGGGATGTATGAACATCATTGGAACTGATAAAAGCTATGGGGACTTTTAATGTTGGATGAATACATTGCATTTTACATCATGCATGGTTATCAGTTTTTGAGGGCCAGGGATGGAATGTGGTGGTTTGATTCAGGTGTCCCCCATAAACTTCAGCGTTCTGAATGCTAGTTTCCCAGCTGATGGAGATTTGGGAATTGGCACCTCCAGGAGGCAGTGTATTGTTGGGGGTGGGCTTATAGGTGTTATAGCCAGCTCCCCCTTGCTAGTGTTTGGCACACTGTCCTATTGCTATTGTCCACCTGATGTTGGCAAGGGGGTGATGTCCACCCTTTGCTCATGTCATCATTTTCCCTGCCATCGTGGAGCTTCCCCTAAGTCTGTAAACCAAAATAAACCTTTTTTTCTCACAAGCTGCTCTGGTCAGGTGATTTCTGCCAGCAATGCCACCCTGACTGCAACACAGGCCCACTCCAGAGGTGAACTTAACACTTACCCAGGAATGCCAGTTCAGAGCAAAGACCTGTGGTCAGCTTTGCTGCCTGGAGGAAGAAAAGTCTGAGGCTGGTCTCCCTCCCCCAAGGGCTCATGTTGTCACTAGGGCCAGAAGATGCTAATTTCTGAGCCAGTTGGTATAACAGTTAAGAGAAAAGGCTGGAGCTGATAGCCACACCTATGTATCTGGTCTGACAGGCATGGGCTGGGGGCTTTAGGCCAGCAGCTTAGCCTCTTCCCAGTTTCAAAGAGTCAAGAAGGAAGACAATGCACACAAAACACTTCATGCAGTGCCAGCAGAATCAGTGCTCTGCTGATGACATTATTATTAGACATAACTAACATCAAGACAATCACCTCTAACCCTTGAAAATGTACTAATGCAGAACCCAGTCCAGAACTCATAGGAAACCCCTTCCAGAAAGGCTCTGAGCCTCACCCAACAGAGTTCCATGCCTGTGCCCCAAAGTTCATGGATCTCCCTTACCAGAAAGCTGATGACAGAAGTAGAAGAGATGAGGAGGATAGGTGGGAAGCTTCCTGGAGACTAAAGGACAGGACCACTTGGAGTGGAGAGTCTGGGTGAGGAAGAAATGTGAGGTTAAGTTTGGGGTCTCAGATAAGTCCCCAGTATATCAGTTGGTCTAGGGCAATGGGAGCTGCTATAGGTTCACTGTTAGGGTTTCAGGATAGAAGGACATCTTTAGGATGCTAGCTCTGGGGTGGAGGTAGGTTACATTGAAGACCACCCATGGCCAAGGAGGCCAGAGGGAACCCAGACAGAATATAATGCCAGCATCAATCCACAACATGAAATTCCAGGCAGGGAAATCACTATGTATGGGTGAAGCTCCTCTTATGCCATTTATCATGCCATCTTCATCACTCTACTTCATTCATGAGAAAAACTATATCCTCAGAGAAGGGACTCTCACAGATCACTACTATCAGAGGCTGAAAATCAGGTCTCCAATTACTAGGCCGATGCCCCTTTGCACAGGATACTGACAAGTGGGCCATAGAAGGACTTTATTAAATGAAGAGATACTCATGGAACACGGTCTTAAGACCAGAACTGGGGGTAAGTGATGAGTGAGTAACAAGGTCACAATAACCAGTTCTGGAGTCAGGAGACTCTGGTTGTAGGTTCAACCTGTGCTCACTGTAAGTGTGGCTTGGAGAAGTAGCAGAACTCTGAGCAGTGCCCACTACAAAAGTATATCTGTGAAGGGTACTTGAGCAGAAGCCTGTGCAGATGGAGGCTGAGCTTGGCGAGGGCATGGGTCTGTCTCACAGCAAATATTGCATAGGCTTGGCCATGCAGGGACCTATGGCAGAAATTCAGTCAACATTTCATAATGGTGTGTGTTCATTATGGGCACTTATTGTCATGTTCTGTGCTAACTACTAAGATAAATGGGTCGGTAGAGAACTGACAAGAAGAGACCTGACTCCAGCAGTCCACTCAGTCCACCTGAGGAGATGATTAAGCACTATGGGAACTTTGTGAAGGCCAGGGGAAAGGGCCTGACTGGAAGGAGCTGGAAATCTGCTCAATAGCAAATCCATGCAGCAAATATGGTCCCCAAAGATTGGCTTCCATTTCTTGCCATGCTGTCACCTTGCTCTCTGACTTCCTCCAAGGCCTAGCCCTTTCTGGACCTGTTTTGTTCCTGGAAGAAATAAGGAAGACAATTGAAAACTGGAAACCCAGCTCTCAGGGAGGGAGGTTCTCACACCTGAGGCCTTCAGGCCTGTTGGGATCTGTCAGCCTGAAGGGGATTTCCTGGGGCTGGCCTCTTCCCAGCTCTGCTGACGTCATCTTTGGATGGGTGCCTAGGGTTGAGGGGGGTGGGTACCCAGAGCAGCACTTCAATGAGAAAGACAGGCAGACATGCTTCCAGCCTATACACTGGCCTTGCCTCTGGGTCCTGGGGTGTCCCACTCTTACCTCTGAGGTGAGGAAGTAGTGGACCCTCCTGTTCAAAGAAGCATCTCTCCCTTGGCCCAGGATCCTAATGAATTTGCTATGTGACCACAGGCACGTCCCTGCCCCTTTCTGGGCCTTGGCCCCTGTTTGCACAAAATGAGGACAGAAATTTTCAAGTACTTTTGGAATTCTGACACTTGGGATCTGGCTGGGGCTTGGGGATCCAGGGAAAGAGAATGGGATAGGGCTGGATTCCAAGGACTTACCCCCACCCTATAGAGCAGGAAACCTGGGGAGCAAGGGGTAGGTACTGTAGGGAAAAAGGAGCCCCATTCTCCAGGTGGCTTCAGGAAGGAGCCAGGCCAGACTGAGAGTTTGAGAACATTTATTTTAAAGTGTCTGGTGTCACTGGGGCTGTTTCTTTGGGGTTTGAAATGCTCCAGAAGTTAGCACTCTGCATGTGTGTTTGCCGAGCAGAATATGGCCTGTATTTATTCATCCTTTTGCCTGAGCCCTTAAAAATATAGACAGCTAATGTCTTCAGTATGTATAAAATATCCCATATGCTCCGAAACAAAAGAGGCTCTGTTATTAAAGTTTCATTTCCACACGCCCCCTCCCCTCCCTCCTGCCCGCCCCCTGACACCCTGCCCTCCTCCCCTCCCATTCAGCCTGCTGGAGACAGCAGAGCCAGGAGGCAAGCGGGCAGGCGGCAGGCAGCGGGCAACTGTGGACAGAGGCTGGGCATAGCAGGTCTTGGCTCCCATGAGAACAGAGTCCGGCTCCAGGTGAGAGGGTGACAGTGGGAAAGGACTGCAGGGTCTTCAAGAGGAAAGGGGCCACTGGAGTCCCTGGGATGGACAATGGGGAGTGGTGGTCCAGGTGGCCCTTCTTATGGGTTCCTGTGGGTCTGGGGCCCTGCTAGGATCTTACTATCTGGGTCGGAAATGCCCGCTCTGCTGCTAACTAAAACCACATGTGCTTCCCAGGCAGTGGGACAAGGACACGCCAGGCCTGGGGCTTGGGTCTAGGGAAGATGTAGGCTGGCCTGCCGTATGCCTCAGGATGGGTGAGGGGCTTTGTGGAAAGGCTTGGGGAGTATTTGTACAAACAAGAGGGCGTCAGAGTGTAAGTGGATTTCTGAATTCTCTGTGTGCATGCATGTGAATGTGTGTAACATACTCACCTATCTCCAGGTCGTGGAGTGTCCCTTCTCACAGGGCCCTTGTGGCTTCCCTCCTGGCCAAGCAGGTAGGGGTCTTCATTATGCTGGACTCCCTTCTGACCACTGCCGTCCATCATGCCTTTCCTCCAGTCCCATCAGTCTCCTAATACCTGTGGAGGCCGGGCTGTCCAGACCCAGCCATAGGCACTACAAGATGACTGAAACAAGGACACAGCTTCGGGGGTAGGCTGGTGCTTCACTTTCAGTGCTGTGGTCAGTAGGATCGTTTCTGAGAATTCAGGTAACCTGAGCCTGAAGCCATCTCTCCCTGAAGAATAAGCCTTTTGGGAGTTGGCCTTCCCATTCTGTCGGTGGCCTTACCATGGTCTTGTTGCAGATGTTAGATAGGGCACTGTCCATCACCAGGCCTCAGTTGCCCTGTCCCCATGATGGCATGGCTGGGCCAGGGTAGTGTTTCCAAAGCCTGGCAGGCAAACCTCTGGTAGCTCATGCCACAGCGGCCTGTATACTGTTGGTTTCATTTTAACAAGAGTACACTTTACTCCTTACACTGATCTACACTGGGGAAAATAAACAAATTGCTTATCAAAGTGAGTAGATTTAAATATACTCTCCTGAAATGAATGAAAATAAAGCCCAGTAGATGAGCCTTCAGGACCTGTCCATTTTGGCAGTGACTCTCTTTAAGCTCCTGCCATTGAAAATACTTTTTTTTTTTTTTATGGTAAGGTCTCACTCTAACCCAGGCTGACCTGGAATTCACTCTGGATTCTCAGGGTGGCCTCAGACTCACGGTGATCCTCCTACTTCTGCCTCTGGAATGCTGGGATTAAAGGTGTGAGCCACCACGCCTAACTAAGGAAAATACTCTTTAAGATGTTGTTTGTAGGGCTAGGGAATTAGCTCAGTTGATAGAATGCTGCCCTAGCATATATGAGGCCCTGGGTTTGATCCCCAGCACTCTATAAACTCAGCATGGTAGTGGACAACTGTAATTCTTGCACTCGAGAAGTGAGGGAAGGAGGATCAAGGTACAGGTCAACCTGGGTTATAATAGTGAGTTCAAGGCCAGCCTGGGACACATGAGAAACTGGCTCACACACTAAAAATATGTTGGTTCTGGCTGTCAAGGGCCAGAAGATATGATCTGCTGTGCAGACTATCTTTTGGCCCCCATAAATTAGCAACCTTGTAATTCTGTGATTACAGAGCAGAAAGTCCATTTGCCACCTGTGTGTGATGGGTGCTGTGTGGGAGGGCATGGATAGAGTGAGGGGAAAATTAGCCCATTCCTGATGGGGTTGAATACCCAATGTCAAATGCAGGGGACTTGAGAAAAAGTATGACATTTTCAAGCACTTCCTCTGGTCTCAGCTTCCTTTGAATTGCTGGGGTGAGTGGACAGTCATGAGGCCACCCTGGTTTCCACCTTTCCTGCCATTCAGCTCTACCTCACAGCCACTCGATTCTCACTTAATCTGCCAAGCCAAGAATGACTGCAGGTGAGGAGTGCTGGGAGGATTCAGGGGTTGCTGGGTAGTGGGGGGGGGGTTGCTGGGTAGTGGTGGGGGGAGGTCTTGGCAGTACCCCAGTCACTTCTCCAGGCTGAGCTGAATTAAGCTGACACCCTTGAGAACATGCCCCTCTCCTGCTTCCTGAGTGATTCACTGCGGCTGTTATTGCTGCTCGATCACTGCTTGTATGTGGGGCTTCTCTGGTGGCTTGTCTTATCACCTTCCCTTAGGAAAGCCCTTTTCTGCTGCACTTCAGTAATGCACCTTCTGGGACCTTTCTTTTTTAAAATATTTTATTTTTATTCATTTAGTTGATAGAAACAGGGAGAGAGGAGAGAGAGAGAGAATGGGCACACCAGGGCCTCCAGCCACTACAGATGAACTCCGGACGCATGCACCACCTTTTGCATCTGGATGACTTGGGTCCTGGGGAATGGAACTTGGGTGCTTTGGCTTTGCAGGCAAACACCTTAACTGCTAAGCCATCCCTCCAGCCCAGGGACCTTTCTTTCTTGCCTCATCCTATAACAGGCAGAGGATATCGAACTTTGGCTCAGAGGTACAGACAGCATCCTTAGGTAGAGGTGAATTCATGATCCTTTCTTGGGGAAGCAGCAGGTAGAAGAAGGAGTTGAGGGCTGGATTCATTATAAACTTATCACTAATATTCTGTGCGACTTTAAATAGGATCCTTATCCTCTCTTATCCTTCTGTCCTCTAACCCCAAGAGTTATTTCCTTGATGAGGCTAAATGCTCACGATGGAGCATCATCCTACTTCTAGAGGATTCTTGCTCTTCTTGAAGGGTCTCTAGGGTGAAGAACTTTGTGAATTTTGGGATTGGACTCACATGGTGCCATCTATACTCTGAAGGACCTGGTTTCTTTGGGGCTGGTGGCAGTTGACTCAAACCCAAGGAAGCAGAGCTTAGCATATCCAACTGGCCTCCAGTGGTCTTGTGAGCTCTGCTGAACACTCAGCTACTCAAGACCAAGGGCAAACAGAGATCTGCCCTGGATGTCTCCTAGGAGTCATTGCAGAAGTCCATCTGGTAGATGGGAGACTCTGCTAAGAGGGACAGACATGGGCCACAAGAGTAGCTCTTTCCAAGGACATGTCCTCATGCAGAGAAGGGAGTTGGCCCTTTTACTGTGTGGTTTGCCTAAAAACCCAGCTGTTGTGGCTTATAAGAAGGAACAAGGCAAGGGCAGAGGGTTCCAACTTCATTGAGCTCCCCAGCTGCAGCAGCAATGCCCTAGCTCACCACTTCCTCTGATTTCACCTTGATTCCTTTTCTCAGGTTTGCTAGAGACAGTGTAGAAGTGGTGACAAAGCAATTTGTCTGTAGAGTCACATTTGGACTACTGGTGACAATTTCAACTTTGGGCAAGGGAAGACAGGTCTGCTGTTGGGCTTGGAAGCCAGAAAAAGAAGGGCAAAGTCAGACAGCTCTGTGTGTATCACTCCTGCAGCAGCTGTGGGGAACTTGCCATGTCTCTGCATGACTCTAGGCTTTATTCTCAGATCTGTAAGATGGGTCATCAGTAGGACTCAAGAGGTGATAAGTTGACTGGTACAGAAGGCCTTATAAGCACTACAGCTGGCATTGGGAACTTTATAGTTCAAAGTCATCAGGCTGTCAATAATTCTGCTCACCTAGGAAGGGATGACATCATACTATGGCAGAAGAGAGAACCAGGCCCTGAGTGCTGAACCTCAAGATGAGGGACCAGCACCAAGTCTTCCCCAGATTGGGTTCCAGTCCCAGTCCTGCTCCTGGCTCTGTGACTTCAGACAGGTCACTGGGTTCTGCCATGGCAGTTTTCTCATTGGAACAGAGACAGGAATAGCTTACACCTCTCATAGTGGCTACAGGGACTATACCAGTTCCTCTAGCTGCTGCATAGAATAAGTGTTCAGCCAGTTGGGGCCCAGAGGTCTCACCCCTCAAATGGATCCCCTCCCATAGACTTTTCCTCCCCTGTTGGGCAATAGCCCATGTAAGCAGGCAATTGGGTGGCCAGAGGCTCCAGGCACCCCTGAGCTCGATCTTCCATTTTACTATGAAATCTAGCTCCAGGGTCCCAAGATGGCAGGTGGTCAGTGACAGTAGGGTGACTTCACACTTGAAGGGTGTTAAGTGAGCAGCTCAGAAGGCTCCCAGAAAGAAGGGCCCCATGTGGGCAGAGAGAAGTGTATGTGAGAAGGGACTAGGCCATGCATCCCTGACAGGGCCTCCTCCCAGCTCCACTAGAAGCTGGAATGGATTAAAGGGGAACCGGGAAGCAGAGAAGAATGCAGACAAGCAGGAGAAAGCGTGGAGTGCAGAGCTCCCTGGAGTTGTTTGGTCTGCACTTTTGTAGCACTCCTGAGCCACTCCATCCCTCCTACCATATGCACATGGGCACACACACAGATCTACACACTGGTGGACATGTACATCACACACAGAGACACACAAAGACATGAACACCCAGGCATACATACACACACACATATATATAGGCACACATAAACATAGTTAGGTGTATACAGATAGACACAGGTGCACACAAATATACAGATACCCACATACACAACCACACACAACACACATATACACATCATATAAACACACAGATATACACACATTACACATATACATAACCAGACACATACATAGCATACAGCAGTCATAGACGCCATGAGCACAGTTACACAGAGAAACACATACACAAAGATAGTAGATACACGTATACACAGACATAAAGTCACTCAACATATGCATATATACACACAATGAAACCTATGAATAGGATACAGACAGGCAGATATCACACACAGACACACAGCTGGAGGGGAGATTCTGGGGCTGGAGAGGTTCTGTGGCTTCTTCTAGCCCAGCCTCCTGACTCCCCTTTGCCCATGCATCTGGTACCCAAGCTGATCCTCACTGAAGTAGTAGCAATTCCTGCTATGCATGGAGCCAGGCTCTCTTTTATTCTCTTCCCTTATATGGCCTTGTTAATCTCCACAGGCCCCTATGAGGTGGGCATTGCCATTAGCCCTAATTGACAGGTAGAGAAACAAAGTCTCCAAGAGGGAGAATAATTTGCCCCAAGTTTGTAGTTTGTTTAGCAGCTATTTTAAAACAGCCACCAGAGTGCAGAGACATTCTCTGGAGGCTCCTCTCTCTGTTTGAGGCACTGGGGCTCTTCCAGCTAGATGGCCAGGTATAGAGAGCACAGGCACCTCCACCATGACTTGGCCTGGAATTTGCCTTTTCTCAGTCCTGGGGAGAGAGTGCTGTGCACATGGTCACAGTGTGGAAGACCAGTCTGCTGAAGCTTTGATGAAGAACAGAAATGGAGACAAGTTGGCTGAGCACCCTCTACTCTCCTATAGTATCTTCCATCACCCTCTTCCCTAGCTTTCCCTGAGGCTTTACCTATCTCCCCCAGAAAATACCTGCCCATCAGTCACTGCCTCAGCAAGTGGGTATTTAACTGCCTTAACAATAGATTTGGGTGACTGTTGACAAATCATATTTCTCTTCCATTATTTTATTTCAGCCTGCGAGTATGGTGGGGAAGGGGTCAATATCTTCTTTTGGTTGGCTCAAGTCTTGACTCTACCCCTCAAAGTACTTGCCAGCAGAGGGCCAAACTAAAATATTTGTCATGTCTTCTGTTGGGGTTGGGCTCAGAATGCCAACTGCACAGGTGTGGAATGCGGGACATGTGACATGAAAGTGAGGTTTTGAGCGTTGAGCTTGGTCTGATCCACACAAATCTAGCTGCTGAAAGGAAAACAGCCAACAAATAACAACAAACAGTATCAGTAAAGGTAGGATGTCCAGAATGAGGGAGGCAGTGGTCTTGCCATGCTCTGTCCAGGTCTGGTTTTCATGGAATGTGCTCAGTTCACATCTGAGAAACTGACAGAGTGCTAACAATAGGGCTAATAGGTGGGATGGGCCAGGGTCTGTGCATTCTTGCTGGTAGCACTGGGGAAGGGACTGAGGGTCAGCTACAGGAAGGGCAAAGAAGGGGCATGGCTTATGTGCACCCATGGAGGATGGAGATCAGTGGCTGTGGTGGGAGGTACAAGGAGTGAGGTCTTGCCTATATAGGCAAAGGGTTCTAAAGATGGAAGAGTGAGCCAGTTCTGAAAGACATGTTTTCCTGACACCACAGATGTGCCAGCTAATGTTGGGTGTCCAGTGAAAGGGGATTTAGGAATCAGAAAGGCACTTTAGCTGTCTTCTAGGCCCAACATTTGACTACCTTAGATCAATGTCCCTGATTCCTGAATGTTTCCATACTTGGTGCTGAAGATGAGGGTCCCTCAGGGGAAACCGAGACATGTCCTGCTTGCTTTGGGCTCTGCATGCCAAACAGCCTATCTAGCACCCCATCCCGCCCCAGGACCAGTGTTTTTGGACAGTGGAGATCCACAGACATACCAGAGTCTGAGAACCATTGGTGAGCACTTGTTCCAACCCCTTCACTTAATGAAGGGGTAAATTGAGGCAAGTAAAGAAGGCTTGCTTGAAGTTAGTGGGTCACACAAGATGACAGATCCTAACTGTAGTTTGAGCCAGGTCTCTAACCCTGAGTTCCTGAGTCCTCATTCTGCAAGGTCAGTGGCTGACAATATGTTTTCCCTACCAGAGAAAGCTTCAGGGAAGAGTCCCCTTTGCCACTCCCCATCATGCTTGCTTGGGATCTATTCATATGCACTTATTGAACATCTATAGGTTCATACATTGCAGTAGGTTCAGGGACACAATGACTGCCATATTAAAGGATGGAGTGACAGATTCCTCCTATGCTGAAGAGCACTTTTTATTTTCTGAAATCACCTGGCCCATAAGTGGTCACTAGCATGATTATTATTATTATTATTATCATCATCATCATCATTTTGATTTTGATTTTTCAAGGTAGGGTCTCACTCTATCCCAGGCTGACCTGGAACTCACTCTGTAGTCCCAGGATGGCCTTAAACTCACAGTGATCCTCCTACCTCTGCCTCCTAAGTGCTGGGATTAAAGGTGTGTGTATTTTTATCACTAGGTGTTGGTTCAGGAAGAAGTTGGCCTGAGGCCATAAGCATTTGGCAGAAACTGTGCCCTGATATCTGTATTCCCAATCCTCTAAGCCTGGAGCTTGATGTCTCCCAGGAGGTGTCAACTTTGTGAACCTTTGGCTTGTGGGTGGAGAAGAACCAGCTTGGAGGGGAAGAGAGGATGGCTGAGGTCCCTTCATTTTCCTGGCTAGCCAGCTGGGTACCACATGAAGTGAAGCCTCCTGGGGATCCATAAGTCTGTGGCACATCTGCTGTGGAGGGTGTGGGTGGCTAGACTGCTAAGGAGAGGCCAAACAAAGCTCTCTCCTCCAAGGTTCCAGAATGCTTTTAGCAGGCTAGGCCCTTAAGCTAACAAAACTCACCATCTTTTGCACACACTTCATGAAACCACATGAATTATTAAATAGAGTAGGGGTCTGGGGAGATGACTTTGTGAGTCAAGTGCTGGCCACTCAAACATGAGGACCTGAGTTCAGATCTCCAGGGCCCATGTAAAAGTCAGGCATGACAGTGCCTTTAATCTCAGTGCTGGGGGGAGCACAGACAGGAAGATCACTGGTGCTTCCTGACTAGCTTAGTCTAATTTAATTAGTGAGTTCTCAGTTCAGTGTGAGACCCTTACCTCAAAAAATAAAGTGGTACTGGGTGTGGTGGCACACAACTTTAGTCCCAGCACTCAGGAAGTAGAGGTAGGAGGATCACTGTGAGTTTGAGGCCAGCCTGAGACTACGAAGTGAATTCCTGGGCTAGAACAAGACTGTACCTCAAAAAAAGAAAAGCAAAATAAAATAAAGAGTGATTGAAGAAAACACATGATGTTGACCTATGGCCTTCATATGCATGTGCATACATGTGACCCCACATGTATACATACATGCAAATGAAAAAAAAAACCACCATGACCCTACAGTGACTACTGATACCCCACTGAAAAGGGCCCTCAGAGGAGGGTGAGGAAGAAGGGACATACGAGCATAAGTCAATGGAAATATGACTAATTTGAAGTATTTTTAGATATTAAAGTTCCCAATAAATTTAAATAAAAAATATTAACTTTATTAAGTGGAGCAGGGATAGGGGTCTGCACTACCTGCCTTCTGCTATGGTCTGGGGACAGCTAATGAATGCTTATGAAGAGCCAATTGAGCCCAAAGCTATCTGCACATAGGAGTCACTGAAAAACATCAAACCAGGTGGATACCCAGATCTTCGTCAGAGAGGTTGTAATGTCCTTCATCTATGCTATGGCCCAGGCTTTAGAACATGTGAAAGCTCCTTAGTGATTCAAATTTATGGGCAAACATGGAAACTGGGAGCTATTCCTAGGGGGCATGTGCTCAAGCAGCTCTCAAAGTAGACATAATGCAGGTATGATTAGGGGAAGCAGAGGCTCACTGCAGTGAAGCAGCTTCCTCCGGCTCCAGCAGCCAGGACACAGCATGGGGGGGGGGGGACCTCACTGACCATAGCTTTAACAAGTACTGGGGTAGTAAATTCTCTTTTTATGAGAGAGACGGGAGAGAGGGAGAGAATTGGTGCACTAGGGACCCTAACAACTGCAATCGAACTCCAAACGTGTGTGCCACCTTGTATTCCTAGCTCACATGGGTTCTGGAAAGTCAAACCTGGGTCCTTAGACTTTTCAGGCAAGTGCCTTAACTTCTAAGCCATCTCTCCTGGCTTGGTAAATGTCTAACAACTGCCTATCTAGGGAGAAAGGACTTGGTTTATAGCAGCTGCTCATTTCCGTGGTGTAACCATGGCTCATTTCAAGCTACCAACAGATGTTCCTGGCTACAAAGGTGGCAAGAAATGTGTACATTTGGCTGCAGAGTCAGTATAGTTGGCTTAACCCCCTACTGGCCACTGTATGGGTGGAGAGAGGGCCTATGGGTTGGAGAGATAGATGGATAGAAATGCTCTGAAATTTTAGCTTCTTTTATAAACTTGTCATACTACAATGTTCTTGTTCAGTGTAGGCTTGCCCTGTTGCGCCCCCTTGGGCAAGAAAAACAGCCATGGGGACAAGTAGGATGTTCCAGGCTCACTCTGGGCCCTCACTGACCATGTGGCCTTGGGTCAGTCCTTCCCTATATGGGCCTCCAATTCCTCGCATGGCCTGGAGGAGACTGGATTGTGGTTTCTGAAGCTGGTTTGGGACCTGCCACACCACAGCTCAACCCCAGCCAGCCGTGATCATTATTTATAGTCATGACTTCAGTCTCTTTAGTGCTGCCAGAACTGGTTCCTTGGCTCACATATTTGTAAACCCAGCAAGGCAGAAATAGATGTGATGTGCAGGGATTTAGCTGATTTTGTGAGCAGGCTGGATTTGGTGGGTCCATGTAGAATAAGCTTGTTCCCAGAGACCATGAATACTAAGTTCCACATGGTAATCTGGAGCTGGAGGGAGGCTCTGAATTCCCAAGCCTAGTCCTGTGAGAGTGCAATGGGTATAACTGGGGTCCAGAAGTGGAAGGATCATGGGAAGTGTGGCAGAGCTAGAACAAAGGCTCTTTGCACTGTATGGCAGGGCCTTTCTCTGGGCCCTCAGAGAGCTCCAATGACCACTTCAGGTCCCAGGCACCTGTCAGGTCCTGCCTTGGCCATTTCCCTGCTTGTGGACCATGGGTAGTGACTCCTGTACCTTAGCTTCCTCCTCTTGCTCTGTTAAGTGAAAGGAGTGGGAAGTGCTGACCTCAAAATAGCATCATGAGGCAAGATCACAGTACACACAGTGAACACAGTGGGCCAGTGCGCACCCAGCACAGTCAGTGTTCTCACTGTTATTATGTCCTCAGGTGTTCTCTCACAAAGCAGTAATTATAATGACAATAGCTGCAACTTATTTAGCACTTTTGCTGACCATCTTATTTATCCCTTCAAATAACTATATAACATCATTATTATTATCCTCAATAAATATGGCAGCTCTCATCAAGTTCTCCCTAGATCCATCCTCTATGCTTTGGTCCTGACAAATCCAGATTATTCTACTGTATAAACTAGCAGAAGCAAGTCAGAATGCTGCTGAGGAAAGGAGGTGTTGTAAGCCCACTTCTCCTCAGTGTCCTCCCTGGACCCTTTTTCTCTTCAACTCTACAGTGTTGTACAGAGTTTTGTTTTGGGTTCCCTTGCCAAACACCAGGGTGCTTTCTCACATTCTCATGCAATACCTCTGCTGCCTGGAGTGCAGGTCCTCTCCTGTGTGCCTAAAAGTTCCTACTGTTTTTAAGTCTCAGCTTAGATGTCTTTGAGATTAGATGCTCCTCCTCCATGTCTCCTAGGGCTGAGCATGTTGGGACAAGATGCACCAAACATTGAACTGTATGTAGATGCCTAGCTACCAACTGTCCCTCATCCTACCCAACCCCAAGTTTTGAGCTCAACTGCCATGTCTCTATTTTTGTTGTTGTTGTTGGTGGTGGTGGTGGTGGTATGTGTGTGTGTGTGTGAGAGAGAGAGAGAGAGAAAGAGAGAATGAGAATTGGCACACCCGGGCCTCAGCCACTGAAATCGAACTCCAGATGCTTGTGCCACCTAGTGGGTATATGCAATCTTGTGCTTACCTCATCTTTGTGCATCTGGCTTATGTGGGCTCTGGAGAGAGATTAAGCATGGGTCCTTAGGCTTTGCAGGCAAGTGCCTTAACCACTAAGTCATCTGTCTAGCCCTGTTGTTGTATTTTTGAGGTAGGATCTCACTGTAGCTCAGGTTACAGACTACTCAGTAGTTCCAGGCTGTCCTCAAACTCACAGAAATCTTTCTACCTCTGGCTATTGAGAGCTGGGATTAAAGGCATGTGCCACCATGCCCAACCACATCTTGATTTTTAAAAAATATTTTTATTTATGAGAGAGAGAAACAGAGAGACAGAATTGGTGCAGCAGGGCCTCTTGCTGCTGCAAATGAACTCCCGATGTATGCACCACTTTGTGCATCTGGTTTTATGTGTGTGCTGGGAAATTGAACCTGGGGCAACAGGCTTTGCAAGCAAGTACCTTTAACCACTGAGCCATTTCCCCAGCCCAATAATTAAGAGTATTAGTGTAAGAGCTATACCTCCTATGAGTTTTCAGGGTGTGTGTTTTTGAGAACTTCTGCCATTTCTGTTGATTTAATAATTTTTATAACTGCATATGGGAATTTAGTACCATTGTGAACTTAAAATACATATGCTACACAAAACTCAGAATGATAGCTCTGGAATCCTCTACCCCCACCCTGGCCCTTATTCTGTTTTAACAGTACATAGCACTCCCTGGCCCTCTTTTCTTTTTCCATTCCATTTAGCTCCATCTGATATGCTTTTTCATTTATTTATTATCTGTCCATCCCAACAAACATGTGTGCTCCACGTGGGCAGGGTTTTTCTTCCTTTTGTTCACTGGGTACTGCCAGTGCTTAAAATAGTGAGGGCACATAAACAGGCATTCAGTGAGTGTGTGCTGAGTGAAAGAATGAATAAATGAATGACTGAGTCTATACTCTGCAAAAAGGGTATCAGAGCTCCAGAGAGATGAAGTGACTCATCCAAGGTTATCTTGCCATTGTAAGGTTCAGCTGAGGTCTGGCTCAGTATTCACTTCTCCAGTGATGCCCCTAACCCTCCCGGCATCCTCATGCCAGGGGGGCTACCTGCTGCTCTGGGCTCCTCCAGTTTCTCTTTATGCCCGCCCAACCCTGGCCCCCTCTTACCTGATGGAAACAGACAGGAAGGGAGAAATAGCCAGGAAGGAGAAATGATAGCAGGCTGGGCCCTCAGATGCTGCTGCTGAGAGGAAAGAGGCCAGGGCTCAGAAGAAGGCTGGCAATGGGAGGTACACTATGCTTCTCCTGGCACTAATTCCACCCACTGGAAGACACTGAAGACAGGGAGGAATCAGTACAGTTTCATTCCAGGCTGCTACTGCTCCACCAACTATACTACCCAAGGCCTTTTTCAGCCAGGGACACAGGTTCAGGGAAAGGACGTGGCCTCCCAAGAATGCATAGCCAAGCAATGTCAAAGGCCTAGCCAGTCTGGGTTTTCTGCTTTGGTGCTCCCCTCCCCCACCTTGGTAACCATCCTCATCCCAGGAGAGAAGCAGGAGCGTCCTTTCGGCTCAGGTGCTTGAGTATAGCACAGGCCTTCAGCTTCAATACAGGGAGAGCTCAGCTGTGGACAGGCTAGACATCACCCCTCACCTACCTTGAGGCTAAGAGTGCTGCAGGCATAGGTGGGTTGGGTAGATTCTGAGTTACTTCTTTCTCCAGGGCAATTTCATTTTGATCATCAGCGACATAAGTGTTTAATCTCTTGGTTACTGCATATTCAAGTGCTGAGTGGCTTCAGTGTGCCAGGTGATATACCAAGTACTGGAAGGAGTATCCCCTTTTTCCCTTCCATCCCTCCATCTCAACCTCCATTCATCTATACTCTCATTCAGTAGCCACTTACACTGATGAGGGAGTGCAGCCTTGTGGGTAAGGGTGATGTTATCAGGACCTAAACCCTAATTCATCTACTCACTGGCTGTGTGAGCTTAGAAAACTGTGGAAACTCAACTTCCATATTTGTAGAATGGGGCTAATAATGCCACCTTCCTTCCAGGCTCATGAGGAAGATCAAATGAGCAAGATGTCTGGAATAGCCCCTGATGTCATAAACATTGTGTGACTATCAGCTCCTGTCATCACTATTGTTTTATGTGCCTGGCACCATGCCACAGGCTGAAGAAGCCACTCTAAAATATTCCTCTCTCCAGCACCCTTGCATGCCAACCCTGTCTCTTCTGTTCTGGTTTCACTGCCCTCAGCCCCACCTCACAGAGTTGGCCTTGCAGCAATCTTTATACTTTATGCTATCCCTACATGGTCTCTTCAGCTAGCAGGAAGGGTTCCAGCAATGGAAGCCTGTTACAATCACCATCATTACCTCCCTATGCCATTCCATATGTGCTCAACCTCAGCTTCTCCAAGCCCATGTGGTTTTCCAGACCCATCTCCAGCAATCCTGCCTTCTTGCTTTCACAGGGCCTGATGGATTATCTCTCCTCAGAAGCCTTCCTTCATTCCCCTCAGCCAAGAACCATGAGGTCTGCCTTGAGTACATATTTCCCTTTGTTGATAAATTTATTTCATTTTGTGAAACGCAGCAGATGAGTCATATATTCAGAATTGCACTTTGGGAAGTGGATCAGACCCTATATAGTGTACAGACAAGAACAAACTATAGGAAGAGGCAAGTCAGGTAGGAAAAAGGGCCTTCAGGGGAATGAAAGTCTAGTCTTCTGGGCTATTTCTTCCCTCTCAGCCTACTTTTGCCTTCTACCATAGAATCAGATCCTGTGGGCCAGGTATGATGATATATTCCTGTAATCTCAGCACTCAGGGTGGGAATGGGGCAGAGGCAGGAGGATATGAGTTGGAGGCCAGATAGGAATACATACAGAGACAAAAGAAAGAAAGAAGGAAAGAAAGAGAGAAAGAAAAACAGTGATCCTGTGATTTTTTTAAACATAATTTATTTGGGGAGTTGCAGTAAGGACCCCATGCGTGGGTGCTGGTCACATTCCTGAAGCCTGATTCCCTGAAGCCTGGTACCCCTCATGCCCCCTATGTGTCTGTAAAGCTATACAATAGGCTCTCTTGACCTTCCAGTCACTTCATGTTGGGCAGAAGGTAATGACCCTGAATGCAGGCCCAGTGAACATCCACATAGCTCAGAGAGAGATAGGATGCTGGATGTAGCAGTGAGCCCATATTTTCTGTAATATTTCCAATAATTCTGGGAAACAGCCAAGCCCTGGTTGGCAGTGAAGTTGACCCTCAGACAGAAAAGTCGCCCAAGGCCAAGCATCCACCAGTAAGGGAGTCGGAATTTGAACCTGCATCTGACTCTAAGCCAGCAAAGCCTTCTTCCTCCACCATGCAGGGAACAGCAGAAGGGACATGTGAGTCCCTAGGTCATGGCTACTCTACTAGATCACCTATTCAGTGGTTGGCAACAGGGTTCTGGGAAATCTAGTCAGGTGCTGGGACTTCAGGGCATCTGCCACCCAGCTGGGCTCTGGGTTAGAGCTGTTTGGGTATCTGGGCTTAGTAAATGCCCTGCCATATCTCTGAGCTCCCTTTGAAGAAAAGTGGTTTCTGTGGCCCTTGTCATCCTTGCCTTCCAAGGCTCTTAGCCTGTGGTCAGATAGGGATGGGGTGTGGGCAGAAATGTAATTAGAGCCTGAGAGGACCCCTTATATCTCTGCTAAACTCGCTGGGACCTCTCCTGCCCACACAGATGGACTGCCAACAGAGCTCAGCATCTCCAGGGGCTGTGAAGTCCCTGGAGCCAGAGTCTGTAGCTGCTGAAAGCAGGAGCCAAGAGCACTGATCCTGGAGCAGCATCAGTTCTGGTCCAGTTACTCCTCTCCCGCAAGAGACTCTGAACGCAGTATTTGCCTTTCCAATCTTCATCTTTAGACCACATTCTGTCACCACCTCACAGGAGAGTGAGTTAGGTAAAGGGCTTCAGCTCCACACTCAGCTATTGCTACGATTCCCTATGGCTCTGGGGCCTTGTGGATGTTCCAGGGCTCAGGCCTGCCCAGAGCCCTATCCTGGTCCCTGGCTGAGTTGGGAGTCCTCACTGTTTGGGAGGGAGCCTTGAATTGAAGTGCTCCTGCCAACCCCTCCCTCCAGGCTTGGCAGCCTAAAGACAAAGCTGGCCAAAAATATTTGAGTGGGTGGCGGAAAGTTAACTTTTCCGCCTCTCTTCTTTCCTGGAAACCGTGGCCACCATCACATACAACAAAACAGAAGCAAGGATGGAATGAGGTGAGGCCCCCATGGGGAGTTAGAGAGCCATGTCCCCCACCAGGTACCCACTCCTGCCTCCTGCCATCTGGTTCTGTGTCATGGGGTGGGGGAGAGGGAGGGCTCTGAGTGCTGATAATCATGGGATCTGCAATGCCAGAGTCCAGTGGCCTCTCTAGCACTGGCTACCTTGTTTCACATTGTGCCATTGGGGAAGCTGACTCCAGAGGCATCTGCCTAGGCTCACATAGTCATTAGATCTCTTCAAAAACTACTGGTCTTTTGTGAGATTCTAAGGTCTTTGAGACTGAAGTGGTCAAAATCTGGCAGCTGCTGTGAGCAAGTAAGGCCTTGGAGAGAAGTGAGGTCTTGGGGCCACTCTTTCCCATTCTGTGGCCTTATGGTGGTGGTGTAAGAGTTAGGTGTGAATCCCAGCTATTTGGTTCACCTAGCTGAAACTCAATCTCTCCTCTTCTGAGGTGGGATTTGAAAGCATCTGTTCACACTGAGGCTATTGCCTAAGTGAACACCCAGGATGAAATGGATGTGCAGTCCTGAGTGCTCCCCTTTTCCAGGGCACAGGCGGCCTCTTTCTCCTGATTTCACTGCCACTTAGGCTGTTCTAACAGGTGTCTGGTTATGTCTCTGATTTGGATGTGTGTTTGCTTGACGGCCTGGTAATGTGCTTATATCATCAGCTGCCTATCAGTCTCTCTTGGCACAACCCTAGCCCTAGCCTTCCTCCCCCAACGCCAGCTCCTTGACCCAGCCTGCTGTGACCAGGGTGCCTGATCATGGACAGCCAGGTGGTGTGTGTGTGTGTGTGTGTGTGTGTGTGTATCTAGTCTTCAATGAGATCCATTTATTCCAAGTTTTTTTCCCAGTGTTACTGACCATGAGCCCCATCCTAAGGGCTGCCTGCTTAACTCAGGGGGACTTATTCACATCCACACTGTGTCTTCCCAAATGATTTCCAAACCTTTGTCCCCAGTCTGGAACTCATCACTGCTTTTCAGGGCCCCAAATGCCCACTGACCATTTCCCCTAGAAATCCAAAAATCATTATCTCCTGCTTTCCTGTTCCAACAAGCACCTGCACCTTCCCGTGTGCTCCAGAACTCTGTGTTGCATTAGCTAAGAACCTGCACCGTACCCCAGACTCTTCCCTCTCTTTCACACCCACTCTCCATCTGCCAAGCCCAGCCAGCTCTTCCGCCCCCAAGAATCATTTCCATCCATCCCCTCCGTGTTAGCCCTTATAGGATGCTTCCGTCACCCTCCTGATCACCATCATTCTTAACATTTATAAATAATCATACTATTATTACTATTGTTCTTATTATCATTCACAGCTCTCCCCACCAGATTTTAAATGTTTTGTGAGCTAGAGTACATAGCTTATTTATCCTCACTATATCTGCAGAGTTTTTTTTTTATGGTATCTAAAATAGAATAGGGGCTTAAAATTTTGTGGAATAGCCCGCATGTGTTAAGAGATGGCTTAGAAACTACTCAGTGCTCTGAATGCATTTTCTCACAGAACTGTTACTGCAGCTAAGTTGGAATTGATCCCTTATCTGAAGTGCTTGAGACCAGAAGTGTTTTAGGTTTCAGACATTTTCAGATTGTGGAAAATTTACATATGCATAAGGAGATTATGTTGGGTATAGGACCCAAGTCTAAAACTAAAATTAATTCAGTTTTCATGCATATCTTAGAAACAGCCTGAATGGTTTTTTTTTTTACACATTTTCAGTGTGTCTTTGTATTGACTGCAACCTGTTCCAAGAGGTCAGGGATGGAATCTGAACTGGTGGCAACATGATGGTGTTCAAAAAGTTTTGGGTCTTGGGATGAGGGATGCTCAATCTGCATTATAATATCCTTTTTACAGGTGGGGAGGCGGAGGTGCAGAGGTTGCCAGGCAAGCAGCAGAGCTGGGTTCTAGTTCAGAGACTGGACATGTAAACATGCCATTGCACTGGTTCTCACATCTATAGGTGAACTTCAGCTCCCAGTCTCACATCCCCCTTCCTACCATTCTTGTGATTCCTGTGGTGTGTGTACCTTTGGTGGGACATGGGAGAATTCTTTCTAGGTGGTGCTCAGATAAGCATTTTTAAATAACTAGATATTTATTTAATGTGCATTAGAGGAAAAATGACTTGGCATAATAGACCTGTGGTTTTCCTGCAATTATTGCCCAAGATAAGTCTAAAGTAATAGAAGCTAAGTTGTTTAAAGCAGAGTGAAGGGGAACAGTAAGTAAATAAGTGTCAGGTAGCCCAAGGAGTTGGTGCAAATAGCATGTTGCTCAGGAAACATTTTCCTGTGGAGGGATGGGAACTGTACCCAAAGCCCCATCCAGTTCTTAGGTCTCAGGTTGAGACCTGAGACCAAGGGTGTCCAGATCTCAGCCATTTAGCCCAGAACACTTAGTAAGCTGTGTGGTGTACTATGTCTTTTCTTTCAGTACAGATAGATTGCTCTGAAGGGGCCTCACATACCAGAGGTCAAGAAGTGTTAAGAAGGAGGTGTTGGGGGCTCACATCTTCACCCAACACAGGAAGGACTTATTTTACCCCTCAGTTTGACCTCAACCCAAGTCTGTGATTCAGCGGAGGAAGGTGGATCTGCAGAGAATCCAAGGAGGCTCCGTGAAGAGCAGCTACCAGCACTCACACAGATCACCCACCCCACACCAAGAGGCTGCTGCTCCTCATCTCCAAGGAAAGGACCAAAATGCTGAGCCCTCACTTCCCGCCTTCATCCCTTGGGGCCAGTGAAGGGAGGCCTGCCACATATGCCTTTCAGATTCCTGATGGGAGCTATAGGTGCCTGGCTCTAGAAGCTGAGGAGAGCAGCAGTGAGGAGGGCCTGCAGGTAGAGGTGGGACTTCTGGATCTGGAAGAAGATGAAGTGGCCAACAGAAGCAGAGGCACCCAAGGGACATCACAGCTGCCCAGAGCCCTGGGCATCCAGCCACTCAGCTGCTCCAGGGAGGAACAAAGTGGGTCCCAGCATGAGGACAGGTCTAGCCACTGGGATGTGGTACAGTCCAGGCAGGTGCTAATAGCCACCTCCAGCCCGAGTCCTGGGTCAAGGTCAGCCCAGAAACCAGGTAAGCTTGTGTTCTTTCTTCCCAGAGTCATAGAAAATGCCAAAAGTCCTTAAGCAAGGGCTCTTGCACATATATTCCCAGGATGCATAGCCATCACCACAGGCCCATGAGTATGCCCAAATCCACAGCTGTGAAGAGGCAGGAGCAGCTATGGGTTACTACAGTTCTAGCTGTTCCACATCTAACCCCACTTCTTTCTCTGAAGGCAGTGTGAAAGCAGCAAGAGAAAGCCAGTAGCATACTTGGTGACAAGCCAATCTCCCACCCTCATTTGCCCTTTAATCATTAGTGATAACAAGTCCCAAGCAATGATGGGGCAGGCAGAGCCCCTCATGAAAGGTATGGAACTCAGCTGCTGCCAGGGTACTAGGGATGCTGCACTGGACAAACATGGTCTCTGTCCTTTTGACACTCATACAGCACAGGGTAAATTCTCGATCTAAGCTCTGATCTAGGCAGTAGGGAAATTGAGACTCAGTGAGTAAGAATGCTAAGTTTGCCCAACATATTGGTGGCTGAGCTGAGCCCACATTCCTCATTTAGGCCTGGGTTTCCCATCTGTTGGAGACAAAGGCAGAAGCCATGTCACCTTGGCTGCAGTGGGATCCAATGACAGTGTGTGGGCAGCACTGCGTGAAGCACAGAAGGAGGAAGGAAGGAGGAGGATCGTTTTCCCCTGGGCGGGTGTTGGAGCAGGCAGAACCCAGCAGGGTGGGGCAGGGCAACCCACTCTGAATCACCTCCTCCACTCTCTGCCCATGGAAATGCTGAAGTGGGTCCAGATGGGGAGGCTGCTCTGCGCAGGCAGTTGCTGCTTCCAGCGTATCCTGGGGGTGCCCAGAACAGTCCTGGGAGGGTTTGTGCGTCAAGAGACTGGAGGAATACTTCATTTATGTGCCAGTGTCTCTGACACCCTGGCTGGCATCTCACCAGACTTCCCACCCACTCTGCTTTCTGAAATAATTCTTTCCAGGCTCTAACCACTACCCTACCATGGACACAGTAGCTACCCAGGCATGGCTCACCCATGGACCTGGACAGGAGCAGAGAGGGACTGTTCTGTCCATCTGTCATGGGGAGAGACCTCCCCCAGAGTCAGTTTAAATATTAGTCCCTAAGATCCTGAAGTGCCCCCTCCTGAGATTTGCTTCCTTTCTTTGCACAGGCTATAGCTTGGGGTTAGGAGATAGGGATCCTGGCTCTGGGCCCAGTGCCCACTAGCTGAGCCCTACCGAGTCCTTTCCCCTTGATGAGTTTGTTTCTTCACCTGTAAAAATAGAATAAGAACAGGAGCTGTTGTAAGGGTGCAGTCATCTTAGATGTGAGGTTGTTTTGAAAAAAATTTACAGTCCTCATTGAGTTGAAATGGAAATGATCATCAGCTCAAACACTAGAACTGCTGTTTGTTGAGCTGTGTGCAAAGCCCACTGTGCTAAGAGCTTTACACACCACCTCATTTAATCTCACAGCAATACCCATTACATAAATAACAAAATGGAGGCTCAGAGAATGTAAGTGACCCGTCCAGGATGTGTGGCTAGCAAATTCAGCCATATTTAAAATTTTTGTTGTTGTTTTGTTTTTTGAGGTAGGGTCTCGCTCTAGCTCAGGCTGACCTTACATTCACTGTGTAGTCTCAGGCTGGCCTTGAAATCACAGGGATCCTACTACCTCAGTCTCTTGAGTGCTGGGATTAAAGGTGTGCACCACCACGCCTGGACCCATTTTTATTTTTTTAAATTTATTTGCATGTACACATGTATGTGTGTGTGAGTGCATTCCAGGGTCTCTTGCCACTGCAAATAAATAACTGTGCCACTTTTTGTGACCAGTTTACAGGATGCCTTGGGAATTGAAGCCCGGGCTGTTAGGCTTTGCAAGCAAATGGCTTTAACTGCTGAACCATCTTCCCAGCCCAAGCTGCATTTTAAAAATATAAATGGACTGGGCATGGTGGCACATGCTTTTAATCCCAGCACTCAGGAGGCAGAGGTAGGAGGATTACAGTGAGTTCGAGGCCACCCTAAGACTACATAGTAAATTCCAGGTCATCCTGGGCTGGAGTGAGACCCTACCTTGAAAAAGAAAAAAAAAAAAAAGGGCTTGTGCTATTAGCTATGATTCTATTCTGGAACTGTGTTGTCTGTAGACACCTGGAATGGAAGAGAACATGGCTAGAGAGTCACTTTAATAATCCTGTGGGTATTGTACACCCAGTAAGTCATCTGATAGTATTTCATTCTCTGTATCTTTCCATAGCCTTCCAAGTCCCTCATTTTATAGGACAGACAACTGAGGCTCAGAGATTAAAGTTATCTGCCTCAGATTGTATACTAGATTCCTTTCTCTCCTTAATGTCTAGCCAGTTGCTCTCCAGTTCGGACCTGAACAATTCTAGGGACAAAGGGGCAGGGAAGATTTCTCAGAGGTGGAGGCAAGAAGGAAGCTGAATCTGTGAGAGAGTCAGAATCCCAGTGGTCTTGGGCCAAAGTACCAGTGGCCTTTCTTCTCCCTGTGACAGGGAGTGGCAGGTCCCTTTCCTCTGCCAGGGAAGTAGGTGGGGTAGGGGCAGGGGCATGGAAAACCTGGGGAGATGTCAGGTTATTAGTGGCTTAGGGCTTCCTTTTAAAACTTCCTTCCATTACCACCAAGGATTATGAGCATCATCAGACAATCACACCCATCCTTCGGCAATTAAACCTGACTTTCTAGAGCACTGCCTGGTGGTTTGAAGTCTGAGCCATGCATCTTCTGCCTTAGGCATCGAGAGATCTTTGTTTGGGATCAGTAGGTACTGGTATTGTTTCCCTAAGATCTGGGTACCAGCTGAACAGAACAGAAGAGGGTCATTAGCAGCCTGGAAGGACTGCAGAGGGCTGGGATGGGCAACAGCCTCAAACTCAAGTTTTATGTTACCAGCTGCTGCCTATTTGGGAGAATACATGTGTAGCACCTCATTTAATCTTACAACATGGGAGAATATATATGGGAAGGAAAGATTGCTGTAAAGATGGACACTGAAGCCCAGATGAAGAAATTAACTTGTTCACTTTTACTCAGTAGTGAAACTGAAGGCTGGAATCCTGAGCATCTGCCTCCCAGTTCAGCTGCTCATTATTGTGCCGAGTGCTCTGTATGGATTTAGCCCTACGACTTCCAAACTTGTCTTTTCTTTCCTCCTCCTCCTTCCCCTCTTCTTTATCTTCTGTTTTTGAGACAGGCTGGCTTGGACCTTGATAAGGAACCCAGACCAACCTTGAAGTCAAAATTCTTCTGCTTCTACTTCCTGAATGGTAGGATCACAGATGTGTCCCACCATGCCAGGCTTATACTTTTCTTATCTGTTTTACAGATGAGGAAACTAGGCGTAAGGAATTTAAATAAATTGTCAAAGTTTCACAGGCTGTGGGTGGAGGAGCTGAGATTTGAACCCTGAGAGGTCTTGGGCCCATGCTTTTAATATCCTCTCTGCTGCTTTGTCTCCATGGAGACAAGGCAGCAGACTGTTCCTCCACCTACCATGGGCTAGGAAAAGCCTGTTTAGGCTCTGAGAGTGGGTGGGGGAAACAGCCAAGCCACCTTCCCTCCACTCCAGATGTATCAGGAACCCAGGGCTGACCCAGACCCTCCTTTGTCTTGGGGCAGGGGGCTATCTATAGGATTTGAGGGACTTTGCCCCTCTAGTGGACACTGCACTGAGCCATGGGATTGGGGTGTGGGTCTAGGTTGTCAGAGGAGCCTACCCTTGGCCTCATCCATCTGTATTAAGCACAGGACACTGTCTATTTTATTAATCAGAAAGCTGAGAAGCCAAGATCAAGGGCCCTGCTCCTCAGGCTTGGCGAAAAGATAGAAGAGTGAGCAGGAGACTAGGCAGGAAGCTCATGGCCCTTCCCAAACTACAGTTGGCTATGAAGGAAAAGTGATTGTGAGGAGCATCATTCACAGGTTCACATATATCTCTCTGTATGCTTGTACGTGCACATTACATGTGTCCATAAACATGCATGCGTAACTCCCATGACAATCTATATCATGTTCTCATGTAAACATTCTTATATGTAGGAACCTACATATCTGTACATGTATGAATGCCCTAAAACCCTGACACATCTGTGCAGTGGGTTGACACTGGCATACAACTGCCAAAGATCCTCTCATCCATCATGCCTGTCACATGTCTCAGATTTGCTTGTAGACGCGAGTCCCACCTGACGACATGCAGCAGATGCATGTAAATGTTCTCATACACATAGGTCCCCTCTCATAGATATAGGCTGAAGCCATGTTCTTTTCCCCCATTTCTTTTGCTGCACACCCACACTCTGAGAGCTCTCTTGCATTCATGTTCTATCCTACAGGCATATCAACTCTTGCATATCCACTGTCACACACCTACGTGCAGACGGAACCATTTTCTCTTCTCCTTTCTTTTCCGGGGCTCTTTTTCTTTTATATCCACCCACTCAGTAATCCTAACCTCTCTCCCTGCCTCTCACCCACACACTTTGTTTCCTGGTCTCCCACAGGCTCAGCACATGCACTGGGGAAAGTAATACACTGCTTGGTTCCAATCTCCAAGGCCCACATTCTGCCTCCCAACCGTCACAACAGGACAACAGGGAATTCCCTGACGTCCATTAAGTCACACAGAGGGACAGAAGTGGCCAGAGAGGGTTTGACTCCTCAGTCACTTGACCTCTGGCACTTGGAGTCTACCCACTGGGGATAAATAGTTGGTCACAAACCTGAACATCCACGGGTCTGTGTCTCAGAAAACCTTGGGTGAGGTGGGTGTACATCAGCATATTTCTGACTTCCATTAGCAGAAACCTACACACTACTCTTGACACTGAAATCAGGCGAAACAAACCACTCTGGCTGGATGGGTGGTGAACCCAGGCTGGGGATGTAGACGGTGCGTGTTACTAGTCTTGATTCCAAGTCCATCAACCCTTCTCATGGAGAGGCACTGGAATGTGGTAATATGGATTTTTAACAGTGTCCTGGGGACTGGCACACAGTGACTACTGCCATTGCTGAGCTCAACCTAAATGGCATTTGGAAAAGATGGGGAACCAAAGCTGCGCAGCATCTTATCAGGCTGGTGGGAGGTGACAACTCTCTTCAGCCCCATTTGCTTAAGTTCTACCAGGGAAGGCAATTACTCTAGTTACTGGTGCTAAGCGAGGTGGGGTAAGGGGATGGCCTGGCGTGGATAACGCGTCCAGGGAAGAAGGTAGTATCCCTTGTGGGGAATCTCCAAGATCGACTTTAAAGGGGACGATAGTGGGTGGAATAGAGAAAAGGGGGAATGAGAGGGTGGCATACGAAGCAACTTGGGGAGAAAGAATTTAGGGGCACAAGCACAGACCTAAAGATACAAGAAGGTGAAGAAACGGGAGGCCAGGCAGAAAGTGAGGCACAGAGAGGTGAAAAAGAGAAGGAAAGGGGGGACTGCTTGGAGAGAAGGCTGAACAAGCCAGGGGGAATCGCACCCCCCAGGGCTGGGCGGAGCGGACGGGCGGGCGGGGTGGCACTAGGGCCCCGGGGAGCGGGCGGCAGGACAGCGGCCGCGCTCGAGTCTCCGGGCTCCGGTCCCGGGCGGCAGCGGCGGCGGCGGCGGCGGCGAGGAGGGGCTCGGGGCGCAGAGCCGGGCGGAGTGCGGGATCTCGGGGCGGGGCGCACGCACGGCCGTGGCCAGGTGAGCCGAGGAGGCGGCTGCTCTCGGGAGCGCGCGGCGGGCGGCTGGAGGTGAGTGGGGGCGCCGGCCTGGCGGGGGACCTCGCGGCGCCCGGCGACCTCGCCCGGGCCACCTGCGTAGCTGCCGCCACCGCCCCGGAGGAGGTGGCGCATCTGGGCTCCAGCCCCCGCCGGCAGGGTGACCTTGGCCGAGTTGCTGCTGTGGCGCTAAGACTCAGTTTCCCCATGTGTGCGGGGGAGGCTGGAAGGATGCTGGGGCTCTCCAGCAGCCCAGGAGCCAGACCGCGCCCTGGCCTGAACCGCCACCTTCCTGAGCTGCTTGAGGCTCCAGCCCTCGCTCCCTCTCCGCGAGCCGACCTCGGGAGACCGCCCTAGGCTCAAGGGTGGGCGTCAGCCCGGGCTCTGCGACCCCAGGGCGCGCCAGGAGAGTCCGGCTGTCAAGACCCCCGAGGCTGGGGCTCTGCCCGCGGTGGACCAACCTGGGCGCCTGCGGGGGCCGCGGGACTGCCTGTGCCCACCCGCATCCCCACCTCTCGCGGGTGGGACTGGGGCTGCTGTAGGGTGGGGGCACAGGATGCCACTCTGCGTGGACCACCAGGTCCCAACCCTACCTGGGGAAACAAAGTCCTTTAGGAAGTGCTGTCAGGGACACTCCAAACCTCCCCAAATTCTCGTTGCACCGCCACTATTGCGGGAGAACCAGATCCTAAAGGTAAAGTGAGTGGAGCGCGGTCCCTTTTCTGACGACTACACTTTGGAATAAACGGTAGGGAATGGGAGATCTGGTTTGGCCCCTGACAAGACCTCCGAGGAATCTAGGGCAAAGGTCTTCTCTTCTCCCTCCACACCCCAAGTTATGTGGAGACAGGGACCCCTGTGCTCCACGTGTGGGTTTTCTAGAAGGGATGAGAGCTGAGTGTGGAGCTGTAAGTAGCATGTGCCCATACCCCACTCCCACCCTGTCTTGCGTGGCAGGTGGCACTGGAGTAAACCACCTTGCTATGAGATTGTGACAGACTCTTGCTCTCTCCAACACACAGAGAGAGCTTGGCAGGGTGGCCCTGAAGGGCAACTGTGCTGCAGACCTAAGTGCTGCTGCTGGTTCTAGGGACAGTCCCATTCCTGGTTTAGAAAGCAAGAGATAAGATAGGGTGCTGGTCAGGGAGGTGCCTTGATAGCACCAGGACACCCCACAGGTGGCCCAGGATTACTATCCATATGTGTTGGGGGCTGAGGCAAAACTGAACCTCATGTTTGCTCTGCTCCCCTTACCATATTTTCTCAGGCAGCAGGCTTAGACCTCCACACAGAAATCTGGAATGTTTTATTGGCTAACATCAGTCAAGTTTGATATGGAAGAACTGGTAAAGCATTTACTGCTGGATCCCCATGACTTGCAATCCCCACTTTTCACCCTATCCCTACTTTGCAAGCCATTTCTCTCTCCCAGAACTTAAAATGTAGTTGTCTCTGAACCAGCATTTCCATGTTAAAGTAAGGCATTAAACTCTTTCCATCCCTTCTCAGCTATTGCCCTTCTACACTGTTCCAGGTAGCATTCAAGTGGTGTCTGGTTCCTGGCTAGTCTTTTCAGTTAGCAGCTTATCTAAGTTCCCACCTTCCAAGTTGGGAAGATTGAGACTAGAGAGAGGAAGAGGTTTGCACAGGGTGGCTCTTCAGGCAGGAAATGGCAGAGCTGTCACTCCCTGGAAAGAGCAATGTCAGTGGAAGGGGGACAGGGCATCTGGAAACAGGGCAGAAGCACATGGTGTGAAGGTAAACTTCTTTTCCTCTTCTCCACCTCTAGCTTTAGGTCTCCAGTGTTGATAGATAACTCCCTGAGGCAGGCGGGGTTGTGTGGGGAGAATAGGCACCCTGCCTGCCCCCCCCCCACAAGGATAGCCCTCCCAAATAGGATGAACACACCTCCAGCTCAGGGGCCTGGCCTCGGAGGCACCTTTTCCTTCAGGGCAGCTCCCAGGCTTCCAGACATGAGCTCATCTGAGTAGCTGATGCCAGGAAGGGAGGGACTGAAGGGAAGCAGGCAGGGTTGCACAGATTGGGGCACCACAGGCCCCTGGGAAGTAGAGTAAGCACTGTTGGCAAAGACCTGCAGGCTCTGTACTATTGTGAAGAGAGGGCAGGGGCAAGATAGGCCAGGGCAGGGTCAATGGAGAGTGAATGGGGACAGGCCAAGAGCCCTGGCTGTGGTGCCAGGCTGACCTCTGCCACCTGCTTACTTGCCACGTGATCTTGTGTGAATCTCTTGACATCTGAAAACCTCAGTGTCCCTGGATAGCAATGAGGTGGAAGGGTACTTAGGAACTGGGATTATAGTAGTAAACAGGACAGATAGTCCTGTTCTCAAGGAGTGCATTTAAAACACACACACACACACACACACACACACACACACATACACTTTTCACATATTTTTGAGACTTGGGGGTGCTCTCTTACTATATAGCTTAAGCTGGCTTGGAACTTGCTATGAAGCCCAAGCTGGTGTTGAACTTGTGATTCCCTTGTCTCAACCTTCTAAGTTCTTGTATTACAGGTAAGGGCCACCTTGCCTGGTTAGGAGTTTCCATTTTAATTGAGAGAATAGGGCAAGAACAAAGGGAGATAATTTCGGAGAAATAACCCTTGTGAAGATGGAGAGCAAGCAGAGAGGCTACTTTGTGGCTAGGGAAGGCCTATTTCTGGGACAACAGTGGAATGGAGGTCTCAGTGGTATTTGATTTGATGGGTGGTCAAGACTTCCTGGAGAAAGCATGTCCACAATGGGCCCAGAGCCTAGGAAAATTCAGCTGGGAGGGTGTCCCAGAGGATGGTAAAAGGCCTACACACAGGGTTGGGGGTGGGTGATATGTATTGGTTACAGGTTGCATCATCCTCCCCCCCCCCACTCTAGTCTTTAAACTGAAGGCTACAAGAGCCCTTTGTGAACTGTCTCTGAATATTGAGCTCAGTTGCTATTCAGTGTGGCTGGAGGAGAAGTGCACAGGGGAACAGCCCCCAGGCTCTGTCATTCCAGAGGCTTACCCAAAGCCCTCTTACTGGAATGAACTCTTTACCAATTGGCTGCTGCTGACATTCCACCACCCTGGGTTCATCTTTTCCACTTGGTCAGGCAGGCTGGTCTAGGACTGCACTGACCTTGCCCTGCCCTGCCCTGCCCTGACCTGCAGCCCTGCCTCTCTGAGTGCTGCAGTTGGAGCAAAAGTCAGTCTACCTCTGTGTCACCTGCTTCCTGCATGCATGGATGCTATGGTTCAACCCTGAGATTCCACTCCTAGATGGCTGAGAGATCCTAAGAACATTACGTAACCTCTCTGGACTCCTATTTCCTTATCTATAAAATAGGGACAATAATAGGTCTTGTACTGTTGTTATGAAAAGTAGATGAGTTGGTGATGAATGCTTTAAAAATGAGCTTCTGGGCCTTGGTTAAAATGATTAAAAGAGCTTGCTTGCAAAGCCTTTCTACCCAGGGTTTAATTCTGCAGCCACCCACATAAAGCTCTGCAGGCATTGAGTTGCAGTGGCAAGAGAATGGCGCGCGTGCACACACACACACACACACAAATAAATAAATAAATGAGCTAACTATTAATAGCACAACCATGTTTTGATCTCTGTTAAAATAGCAAGCCCTTGAAGAGACGACCCAAGGCTCATCATATCTCCATGTAAATTTCTTCTTGGTGTTTGGCCAGGGTGTTCTGATGGTGGGGGATGGGCTGAGCTCAATGGGAAGAATCTTGACTGAGCTTCTAGGAAGGCTGACTAGCTGGTGGGCTTGAACAATCCTTTGCTTCCTCTGAGCCTCAGGCTTCAGTTTTGAGCCTGGTTGAGATGGGCAGTAAGGATTGGAGGGGAGCACAGCGTGAAAGAGCCCCAGAGACCCCAAAAATGTTGGTCCATGGGCTGGGGAGATGGATCAGTAGTTAAAGGCACTTACTTGCAAAGCCTTCCAGACTGGGGTTCAGTTCCCCAGCACCCACTTAAAGTCAGATACAAAAAGTGGCACATTCATCTGTCATTTGTTTGCAGTGACAAGAGATCCTGGAGCCCTGCCCCCAGATATGTGCAAATATATATATGTGTGTATAATTATTATTATGCTTTTGGTTTTTGAGGTAAGCTCTCACTCTAGCTCAGGCTGTCCTGGATTTCACTATGTAGTCTCAGGGCAGCCTCAAACTCATGGTGATCCACCTACCTCTGCCTCCCAAGTGTTGGGATTAAAGGTGTGCACCACCACACCCAGCTCAAATATATATATTGTAATATTGGACCTGTAGTGTCTTAGGTCAAGGAGGGGTCAGTAGGATGAGCTCATGAACAAGGTTGACCTGAGACCCTGTGTCTAGGATAAGGTTTCCTGGAGATTGAAAATACTCAATAGATGAAATCGGTTTTTTTAAACATTTTTTGCTGGTAACTTCTATAAATACAAACAATATATCATAATCATAATGCCCTTCTGCCACCCTCCCTTCTCCCCCTCCTAAATTTCCCCCTCACTGAATCACTTCTTTTCAACTAATGTCTCTTCTGTTTTGATGTCATCATTTTCCCTACTATTACACAGCTCTTGTGTAGGCAGCATCAGCCGCTGTGACGTCATGACTATCAAGGCCACTTTGTGTTTGGAAGACAGCATTGTAAGCACTCCTCTCCTTCTTTGGCTCTATCATTCTTTCTGCCACCTCTTCTGCAATGGTCCCTGAGCCTTGGAGGATGTGATAGAGATGTCTCATTTAGAAAAGCAAGGTTTTTGACAAATATTTTAGTGTTAGTTACTATGTGTCATGGTCATCCCAAGTCTCTTCCATGTCAACAGCTCCATGAGACCAGTCCTGTTATTATCATTATTTTACAAATTGGATACTAAGACACAGAAAGGCTGGTTAAGTGAGCTCCGAAGCTCACACATCTGGCAAGTGGCAGATGCAAACCCGGGCAGTCTGATCCCAAACACTTCAAGCTTTACTACTGCATAACATGATCTCTTCTGCTGGAATGGCAGAGAGTCAGAGAGGCCAAGCCACTCCTCCAGAACACACAGTATTTCTCTTGATCCTTATCCTTTCTGTCCCTCAGGCCCTGGGAAAGAGGAGCCTTGTAAGATCTGGGGATCAGAGTACTGAAGTTGACAGATGAGTCAGCTCCACCTCCTTTTTTCCCTGCCCCTTTCCCCTGTAGAGTAAGTCAGGGAGGATTAAGTGTGTCCTGTAGGCACCATGGACAGGGGAGGCTCTGCCAGGGTCTCATATGTGAGCATTGTTAATGCTAATGAGCTTACGTGGCTGCCAAGTGTCTGAGCTACAATGCCACAAGCAGTCCAGTATGCCCCATCACCGTCCAGATAGGGGAAACTGAGACCAAAGAGTCCACAGTTTGCCTCCAAGTCACACAGACAGGAGGGAGCCCTTCATTGCTGGCCTCTTGTCCTAGCTTCTAGGCTGCTTAGGATTTGCCAGGCTCCCTGGAGAGATGGAACAAGGGTCCCTTTCTATGTATTCCCAAGGTGGCTTGGCCTCAGCTAAGACATGATCCCTTCCTTTGGGAGGACACATGGAGTTGGGGGATGGGGAGGTCACTGATTAAAAAATAGACTGTCATGTGCATGGGGGACAGGCATGACATCACCCAGCCTCTGGCCATTTGGCTTCCCTGGGCCGAGCTATCAAGCTCCACTTAGTTTTCCTGCTGGGGCCCCACCCACCTTGCCTGGCTCTGGGCCTGAGTCTACATGATTGCCAACCACACATACTTCTCTGCCTCCTGCACGCCTGCCCATCCTACAGCAGATGGTGCTTTCACTGAGCTTGGGTGGGCCTGAAATTCAACTGTTGGCTTCAAGCTGTGCCACAGAAGTCTGGTGTCACCACATACTGGCTTTGTGGCCTTGGATGAGGACCTCTCTCTCTCTCAGCCTTCAGCATTGATAGCGGAATGATCTCAGTGCAGCTTTGGAAGCCTTCTCCAGGTTCCTTCTCTCATTGAAACCTGGCAAAGAGTGCTGGAGACCCCATACAGAGAGGTGACATGACCTGCAAAGGCCACTGAGCTAAGAGAACACAAAGGACTGATCCAGATCATCTTAAAAATGTCACTCCCATCCAATTTCTCTGGGTTGAGTGAGGATTCATGGCGTCACAGAGATGCAGCCTTCAAAGTAGGGACCTGAGCAGTGTTTTATTCATCTGTTCCTTCTCTTAAGTCATGAATGTTTGTTCAGCCCCAACTATGGTCTAGGCATGGAGGCAGGGACATAGCCAGGTGTCTGCCCTGTGGGGTCAGAGCCAACTGACATTAAAACAAACACCAATGGTGATGAGGTTGGAAGAGAGGCTGAGGGTGCTATGGTGGGAATGTGACCCCCCCTCCCCCAGGGCTCAGAAGCCTTCTCACCACCTGCATACCTCCCAAAACATGAGAAGTGTGCTCAGAAAGCTGAGGTAGCCAACTGAAGAAAGGGTTCTAGGCAGGACGAGCAGCCAGTACAAAGGCCCTCAGGTAAGGACTCAGGACCTTGTCTGAGCTGGTATGGGAGAGCCAGTAGGCTGGAATGTTAGGGAGGACGAGACACCCCAAGGAAAACTGCAGTGGTGAGGGCACAGGGACTAGTTGTTCATCAGAGCATGGAGTCCCAAAGGATTTGGAAATACACACTGGGAAGAAAGAGACTCTCTGGCAATGTGCTTGAATGCTGGCCTGTGGCCCTCACTCTCAGCTGCTTCGTGCACCCGGGGCCATTGTTTTCTGCCTGCATCATTGTTTTCGTACCTGAGAGGCAAGTGTAGCTCAAACCCTCTGAGGCCAAAGCCCGGGAATGACGGTCTGTATGCTTGTGCTCTGAACGCAGCTCTTGTATGTTGGTGGGTACAGCCCTTTTCTTTGGACCTCTGTTTCTCCATCTGCATAATAGATAATGCTCTAGTTTTTCTGTGTCAAAGTGAGGCCCATGCATGCAGTGCCAGCATCACCGGAAGCTGGTTGGAAATGCACACACTTGCCACCCCTACTTCCACCCAGCCCTCTTGAGTCAGAATGTGCATTTTAACAATGGCCCTGTGTAATTTCTATGCATTTTAGCAATGGGAAGTGCTGTTTTGGGTTTGCCCTTTAAACTTTAAAAATGAATGAAAACCTATAGAATCTTCCCTCTCCAGAGTTTTAGATTTAACCTCCCCAGACTTCTTTATCCCTGAAGACTCAGGCTGAAGTCTCTAAGAGCCCTTTGCCTCTGACCCATGAGGTGCCAGTCTTTGGCATCTGGAAACAAAGTCTTGTGGATGGGTGCTTGATACTCCATGACCCTGTGATATCTTTCCTGCTTGTTCCCATTTGCTGCCCTGACTTTTTCAATTGGGATCCCTGAAAAAGTAGCTGGGGATGGAGAGATAGCTCAGTGGTCAAAGTGCTTGCTTGCAAAGCCTGATGGCCCAGGCCCAATTCCCCAGGCCCACATAAAGCCAGATGCATGAAGTGGCGTATGCATTTAGAGTTTGTTTTCAGTGGCAGGAGGCCCTGGATGCCCATACACTCTCTTGCTCTCTTTCTCAAATAAACAAATATAGCTGGTACTATTCTTAGCATGAAAGGATGGGGAGGAGAGGACATACAGGTGCATTATTTATGCCTTTGAGTCATCAGGATTAGAGTCAGTGCTGCCAGCATGGCCTTCATCACTGTCAGGGCACGCATGTCTCCCATGTGGCTCTGAAGTGAGAATGTGCTTGGGGCAGAGAGGAGAGCAACTTTCTAGGACCCATAACCTACCCTTCTGCCCTGCCATCCCCATGCAGGATCTTTAGACCTCACACGGGGGAGTAGGCCATGAAATACAGTAGTCAGGGATGGAATTTCGACCTGGAGGCAGAGTGCTGCTTACCATGCATGAAGCCTGGGCTCAGTCCCCAGCACCACAAAACCTGGCATGGTGGTGGACACCTGTCATCTCAACATTCAGGAGGTAGAAGCAGGAGGATCAGAAGTTCAGGGTCATTCTCAACTACATAACAAGTTTTAAGGCCAGCCTGGCATGCATGAGATCTTGTCTCTAGAAACAGAAAGAAAAAGAGAAAGCAAAAAGTTGAAGAAAGGAAAGGAGGGAGGGAAGGAGGAAGGTAGGTTAGCTAGGATTAGGAGAAAGTTGCTTGGTGAAATCAGTTCACTTCTTTATGTATTTGGCATAAGTTTACTAAGCACATGGTAGATGTGGCAGCCTCTGGGTACCCTGACAAATAAAACAGGGTTCTTCATGAAGCTTGATCATTACTCAGTCCTCACACCTCACTGTCACTGAAGCTCGTGTGCCAGGCCTGATTACTGTTTACTTTGCACATATGTGCCTGATCCTTGTAACCACGCAGCAGGGTAGGAATTAGGTGACTGTTACAGAGGAGCAAACTGAAGCTCAGCAGCTACGAAGCTTGCTAAAGGTCACCATGGCTTATGATCAGATTGATTAGAACAAAGCAAGTATTTCAGATCAAATGGTAGTAAGGTAGTGCCAGGGTTTGGGGACTTTTTGCGCTGCCTAGTGAGAGGGACCTTATTGTTGCAGTGAAATTAACAAGTTGAGGTTGTTCCATCCCTAGGGAACTTGGAGTTGCTGAGGAAATCAGTCGTATGTGTCCAGAGTTTTCATGAACCTGAAATGAAGCTCAGCTACCCTGGGGGCTGAAGCCAAATCACATTTGAGTGGACTGGCCTGGAGGTGGCACCGTACAGGGGGCTCAGCTGAGGAGCCAGTCATATGCTATGAGATCCTGGGCAGGTCACTTGGCCTTCTCTTTGTTTCTCTGTCTTCTCTTTCTTTCTTGGTTTTTTAATTTTAATTTTAATTTTTTTTATTATTATGTCAGGGCCTCATTATATAGCCCTGGCTAGACTCAAAATTTATGGCAATCCTCCTGCCTTTGCCTTCTGAGTGTTGGGATTACAGGCATACACCACCACATCTAGCCTCTGGCTCAGTTTTCTAGTCTACAAAACAGCTTAATAATTCCTGCTCTGCCTATATTTCTGATGGATGGAAAGTGCCCCATAAAAGAGTCACACATAGTCAAATGATGGTGTATCATTATTATATGTATTTGTGCCCATAAACATACTACTTTTATTTCTTTTGTGTTTGAAACAGGCTCTCATGTAGCCTATGCTGGCTATGAACTCACTATGTAGCTGAGGATGATGACCTTGAATTTTTTATCCTCCTGCCTCCACCTCCCAAGTGCTGAGTTTACAGGCATGCACAGCCATGTTCACTTTATGTAGTGTTGGGGATGAGCCCGGGTTTCATACATGCTAGGCAAGTACTCTTCCAGCTGAATTAGAACCCTAGCCCATCCCTTTCACCTTTTTATTAATTTTTTAGTTAGTACACAAAAAATAGGTTTCGGCCTAGAGGGATGGCTTAGCGGTTAAGGCACTTGCCTGCAAAGCCAGAGAACCCAGGTTCTATTTCCCAGGACCCACTCTCTCCCTCTCTCTTTCTCTCTCTCTCTCTCTCCCCCTCTCTCTCTGACTCTAATAAATAAATAAAAATAAAAATAAATCTTAAAAAATAGGTTTCATTATGACATTTCATATCATTATGTACGAGTATTTATTGTTGCACATTGCTCATATCCAACTTCCTAATATGTTTTATTAAATGTATTTTTAGGGGCTGGGGAGATGGCTTAGCAGTTAAGGTGCTTGCCTGTACAGCCTAAGGACCTAGGTTCAATTCCCCAGTAGCCACATAAGCCAAACACAGAGGGTGGCACATGCATCTGGAATTCATTTGCAGTGGCTAAAGGCCCTGACATGCCCATTCTCTCTCTATCTGCCTCTCTTTGTCTCTCTCTCTTAAATAAATAAAAAGTACATTAAAAATGTATTTTTATTAACATTAGGGAGAGTACATTCTAGGCATTTGCCTATGTGTTTGCTAGCTGTAAGCTTACTTGTAAATTCATGGGCTCTAAAGTCCCCAATCTGGCTGTGCCTTGTGGTCCGATGGATGTAGGCTGGAGCCCAGGAATTTGCATATTGAATGCATTCCTCAGGGGTTGTGGACCACCTTCAGGTTTCTCATCTGGGCAGGAGAAAGAAAGGGACTTACTGGGGCCTCACATGGAGTTGGAGATCAGGCTGGGGCTGAAACCTAGGCTTCCAGATTCTGGTCTGGCCTTTTCCTGCCATCCCAAATCTGGGGAGAATGGTGAGTGATGATGCTGATGGGTTCCAGCTGTGCTAGGCATTTTACATGGCATAGACTGTTTAGTTGCTATAGGAATGGGAAAGGCAACATTGTCCAGAGCAACTTGACCTCCTAGCACACTTGAACATCAGGTGGAAGATTCTGATGTACCTCTTGGAAAGGGAGACATGGATTTCAAAGCATACCTTCTAGACACTCACCATTCTCTAGAAGCATATGCCCTTGAGATAAGAGCTGTCTGCTAACTCAGTTACCTATAAACCTGGCAGCTTGGGGGAGGGGGCATATAGCCTCCTACAAGGTGTTTACCTGATTTGCATACCTCCATGCTGGCAGCTGCGTGAGCACCATGTGCCTCCATGTGTATGCCTGAAGGTGGTCAGTGTGCGCATCTTCATGTCCTGCCCCTCTGTGGAAGACCTTCCGTTGTGTGTCATACGAGTTTGAAGCAGGCTGTGCCTCTGTGCATGGGTCTATGTGCAGGGGAGGATGTGCTGGCTCTAGCTGAGGTCAGGGGATGGAGGGGGATGCAGGAAGATCCCAAAGAGCAGGAGAAAGTCCATTACAGAAGCCATTTTCCTTATTTGTATTATGTTCCCAGTGTAGCCTCCCTCAGGACCTTATCATGAGCCACTTGCTCTGTAAGGCCACTCTTCCCTACACATGCCCATGCCTTACCCCTTGCCTCCCTCATTTCCTCATGCAGAAGCTCTTTCCAGAAGACAACCTTGGTTACTATTATTACCTTTGCAAACCTGCAAACCACTGTCCACCTCATGTGTTCCACATCTCCTGTCCCACTTCACTTTGCTCCATAGAATTTGCCACCTGACTTACTTGCATATTTATTGCTTTGCTCCCCTGCTAGAATAAAGAGGGATTTTGGCTGTTTATCTTCATGTCTGTGAACAATGGCTGGCCCCTAGTTGTGTGCAATAAACATTGGTCAAATGGACAAGTCCATGTACTACCTATACCTATTTTTTTGAAGTTGTCTAATTGTTTGTTTTGTTTTTTTAACTGAAATACTCACTGAGAGTCCCAACCTTGGAAAGCTCTATAAAGTCAAAATTAACCCCTTCAGGTGTATGTAGCGCTGTCAACTTTAGAGTCATTTCTGCATCTCATTTTCTAAGCAGCTAACTGTAAAGCAGATAGCATTCCTGTTTTGCTGATGAGGATGTTGAGACTCAGAGAAGCAAAATAATTTACTAAAAGTGGTCAGTTGATGGACACCTACTGACTAGTAGGTAAGTTGGTACAGAAGTGTTGTCTGGGGGACAGGGATTGAGAAGCAGGCATTGGAAATCCCCAGTGTACTCACTAGCCTAATACCAAACTTTTCAGAGCCTCAATTTCCTCATCTATAAAATGGACATAAGAGGGCTGAAGAGGTGGCTCTGCAGTTAAAGGCACTCACTTGAAAAGGCTGATGGCCTGGGTTCAATTCCCCAGTATCCATGTAAAGCCAGATGTACAAAGGGACACATGCATCTGAAGTTCAATTGCAGTGGCAAGAGCCCCTGACATGCTCATATTCCCCCCTTCTGTCCCTCTCCCTGTGCTTCTGTCTCTGTTTTCTCTTTCAAGTAAATAGATAAAAAACATTTTTTGAAAAACATCTGAAATACTTGAAGTAGACATAAGAGTACTTCCTACCTTACAGCTTGTGAGGATAAACTATCAGAAGAATGTTAATACTCAGGATGGAGAGATGGTTTAGCTGTTAAGGTACTTGCCTGCAAAGCCTAAGGACCCAGGAACCCATGTAAGCCATCTGCACATGGTGGTGCATGCATCTGGAGTTGATTTAAAAAAAAAAAAAAGAATGTTAATACTTAAAGGAGGAAGACCTTGCACTTGGACTTAAGTGAGCAGGCAGTTACCTAAGGAACAAGTGTGCCAGGCCTCTGACAATTTGGCTGTGGTCACTCACCCCTCATAACCACCAGTTATGGTTAAAGGACTCCCAGCACCTTTGGCAGATGTGAACAAGCCTGAGACTCGAGAAGACCTAGCCACTCTAAACCCCAGTTTGGCCTTATGCTCCCCCTGGGAGAAGCAGCAGTTGTAGGTCTGACCCTAGGGAAGGCACTGGGCTCCACAGCTACTAACCTCCATGAACAAGTGGTCTCAGCTCCAGAGCACTTGGGCCATCATTATCATTCCTTCTGTTTTTTTTTTTTTTTTCTCCCGAGTTATTTATTTTTCTGCAAGGAAGGAATGTGGGGAATTTACCACAAGGCTGCCCTTCATTTTTTTGGTTGCACTGTGGCCCCTCTATATGAAAGAAGCATCAGAGACAGATGGCTACAGAGCAGAGGAGGCAGAGGGTCCTGGCCAGCAGTGGGGCTTGAGGTCCAGGGCAGAGCCCATGGTGTGTCTGGCCCGTGGCACAAGCTTCACCATGCCTACACTCCTGTGGAATTAGACCTGGTTTACCACATGCAGCCTGGCCTCTGGGCAAGCCTGCTGGTGTATTCTGTCAAAGGTTCCTTCTTTTCAGCTGGTCTTGCTTTGGGCCATGGGGTGAGAGGGTAGGGGAGGTGGGGCAGGACTTCTTTGAGCCTTCTAGCCTCTGTGAGCTGACACCATCACTTGGAATGCTTCTTATCTCTACTTTTCAAGAACTAGGGTAAATGCCTTCCCCTCCAGGAAGCCTTCCTCCAGTGTCATCCTAATTCTCTCAGGCTCTGGGTTCTCCTGATACTTTGTGTACCATTCTACTTTTAGACCCTACACAACAACTTGAAATTTTGTCTCCCTTTTCACCCACAGACTTGCTTCTCAGTTTCCCTCTCCTCCTAGGAACCACCCTAAAAATCTCCAATCAGGAATTTAGATGAATCTGGAATCTGGCTCCAGGGATGAGTGATAGAGCAAATGTAAAGGTAGATGGAAGCTTTGGATTGGAGGTGGGGAGCTAGTCCTTTAGTCCACATTTCCTGAGACCCTCCTGCTGATGGCCTTGGCTGGGCCAGGGCATTAGAGAGGTAGGCTCTGGATCCTAACTAGCACAGGACTCAAGGGAAGGTTCACATCTATGTGCAGGTCTCATAGTATGACAGGTCCTGAGATGAATGGAAGGGACTCAGATGATCCAAACCCTACCTGCCCCTGGCAGAGCATAGAGGAGGGAAACCCCTCTTAGCTGACCTAGGATGCCAGTTTCCTAGCTCCTGGATTATCTGTATGTCCCTCCTATACTCCCAATGCTTCAGCTGGGCTTTAGAGCCTACAGGTCAGCCTCACCAGGGCCAGACTGAGAGGCTGGAGCCTGGACTCTGACTGTGGCTGTCCATGAACCCTCTGCTTCAGTTGCTGCTACCCTAAGCCTGAACCTGCTGCTCTCTGGCTACCATGTATAAGTTTCTGAAGTCTACAAATTACAGACTAGTGATTCAGCCAGTAGAACATGCAAAATGAATGTTGTAGGGGCCTAGCAATCCTAACAGTGCTTCTTTTTCTTTCCTTACGGATAACTCCCAGCCAGGTCTCATCTCTATCTCCCTCTTCTTCCATCTCTGCCCTGCTTAATCCCCATCCGTTACTGGCCTGGAGATGGAGTAGAACCTGCCTCTTTCCCGTGGTGTCTGAGATTTCTATCCCACTGTCTCCTGTGAGGCTTGCTTGTACTGCAAGGCCTCTGGGCTAGGCTGAGCAGAGAGTGAGCAGTGAGGTTGAAATCTGGGTGGTCTGAGCTGGGCTTCTTAGAAGTGGCAGCTGGACTCAATCTGGGAGAGGAAAGTGAGTTCCATAGATGAAAGGCTTGGAGCAGCCAGACTGCCCTGTGTGCGCCCTGCTCCACCCCTGGCCAACTGTGAGGACTGGGGTGAGCTAGCTAGTTCATCTTCCTCATTTCTAAACTGGCCATCAGAGGGCCTCCTTTAGAAGTTGCTGTGAGGATTCAAGGAAGGACAAGTGAGCCCTTTGCTTGCAGCATCTGGTGCTCAGCAGTGAAAGAGTTGGTCATGGGTTGGGATGATTGCCCAGTGGTTAAAGGTATTTGCTGGTGCAAAGCCTGCCAACCCAGGTTCCATTCCCCAGTACCCACATAAAGCCATCAGATGCACAAAATAGCACATGCATCTGGAGTTTGTTTGCAGTGGCAAGAGGCCCTGATATGCTGATTCTCTCTCTCTCTCTCTCCAAATAAAGAAAAAGTAAAATAAAAAGAAAGAATTGGCCATGCAGAGGAGTTATGTCCCTGACCTGCAGTGTGAGTGGGGACAGGAGATCCAGACCTTGCCTGTCACAAAGCAAAGTAAGGGACACCTTGGTGCCTAAAGGTAGACAGCCCAAAGAAAGGATGGTACATGCCCTATGTTATACCCCAAGCTTGGCCTCTGGCTGGCTCTCCAACACTTCTGTGACTCAGTATCTTCTCTGAGGGGCTAGTGTAAAGGTAAGTTAAGCAAGGACCTGTTATGGTATGTAGTATGTGGCAAGCAGTCTCTGAAAGGTAACTAGGAAGTGAATAGTACCTGAGTGGTACAGATTCAATGGTGATGGTCAGAAAGGGCTTTTAGAAGGGATGGTCACATTTGAGTTTGGTGGTGGATTGAAACATATAGAAAGGATGGGAAACAGAAAGGTCACAGCTAGAGAGGTCTGTGCATCCCTGCCCCAGGCAGGAACTCACAGGGTAAAAGTGGGAACCTGGAGCTATTGTTGGCTCCAGAGAGAAGGGTACAGATTCGAGGGCTCACTCATTTGGGCAAGCCTTGCTGTTAGGGAGGGGCCTTGAATACCAGAGCAAAGAGGACTCTCCTGGCTCCCCCATGTCCTGAGGATATAGCTCAAGTTTTTGAGCAGGAGAAAAGCACGAATGGAGCTGGTGAATATGGCTGCGTGGGGTGGGTTGATAGGCGGGGGAGAGACTGGGGGTGGAGAGGCCATTTAAAAGGCAGTTGCAAAATCAGTTTTCCTGATAAAGAGCTGGGCTGAGTCATCTGTGGAGGAGAAAATTCATATCCAGCTCCTCCCGGTGCTGCTGAGGTGGGATTTTCCTGTCTTGTCAGCCAGGCGCTTGGCTGTCTTTCCCAGAGGCTTTGAGAACTGAAGCTGGCAGTTGGAGGAGCATCCCAGCGAAGCTGGGCTGCAGGGAGGACCCAGTCAGAGTGAGTAAGCTGAGCACTCAGAGGGACCCTTGAGGTTTGGGGTGTGACTCAGGGCATGCGGCATCCCCTCTCTGGGCTGAATTTTCCCCTGTAGGCACTAAGAAAAGGCAGATGGGGGCCTCTGTGAGCCTGTGGGTGGCAAGGTTGGAGTTGGGCCTGGGTACCCCCATTTCTATCTCTGTGTCCTCGTGGCCTTCAGTCCTTTTTTCCACCCAAGAGTGGATTGTTTGGTGGTCTGCAGCTGTAGTTAGACTGTATTCACCGTGTTTGTGGCGTGGAGAGAGAACTCTCAGGGGTCTTGTCATTTCCTCCACTGCAGGGAGGATGCAAAAGCAGGGCTGGCAAGGTAGACAGACCATTACTCAGGCCTTCTCATCTTCCTGTCCCAGTCAAGCCAGAGATTGTACAGTGCTGGCCACTGGGTCCTTCCTTACCCCAGCAGGGGGGTAGTGAACCCAGCCTGTTTACTTGGTCTGTTTCCAAGGCTCCCGGGCAGCCACAATAGACTGCCTCACACCAGTCTGTGTTCCCACCACACCCTGACCTGGACACTCCTAGTGATGGCAGTAGTGTGATTTAGCGTTTCCTTGAATTCCTAGTGTACCCACCTTCTACGGTGGCCTCCCTTCCTCCACTCTAACCCCTTCCTTTGGATTCTTAGTCCAGACCAGCCTGGTGATGGACAGAACAGACAGCTGCTCAGAGGGTGATAACAGGAGAAAGGGTTTGTCCTTGGTCAGTGCAAAACTAGAATTAAAGGACTTCTGACTCCCAATCTTAAGACATTCCCACTCTACTTGTTACACCCTACCAATCATTTCTGCCCATCAACTCGTCCTTAGAGGAAGAAGGGATAGGAAGCATAAGTTATAGGCAGAAGAAGGGGCATTGATTGTGACATGAGGAAAACAAGAGGACTCTGCAAAGTATGGACCAGAACCCCTGGAACCTTTCATAATGCCCCTCCCTCTGAAGCCCCAGTCTGTAAGGAACAATGGTTAAGAGATGAGACTTAGCAGCCAGACTTTCTAAATTTTGAATCCCAGCTCTGTCACTTACAAGTAGTGGGTGGGTATCTCTGGGATAATTATGGATATTACCTTTTGGAATTATGAAGATGAACAAAATGGTAAGAATGTGAACCGCAGAGTAATATAACATATATAGGTATGTATTAAGTCCCTAATCATTATTAGTTACTGGTCCATGTGTGGGAAATTGGTCACAACATGGCCATCTTCCCCAAGGTGACACTCAGCCTCTGTGTCCATCTCCCACTCTAGGATCTGCCCTGTTCCTTCTGCCTGCCCTCTGGCCTTCAGGCTCCTGACCCAATGTCCAGTGCTCTCTATAGGGTTGCCCTGCTAGGCTTAGACTAGGATGAGGATCTGTATCAGGATCTGTACAGGTGTGGGCCACAGCCAGGCAGACAGGGCTTCTTTCTAGTTGCTGTGGCTCTTGGCCACCTCCTATCTCTCTGACACCAGGGAGCACAATCTTAGACCAGGTGGCTATTTTCAATCTACGACAAGGGACCCTGGCATGCCTTTGGTTGGTCAAGCCCACCTCACCCTCACCTTGTTTGTTTGTGCAGGGTGGCAGAAATCACTGGGTTTATTGGCTGGATCTAGTCCAAACCTCCTGCTGAATTCCTCTTCTGTGGCCTCCCTGCAGCTGATGTGTGCATTCCCCTGGGAGGGAGAGCTTATTCCCCTCTGGCTCTTTCTGCAGCTGCTCTTGTCCCAGAACAGGAGCTTTGGGGCCACTTGAATCTCAGATGGGGGGGGGGGGGTGTCATCCATGGTAGGTCAGGCTATGAGTGGAGGCCAGATAGAAGTCAGCAGACAAGAGTCCTGGGCCACTTCCTCCTTTGTAACCTTTCCAGTCCAAGTTGTCCCCAAGGGCCCTTCACACTGGCATTTGAGGCTTTTTGCAATTCATGGTCAGTTGGAGCTGGGACTGAAGCAGAGCAGTAAGGAGAGATGCAGCAACATGCAGGGACCTGGGGAGGTCTGATTGCTGGGAGCTCTCCCATGAGAACCATGTGAACCCAGCTCCACTTCTTCCTGGCTCTGTGATGTTGAGCAGCTCATTGTACCACAACACAATGGGCATAATCCTACTTTGTACCTTGTAGGGTTACTGTGAGACTTAAGCAATCTATGTAAAACATGTATAGGTAGGCACTAAATACCTAATCAATATTGGATGATGATGCTACAAGTGTGTCATAAGGAACATTGACAGGCTCATTATCTTGTGTTTCATCTTTGTATCTGTGAATCTTTGCATGCTTATCAGGCTAGAAGAAGAAAACTGTTCACCCATGTGGCCCTGGGGAACAGAGCCACTCCAATAAGTGGAAATTACTGCACACACTTCATAGCAGAGGAATATATACTAGATAAGGCACCCACTCCTCAGAGTGCTGAGCCCATGTCAGTTGGATGTGTAAACAGAGGTTTGTCCAAACAGGGGTATGGTTTTGGGAGATGCAAAAATTGAACTCCTGAACAGCTACTTCTCAGGTGCTGTCATTTAGAGCCATAAGCTCTGCTTCCCCATAACTATGGAGTTCCCTGTTATGTGAATTTCAGGAATGCCCCCCCAAACTCCTGGAGCAGAATGGGATCACCAGTGGCCCGATCTCACCAGGCTAGTGTGAGCCTTCTTCCCTGTGTCCTCAAGGTAGCCTCACAGCCCTTCTTGACTAAGGAGGTCATGGCTCTAGGAGGCAAAGGAGCTTGCCAGGGTCCCAAGGGTAACCAGCAACAGAACTTGGCTTCAGGTTTCTGAGCAGAACAGAGGTGGACACAGCATGGGCTGAACAACTCCCAAGGACCTTCCTGTGTAGTTGCTAAACCTCTTTTCAGATCTTCCAGGGGAGCACCCTGGCTAAACCCTTTAGGTTTCTCAGGAGGTAGGGGGATCCTGCCAGGACAGTGAGGCCACCTGGGGGCAGCAAGTATTGTGGACAGGTGAGGTAGACTGTGGTATGGGGAAGCAAGGCCCTGGTAGGGTTAGGGAGATAGGAGACTGGATCAGAAGGACTGAAGCTGCCACATGTCTTCCATTGGCCTTGCTCGACTCCAGCATAGGACTCTACCCTGGACCTGTTTCACTATCTATAAAATGGTGGGAAAATATCTCCTCTATAAAGACCTTTCCAACTCTAATTGTCCAGGAATTCTGAGCTGGACTGGCAGAATGCCTAGGAAAAGCTGTCCCTGGAGACCCATCAGCATGTCAGGGCCAGTGCTAATGAGGATGAGGTAGTGAGGTAGTAGGGAGGGCAGGGTCAGATTCCTCAAGAGCTAATTACCTTCCTACACTGGGGGAGGGGTTCTGTCTGTGACTAAACTGTGACTCTGGCCACCGGCTGACAGAAATCTGTTCATGCGACCACTTGTTAATTTATTGTTCCATAGCATAAATTAAGCACCAACTGTGTACCATCTGGGCACTGTGTACAGAATCGGTTGACTAACTGAATAGGGGACTGATCCCTGACCTCATTCCTGGAAGACTGTTTCTCACCCCCTCCTTCCCCAGAAGGACCTTGAGCACAGGCTGTGAAGTCTCCTGCCTTGCCATTCTTAGCTGTGTGACCTTGGGTCCAAAAGGAATCTCTGAATCTTTGTGTAATGTTTGTCTCAGGGCTTTTTTGAGGGCAAATCACAATGGGTCAGTGTAATCGCTACTGATAATAGCCCAGTATATCATTTCTGTATATTCTGAAATGTGTAAGCTTTTTTTTTTTTTTTTGAGGCAAGCCGAACCGACTTCCTTTTTTAAAAAAATGTTTCTTTTTAATTTAATTTATTTATTTGAGAGATCAAGAGAGAAAGAGGCAGAGAGAGAGAGAGAGAGAGAATGGGCACGTCAGGGCCTCCAGCCACTGCTAACGAACTCCAGAAGCATGCACCACCTTGTGTATCTGGCTTACATAGGTCCTGGAGAGTTGAACTGGGATCCTCTGGCTTTGCAGGCAAATGCCTTAACCACTAAGCCATCTCTCCAGCCCCAGACTGCCCCTTTTTTAAAAAAAAAAGTGAGTTGTGTGAGCTTTCAAGTTATTATTTCATGAAAAATTAGGAAACAAGCCAGGCGTGGCACACGCCTTTAATCTCAGCACTTGGGATGCTGAGGTAGGAGGATCAATGTGAGTTCAAGGCCAGTCTGGGCTAGAATGAAACCTGGTCTCAAAAAAAAAAAAAAAATAGGGCTAGAGAGATGGCTTAGCAGTTAAAGACCCTTACTTGCAAAGCCTGATGGCTTGAGTTTGATTCCCCAGTACCCACATAAAGCCAGATGCACAGAGTGACACATGTGTAATGAGTTTGTAATGAGTGGCAGGAGGCCCTGGCCTGCCCATACTCACTCACTCTCTCTGTCTGCCTCTCACTTTCGAGTAAATAAATAAAAAATATTTTAAGCTACGTGTGGTGGCACATGCCTTTAATCCCACCACTTGGGAGGCATAGGTAGGAGGATTGCCATGAATTTGAGGCCACCCTAAGAATACAGAGTGAATTCCATGTCAGCCTGGCCTACAGTGAGACCCTACCTCAAAACAAACAAACAAAAAAATATATATATATATGATATATTAAAGATAAACAGATACAAACATAAACAAAAAAAAGGGAAAACATTCTGGAAACATGTAGAAGAAACTGACAAAGTAGCTCTCAGATTTGATGTGGGGGAATCAGTAGGGGAACACTTTTCACTGTTAACATTCGTATGTTTTTATTTTTATAAATAAAATATATATTATAATATATATTACCTATTTAAAATGATGTATTAGAGGAAGTTCTCTATAAAATCAAATCACCATAGTATATGATTGACTACAAATAGAATCCTTAGAAAGGCATAAAGCAGATGATGTGGGGGTTTGTTCGTTTGTTCAGAGATCTTTTGGGCAGGCATGATGCTAGGGGCCAGAGTCAGAGTGACAGACAAGCAGGCCATTTTGCCCTTAGAGCTTTTATCTAGGCATGGAGACAGATAATAAAGAGATATACAAAGAAGATCATTTCGAACTGAGTTGGGACAGGAAAAGGGAAGACTCCCCTCAAGGGAAGGGACATGCAAGCTGCGACTTCAGCAGCAAAAGGAAACCAAAGTGGGGCTGGAGAGATGGCTTAGTGGTTAAGGCGTTTGCCTGCAAAGCCAAAGGATCCTGGTTCAATTCTCCATGACCCACATAAGCCAGATGCACAAGAGGGTTCATGCGTCTGGAGTTTGTTTGCAGTGGTTGGAGGCCCTGGTGTGTATATATACACACAGAGAAACCAAAGTGGAATGACATCTGGGAAAAAAATTCCCAGCATAGGAAATAGCAATTGCAAGAGCAGTGACCTACTTGTCATTCCTTCCTTCTCCTCCCTTTCTTTCTTCTTTCCTTCCATATCTTCTTCCTTTCCTCCTTCTTCCTTTTCTCCATCCCTTCCCTTCTTTTCCCCTCTCTTGCTGTTTTGGTTCTTTTTATTGCTTTTTTAGAGAGAGAATTGGTGCACCAGGGCCTCAGCCACTGAAATCAAACTCCACATGCTTTAACCACCTACTGGGCATGTGCGACCTTGCGCTTGCCTCACCTTTGTATGCCTGGATTACATGGGATCTGGAGAGTTGAACATGGGTCCTTAGGCTTCAAAGGCAAGCGACTTAACCACTAAGCCATCTCTCCAGCCTCTGTTTTGGTTTTTTTTTTTTTGAGGCAGGGTCTCACTCCAGCCCAGACTGACCTGGAACTCACTCTGTTGCTCAAGGCTGGCCTCAAATTCATGGCTATCCTACCTCAGCTTCATGAGTGATGGGATTAAAGGTGTGCACCATCATCCATGGCCCTTTCCCTCTTTTCTTTTTTCTTTTTTTTTCTGTCTCTCTCTCTCTCCTTCCTTTCTTCCTTCATTTTGTGTTAGAAGATAAGTGAAGTTTTTTGAAAAGTAAAGTGGGACACTCTCAAGGTTTGAGAGGAAAGCAATGGCCAATGGGACCATTGTCTCATACTTGGCATTTTATTTTTTATCAAAATATTTTATTTAAAGTTATTTAATGTATATCATTTTTATTAAGATTATGCTTTTTATGGACATGTCATATGTTGGTACCATCATTTCCCTCCTCCGTGCCCCCAGTCCACTAAGGGCCCACATCAGTGGGGTTGCTGGTATTCCTCACGGGGTTGTGGGTTATGCCTTGTGAGACCAAAAGTCGGTCATTGTGGGGGAATGCCTCTGGGTATGCCCTCCCAATCAGTGCTCTTACAATCTTTCTGCTCCCTCTTCTGCAAAACTCCCTGAGTCGTGGTGGGTGTGTTTTAAGTCTGCTTCAGTGTTAAGCTCTCAGGAGCTTCTAGATTTCTGCTTTGGTATGGGTTGAGTGTCCTCAGTGTCTCTCTCCTTCACCCTGGTGCAGATTGCCAGGCTCGCTATGGGAGCAGCACTCTTGTTCATCTCACCAGATCCTCTGTGGTTATACCTGGGCCTTGGTTGAAGTGTGAGGGGTGGCTTAGCACCTTGGGTCTCACTACCTTCTAAAAAAGAGCAGATTCTTCAACAGAGAATGAAGTCAGCATAGTTAAATGGGATAAAAATTGTTAATTTAGAGAGGTTTTGATGGATGTAGCCCCTCTTTTAGCCAAAGACTAGTGGGAGCTTGTCATTGGAGACCATAGTCTTGGTCTCTATGGGATTCTGACCTGGTTCCCAGTTCCAGCCATGGGTTCCTTTCCACTGAGTGGATCTCTCAGCCAGTCAGAAAGCCATTGGTTATGCACCAAAGCTGTGTGCCACCATTGCACAGGTGTGAACAACTTGTCAGGGTTTTGAGTAGCTGTGACCCCTGCTTGCTCACAACATTGTTGGCCACTTTCCCCTAGTAGCTCATGTAGCACTTTCCAGCACTAAATGTGCTAACCATCTGGGGGTCTGGCTGTCTTCTGGATCCCAACCAGGTCACTCAGTGTTCTATGTTGGCAGCATGTGGTGTCTTCAGAAATAGGGTCTTACCTTTTACCTCAGGCACGTAATCAAGTGCTTTGACAGAAGCCTGCCTTTCTTTGGGGACCTTGTAGTTCTCTCTAATCAACAGCTCAATGTGGGTAGCAACCAATTTCTGGTACTAGGGGGTTACATGCCAGAGCCAAATATTTTAAGGTTAGTCTTCTTCCCACTGTCTCCAGGGCCCTTCTTACCAGATGATCTCCCCAAATGTTGGAGGTTATATCTTTTAGTCTTCTACCAAGGAGAAAGGTTTCTGTGGTACCAGTTCATTTTGGGTTTGGTTTTGTGTTTATTTTCCCCCAGCCTTCCACTCCCTTTCCCCCTGACCCTTCCATCCCTATTGTCTGGCCCTCAAATTGCCTGTCAGGTATGCCAGCAACTCAAGCTGTTCCAGGTTAGGAACCACAGATAAGTGAGAACATGTGGCATTTGTCTTCCTGTGTTTGTGTAATCTGTTCCAAATCTGTCCACTTTGCTACAAATTTCATTATATCATTTTTTCTTACTGCTGAGTAGAATTTCATTGTATAAATGTACCACATCTTCATTATCCATTCGTCCAATGATGGGTACCTGGGTTGCTTTCAGTCCTTAGCCATAATGAACTGAGTAGCTATAAACATGGTAGAACAAATATCTCTGCAGTGAAGTATGGAGCCTTTAGGATAAATGCCCAGTAGAAGAATAAGAAGGTCTGCTGGTAGCTCTATTTTCATCTTTTTCAGGAGTCTCCATATTTATTTCCACAGAGGTTGTACAAGTTTACATTCCTACCATCTGTCAGTGAATAAGGGTTCTTCTTTCCCACATCCTTGCATAGTTGGCATTTTCAAGGAACAAAAAGAAAGCTGGCATGGCAGATACTTCTGAAGGGAAGAGTAGTGAGAGATGAGTGCAGAAGCATGGCTTGACTTGTTCACAGGTAGCAGAAGTACTGTATTAACAACCTTCTGAGGCATTATGAACAACTAACAGGGAAAGCTTCACAGCCATGAAAGGAAGGACAGGTATCTTTATGACAGCTGATTGTAGGAAACAGTGAGTAAAGATCAAATTCCAGAGGAAAGAGTCAGGTGTAGGAGGGACACAGTGACTGTCTGCATGCTATTGCCTTCCTGTTTGCTAATTGGGCCCTTGTTCTCCCTGCAGCACTGGGCCAGAGCACTAGCTTTCCTGAGAAAGATCTGAAGGAGGCCAAGGCACGGAGCCAGCAGATTGCAGCCCAGCTGACCACCCCTCCCAGCTCTAACTCCCGTGGGGTCCAGCTCTTCAACAGGCGCCGACAGAGGGTGAACGAATTCACGTTGGAGAGCTGTGGCCAGAGGCCACCAAAGCCCAGCCAAGAGGGCCCCCAAGCCCACTGTGCAAGTCCTACAGGCCATGCCCTGGGACTCAGCTTGAGTCCCACTTCCCTGCCCAAGCCAGGCCCTCCAAAGCACTTGAGCTCCCAGAGTCCCAACAAGGGGTTCCCTAGCCATACCATGGAGGGGTATTCAGAGGAGGCCAGTTTGCTGCAACACCTGGAGAAGGTGGCCAGTGAGGAGGAAGAGGTGCCACTGGTGGTTTACTTAAAGGAAAATGCAGCACTGCTGACAGCCAATGGGCTCCACCTGTCTCAGACCCGAGAGGCCCAGCAGTCCCCACTGAGCCCTTCTGTAGCTGAGGTACACAGTTCAGCTGTAGATGCCAATCAGAACTTTTCGTCACCCAGTACCATGCTTACCACATCAGCCTCTACCAGCCACCAAAACCAGCCAGCTGCTGATGTCAACCAGAACCCTCCAGCCGCTGTCACCTCACTGAGTCCGTCACATTCTATGGTCCAACAGAATTCATTTGAGGCACAGTGTCCTGCGAATGGCATGACCCCTGATTTCAAATCCAGCACCCCAAGTGCTGACGGGAAACCCCAGGTGCCAGCAGAGGAGGTGAGGTCCAGCATACTCCTGATTGATAAGGTGTCAGCTCCACCTGCTTCCACAAACACCTTCTCCAGAGAAGCTACTCCCCTCTCTAGCACTGGACCTCCAACCACTGACCTTATGTCCAGCTCCCTGCTTATAGACGTCCAACCCGGTACCCTAGTATCTCCAGCAGAACAAGAGATGTCTGGACTCACACCTGCCACCACGCCCACCAAGGTGTACAGTGAAGTCCACCTCACACTGGCCAAGCCCCCATCGGTGGTCAACAGGACGGCCAGGCCTTTTGGGGTCCAGTCAAGCACCAGTCAGATGGAGCAGAGCCCCATGATAGGGAGAAAACATCTTGGGGAGAAGGTCCCGGCTTCCCAGCCCACCACCATGATAGACAGGAGTCCGCGACCACAGAGACATGTGATGTCCCAAAGCCCCATGGTGGAAAGGAGGCTGGTGGGGCAGCGAAGCCCAGCTTTGGAGAGACGCCCCTTAGGGAATTTCACCCCGCCCCCCACCTATGCAGAGACTTTGTCCACAGCCCCCCTGGCTTCCCGAATTAGGTCTCCCCCTTCTTATTCTGCCCTGTACCCAAGCTCTGACCCCAAGCCTTCTCATCTGAAGGGCCAGGGAGTTCCCACCAGCAAGACAGGCATTTTGGAGGAATCAATGGCCCGCCGTGGCAGCCGGAAATCCATGTTCACCTTTGTGGAGAAGCCCAAGGTGACCCCAAATCCAGACTTGCTAGACCTGGTACAGACAGCAGATGAGAAACGGAGGCAGAGAGACCATGGGGAGGCAGGTATGGAGGAGGAGCCCTTCGCCCTGGGCGCTGAGGCCTCCAATTTCCAGCAGGAGTCAGCAGCTCGGGACAGAGCCAGCCCTGCAGCAGCTGAGGAAGCTGTCCCTGAGTGGGCCTCCTGCCTCAAGTCACCCCGCATTCAGGCCAAGCCAAAGCCCAAACCTAACCAGAACCTCTCTGAGGCCTCGGGGAAAGGGGCTGAGCTCTATGCCCGCCGCCAATCAAGGATGGAGAAATATGTCATCGAGTCTTCAGGTCCCTCTGAACTGGCCCGCTGTCCTTCACCCACCATGTCTCTGCCTTCATCCTGGAAATACTCTACCAGTGCCCCTGGGGGCTTCCGAGTGGCATCCCTAAGCCCAGCACGGACCCCACCTGCCTCGCTTTACCACGGCTACCTACCTGAGAATGGAATCCTGCGCCCAGAGCCCACCAAACAGCAGCCGTACCAGATGCGGCCCTCACTCTTTGTCCTATCTCCCATCAAGGAACCTGGCAAGGCCTCCCCCCGTACTGCCTCCTCACGCACTGCTTCCCCTCGAGCTGCCTCCCCTGCCAAGCCTAGCACTCTGGACCTGGTGCCCAACCTACCCAGGGTGGGTCTCCCACCATCTCCTGCTCTGTCTCGGCCTTCTCGCTCCTCCCCAGGCCTCCAGCCTTCTGCTGTGAGCCCCACATACAGCAGTGACGTCTCCCCGGTGTCTCCTTCCAGGGGGTGGTCTCCTCGAGCCAAGCAGGCTCCCAGGCCCTCCTTCTCCACTCGGAATGCCGGGATCGAGGCCCAGGTGTGGAAGCCTTCCTTCTGCTTCAAGTAACAAGTCCCATGGGAGTCCCACTGCCTGTCAAAGCCTCTTCTCTGAGGGCCTGAAAGCAAGTGTGTCAGGATGTGGCTCATTGCTTAGTGAGGAGGATGGGCATCTGGCGCAAGGTCTGGCATCGCTCCCAGCTCACTATGTGACCTTGGGCAGATCATCTCCCCATGTCTGGGTGGGGAGGAGGGTCATGAAGAGTGGATACCCTCAGCAGGTCCTGGTTGAGCAGACGGGCTTCCTCGGGCCTTTCAAGCTATAGGGATTCGAGTCTGATGCCAGCGTCTTGCTGGGGGAAGGCCCAGAGAGCTCCTAAAGGGGACATTTGGAGCAGACAGAGCCTGTCACTCACTACCTGTGAATTGACCAGTCCAGAGTCTGCCTCCCTCCTGGGGCTCACACTCCTGGTGTCTCTCCTCCTGCTTCTGGATACTTACTTCTACAGGCTGTCTCTTCCCAAATGCCTGCTGGACACTGTTTCCTTTCCACCGCTTCAGAGAGCTTGCCTCACTCCACCTTCTCTCCTGTCTCCTGGTGCCAGACTTAGCTTGTGACTGCTATCTGATGCTCTTCTAACTGCCCTCTGAGACTCTGCTGCCTCCATGCCCTCTTCAGGACCTGGTTCCACACAGGGAGATTCCGTGGCCCAGACCTCAGCCCTACTTCCACCTGCCTTGTCCTCACTGTTTGAGGGTGAGGGATAGCACAGGGGATCCCTGAAAGAAGGAGGACCCTATAGGGAACTCTGCAGAAGTGGGTGAGCTACTAGCAGAGTGGCTTCTTAGTGTTATGTTGACCTCAACCAAGGTCTAACTCACTAAAATAAAGCCATCTCAGTGCAGTAAAACAGGCCCAGGGAAAGAGGTGATGAGGCAGAAAGGCCTCAGAAGTGAGAAGACAGTATCCTGGGAAGAAAGGAGGAAGGAGTAAGTTGTTGTGGAGGAATAGAAGAGTTAGTTGTCCATGAAGGTGAACTTTAAGTATAGTTGAAATGAGCTGTCACAGGAGGCCACAAGATTAGAAGCTTGGGCTGAGCTTGGTTTAGGAGCAGCTGGTGACAGTGGGAGCATGGCACAGTAAGTAGCTCAGAGGGAAGGGACAGAACAGACCCTAGATCTTAGATGAGAGGCCTGGGACTTAGACTCTGACAGACTGGGTTCTGTACCTCTGGGTCTCAGGTTCCCCATTCATACAGAGACGGTACGAAGTTAGGTGGCTTAAGATATCTACCTTGTTCCTCTTTGATGTGCCCCCAAGAACTAGGTTTGGGGGGTATGAGAGAATAAAGATGCAAGAAGGATTCAGATGGAAGCTTCCCAAGACCTGGGGCGAGGACCACCCACTTCCTCTTTCCTAGTCCTATTTCTGGGCTCCCAGAGGGGCAGGGGTGGTGGAGGCGGTGCCCATACTGGGCTGAGCTGGCAGTTCTCTTGAGCTCTGGGCTTGTCTCCAAGGGAACAGAGGTGCCTTCTCAGTGAGCTCATCCACATGGAAGAAGAGGGTGGCTGGAGAGCTGAGTGTGCTTGGCTTCTTTCAGGCCAGGTACCTTAGAACAGAATAAGCTCCTGGGGGATCCTGTTCCCTTCCACCTCAGGGGACTGGCAGAGAAAGAGCCCACCTGCCACCCTGCAGTTCCTGTCACTAGGCTAGGCTCTTCCCCACTTTGTTTTATCTTCTGTTCTCAATACACTCTGCCTCAAATCTGTTTTGCTTCTTTCTTCTGCGCTGTTGCTGTGATGGGCTGGGGCTCCTTCTCTGCTCCCTGATTTGAGCCTTGAAGTACAGGAAGACTGTTCAGCTGCCATGTGTGTGTGAAAATAAGGTTATGTCCTCTGTCTGCTGTTGCATCTGTTGTGTGACTGGATCTGTCAGGGGTCAGCCATGTGCTGGCTGGGGAGGAGGGTCCACCTTCAGAGGTTGATGCCCTGAGCATACCACTTTCTTCCTTTTTTTTTTTTTTTTTTTTTCTTCTCTGACTTTTGCCAAACTGTGTTGATGATAGGGAAACACACTGCTCCTATGGCCCAAATGAATGAATGAATGTATACATGCATGTATGTATTTACTTATTTTCATTGTGACAGGGTCTCACTTTGTAACCAAGGCTAGCCTTGAATTCACAACTATTTTCCTGGCTCGGCCTTTTGAGTGTTGGGATTGCAAGCTTTAACCACCATGCTTGGCTTTTTTTTGAAGTAGAGTCTCACTCTATCTCAGGCTGACCTGGGATTCACTATGTAGTCTCAGGCTGGTCTCAAACTCACAGTGATCCTCCTACCTCTGCCTCCTGAGTGCTGGGATTAAAGGCATGCACCACCACATCTGGCAGAGAGAGTGTGTGAGAGAGAGGGAGGAGGGAGAAAATAGATGTGCCAGGGCCTCCAGTTGCTGCAAACGAACTCCAGATGCATGTGTCACCTTGTGTATCTGGCTTTATTTGGGTACTGGGGAGTCAAACTCAGGTCATTAAGCTTTGCAGACAAGCACCTTAACTGCTGAGCAACTTCTCCAGTCCTCTGTGAATTCTTTAAATGGGGTTGAAATGTTTTCACCAAAACATCCACTCTCTGGTTCCCTCAGGTCCCCTCCCCCTACGTCTATTATCAGAATTCAACTAACTTTAACTTATTTCCCAATTATCACCATCACTGCCTGTCTCCTGAAAAGTTTCTGCCCCTGGTGGCTAAGAAAGAGCTGCCAGCTGTGTACCTGTTTTCTGTGAGACCTTGCACAACCCCTTCCTGTCTCGAGCCTGGTGTTCCCATCTATGCAATGGCAGGACTGAAGAAAGTAGTCTGGGATCTCCAGGTGGTCTCTGATAGTCCATGGCTGACTCTGCTTGTGCGTGCCCACCACAGGCTCCACTGTGGGATTGGGTTGACTAAATTCTGCTTTCTAAATTTTCACTCATTGTGTTTTCAAGGAGTGGAATGAGTATGGTGCACTGAGCCCTCTGGCAGAAAGTGAACAGCTCTGCTTTGCTGCAGCCTTTTTGTCTTGTGCACTCTCCTGCCCTGCACACATAGAGTTGGCCACAGTAGTTAGCATGAGGTCAAGCCTGGCTCAATTCCAAAGGACAACAGGCTGCTCACTACTGTCCCCACATTCCAACTAATGCTTAAGCCATCCACTTCACAGTATTGATCCACTTGTTGGACCCAGAAATCCCCCATGACTAAGAAAGGAAGACAAGACTGGAGTTTTTTTAAATAAAATATTGTTTATGTATTTATAAGCAGAGACAGAGAGAGATGTGAGAGAGAGAGAAAGAGAGAGAGAAGAGAGGGAGGGGATGGGCATGCCAAAGGGACTCTTGCCACTGCAAACAAACTCCAGATGCATATGCTATTTTGTGCATCTGGCTTTTATGTGGGTACTGTGGAATTGAACACAGGCCAGCAGGCTTTGCAAGCCAGTGCCTTTAACTGCTCAGCCATCTCCCCAGCTCAATTTTGAAGGTTTTTTTAGATAGCTTCCATAGCTCCTCCAGTCTCTTCTTCCTCTGGTTCTTCTACCTCCGTGGGGTTAACTTGTGTGGCTCATGAGCTCAGGGTGACATTTGTTGAATACCAGGACATGCCTGAGCCCTCCTGATTTGGCTTTTGTCCCCGAGTCTGTACTTCCTGGTGTCTGGTGTGGAGCTGAGACCTCCTTCCAAGCCTGGGGTTTGCCTTCAGGTGGCCTGGGTAAACCTTCCTAGGATGTATCACACACACAGAGCAGCTCTCAGGGTCTCATGCTGAGCCTTATCCTCCCCATCTGCTGACCAGGAGCCTGAGTATTCTAGAAAAGTCTCTACAGCTCACTGCAGCATTATATCCCACAAAAAGTCCTCTTCAGACTACCTATACTGCTCCTCTTCAGGTGAAAGGGTTCCTCTGCCAAGGCTGGGCCCATCTGGCAACTGCTGCATTCTGATTGAAGAATATATATCACCTATCTCTATTGCCTCCCCCCCCCCCATTTTTTTTCAGGACAGGGTCTCTAGCTCAGGTTGACCAGGAACTCTAGCCCAGGTTGGCCCATAATTTACAGCAACCCTCCTACCTCAGCCTCCCAAGTTTTGAGATTAAAGGCATAAGCCACCATACCCAGTTTCTATGCTTTCTTTTGAATAGATATTCCATTGATTGAAAGGCTGACTATGGCAGATTGCTGGCTGTATTTTAAAAAAAAATCTTGGGGATGGTTCTAGAAATATGTGTGTGTGTGTGTGTGTGTGTGTGTGTTTGTGTGTGTGTGTGTGTGTATGCTTATGAAGGCCAGAGGTTGACATTCAGTGTTTTTCTCAGTCACTCTTTTTTTATCTTTTTCTTTTCTTTTCTTGGAGACAGAGTCTCTCACTGAACCTAGAGCTCACTGATTGAGCTAGACTAGTTAGCCAGCAAACCCTAGGGATCCTCCTTTCTCCAATGCTCCAGCTCTGGGATTACAGGCACATGCCACCACCCCTGGCTTTTGGGTACTGGTGATCTGAATCAGGTCCTCATTATTTAAGTTGAGGTTTTGATTGGGTAGGAAGTACTGACTAGACTGGATGGATGACTGCTGGTAAACTTGAATTTGATTGGGAGCCCAAGTGCTTATTTCTGGAATCTGATTGGATGAATGGTTGGATATGTATGCTTCACATGGATTGCCAATCACTCCATTTTCAACCCAGTTAAAATTGCTTAAACACGGTGTAGTCTTTGAACAGCAGGTAGTCATACACACACACCACACATCTTGGTGGGGAGAACACACTCAGCTGTTATTTACAGCTTAGCTTCATTTTCATCCTCAGTAAAATGGATGTGATAGTTTCAGCTTCCTACTGTGAGGAATCAATGAGACATGAAGGATGAGAATGAATATATAGTTTTATTTATTTGAGAATGAATATATAGTTTTATTTATTTGAGAGAAAGAGAGGCAGATAGAGAGAATGTGCACACCAGGGCCTATAGCCACCGCAAGTGAACTCCAGACGCATGCGCCACCATGTGCATCTGGTTTTTGTGGGTACTGGGGAAATCAAACCTGGGTCCTTAGGCTTCGCAGGCAAGTGCCTTAACCACTAAGCCATCTCTCCAGCCCACAGCAGTGCTTTTTAACCTCGAAGATGTCCACCATTCGGTGGTTAAGGAGCCACACTCCTTCCCTATGCTGGTAAGAAGTGCAAGGAGGGGACAGTGCTGACCAGAAATGAGTAACCCTACTTCCTTTATTCCCATCTGTTAGTTAGATTTTCTTCCAGCTCAGAAACATAAGGAAAAAGTGAGGAGGTGGCCTGGCCACACAGCAAAGGCTGAAAGGGTCCTTTATTAGGTCCAACCTTTGTGTGTTTTTTGGTTTTCGAGGTAGGGTTATGCTGTAGTATAGACTGACCTGGAACTCACTATGTTGTCTCAGGCCATCCTCGAGCTCACAGCAATCCTCCTACGTCAGCCTCCTGGGTGCAGGGATTAAAGGTGTGCGCCACCACACCTTGTGGGTCCAATCTTAATAGTGGTAAATATTTTTAATTAAAAAATTAAATTTAAGATAATGCAATCATATCGCTCAAAACTCCAAACATACATATAAAGTAATACCTTCAAAAGACTTGTTCCCGCCCCTTGTGAATGTGTGGCTTCGTCCCTGTTAGCCCCGTTTCTTAAAGTAACCGCTTTTTCGTGTGTAGCGAATCCATTTCACAGAGAAGGACACTTAAGGTCCGAGGGCTGGATGATTGCTTGCCCAGTCCCTCCCTTCAAGCGAAGACGTGTGTCTGCAAAGCCAGCTTCCGGTTCATCGTAAGCCTGAGCAGAGGCTGGCAGCACACGGCGAAGGCTTCTCGGGTCTTCTGTGCCGAGCGAGGTCCCCGCGGTGACCCGCAGCTTCCCCGTGCGGTGCGCGGCGCCCTCACCGCCTCTGCCACCTGGGCGGCCACACTGGGCGCTGCAAAAGCTCGGGTTCTCCGCGAACTGGCACTAACTACTGCCGCCCTCTGGTCTCTCCTCAGGACCGCCCGCAGAGCCGGCCCGCCTCCCCGCCCTGGACGCCCGCCACGTCCCGGCCCCCCAGCAGTCTGGACGGCTGGCTTAGCCCCGGGCCGTGGGAGCCGGGTCGCGGGAGCAGCGTGAACAGCCCGCCGCCGCCGCCGCCGCCGCCCACGTCCCCGCCGGGGAGCGAGCGCCCGGTCTCCCCGCTGCGCCCCGACAGTGAAGGGCGCCCTCCGAGCCGCCAGCTGCAGGCCCTCCTGGCCCGCAACATCATCAACGCGGCCCGGCGCAAGGGCGCCTCCCCGCGGCCGGCGGGCGCCGAACCTCTACGGCCCTTCTCCCCGCCGCCGCCGCCGCCGCCGCCGCGCATGCGCTCCCCGCAGCCCGCACGCTCCGGCGCGGGAGCTGCGCGCGGGGCCGCCTTCGCCCAAATCGGGCGGAGCCCGCGCCCGGCCCAGCCCTGGCTCTGCTGCAGCCCCCCGGGCACGGAAACCGCGCCGCCCAGGCCCAGCCCCTACCGCCGCTCGCCCACAGACTCCGATGTGTCCCTGGACTCCGAGGACTCCGGGGTTAAGTCTCCTGGCATTCTCGCCTACAACATTTGTCCCCGCGGGTGGAATGGCAGTCTGAGGCTCAAGCGTGGGAGCCTCCCCACCGAGGCCTCCTGCACCACCTAAAGCTTCGCTTCCTCCGAGCCCTGGAAAGAGGCGTGAGGCTTGCTGTCCTAGCACCGAGACCCCAAAAGGGTCTGACTTTATGGGATAGCGACGCAAATATGGGTTCTAGTTCTTGCTCTGTCATTTAGTCATGTAACCCTGAGCAAGAGTCTCTTGTCACTAACCCTCAGCTATCGCAGCTGTTTAATGTGACTTTGGCCAAGGCAGTTTCCAAGTATCCAAATTTCCTCTTCCATCCACACAGACATGTCTCGGAGGAGACAGATGTGTCTTGGAGGAGGCAGTTGTGCACGTGGCCCTTGGACCTGTTGCATCCAGGGTTCCATCTGCCCTCCGTTCTCTGTAGTCTGGCAAATGAGGGGTGTGTTCAGAAGAACTTAGACCATGACCCAGGCCCGGGCTTGATCACCTTGGCGCCCTGACTCCAACTCCCAGGCAGCAGCAGCTGTTTTTCATCCCTTCTCAGACAAGCTCTATTTTTATCTGATGACATTTAGACAAATCTCCCAGACCAACTCAAGGTGCCCTGTTGGCCCTCTCCAGGGAGAGAGGGCAGGAAAATTCTCCCTAGACCCTTTCATGCTGTTTTCTCCACCTCACTTCAAGGTATACAGAGCATATATCTTCTGCTATGCAGAGTCCCCAGGGTAAGTCTTGGGCCTCCAAGGCCTCTGCCCTTCTGGAAACGTTTGGGGGACCAAAGCTGGGGAGAGAAATAGAGAGCTAACATGTTGCCTTATCTTGCTGCCCTCAGTTTGGGCTTACTTGGAAAGAGGGAGACCAAAAGATCCTTGTTACAGAAAATGCAAGCCAGAGAAAATTCTAGCTTTGGGTGGGACTGACTTCTGCTGTCTTACTGCCCTGAAATGCATTCCATAGTATTAGAAATTAGGGAGATCTTGCTAAAGGTCACCAGATAAATATAGAGCTTCTTTGAGAAGAGATGGAAAACAGCTGCTCCTGCCAGGGAGCCAGGTGAATACGATGGAGAAGAGTGGAAGTGGGGACGGCAGGGCTTGAATTCAGGGACAGATGAACTAACCTCAGAGTGGCCCAGTATTTCTGGCCACCTAGGCAATACTCACTTCAGTTTCAGGCCGCAGCCCACTCACTGTTCATGCCATGTCCAGAAGAGTGTTCTGTACATCTCTTTCCTGTACCACTCTGGCTTAGCTCACACCTGGTGCCTAGTGACCTTGAAGAGCTGGTTTCATTCTGCCCCTTAAACCTCAGTAGTTCTGATTCCAGTCCCTAGGAGGGGCACTGAAAAGAATATGGTGAGTCCCGTAATCACAAGAATTGGCTGATGGTGCCCCTTGAGGTCAAGAATATCAACTTCACAATACTTGAGTGAGAGGGTAGAGTTGAGGATCAGATGTAGGTAAGTGAAAGAGTACCAAGATGTTGCTATGTTGCTAATGGTGAGAGACAGTGTGGTTTTGGGTTGTTAGTAACTCACCCACTCATCAATTAGATTGACATTAATCCTTGAACTCCTGAGTAAGTTTAGGGAAAGATAGCAAACAGTCAGAATTAGGTGGTGTACATTGGATTAAAAGGGTAATCTTGGAGAGCTTGTAGTATTATAGATTCTGTTGGGAATATGAGAAGGTATTCATGCTCTGTTAATGATTGATGGCTGGTCACATATACGAAAGCCTCTACCTGCTGTAGGATCTTTTGTAGCTAAGGAGACCTGGTGCATCCCAGGGAAGACGCTGCCAGGCATCTTAGCAGAAGCAAAGAGGTAGATCAACTTTTACCTGCATTTCTCCAAAGAGTTGGCATGGGGCAGCCTTGGGAAACTGCAATTAAGTTTGTGCTGTTCTGCCAGGGTGACAGCCTTCTCCCCAACCCTCTTCTAACCCATTAGAGCTTGCCTGTGTCCTGCCTCTTGCCTCCTGTAGAATTCAGCACAATAAATGCCTCCTGCATATTTCTGCCTCTTGAGTTGTTTTTGGTTTGCCTGAAGCCTCTTTTTTTCTTTTCAGGCATGAACCAGTCCATGGGACTCTGGGTAATATGAGACACAGGAGCTGAGAGTTTGGGAATAAACAGCTACAAGGAGTGGTGGGAAATGATGAAAAAACAGAAGTCCTTGGGTTGAAACCTAAGTTCTGCCATTGATTAGCAGGGGGGTCCACTCCTCTGTGCCTCAGCTCCCCCTCCCTGTTATGGATGAGTTGAGTTTGGTGATGTCTTAGAGCAGTAGTGTCACAAGATGTTCTAGCTGGAGTGGGCAGGCAAAACTGAGTCATGGTCCAGTGCTCTGGGACTAATTCCTTATAGAGGTCAAGGTTGCAGAAGAGGTCAAGTGTGAGTCCAGGTGACCCTAGTGAGGTCAGCATCATCAAAGACTCTCATTTCCTGGTGTGCCAGCTCATTCCCAATGGGGTTATGAGATTGGCATCTGACCCACCCCCATCTGTTCCTCCTTTCCTTACCTCCTATTTCCAGTCTCTTCCCCAAGATCTAGGCATTCTCCAAGTGCCTGTCAACACCCTTTCCTTCCCACCCTCTCTTTCCTTGCCCCACGCCAGTCACTCTTGCCTCTTGAATGGTCCTTTCCATTAGCAAAGCTATCTCTGGTAAATGCCAATCTGATCATCCCACTTCACCAACTTAATCTCTTCAGCAGCCCTTTGTATCAATTTCGTTTTGGAAATCTGGTGCCTATCCACCTATCTGGCCTCAGTTCTCAGCACTGTCCCCAGCCTCCAGCTCTGGCTCTACCTGCCAGTTCTCCATGGTCTTTACAGATGCAATGTCTTTGCCTCCTCCACCTGATAAACTTTCCTGCATCCTCCAAGACCCAGTTCAAATATCTCCTCCCGTGGGAAGTCTGCCCAGGCTCCAGACCAGGCTGGTAACATGTTCTTCTGATCCCTGGGCATTTTTCGTGATGCAGCACAAAGACTTATTTACTGATCTGAGTCTGAGCTGGTTGAGCTCTTTAAGGAGGGAGCCCTGTCTTATTTATTTTCAGGCCGTCGTTAGAGGCTCAGAGAATTCGAGAAGGTAACAGAAAGGAGGGAGGGAGGGAAGAAGGAACAGAGGGAGAAGAGGAAGAAGAGGAGAAAAATTCCAGCATAGATATCAGAGGACAATTCATATATTTATTCATCCATGCATGCATTCGTCCATCCACACATTCATTCATCCAGCAAGAATTTATTGAGTTCCTATCAGCTATCATTGTAAGCACTAAAGACACAATAGTTAAGCTGCTGTGACTGCAGCCAATTTCAGATGACTGGCATGTGCATGTGTACATGTGTGTGTACCTGTGGGTGCAAGCCCTTCTGTTTGCAAGGGCCTGTTGCTGGAGCACCTGTCTTCCCTAGGGCCTGGTGCTTTTAGCATCTGGCCCCGGCTCCTGTTGCAGCCCGAAATAAAGCTGTGACCCAGGACAAGGCAGGAATGATTCTCGTCAGCTGAAGTCAGCGTTGACTGCAGGCAACCCTGCTCACTGTCCACTGGCCTCTGACTGCAACAGACACCGACCACACAACTTTCAGCTTCCTGACTGAGGTGTTAATCTTGAGGGTCTAACATTCCTTCCTGCCCACTGTGGTCCCATCCTCTCAGGTACCAGCATTCTAGGGGAGCTTGGGAACTTTTGGGGTGAGGGAATGAGCACAGGAGACTAGGCAATTTACAGGGCAGGGGCAAAGCCCTTCAGAAGATCCAGGAGTTGGGCCTCATGGGGACCTAGATCCTGAATTGGGAGGAAAGGAACTCTAAGCTCCAAGTTCCTGTACATTAAGTGAGGAGGAATGACTATGGTTAAAGGTAAGGGATAGGTGATGGCTCTGTTCCGGACTTCATGCTAACAACTTTCTGTCTATAAATTAGGTATCTTTCCTAGAGCCTGTGAATTAGTAAGGGTGTTTATTCACAGACAGATTTATGAACTGTGGCATTGTAATCCTGCATGGTCACACTTGGGAGTTCTCAGTCATCCCATAACTCTTGTTCCCAATTCATGCAGACACATTCAAGTTTATATTCAGTGTCAGTGGCTCATGAGATGCCTTGAAGTCTATTCTCATGGCTTAGTCCAGCCATCCCTGTTAAATTATAGAAGGGTAAACAGAGGCACAGAGCTGGAGAGCTACTTGTTCATATTTGCAGGGGAAGTCAAAGGAACTGATTGGACTCATGTTGCTCAGCTCAGTACCCACTAAGGCCTCATGTGAGGGGTGGGATACAGATGGAGGGCATATGGAAAGATATGGAAGCCAAGGAGAAAAATTTAGCAGGGTAGCAATGAGGAGTTCAGGGACTTGGCTTCTTTTGATGCAAAGCAAGGAGACTGGGCTGGCGACTCCCAGAGATTATGGCTTGTGTTTATGAACCCTATTCAAGATTCCTGGCAAGTGCTGTGAGATGAAAAGGGGAGGTGGAGGAAGAGGAAAAGAAGAGAAGGGATGAGAGAGAAGCAAACACCAAGGAAGTAGCCCAGAGGTAGGGAGACAAAGGAGGATAGATGATGGTTCTTTCTGCCTTTTTGGTCAGCCTCAGGACCTTGGGACAGTACTGGGGACAGAAGGAAAGGATCAGTGTGCAGACCCTAGGGTAGCCCCATCCTGGCCCATGCTTGCCTCTCTATAACCTTTTCCAGCCTCCAATTCCAGCTCTTCTGTGCCAGCAGATGACAATCACTCCTGAGACTCCATCTCTCACAGCCCTGATGCTCAAGGCATGGGGATAAGCCATCGAACTTCTGAAGACAGAGCTTCCCCCAGGAGCCTAGATCCTGATTTATGTGGCATCCCCAGGCCTCAGTTTCCTCCTCTGTACAGAGACCTCAGAGGTCCTTAAATTATAATAGCCCTTTCTTGTGATTACAGGCTACTCATAGCTGGGGCTGGTTTGGCACGGAATTGGAGAAGTTCTGGGGAGGAAGGAGGCAGCCTGAGCCATTTGTGGGAGTCTCTCTCCACAGGATGATCCCCAGTGAGCAGAAAGAGCCGGGGATGGCTGTCATGGGGGACCTTGCTGGACCAGGTAAGGTATACCCAGCCCTATGCTTTTCTCAGACTCCTCCTGGTTTCAGATCAAGGCCACTTAGGCCTTCTGGTTCCAAACCTGACAAGCAGGTGTGAGCTCCAAAGCAGACCCAGAAAAGCTGGCCACCTGGCTGACAGTCTTCCTGAGGCTTTGGTGGGAACTTGCCTTATGTACACAGAGTAGTTGCTAAAGCTGTGTCCCAGATTGGGACCTGGCTCAAAACTGCCCTGTTCCCAACTAATGCCAAGTTGAACTCTGAGGGCTCTGGTCTCAGATCCAATCCTGACTGTGGCCAAAAGTTCCCAGCATACTCACCCTTGCTTATTGGAACTCTGGGTCTCACTGAGACCCAAGTAGCTAAGCCCTATGGTTGGGGACAGGATTGGAGAGGGTGGCAAGAACAGACTGTTCAACTCAACAATTTTACAAACCCAAACAATTTTACTTAAAATATGGCTCATCTAATGAATAAAACACTTAAATTAATGCTTGCAAAATTTTAAAAATTTTTTGTTATATTTATTTATTTATTTGAGAGTGACATACAGAGAGAGAAAGAGGCAGAGAGAGAGAGAGAGAGAGAGAGAGAGAGAAAGAATGGGCACGCCAGGGCTTCCAGCCACTGCAAACAAACTCCAGATGCATGCGCCCCCTTGTGCATCTGGCTGATGTGGGTCCTGGGGAATCGAGCCTCGAACCAGGGTCCTTAGGCTTCACAGGCAAGTGCTGAACTGCTAAGCCACCTCTCCAGCCCGATGCTTGCAAATTTTTATAAGACCTCTGTGAGAACTCTAGGTATAATTTTGGAGTTTATTTATTTGATTCACATTGGAGCTTCTCAAATATTTTTAAAATTAATTCAAGTATGTTGGAGGATTCAAGCTCTGGTAACACTCTGGCTCTGTACTGCTGGTTGCGACCTAGACTGCACAGCCTCTGCTCTAGAGCCTCTGATTTGGTGGATATAGGGTGGGGCTCATACATTTGCCTTTTGGACAAGAGCCCAGTTGACTGATTCGGGTGACAGTGAGCCTGTCCTAATAAATGCTCATCCTTGAGCTCTTCTGCTACCAGCCTTGGTCAGAGACTCACAAAGTTATCAATCAGATTGTGTGTGTGTGTGTGTGTGTGTGTGTGTGTGTGTGTGTGTGTGTGACATATCTTGTATAATCTTAAACTCTTTTTGTTAGTGTCCTATTTCTTTTTATCTTCATGATTTGTTTCCTTTCGGGTACTGGGGGTTGACTGCAGGACCTCATGCAAAGTAGGCAATCATGGGCTACACCCCCAGTCCCTATTCTTCATGACTTTGTATGCTGAGATATGCAAACTTGATGAGATATTGGTGCTTTACAGATGAATTATGCAATGAATCTCATTTCTCGTGGCTACTTACTGACCCCCAAATATAGACATACATCATTTATGCCAGACTTAAAAGATGTAGCTTGTTAATTACTGCTAAGATACCAAATTTTTCGAAATGCAAAATATGAAGGAAAATCCTTATTGCTGGATGCCATAGGACAGACACTGTGTGTTATAGTTAGCTCCACATTTCTGGGATGAATATCCAAATGAGATGGGAGGAATGGGTTTATTTCAAACTTACAGATCCAGGGGGAAGTCTCATCAGTGGCGGAAGAAGCTACTTCCATACCTCCAAGCAAAGAGAAACAACCAAACAGCCCACAAAAACCAAAAGCAGCAGCAAGGAAGTTCAGCAAGCAGGACCCCCTCCCTAGAGCTCAGACTTCTCTCTTACACCTTTGGGCTGGAACTGATTCACTCTGCAGTGACACCTTAGGGCTGGACTCCAGGATCCACCCCCAGTGACACCTTCTCCAGCCAGAAAGCTGAAGAGCCAAGTTACAAGCTGAACAAAACACCTGGGTCAATGGGGAACATACATTCAAACTACCATACTATGTTAGAAGTTTTTGTGCCTTATGTCAGTTGACCCTCATAACTGAAATGTAGACAGTTTTCATGTCTGCAGATGAGAGATGAGGCTCAGAATTGCTAAGTGGTCATGTCTGGTAAATACTTAAGCTGGGATTTGACTATAGGCCTCTTTATCCCCAGATATGCTGCTTCTATATGATTATACAAGTAATTCATCCATTAAAAAATATTCAGACAAAACACATATGCATGGTTCTTAATAAAGGAAGCACTTGGGAATAACTACTGTTAATATGTTGACTTTTTCTGTCATATGTAACATCTTAATATAAGTGCACTTAAGTGGGCTAAATACTATGAGCTATGTTCTCCAGCATGCTTTTATTATTATTATTATTATTATTATTATTATTATTAAGAACATATTTTGGCCGGGCATGGTGGCTCATGCCTTTAATCCCAGTACTCAGGAGGCAGAGGTAGGAGGATCTTCATGAGTTAAAGGCCACCCTGAGACCAAATAGTGAATTCCAGGTCAGCCTGGGCTAGAGCAAGACCCTACCTCAAAAAAACAAAAATAAAAAAGGAAGAAAGAACATACTTTGTGATAGATACATCATGTGTTGGTACTATCTTTTCCTTCCTCTCTGCGCCCATTCCACTGAGGGCCCTCCTCAGTGGGTGTTACAGTCAGGTTCATATTGCTGATAGAAAACACCCAACAAAGAGCAGCTTTTGGGGAAAAGGGGTTTATTTTGGCTTAAGACTTGAAGGGAAGCTCCATGATTGCAGGGGAAAATGATGGCATGGCCAGAGGGTAGAAATCATCTCCTGGCCAACATCAAATGAATAAGAGCAACAGGAAAGTGTGCCAAACACTGGCAAGAGGAAGCTGGCTATAATACCCATAAGCCTGCCCCCTACAATACATTGCCTCCAGGAAGCTTTAATTCCCAAATTGTCATCAGCTGGGGATTTAACATTCAGAACACCTAAGTTTATTGGGGACACCTGAATCAAACCACCTGGTGGGGTTTCTGGTATTCATGGGGTTGTGGGTTACGCATTGTGAGAGCAGCAGTCAGTTATTGGGTGGGGGCAATGCCTCTGGGTATGATGTCCCAACCTGTGGCTCTTACAATCTTCCACACCCTCTTCTGAAAAATTCTCTGAGCCATGGTGGGTGTTGTATTTTAAGTATACTTAAGTGATGAACTCTTAGGAGCTTCTGGATTTCTGCTTTGATATGAGTTGAGTCATATCTGTCTCCTTTACCCTGGTGCACATTGTCAGGCTTACCATGGAAGCAGCACTCTTGCTCATCTCCCTAACTCCTCTGTGGTTTCACTGGGCCTTGGATAAAGTGTGAGAGGTGCTTTCTCTCCTTGGGTCTCTCTACATTTTGAGAAAGAAAAACATATTCTCCAGTGGAGAATGTTTATTTCTGTTGCTTATTTCTGTTTTGTTGTCAAGTAGGTTTTGTTTTATAAACTGTGGTGCATGCACCTGTTTTGGTGCATATAGGTTTATGATTATGATGTCCTCTTGTTGGATTGTTCCCTTGATGAGTAAGAAGTGGACCTTTTTGTCCTTTTTGATTACTTTTTGTTTGAAGTCTGTTTTATCTGATATTAATATAGCAATGCCCACTTGTTTCTTATTTCCATTTACTTGGAATATCATTTTCCATCCTTTCACCCTGAGGGGTTGTCTGTCTTTAGTGGGGAGGTGGGTTTCTTGAAGACAGAAGATAGAAGGGTTTGTTTTTTTCTGATCCACCCTGTTAACTTGTGACTTTCTATGGGTGAGCTAAAACTATTATGTTTAAGGTTTCAACTGGGATGTTCAATTTAATCTCTACCATGTTGGGGTGCTTTATGGTGTTTGGTACTTTCTTGGGCTTTGTACTTATTTGAGCCTGCTCTAGTTTTGGTTATTGTGATCTTCTTGTAGGCTGTTGAGATTACTTGTTGGGCTCTTCTATGTGGAGTATTCCCTGAAGTATTCTCTGTAGGTTTGGCTTTGTGTTCATGAAATCATAGAGCTGGTTTTTATCATGGAAAATTTTCCTTTAACCATCTATTATAAGGGATATTTTTACTGGGTACAGTAGTTTGGGTTGGAAGCCATAATTTTTTAGACTTTGAAGTGCTCCATTCCAGGCCCTCTGACTTTCAGGGTTTCCACTGAGAAATGTGAGGTAATTCTGATAGATGGCCTTTGTATGTAATATGTTGTTTCTCTTTTGCTGCTTTTAGCACTCTCTGTTTTCATTGGTTAGAGTTTTAATAATGATGTGCCTTGGAGAGTTTCTTCTTTGATCCAGTCTGTTTGGAGTTCTGTTAGCTTCTTGTATCTGGATGGGAGTCTCTTATTGAAAGGGTAGGAAAGTTTTCTTTGATAATTTTGTCCAATAAGTTCTCTGTGCCTTTGGTCTGAATTTCTTCCCCTTCTGGTATACCCAAGATCTAGATGTTAAGTTGTTTTAGGGTATCCCACAGTGCCCTCATGTTTTGTTCACAAGATTTTTGAACTTACCAAAAAGTTTTGAACTCCTGAACTGTTTCTTCTGTCTTGTCTTCTAGCTCTCAGGTTCTGTCCTCCACATGGTTAACTCTGTTAGTAAGGGTTTCTAGAGAGGTTTTCACTAGTTCAATTTGGTTCATATTTTCTGTTGCATTTTTCTATATAGTATCCATCCCTTTGTTGAGTTCCAATTTCAGGTCATGTTTTTATTTTCTTAATGCTTTTTGGAATTCATTCTTGTATTTCCTATATCTTCATTAAGCTTAACCAGTTGGTTATTAAGATCCTCAATTGTTTTTGGCTCATCTTCAGTTCATTTATCTCTTTTTTGAGGTCTCTCTGGTTTTCATCTTTTAAGTTAAGCCTAATGAAGACAGCTGCATACGTTTCATTTATGTGATTGTTGATTTTTTGTTGATTTGTTACCAGTTATGCAATTTGCTTGGTCAGGATCACATATCTTGTATTTTGATTTTGGGGTTCTATTCCTATTGTCTCCTCTATTTTTTTCATTGGAGACTCCCATTGTGGGACTATGCAACCTTGTTGGAGATCTCTCAATTTGTTATTTCATGTTTTTTGTTTTGTTTTGTTTTTTGCAATGAGGTCTACCCATCTAAGGAGAAAGCAAGAGTTTTCCCTTGTAGTGTCTTCAGTGAGTGTTCTGTTTTATGTTTGAATAGAACAGGTATGTGATTGCTTTGTATTTAGGGATGTGCAGGTTGTGGAGGGCGTAAGTGCACCAGCAGCTCTGGGCTGATGCTTAATGCCAAAGGTGCATTTGGAGGTCTGGGATGTCTTCAATCTGGTCTCAACTGTGTCTTGCTATGGCTCAGGAGAAGTAGCACTTGCCCTTGTTTCCCTTCTGTACCCAGATGGGCAGGTTATGGAGGACTCACTGGTTCCTCCTGGCAGTGGTTGCCAGATATTTGTGCATTTCCCTTCTGGGGCTGAGGTGATGCCCCAAGTGGTCACTGGCAGGGGGCGGGGTGGTGGAGAGATAATGGAGGTTGCTAGGTTCCACAGCTCAGGCCAGATCAAGGAGTTGGCTGGTGTGGGGGAAACAGGGATGTGGGCTAAGGGGCACACACACACACACACAGGTGCCTGGAGGCCACACAGGGTGTGAAGGGGCTGTGAGCAGGGGCAGTGAGATGAAAGTGTGCCAGGTTAAGGGGCATAGTCCCAGGAGCCTGCAGACTGGCACACCAAGGCAGAGAGGCAGGGAAGTGCTTATGGGTCATGGGGCACAGTCAGGGGATCCTGAAGGCAGTGCAGTAGGATACAGGAAAGCATGGGAGGGGGGTCGGCAAGTCAAGGAGCATAGTCAGGGGCTCCTGCCAGAAGTGCATGGGAGACATGGGTGGGACAAGGAGTGCAGTCTGGGGATCCTGCGGGCCCATGGACCCAGGTTGCAGTGTGAGACAAGGAAGTGCTTGAGTTGAGGGATGCAGTCAGAGGAGTCTGTGGGCAGCTCAGCAAGAAACAGGGAAGTACATGGGTCTGTGGGCATAGTCAGGGAAGCCTGTGGGCAGTACATTGGTGAACCTGGTTGGTGAGGGTCCAGTGGGCTACCTGAGAGTATGGAAACCAGCATATTACCAACTGTGCCTGCCTCCTGGACACTGCCTGCCCAGTAGAGGTCTGGTAAGACCAACTCACCCTGGAGCCCCATAATTCTTGCCTGTTTTACTCCAGGAGCTGAAACTGGTTCGGAGGCCACCATCTTGACCAGAACTCTGTTTCCTCTTTTTTTTTTTTTTTTGTCTTAATAACACACCGCAGTCTTCTTTTCATCCTGGCTTGATTTAACTCTACCCTAGCACATATTTGTTGGACATTTCCTACTTATTGAACCAACCCCTAATGTAAGTCCCAGATGCTTATCTTGAGTGGGCAGAAGGATTTGAGTAGTCTTGTGCAAATGACTTACTGAAGATGTGGCTCAACTGTAGTCCAAGTTCAGTCTGACTTGGTGTGGGGTTTTGGAGGCTGAACTCCAGATAACACATCCTGCCTCATTAAGGGGGGGGCTACAGCAGCCTGCATGGCACTGGGCAGTTCCCTGTAAAAGCTGTGAACTATTATCCACTCATAAAAAACATCTGAATATGTGCATGCACACTTACACACATGGGCACACACACATGAACATGTACACAGACAGACACACAAAAGGGCATCTGTGCAGCTTCCACCCCAAGGTCAAATCCCACAGTTTTCCCAATTTTAAACCCCAATGCAACAAAACATTCTTGTACATGTATCTTTGGACATGTTTCTTCAGCTCTTGCTCTAATAATGAATCCCTTAAAGTAGAATTAGTCAAGTAGTTATCCTTTATCTTTCATAAAATCTGAGCTCAGTTAATCGGTATAGTGTTTGACAATATGATATGGGGGCAGACTTTTATTATGTATCTACTTATAAATTGTCATATTTTTAAGAATTCCATACACTTTCTTGTTAATGTGACAGCGAGCAGTGAGAAAAACTTCCAGTTCTCCCATTCTTTTTTCTTTTGAGGAAGGGTCTTGCTGTATCCCAGGCTGACTTGAAACTCACTCTGTACTTCAGCCTGACCTTGAACTCATGGTGATCTTCCTATCTCAGCCTCCTGAGTGCTGGGATCAAAGGTGTGTAGAACCATGCCTGGCTTGTTTGGTTTTCGACATGGGATCTCATGTAGTTGAGGATGACCTCTTTCTTCCACTTCTCAAGTGCTAAAATTACAGGCATGTGCCACTGTGCCTGCAAATATTTGGTTGACAGAATGAAGAAGAAATGCATGTCCCTTTTTCTTGTCTGTTTGGGACTCCATGGAATGGAGGGAACAACAGCAGCTGTGGGCTCTCTGTGCTGCTGGTGGCCTCATCCATCTGTTCTTCTCCACAGTCTGTGACAATTCTAGCAACCTCTCTCTTCATTGCTCAGGCCTTCACTACCTCCTCCTGCATCTTTATCTCAGCTAACAGTATTGCTTCATGCTTCAAAGAGAAAGTAGCTATCAGAGGACATCTTCCAGTCCCCTCTGCCATATCTATGTACTTGCTTGCATCTCTGCCCATTTCTTCTCAGCTTTCCCTCTGGAGAGCATGGGTGGACTCTGCTTCACATCTGTCTAATCCAGTCCTGCAACTAGGCATGGAACATCTATCCTCCTCATCTTGGGTTCAGGATTCCCTTGGCATTTCTTCTCTCTCTGTTGCATTGTGAAGCATCCCCATGCCTTTATTAGCTGCTCTTTCTAAACAAGCCACTTGTGATTCCACAGCTGCCAGCAGCCACTGTCCTTCCAGTAGCCATCATTCTCTTCTTTTCATCCTCTTGATAGTCTATAATGTCAATTTCCAAACACAAAGGTAGAATATAAGCCCCACGGCACGTCCTTTATTCACTAGGTGCCAAAGCTAATACTGGAGCCTGTCATTTCTCCCTCTCCCCATTTCTTCATCATCCGTCCCGAAGTGAAAAGAAAATAACAATCCTTGCATGCCACTAAAATGTTAGCACATTGAACAAAATCAGAATAGTGATTTAATGCCATCCAGTCTCCCGTTCCATGTTCAGTTGTCTCCAATTTTTAAATTTAATTTAGTTTTTAATTAAGTTTGTTTAAATCCAAGCAAGGATGCTGATTTTTATTTATTTTATTTTATTTTTGGTTTTTCGAGGTAGGGTCTCACTTTAGCTCAGACTGACCTGAAGTTCTCTATATAGTCTCAGGGTAGCCTTGAACTCACAGTGATCTTCCTACTTCTGCCTCCTGAGTGCTGGGATTAAAGACATGCGCCACCACACCCGGCTATTTATTTTATTTTTATTAATTTATTTATTTGAGAGAGAGAGAGAATAGGTGTTCCAGTTCCTCTATGCACTGTAAATGAACTCCAGATGTATGTATCACCTTCTGCATCTAGCTTATGTGGGTACTGGGGAATCAAACCTGGGTCCTTAGGCTTTGCAAGCAAGCACCTTAACTGTTAAGCTATCTCTCCAGTCTGATTTTGGATTTTGTTTTTTGTTTTTTGTTTTTAGAGGTAGGGTCTCACTCTAGCCCAGGCTGACCTGGAATTAGTCTCAGGGTGGCCTTGAACTCATGGCAATTCTTCTACCTCTGCCTCACCAGTGCTGCGATTAAAGGCATGAGCCACTAAGCCTGACTTCCAGTCTGATTTTTATTTTTATTATTTTATTTGGTTGCTATGTCTTTAAAATATCTTTTAATCTTAAAAAAAAAAACCTCTCCCCCTTTTCCATGTCGTTCACTTGTTTGAAGAAACCAGGGCAATTGTCCTTATAGAATAATTCTGCATCTTGGATTTGGCCAATTGCTCCCTGGTGGCATGGTAAATCTTGTTCCACTCTGTGTTTCTTTTTCTTTCTTTCTTTCTTTCTTTCTTTTTTTTTTTTTGGTTTTTTGACGTACAGTTTCACCCTGACCCAGGCTGACCTGGAATTAACTATGTAGTTTCAGGGTGACCTCAGACCCATGGCGATCCTCCTACCTCTGCCTCCTGAGTGGTGGGATTAAAGGCATGCTCCACCATGCCCGGCTCTGTGTTTCTTCTTGAACCCTCTCTGATCAGGCTTCCACAGCCAAATGCTTCATAACCACTGAGTTGGCGGAGATTACTTCTGCCTCTGGGTTAGTTATGATGTTCAGTTTTCAGGCCTCACCTAACTTGACATGTCAGTAGCCTTCAACTCCATTAGGCAGTCTATGATCCCTGAAGTCTTTTGTCACTTGGTTTCCAGGGTGCCACTCCCGGTAGATTTCCTCTTACTTATTTCCTGGCTTTTCTTTTCCAGGCTCTGGGGAGGGGGGTTGGTTTCATCCTTTTAAATGTGGGAGAACTCTGGGGTTAGTTACTGGGTCTCTGTATTTGTGTTCTATCTTCCTGATCTCACCCAGCCTTTCAGCTTAAAATGCCATCTATATAACTGGCACATGAGGCTGTGTATCTGATTATTGTATTTATTTATATTTTTGCTGTGATAGATGAGAATGACCCCTTGCATATGCTAGGCAGTTGTTCTGCCACTGAATGACACCCTGGCCTTGTATGTTCTGTATGTTACAGAACTACAATGCTGGCCATGATGTTCCCTTAGAACCTTCTCCTGTAATCACCCTTAGTATTCAGTTCTCTGACTTCTAAAAATCTTCCTTTTTTCATCAAGTGTAAGAGTATGTCTTTTTCTAATAGGGCAGTCACAAATGATGGGGTTAGGAGCCAAATAGTAAGAACATTACTGAGCTCTGAAGTGGCCACAATACTAACCTTATCCATGAGAAGAGAGGCAAGCATCACATTTGCCATTGGAAAACAGTACAGTTCAGACATTGTGGTTCACATCTTAATTTCAGCATTGGGGAGGTGGAGGCAGGAGGATCAGGAATTCAAAGCCAGCCTCAGCTACAATAGAGAGTTAGAAGATAACCAGGGCTACATGAGACACTATCTCAAAATAAAATAAAAAAATAGAAATAACCCTGTGAAAAACCAGGCCTTGGGATGTAGCTCAGTTGATAGCATGCTTGCCCAGCACTGTATAAACCAGGTGTGATGATAACTTGCTATCCCGGTACTTGGGAGGTGGAGGCAGGAGGACAAGGAGATCAAAGTCATCTTTGGCTACATAGTAAGAGAATAAATTGGGTTACACAAGAGTCTGTCTTAAAATAAAATTAAATTAATAAATGAAATTTAAAAAGCATATATTTAAAACCAAACACCTTCTCCCAAACTTCTTTTTTCCTTTGCTTTCCCCACCTCAGTGAGTGGTTGCTCTATCCTTCCAGTGGCTTAAGTCTTCTCTTTCTCTTATTATTCCATACTTTTGACTTCCTTTAAAAAGTATTTAGCACTCCCTCTACCATGACTGACTTCTGCTCTCACAACACATAGCTCACAACCCTATGGGGAATCCCAGCAACCCCACTGAAGTAGGCCCTTAATGGATTAGGGGCAGGGAGGAAGGAAATGTTGGTACCAACACATGAAGTTTTCATACAAAGTATATCCATAACTTTTAAAAGGTTTCAGAATATTAGGCAAAATCAGAGGAAATAGGGCAGGAACAATTTAGATCATTAAGAAGCCCATGAAAGGTGAGCTTAAAATCCAGGCAATTTTAACAATTATAAAGAGAAAATGACAGACATAAGGAAATCCCTTAGCCTGGTAGTACCAGGTATTTTTGAGATCTTGGGTTAAAGTCCCAGGGGCCTCTAAATGAAGGACAGGGAAACTAAGGTTATTTTAATCAGTAAAATTAAATCAGAAAGAGTGCAGATATTATCTTCTGTCAGAGTTTATTCAGACTTTATGAGAGAGCTAAATATATAAAGGTTCTTTATTGCCTGCTTATTATTTGCAATTAGTTGGTTAATTAAAAAATAAACAATAGTTGAAGAAGAAAGAAAAAATATTTAGAGTCTGATCTTTTCTCACTATACCTTCACCATTATAGGCAAAAAAGAATCAGAGGAAATTCACAGAATAAGTGTACAGTATAAGTACACTTATAAGTATAAGTGTACAGAATAAGTGAACAGTATAAGTACTGTTCACTGAGCACCAAGCTCCGTTGCCCATCAGATGGGAAAAAGTTCCAAAGAATGCTGGCACCCCAGTGTTGTCAAGCATGAGAGAAACAGGCATTCTCACAAGGGAAATGCAAAGCTGGGGTAGGACTCTGTAAGCAGCAGCAGGGCTGACTTTGGGTTGGGTGATAAGAGCCCTCTCTGGCCTTTCCGGTAGTCCCTTTCTTGGATCTGGGGAAGAAGCTGAGTGTGCCCCAGGACCTGATGATAGAGGAGCTGTCACTGCGCAACAACCGTGGATCCCTCCTCTTCCAGAAGAGGCAGCGACGGGTGCAAAAGTTTACCTTTGAGCTTTCCGACAGCCAGCAGGGGGTGAGTACACCTCCAGTTTTATTTTGGGGAAGCCGGCTAGGAGAGCAGACTGAGGTCCTCTAGCCCCCTTGGGGAGTCCCTGTTTTCCAGCTGAGGAGACTGTGATAGACCTCTTATCAGATTAGACTCTAGGCTAAGTTTGCAGCAGGCAGCATGCAGTCCAGACCTGAGCTTGATCTATCATTGAAAATGTGGAATGACTTATTTTACTTTTTCCCACTAGAAGGAGAAAGTCATGGAACAATCTTTGGGTAGAGAGAGGTTCAGAATGAACTAGGCATGGTGGCTCACACCTGTAATCCCAGCACTTGGGAGGCTGAAGTAGGAGGATCAATGTGAGCTCCAGAGTGAGACTGTGCCTCAAAATAGAAAAGAATCAAAGAAAGAAAAGAGAAAAAGACTTGTAGCTGGGTGTGGTGGCGCATGCCTTTAATCCCAGCACTCAGGAGGCAGAGGTAGGAGGATAGCCATGAGTTCGAGGCCACCCTGATACTACATAGTGAATTCCAGGTCAGCCTGGGCTAGAGTGAGACCCTACCTTGAAAAATAAAACAAAACAAAAAAGACTTGTCCTTAGGCTTTAGACAGATAGATAGCAGGCAATTTGGATCCTGCTACTAAAGTTGGGTATTTCATCCTCCACCACTTAATTTTTGTTTTATACAGGAAGTGTCCCCTCAGTGTTTGTGTTATATAGAAGGTGGCTAAGAGAATGTAAAAGAAAACTAAGAGTGGCAAAACCCCTACCTATGCCATGAACCCAAGGCAGTGCACACTCTATCATCACCATCATTGTTATTAGGGACCTGGGATTCCATTTTGTGAGTTCTTAGACTCCTTAATAAAAGAATTTAGCTGGGTCTGGTGGTGCACATCTTTAATCTCCGCACTCAGGAGGCGAAAGTAGGGGGATTGCTGTGAGTTTGAGGCCAGCCTGGGACTACAGAGTTCCAGGTCAGCCTGAGCTAGAGTGAGACCCTACCTCAAAAAAACTAACTAACTAAATAGATAAGTAAAATAATTTAGAAACAGACTCAAAAGAAAACTGGAGGATGGGCTGGAGAAATAGCTTAGCAGTTAAGGCACTTGCCTACAAAGCCTAAGGACTCATGTTCGACTCTCCAGGTCCCATATAAGCCAGACACACAAAGTGATGCAAGCGGCAAGGTGGCACATGTGCACAAGGTGGTGCACATGTCTGGAGTTTGATTGCAGTGGCTGGAGGCCCTGGCACACCAATTCTCTCTCTCTTGCTGTCTTGCATAAAACCAAAAATGTTGGGCTTGCCTCAAAAAAAAAAAAAAAAGGAAAAAGAATAAAAACAAGGGCTGGAGAGATGGCTTAGCAGTTAATGTGTTTGCCTGCAAAGCCAAAGGACCTTGGTTTGATTCCTCAGGCCTCACGTAAGCCAGATGCACAAGGTGGCACAAGCGTCTGGAGTTCAATTGCAGTAGCTGGAGGCCCTGGCGTGCCCATTCTCTCTCTCTCTCTCTCTCGTTCTCTCTCTCTGCCTCTTTGTCTCTCAAATAAATAAATAAAAATTTTAAAAACTCCTAAAAACAAAATAAAACAAAACTGGAGGGCAATTTTATTAGAGCTTGAGAGAAAAACCGTAGGGAAAACAAGTTTTATAGCTTGGCTGTTTATTCCCACCTCTACCCCAGCCCCCAGATCCTGGGCATTTCCAGAAATGTGATTTGGTGAGAGACACCCCAGGAGAAACTGGGGGAGAGGACATGGCCTTTGAGTACTTATCCCTTGTAATCAGGTTGCCAATAGCTTGGAAGAGAAGACCTGTGGTTCCAAGTTGCATGTGTTCTTGGCCTCTCCCGAGGGCCCCGGAGGTGTCCACCCAGCAGCTTCCCCAGCTGAGCGAGTCCCAAGTCCCAGCGCCCTGGCACCAGGTGAGCAGCTGCCCTGGGTCCTGGGACTAGGGCTGGGGGGATAAAGAGCACAAGTGTGAAAACTTAGGTCAAGAAGAACACATGTGCATACATGCATACATGCATACACCTACCCCAGAACCCAAAGTTCAAGTCACCCAATGCACACAAAGTCATACATCCAAACAGTCTACACACAGGCTCCAATGCTCCTAGTGTCTGGAGGTGGGGGAGGCTCCCCTTTACATATTTGGCATCTCATCCCACCACTCTTCTCTCTTGACTCATGTCTTTCTCCTCATCCTTGCTTTGGGGAGGGGAAAGAGTTGGAGCGCCCACTGGCTGTGGCCCATTCTCCATGTCACTTTGTCCCCAGGTTATGCTGAGCCACTGAAGGGCATCCCTCCTGAGAAGTTCAACCACACAGCCATTCCCAAGGGCTACCAGTGCCCATGGCAGGAGTTCATCAGCCACCAAGACTATGTAAGCAATGGTCAAAGTTACATCCCCAACCTCCGCAACTTTAGGAACTTCAACAAGTAAGTCTGGCTGGATCCCGCAGGCAGTATAGGGAAGCCCTTGTCTGCTTTTCTTAAAAAATCTGTTTATTTATTTGAGAAAGAGAATGAGTATTGGCATGCCAGGGCTTCCTGCGGCTGCAAATGAACTCCAGATGCATATGTCACCTTGTGCATGTAGCTTTACATGGGTACATCAAACTTGACATGGGTACCGGGGAACCGAACCCAGGCCATGAGGCTTTGTCAGAAAGTGCCCTTAACCTCTGAGCCATCTTCTCCAGCACCCTTGTCTGCTTTACTTGAGTGCTTTCTGCAATTCAGCTCTAGCCCCAGCACATTGTAGTTACTTACAGAGGTCTTGATAGAACAATGCCTCACTCTTGTGTGGTGCTCTATAAATGCAAGAGTGGGTGTGTGTGAATGAGCCACACCTCCACAACAGCGTGGGGCAGACACCAGATTCCCTTCACTCTGCAAATGAAAAGGCCAAACTGGGATATGAGCAGCCTGCTCAAGGTCACAAAACAAGGTGGAAGACCAGCCAGCCAGCTGCCCAGCTGGAGGCTCAGGGAGCACCCTGCCACTCAGAATGGTGGCTGAGGCATATTCCCAGCAGCAGGAGAGTTTTAGGGAACCCTCTTCTGGGCCAGAGGGAGTAATTGAGGTGTAGAGAGGAGGAACAGCACTATTGGGGTGCCACACAGGGTTCATCCAGGGCTTCTAGTCAAGAGCCAGAGTGTGAGGTTTTCGGCGTTTAGACAGTGTCCACCCAAGCTGTTCCCCAGTGGCCAGGCTGTTGCTGCAAAAGCTGGGGTGTCTGGGCCCCAGTACTGTCCTGGCTTAGCCAAGGTTTGCCCTTCTACCCCAGAGGTGAACCCACTCTTTCCTTTAGTTCCTGCTGCAAGGAAAATACTACACAATTCTTGCTTTGCATACATACATATTCCTTAAAATAAAAACAAAATATGGCTGGGGACAAGTCACTGATAGAGAACTTGCCTAGCATACGGAAGGCCCCATGTTCTCTTTGAAAAGATATTAGTCAACTGCAAAAAAAAAAAAAGGCAGGATTTCTTTGTTCACCGTCTTTCATTCTCAGCTTTCTTTATAGTTTTGACAAGGTTGTCAGCATGACCTGTACATTTTTCAGAACAATTGTTCAGGCAGCAGCAGCTTACACAGAGGGCATGCAACATTGTGTGTTTCAATCCTTTGTATTTCATTCTGTAATTTTTTCCATTTAACACTGTGCCTTTGAAATGCACCACACTAATACATATAATTCAATTCCTGTCCCTTATGTATGGTGTTTGGTCATGTGCTGTAGCGTCTCCGGCTTGTCCACTCCTCTACCAGTGGGCATGGGGGCTGCTTGTGGCTTGTCACTAATGCCCTACTCTCCTGCCTCTTCATGCATATGTGTACACTTGAGCCTCCCTCAGCCATATGCTTACAGATGGAGTTGCTGGGTGACCAAATTCACACATTTTCAGGTTAAAAAAGATCTTGCCAAATTGTCCTCTAATTTCCTCTGGTCAGCAAACAACCAGTGAAACTTTTGCATTCCTACTGCTGATTCCTACTGCTTGTTCCAGTCCTCACTCTGCTCTCCAGTCGTGGGTATTTCTTGTAAGGGAGGTGACAAGAGGAAAGAAAACCCCTTCTTCCAATGTTGTTCTCTTCTGGAGCTGACTGGAACCTAGAAGGTTGCTAGGACAGGGCAGCTCCGACTTTGGAAACTTCGCTCCTCCTCTCCACTGGGGGCAGATTTGGAAAGAGCAGAACTAAAGGAACCTGTTAATGCTAGTATAGCCTTTTGCTGCTTAGTAAGGCAAATTGAGACTCTAAAAGAGGCAAGGAGGGGCCATGTGTGTGTATGTCAATGTTCTGCCTCCCACCCGCCCCTCACCACCCACTTCTGTCACTCTTTTCCAGGACTCCTGTACCATTTGGAGGACCCCTTTTGGGGGTGACCATTGCCCAGGCAGGCACTCCTTTTGTCCCAGAGCCCTTCAGTGGCTTGGAACTCCTCCGCCTCAGACCCAGTTTCAACAGGGTTGCTCAGGGATGGGTCCGCAAGCTCCCAGAGTCGGAGGAGCTATAGCTCCAGCCTGATTTCCCCAGTCTCAGGGCTCAGGGAACATCTGGAGCCACAACTTGTTGGACAGCACTTCACAGTTTATCTTTTTGACATTTGTTTGATTCTTGGTAACAAGGTCTCACATAGTTCAGACTGACCTCGAACTCTCTCTATAACCAAGGGGGACTCAGAACTCTTGATCATCTTTCCCCCACCACCCAAGTGCTGGGATTAGGGCACCACCACACCCACTTTATGTATTTTCCCACCTACTGAGATAAAGTGGTCTTCATCTATTCATGTGCTCAGCATTTCTGAGGCCCTTGCTATGTGCTAGACATGATGCAAGGCCTAGGTCTAGAGGAGGAAACGATGGTGATACAAATCTGTAAAGCAGTAGTACGCTGATGGACAGCAGAACACAAAGTGCCATGGAACAGGGGAAGGAGCCCCCAACCAGACTGTGGGGTGGGAGTTCAGAAGCTTATAAGAGGAGGAATGAGAATCCATTGAGGAAAGAGGTGTGACAGGAGGGTATTATGGAATCGAGCCCAAAGATAAGGTGTTCTAGAGAAGGGAGAGTTGTGTTAGGGCCAGAGATAGGGCACTACTGAAGAAAAGAGGAGGGTTTAGTAATGGTCTTGTTGGTTACTAGGTAGGACATAGGAGCAATGCTGAGGGCCAGGAAGTCTATAATAGCTAAGGTCTGGAATAAGGGGTGACTGTGGGGATCAAAAGAAGAGGTCACAGTGGTGTGTGCAGCACTCTAGAAGACAGGTACAAAAGTGCAGGCACTTCGAAGGACTCCTCCTCCTCCTCTTGTCTGAGCAGAGCACTTAGCTCAAGCGATGAGGATGCCGATGATGTGAAGTGCTACTTCAGAGTGTCTCTGAGCTAAGCTGGCAGTGGAACTCTACATCCTCTTCCTAATTTTCAATACAACTTCAGAGAGCAGTATTGTCCCGAAGTTACAGAATGGTTATCCTCAGTCAAAAGAGGGAACTAAGTGGTCCAGAAGCAGAGTCAAAAGTGGAGGAATGAGCATCCATTAAGGACTCTTGTCAGGTCTGGAGAGATGGCTCAGCACTCAGTCATGTTTGCAGCAGCAAAAAGCTTGCTGGCCTGGATTCAATTCCCCAGTCACCACGTAAAGCCAGAATGCAAAAAGGACTCTTGTCAAAATAGGAATCTATCTGATGAAGGATGTCCCTTGACTGGCCAAGACAATGCCATGCACTCTGGAATCACTGAACATAGTGCCATCCGTTGGAGTTTTGAAGTTAACAGGGGAGGCTGGGACATCCAATGGCATGAAGTCTTTCTGGTTTGTTGAGTGGCATTAACTTGGACAAATCATTTCACATGTCTGAGCTTCTTCTCTATCTGTAAGAAAAGCACAATTATAGAAGCTCTTTTACAGGGTTGTTGGGGACACTGTATAGGACATTCATAAGGGCTCAATGTTAGGTTTCTTGCACCCTCTATTCTTGGCTGGAATAGATGTTCTTGCAGCAGGTACAGCTTGGGAAGTTGGCTGCTGGGATGTGTGGTGGTCAGTCAACTGATGCTAGTAAGAAAGCACTTTATCATTGCAGGGTTCCCTTTAACAGAAATCCTTGTCTCTGGGCTGGGCAGGACAGTGGTTGTCTTTTACTTTTACTCCCCTTTTGGGTTCCAAGGGATTAGCAGCCTGAATCATGGGATTGCTTGCAACTGTGTGTTCTCTTGGATTGAGGGCTGTTGTTTAAAGCCAGGTTTCCACTAATTGAAGACAAACCACAGAATTAGAAGAGGACTTGGATTGCCTCAGCTTGATTCTGCAGGCACAGAAGAGAGCCTGAGTGTGGGGAAAGCTCCTGCATCCCAAAGTGGATTCTCATTCTTTCCTTCTGACATTGTGATATTAGCTATTAAAAAAAAAAAAAACGAAGTGCTACAAAATTTAAAAATAGACTCAACCCTCCTGTGCATATCCATGACTTTCTACTCTGTGCCCCATTCCTGAATACCAGTGGTAATCACCAGTTAACAGTGGTTTTCTAGAACTTCGAACTCCATCAACAGATAAATGTACATGTAAATGAATGCATAGGTACATAGTGACATCTTTCATGGAGCCATATTGTGCTTCAATCTTTGTTCAACAAGGAAAATTTGGATCCTACAAAAGCAAATGTTAAACTTTTCATGTAATTTAGGGACCTAAGAAGTTCTTCATAAAAGCCTCCTGTTTTGTGTTTTTGTTCTTTATATAAACAAAAAAGTATCAAGACTAGCCAAACATTGAGAAGCCTGTCATCAGCCTTAGCAGCAACGACCATGAAGGAACTAAGTACATGCAATCATATAGATACATCTCAGAAGCATGGGAAAGCAAGTAAATACATACATGATGACTGATGCAAATAAATGACATAAAACAGCAGGAACTCTGGGCTGAGAGTCATGTCTGTGAATGCCTCTGGGGTGGCTGGAAGTTCTCTTTGTTCTAGATGTGGTTGACTGCTATGTAAATGTTCACTTTAGAATATTTTAGTTGTACAACTTTGTTTTATACATTTTCCTGCATGTAGTCTACGAAAATAATTACTTTTTTAAAAAAGCTAATGCTTGCCAGCCATGGTGGCACACATCTTTAATCTCAGCACTCGGGATGTCGAGGTAGGAGGATCACTGAGTTTGAGGCCAGCCTGAGACAAAGTGAGTTCCAGATCAGCCTGGGCTAGAGCGAGAACCTACTTTGAACTCCCCCCCCCCCCCCCGCCAAAAAAAAAAAGGTTATGCTCAATCCAAAGCACCACCAAAAAAAAAAAAAAAAAAAAAAATCAAAAATGCTAGGGAACAGATTAACTCATTAGGTGTACCTGAAGAACTAGTGAACTACAAGTGCCCATAGTGTATATCATAGAGGTAAACAGATGGACAAATGTAAGAATGGCACAAAGAAAAACTTAAAATTCATAGTGACCCTCTTCAGCAGTAATGGAAAACAAAGAGTACCATGGTTAATCTTGTCAACTTGAATGGATGGATAGTGGGAAACACACAGAAATGATGCTTCTGGGTATGACTGTTAGGCTTCTCAAAAGACTGGAATGGGTCAGTGAGTGGAGTGAAGGCCTGCCTACAAATGTGGATGACACTGCCCAAGTGGCTAGGAAGCTGGATGACTGAAAACAGAGAGGAAACTCACTTAACTCCTGCTAAGTGGGACATCCATCTCAGAAGTACATGCTTTGGATAAAAATGACATTCAAAGGCACTTCAAAAAAATTCCTGTTTTGCCCATTTCTTTTTAAAAAAGAGGTTTGTGTGAGGAGGATGCCTAAAGTCACCATTCCATTCAAGGTTCTAAAGTGCTTTCTATGCATTAACTCTTTTCCATCTCACTACCAACTTTTGGCATACTATTAAAAAAAACTTGGGCATTTTTACCATCATGGAATCAACACAAAGATAAAAATCAAGTTGGTGGTGGCACAGGCCTGTAATCCCAGCATGGAGGCGGCTGAGGCAGGGGATTGTGACCCAGGTTAGCCTGGGCTACATAATGAGACTTTGTTCCAAATATGTCAATAAATAAATATTAATCAAGTCTAAAGATTAAACAAATTCACACATATATAAACTTGTTTATAATTTTCAGTGATCTCAAAAAATAAAAATAGAAACTCCCAAAGGATAAGGAAAACAGAAATTCAGGAAGATTTGTAAAATTGACCCGTTTTAATTATTTAAAAACAAAAAAAATACATCAAATTTCCTTACCATCTACAATTCAATTATATCCAAACCAGAGTCTCCTGACCAGAAGCAGGGAACTACAGCAAGAGCTGAAGACACATGGGGTGAATGCTGAAGATTGGAGTTCCAGCCATGAGCTGCAAGTCTTCCAATCAAACACTCCAGGGCTGTTCCTTTTAGTTTGTGGAAGCACGTGTTTCTTAGACTTTAAAACAATTTCATCTCAGACACAAGGTTTCATCAATGATACACAGCTCCATAAAACCAGATTCCCTCTGACAGGAATAAAAGTAATTTTTTACTTTTGTCTTTTTCTGATGGTGTACAGAAGTAAAATTCATCAGATTAATTTAGTAACAAAAGCAAAAAAAAAAAAAAGTAAAAATAAATAAGTAGAATGACTGGGCTGTGTTGGGTGTTGGTTTCTGCTTATCTCTGAGGATGTAACTTCAAAGAAGTTAAATCACTTATGTGACTACAATGATTAGTACTAATTGTTTTTAGATGATAAAAAAGAAAATACCAAAGAGACATAAAAAAGGTCAAAAGCTGTTTTTGTTTTAAAACCACAGGTCAATTTTTGCCTCCTACTCCCCAAATACAAAATAAACACATTGGGATGGTAACTCCATCAGAAATGTGAATTCAACCATCTGCTTGTTTCCCACACAAGGCTCAAGGGGAACAGACATTAGGTTTTCTTAGTAATATTATAGCAGTAACCAGAGGTGTTCAAGGCAGCTTATTTGAGGTCCACTGATCCTTCGAATAGATGTTGGGAAGCATGGCTGTCATCCTCTGACTGCCAATGTCTGAACACATTCAGCTACCATGGAAACTACAAAGGAAGGAAAAATACGTCTAGTCCAAGATTCATTTACTGGGATTTTAGAGTGCCCTTTCTTCCACAGAATCTGAGTGGTGATGCTATGCTAGGGGCTGCTGTGTTTTCCGGCATGAGCTCCCATCCTCTGAGGGTCCTGGGAAGGATAGTGGATTGGTCCTGGAGCCCTCATGAAAGGAGGGGGTGGTCCCATTGGGTGGAACATGTGTGGCCCAAAGCCTGCACAGGAAAAGAACAGATCTGTTAGCTTTACAGTTTCCTTGACAACTCCAAATCTTTCTAAGATCAAAACCACCTCCACATCAAAACAGACATAGGCTTAAGTAAATGTCAGTTCACAGGACCTGCTCAGGAATATCTACCTGTATTACATTCTTGGTTTTAGAAACTCCCTCAGTCCAAAAAGCTCCAGAAGACTCAAAACACCTGCTAGTTTATCTTCTGGGCCCCTGCTATTTATTATACATGCCAAATTTCATCAGACAGGAGTCAATCAAGACGTGGGAGGTGAGCAAGAAATCACACCACGTCAAGATCCTCTGTCAAGCCGGGCGTGGTGGCGCACGCCTTTAATCCCAGCACTCGGGAGGCAGAGGTAGGAGGATCGCCATGAGTTCAAGGCCACCCTGAGATGACAGAGTTAATTCCAGGTCAGCCTAGACCAGAGTGAGACCTTACCTCAAAAAAACCAAAAAAGATCCTCTGTCATTAACCTCAATGTTTGATACCAGAATGAAAGGATGTTCAAAACTGACTCTTTTTTTTTTTTTTCAAAGATACAGGCTGTCCATTCCAGAAGAACTGGCCACATGCCATTTCCTCAAAGTGTCCACACTGTCACTGACATTCTCTATCACAGTGCTATAAAAAGTGCTATTCCCTGACAAGGCAGTGAAGCCAAATGGATCTAAGTTCCATTAACAAGTATGAGGCATTCACCTGGCAGATTTTTGGAAGTCTTTCTAATGAAGAAAGTAGTCCACTGATTTATACCCTGAAAGAGGTCCATACTTCTTAGCCAGGTAATATGCATTTATGAACCAATACCTTCCCATAGCTCACACTCTGAAAAACAGTGCTCTAGGGCATCAGCTAGGATCTAGTTCAGAACAGGAACAGGCTGTTGGCACATCACTATAATCCAGTTCTTTTTTTTTTTTTTGGTTTTTCGAGGTAGGGTCTCACTCTAGCTCAGGCTGACCTGGAATTCACTCTGTAGTCTCAGGGTGGCCTCGAACTCTCAGCCATCCTCCTACCTCTGCCTCCCGAGTGCTGGGATTAAAGGCGTGCGCCACCACGCCCGGCTCTATAATCCAGTTCTTTAGAAAAGTTGTGCCTTTGCTCTCCTTGGCAGCTGGAAGAAAAGTGAAATACCAACAATCTCAACCTATCAGCTTTACTAGTGGTCTCCTACAGGGAAAATGCAACGAACTTGCTGTCTCAGACTTGACAGTGAGGTGCAGAACTTTCATAAGAACTTCTGGGGCCAAGAAGGAAGAAAGCAGTTACCTGGAGGTGGGGGTGGGGCGATCCCAGGGGGAGGGGGGAGGGCAATGTTCACTACAGCTGGAGGACCACTTGGGGGCAGGTTGAAGTAATTGGCAGAGGCTTCTTCTTCTGCTGCAGGAGGAGGAGGAAGAGCTGGAGGAAAGAAAACAGCAGACATTTAGAAAAGAAGACAATCAACACCACCATTCTCACCACTTTTACGTCCTGCAGGGAGAAGAGAGCTGCCGTAGGGCTAGGTAGAGCCTGATCCGGGTGTCTCTTTTTGGAGACAGCCTCTCATATAGCCTAGGGTGGCTTCAAACTTACTACATACTTGAGGATGACCTTGAACTCCTGTCTCCACTTCTTGAGTGCTGGGATTGCAGAAATGTGTGACCACCTCAGGTCTTATTTGCTGTTTGAGTGAACCCAGGCTTTTATGTATGATAACAAGCATTTTACCTGAGCTACATCTCCCATCTCCAGCCCCAGCTATGTGTATCTTCTAAAAGAGGAACCACAGAGGTTCTGACATTATATATCATATATGCAGAGTTTCTGACATTATCAAGAATTTTACACTTGGGCTGGAGAGATGGTGCGGTGGTTAAAGGTGCTTGCGAGCAAAGCCTGATTGCCCTGGTTCAATTCCCCAATACCCATGTAAACCAAAACACACAAAGGGGCACCTGTGCCTGGCATTCGTTTGCGGTGGCAAAAGGTCCTGGTGTGTCTATATTCACTCTTTCTCTGCTTGCAAATAAATGTAAAAAATAAAATAAAAAAAGAAGGGGCTGGAGAGATGGGTTAGTGGTTAAGCACTTTGCCTACGAAGCCTAAGAACCCTGGTTTGAGGCTCGGTTCCCCAGGACACATCAATCTGCCAGATGCACAAGATGGCGCATGTATCTGGAGTTCATTTTCAGTGGCTGGAGACCCTGGTGCGCCCATTCTCTCTCTCTCTCTGCCTGTTGCTTGCAAATAAATAAAAACAAATTAAAAATTAATAAAAGAATCTTACACTTACCGCCTGGCAGTCCTGGTACAGGTTCTAGCTTGATCCCAGAGTCTGTGGTTCCGTCTTTTTCTTTTTCTTTTCCTCTGGCTGCTTGGGATCTGGAGACAACATGCACATGGAACATCTGTACTTTATCCCACCTTCTCTTGAACCTGTTTGATCTATTCCTTTAACTTCTTGCCTCCCCTTTAGCAAATACCCTTTTCCTAAAGATGTCAAAGTGCAGTGAAGCTAAGAGCAAAGAGTTTTGAAGGCAGAAGGATCTGGGTTCAGAAATACTGTCCTTACTAAAAGAGGCAATGTGTATGTAGCACAGTGCTTAGCACATGGCGAGGGCTCCATGAAGAGAGCTGCTATTAGCTTGCTTCTCTTCTCTTCCAAGTTGGAAACATATTCCCCTCTGAACTTGAATGTTAGGGCATTTTACCTCTTATGCAATTATCAATTTCAAACTTAAAATGGCTATTCTTCTGTTTTATATTCTCCCAAAGCTAATCAGTCTGACAGCAGAATCTAGGTATAATGCAATTGTAAACACTTGAATCTACCTCTGATGCCCTGGCATTATACTTGGACCGTAACAGTTGGGTTTCAAAGGAGCAGGGCATTACACCACCACCTCGAAAACATTTCTAAAGCAGGATGCTTCATATATATTATATATGTATATGTTTTTTCCTTTTATTTATTTATTTACTTTGATGGTAGGGTTTTACTCTAGCCCAGGCTGACCTCTGTAGTTACTCTGTAGTCCCAGGCTGGCCTTGACCTCACAGCAATCCTCCTACCTCAGCCTCTAATGTTCTGGGATTAAAGAAGTACACCACCACAACCCCTTGCCCAATATTTTTGCACAGCTTCATTCCTACCTTCCCCATTTCACGTTGAGTCTGCGGCCATTGACGATCAGCTTATTAAAGGACTTCTCAGCAGCCACCTCCGCAGCCTGCCGCGTGGCAAACTGGATGAAGGCGCACTGCTGCCTCTGTACAACAGTGATGGTGCGGATCTCTCCAAACTGGTAGAAGTGATTTCTGAAGGGACACAGGCCAAGGAAAATGGGTTGGCAACCCAGATATAGGGATGGAGATGGACTACAAACTCCTCTGACTCACCACTAGAAAGATGTGCCCCATGGGCATGTACCTAATTGATGTAGCTTTCCCCTTTACCTTGTCCTACCATTGATGAAAGATGAAAAGAACAAGTGAATAAGGGTTCTTTTTTTTTCCTATGGAGAAATGGGGGATCTAAATTCTGATCCTTAGCTAAGGCAATGGCAAACTATAGCTTTTATGATCCATTAGTCAAAGATGCTTTCTGAAATGGATCCACACTATGTTATGCAGGTTAGTCTTGAACTCAAGTGATCCTCCTGCCTTGGCTTCCTAAATAGGTGAGACTGCAGGCACTTGTCACCATGTCTGGCTCTGAACCAGGAATGTTTAAAAAATGTTTATGGGGGCTGGAGAGATGGTTTAGTGGTTAAGCGCTTGCCTGTGAAGCCTAAGGACCTCAGTTCGAGGCTTAATGCCCCAGAACCCACTTAAGCCAGACGCACAAGGTGGTGCATGGTTCTGGAGTTTGTTTTCAGTGGCTGGAAGCCCAGGCACACCCATTCTCTCTCTCTCTCTCCTTCTCGGTCGTTCTCAAATAAATAAATAAGCAAAAATAAATCTTTTAAAAAATGTTTAAGGATAACGGGGCATGGTTCATTTGCTTAGCAAGTGTGAAGCCCTGGGTTCAATCCCTCGCTATATAAACAAACACTAAGTAGATAAATAAAGTCAAATATATTTATAGTTGAAAGATAAAGGAAAGAAGACAGATGTGGTGGCACATGACTGTGATCTTAGCACTGAGGAGATGGAGGTAGAAGGATCTCAAGTTCTAAGCAAGCCTGAGTTACATGACAAGACTGATCTCAAAAACAATTTTTGGGGGCTAGAGAGATGGCTTAGTGGTTAAGGTGCTTGCCCGCAAAGCCCAGGTTCAATTCCCCAGTACCACATAAGCCTGTGCAGAGGGTGGCTAGAGGCCCTGGTGTGCCCATTCTATCTGCCTCTTTCTCTCTCTCATAAATAAATAAACATTTTAAAAGATTATTATTATTATTATTATTATTATTATTATTATTTTTACTCTCTAAGCCTTTTACAGAAATGCAACTGGCTCCTGGGAACTAATTAGATCACTTAGATAAAGTTTAATGGAGAGAGGATACTAGAAGCAGGAGTTTCTTCACTTAATCTCTGTGGAAGAGGTAATTCCATTACTATATGCCCAGATGTTTCATGTAGCCAAACATAATTTAAGCCAAAAATAATACATACTGATCAAATAATAGTCTCTTCTAAAATGTCTACAGTTTAAGCCATCAGAATTTTAGAATCACAAAGCTCTCCACCCTACATAGTTACTAATACTTGGATGTTTGCCATCCTTTAAAAATTTTAATTGAGTATTAGGTCCCAGGCATCACTACCCTAAGCAAGGACAGAGAAGCACTCTTGATGAACACTGGCACTCTGGCATCATCACATTATAAAGGACATTTCATAAACCTCAAGCTAGCATGAGATCAACTAAGCGCCTAAAGAAGCACATACTTATCATGTTCGCCTACTGTTTTGTACATCAATTATTCCAAGGCAGTTAAAGGCAAAAAAGAGCTCTTGAAATTATACCCACAAACCTGAGATCTGTCTCAGTAATGGTATCACCCAGACCACCAACATAGAGTGTAGTGATAGTCTTATCCTCTGGTGGGTCCAGACGAGGCATGGTTGAAGCCCGCTTTAGAAGCTTATCTGCTACAGGGTCATTGATTCCATAATACCGGTCTTTAATATTCTGATCAGCAAGGGGGTCATCTGGATCTGTAGGCTTCTCGTGTCTAGGATTCATGAAAGAGTAACACATGAAGGTATTACAAAGATAGAAAATGTTGGCACTATTCTACAGTAGCTACACAGTAAACGTCTAACTATATACCCTGAAATGCCTTCAAACTACAAACCATGTCTACACCAAATACTTTTATCAAATGTGTCACATCAAGACTTCCTGGACTTCTAGATAATTTATTTAAAGGGCCATTTAGGACTTAAGAGAATCTGTTTAAAGCTATGGACTTTACCCCAGAAAAAGGGCATATATTTTTTAGGGAGTTGCAGAACCCCTAATTCAGATGTCTTGCTTTGACTCAACTATACATTGAAATTCAAGCCACTTATACACTGACATGAAGTTATTTTGGACAGAAGCTTTAAGATCAGCACCCACATTATATGGCACAGCAATTTAGCGTCTCAAGGCTTAGTCAGAAAGTACAATTTAATCAAACTCTTCTAAATCTAATAGTTCTATGACAAGATATTCTACATGTTGTATGAGCTTTATGTTTTAAAACACAAATAGTTTAAGTCAGCATCTCCTACTTTTACATAACAAATTGTCTGAAAGCAAATACTGAAAGTGAGGCTCAGTTCTTGCCTGTATGGACATTCTTCTCCTCTCTTACATTCTCCTTTCACCCAGAAAGAACAAATGTGGGGCCGATTCCTTTTGTAGTAGGGTGTGGTCCGGGCCAGTTTGAGTAGCATGTCACTGGTAGATGTAGCTTTCCCCAACATGCCAACCGGTCGTGTTCCATCAGAGTTTGAAATCTGCATGGGGGTGACAAATTTACAGTTGTCAATTCATTTTTTTTTTTCTCTTTCTTCAAATATAAAGCTACATCAAGCACAAGACACTAGGTTCATTTACAAATACCACATACATAGCCTGCTCCCATCTCACACAAAATAATGACCTCAGCCAGGCATGGTGGTGCATGCCTTTAATCCCAGCACTTGGGAGGTAGGTGGATCATTGTGAGTTTGAGGCCACCCTGAGACTACATCATGAATTCCAGGTCAGCCTGAGCTAGAGCAAGATCCTACCTGGAAAAATCAAAAAACAAAACAAACAACAACAACAATATGTATATATATATATATATATATGACACTAGCAAAGTAGCAGCAAGGGCTAGGAAGATAGCTCAGTAGTAAAAGATGTCTGCTTGCAAAGCATGCCAGCCTGGGTTCAATTCCCAAGCCACCCAAGTAAGCCAGATACCAAAAAGTGGCACAAGCATATGGTACCGTTTACAATAGCAAAAGGTTCTGGCACACACGTGTGTGTGTTTACATGTATGTGAAAATAAACAAACGAAGTAGTAACATACTTCTCTCTCCATATTCTGTGTGTAGTACTCTTTGTTGACATCTGACTTTGGCATATCATCTTTAAACGACAATCCTGCATCACGAACCTGGATGGGTAGGCCTGGTAGAGGGGGAAAAAAAAAAACCCTCAGATATGTTTGCACATATCTAAGCTGAACAAGTACACAGAACACACACACACCCTTCTCTTCTCTCTTCTACTTGTTGGCAGACATTTTGCTATACTTTTATTCAGACTCTTCAGTACTATCAGGCTAATGCTACACAGAATTCTAAGAAACTGTCCAAATTTCTGAGCTGTCATGAAATCTGGTGAGGTGACTGTTTTAGGAAATCTTTTAAATGAATAAACTTTGGTCACAGCCAGCTTTATCTATAAATTAATAATGTATCTAGTTTTCATTATAACACTATTTACTTAGAATACATGTAACATTGATTTATCTATTTAGGCTGGTTGTAAAGATCCTAAGGATATTCACAGTCATGTTATAGGTCACTGTATTCCGAGCCAGAATTCACCATAACAAGCATATAAATAAAGTACTAACCAATATATGGCCAGGACTGATTAGGAGAGCAGCTGTCTGAACTTAACATATAGAACACTTACATTTTCCCCCTTTTCTCCCCTCCCCTTTTATTGAGGCAGGGCCTTACTTTAGCCTGGGCTGACCTAGAATGCACTCTAACCCAAGCTGGCTTTGAATTCACAGTGCCTCTCCTACCCCAGCTTCCCTAGTGCTGGGATTATAGGTGTGAGCCATCACTCCTGCCTATAAATTTTGGTTGGTTAATTACTTTTGCAAAAGAAAAATTGCAAAGGGAAAAGGTCAGTTAAAAAAAAAATCTTGCCAGTGTGGTGGTGCACTCCTTTAATCCCAGCACTTGGGAGGCAGAGATAGGAGGATAGCTGAGAGTTCGGCCAGCCTGGGACTACAGAGTGAGTTCCATCCAGGTCTGCCTGGGCTAGAGTGAGATCGTACCTAGAAAAAAAAAAAAATCTCAAAAGCAGTTGTTCTGAAACAGTAGTAAAACATTGGCCCTAGCACAATTGAGAAACAGGGCTAAAGCCTATTAACCTAGGATTGTTGGACTGGGATTATGGAAAAGCTCTGCATCAAGAAAAAAAGCCCAGGCAAGAAAATTACTTATCCTATGATGATTGTCTTTTACCTCAACTTGACTATAGAAATGGAGGTAAAAGCTAGTTCTGTTGATTTCCCAATTGTTCCTTAAATTTTTAGTATTGCTCAGAAGCATTCTAGTGTAATTATGATTCTCTTTCCTGGGAAAAGCAGACCACAGCAAACATTCCAAAGTGGGACTAGAATTAGAGATAGGAAGAAGACTGGGAGGCAAAACTGGTCTGCTGTTTAGGGAACCTGCATACTTCCAGATCTGTTGGAAATGGCAAACATACCATACTCTAGGTCTAACAGGCAGGTTTGACAAACATTTTTCAATTTACTGCAGGTTTGGCACACTTCAGTCTTCTTGAAGCGCATGCGGACCCCAGGGCACCAGCGAAACACTGTGAATGGCCTGGCACAGATCTGAACACACAGCAAGAGCAACAGAGTGTTAATGATCCTGACCTAAACAATCAGTCCAGGAGATTTACTAGCAATGGGGAGTAGAAGTTGAAGAGAGAATCCCTGAATCTAGGAATTAGAAGAGACTTCACCTAGTCTAAATGGCACCTAGATGTTTCAATCAGATTTACTTTTCTTCTTCAAATAGTTTGCATAGCACAGAAATAAATCATTCAGTCAAAGTCCTCTCACCCTAGAGGTAAACAACATTAATAATCTGACCCTTTATCTTTTTTTACGAGAGAGGTAAGAGAGGTGGAATATCACAGAATTCTTGGAGAATATTTTGACTGCTATGACCTTCTTCCTCAGCTGAAATGCTCATCTGCAGTCATAAAACACTTAGAATAAAAACTCATAGTGTTCAGTGCCAAGTCAGACATCTGTTTATGGATCTCTACATTAGACAGGTCCTTTTTTTTGTTTAACCTCCCACACAAATAGTTACCAATGAATATATTAATGACATAAAAAATCTGTGTAGCACTGACTTTTACTAGAGGACCTTTAGCTTTGAAAGCTAAAAGCCAATTTGGTACAGAAAAGAGGAAAAAAGAGATGGGGCGGGGAGGCAAAAGAAATCATTCTTAATAGGCATACTTACTTTGCATTCTTTCCCATACTTTTCTTTGGTCTGAAATAAAAAAGAAATGGAGTTAAAGGAAGAAAAAAAAAAAGAACAACAAATCCAAGATGTTTAGTTTTTTCCCTCTAAGTACAAAACAAGATACATGTCTTGAGATCCCTGACATTAAACAACAAAACAAAAAACAAGGGGCTAGAGTAAGGAATATATTCTAACAACATGCTATGAGTTATAACTCTCAAGTCTACATATGGCTCTGACACCAAGTAAGCATTCACTTATGACTCCTAAGAACTAAAATTCCTGGGCTGGAGAGATGGCTTAGTAGTTGAGGCGCTTGGCTGCAAAGCCAAAGAGACCATGTTCGATTCCCCAGGACCCACATAAAGCCAGATACTCAAGGTGGTGTATGTGTCTGGAGTTCGTTTACAGTAGCTGGAGGCTCTAGAATGCCCATTCTCTCTCAAATAAATAAAATATTAAAATTCTTGAGCCAGGAATGGTGGTGCATGCCTTTAATCCTAGCACTTAGGAAGCAGAAGTAAGAGGATTGTCATGAGTTCAAGTCCAGCCTGAGACTACATAGTGAATTCCAGGTTAGCCTGGGCTAGAGTGAGACCTTATGTTGAAAAACAAAACAAAACAAAATTAAAATTAAAATTCGTAATGGTTTCCACAGTTTCCAAGGAGGATGAAGCCATAGCCCTTTTACAGAGTTTTCCCAGAAGGTGATTACTCTAGTCACCTTGAAAACATGCCCAAAATAGTCCAGGTTGACTTGGAATTTACTATGTAGTCTCAGGCTGGCCTCAAACTCACAGTGAGTGATGCTCCTACCTTTGCTTCCCAAGTGCTGGGAAAAAGGGCATGCGCCACCATGCCTGGCATGCCCTGAATATATTAAAAATCTGTTTCCATTAAGCCATTCAGACACATTGAACACACCAAAATATCAGCATCTCTGAGGCAAACCACAACAACACAACCTTAAACTAACCATTGTTGCTACTTCACTCTTATTTTTAAGGATAGGGTGAGCTTTATGATAAATAGACTACACCGTAGAATGGCTGAAAGACTTATGACTAGCATTCAGGAACTAGTGGCATATGAAAAGACATAAACCCTCTGAGCCTCTGGTCAAAAGACCTACTTTCTTAGTACACAGTTCAACAAATATTAGCTGTCATCATGAGTGCTCCATTACAGGGTTATTGCTGCATTTCTAAGTGGGGAAGTAAGCATGACAGTTCTTTGTACATCGTCCTGCACTTTGGGTTAGTAAAAGATCATCATTTCTTCTAATGGCTGAGAAAAACACTACAGACGGTGTGCAAGCACCACAGTACAGACAGGCCACGAACAAAATTCCGCTTCATACACGACACTCACCATTCGGATGTATGGATTTTCCCCAAGACACGTCTGGCACAGGATGGGGAAGTCCTGGATAAAGTGGGAAATGCGGTTGAGAAGCCATCATCTCCAAGGAGCCTACCCTCCAAGTCACAGTCCCGGGGAGCGGGCTAGGAAAGGAGCGGGGAGCAGGACGCGTGGGAACCCCAGCTCCGGCCAGCGCCGGGCGGGGCGGGGCGGGGGGCGCCGGCGGCACTTCCGGCAGGGCGGGAGGGGTTACCAGCGCCGGAGGGGAACGGCGGGCGGCGCCGGACGCGGCCGCTCTCGGGCGGGCGGGCCGCTCCGCACTCCACTCCGCAGCAGGCGGCTCCCGCCTCCTCCGGCCGCGCAGCTAGGCCTTGCCGCCGCACCCGTCGGGACCCCTCGCCGCCCGCCGCCCTGGGCCCGCCCGCTGGCCGCACGGGCCGGCCTGGCCGCCCGCCGTTCCCCTCCGGCGCGCACTCACCGCATCCTCCCAGTTCTGCCTGTTGTAGGTGTTGGAACCCAGAGACGTCGCCATCTTGAGAGTCCCGAGGCACCACTACCTTCCGACTGGGGCCAGAGGACCGCCACAATCCCGTCGTGCCCCGCGGCGGGCGGGCGCCGCTGTCTACGTGCAATGCGTGCGCCCAGTGCGTGCGCCTAGTGCGGCCCCGCGGTGAGGCCTGTGCGTCAGCGCTTCGCCCGCTCCCGGGCTGTTGCCATTGAACAGCTGCAGCCCCGGGCTCCACCCCTTTCCCACCGAAGCTTCTAGTGCGCGTCTACTCAGGAAGAAAAGCCACGAACGCACGTGATTTCCTTAAAAGTCGGCAGAAGCCGGCCTGGCCTTTAATTCCACATCCGGGTGGCAGGGGTAGGAAGTTCGCTTTGAGTCCGAGGCCTCCCTGGAACTACAGAGTGAGTTCCAGGTAAGCCTGGGCTAGTGTGAGACCCTACCTCGAAAAAAACAAAACAAACAAAAACACTTCTCCCTTAAAAAAAAAAAAAAAATCTGGAATAATAAAGGAACAAGTTACGAAGGAGGGGTTGAAACAGCATTAGCTACTACTATGCACTTTAGCCCACTGCTGGGCTGACGCCAGAGTCTCATTCACCCAATAACTTTTCTGTAGGGTTGCCAGATTTAGCACACAAAAATACAGAACACTAAGTTGAATCTTGGTCTAATCACTTCACTATAAATATGTTTGGGGCATACGTGGGTTACACTAGGAGAAAATTTGTTGTCAGAAATTCACATTTAACTAGGCGGCCTGTCTTTTGTCTTGCCACTCCTATCCAAGTATGTGGATCCTCTTTTATAGAAAAGGAAATTGAAGTTTAGAGCCATTTCTTGATTGCGGCCGTAAAAGTGATGAAGCCCCAAATCTAGACGTTAGTATGTTTTCCACCTTCTGACATGAAAAGGGTCTTATGGATGAACAGTGTTTGCATTTTTAGAACTCCTAACCATGCTCCAAAATTATATAAACATTGTAATACAATTTCTTTCCTTCCATCCATTCTTCCTCCCTCCATCTGTCTCTTCCTCTTTTTCTCCCTCCTTCATCTCTTTGGTAGTACTGGAGATTGAACTCAGTGTTTCCCACATGCTAGACAAGTGTCCTAATGCTGTATACCCATCCCTTTATATTTTTATTTTGAGGAAGGGATCTTACTAAATTGCCTAGCTGGCCTTGAACAAATTCTGTAGTTCAGGCAGGCTCTGAACTTGCCATCTTCCAGCCTCAGCCTCCCAAGTAGCTAAGATTACAGGTCTGTACCACTAGGCCTAGTCATTTTCATATTCTACTGTAGCAGACAGCTTCAGGTTCACTGAGATGAACTTCTAGACCATGCACAGTTATGGAGGAGGGGATTTATTGAAGCTTACAGATCCAGGGGAAGTTCCATAATGGCAGAAGAAACTGGCCTGCCTTCACAGGCCCAAGCAGAGAGAGACAAGCCTAAAGGTCAAAAGCCAGAGCACACTTCAGGAATTCCAGCTAGGCACACTTTGCATATCTTTAGATTGAAATCTCAAACCCACCACCACACCTTAAGATCCACACAATGGCATTGCCTCCAGCCAGATGGCTAGAGATGCAAACTACAAACAAATAAACAACTGAATATATTGGGGGCCATCTATTCTATTCAAACCACCACATCTACCTATCATCAAACTGCTTACTAGATTTATTAAAATTACCTCATTAAAACAATTTAAAGTATAACTTACAATCAGTAAAGATTTACTTGTACAATTTTGAATTCTTGGACTATTCACAAATACAGAATAGTTTAATCATCTCAAAGTTTCCTTGTGCTTGCAGGCAATTCGCTTATTCCATACCAATGGCTGCTTTGGATTCTGTCACTATCCAGATGCTCTTGGACTTAGGGTAGGGTTATGTCTTGATGAACCCTTGTGTGAAGTTTGATAATCTGGTGAACTGTGCTGGGTTTGGCTTTGTTATTGTGATGGTCTCCTGCAACTGAAACTTGTTATCAGATGCTTGCTAGGTTGGTAGGAGGATAAAGGGGTTCTCTGTTATAAAGCAATTCGAAAACTTTTATTTATTTATTTATTTTTGAGGTAAGGTTACACTCTAGCCCAGGCTGACCTGGAATTTACTAGGTAGTCTCAATGTAGCCTCAAACTCTCAGTGATCCTCCTACCTCTGCCTACCCAAGTGCTGGGATTAAGGTGTGTGCCACCATGCCTGGCTTAAAATTTATTTTGTTTTTAAATTTTATTTATTTATTTGCAAGCAGAGAGAGATAAAAGAGAGACAGAGAGAGAATGGGCACGCCAGGGCCTCTAGCCACTGCAAAGAACTCCAGACATATGTGCCCGTTGTGCATCTGGCTTACTTGGGTCCTGGAGAATTAAATCTGGGTCCTTTGACTTCGTAGGTAAATGCCTTAATCACGAAGCCATCTCTCCAGCCCTTAAAATTTATTTTTATTTATTTATTTGAGAGAGAGAGAGGGAGGGAGGGAGGGAGGGAGAGAGAAAATGGGCACACCAGGGCCTCCAGCTGCTGCAAATGGACTTCAGATGCATGACCACCTTGTGCATCTGGCTTTTGGCTTTTGGGTCCTGGGGGAATTGAACCTGGGTCTTCTGGCTTTGCAGGCAAGTGCCTTAACTGCTAAGCCATCTCTCCAGCCCTATTATGATGCAGTTTAGCATCAATGTTTACTAGGTCCCATGTACCTGGGCCTTAGGAATGATTCCTTTCTCAGCATTCTTTGACCTTTCTTTTTCATTTATATTTCATTTTTGTTAATGAACAATTACAGAGTACGCAGTGCTCTTTGTGTTGCTCTCATCCCTAGAACTTAAAAAGGTAATAAAAACTTGTATTTTAAGTTGGGCATGGTAGCACATGCCTTTAATCCCAGCACTCAGGCAAAGGTAGGAAGATGGCATGCAGTGTGTTGAAGTCCACCCTGGGACTACAGAATGAGTTCTAAGTCAGTCTGGCCTAGAGTGAGACCCTACCTCAAAACAAAACAAAACAAACACATACACACAACAACAACAAGAATCCTGTATTTGTAGCAAAATAGTTACTATCAAACAAGATAGACATTTTTTCCTGTTGGAAAAATATATTTCAAAGATGTAAAAATAGTTCAAAGGAATTATCTAAGACGCAGTTTCTGTGGTTATGACCTCTTCTGTACTTAGTTTCCACCTCATGTTTACATTTGGCTCCAGGATTTATATTCACTTTAGCTTCTTGACATTGAACCTACATTGTCCCCTTTCTCATATATAGATGTTAAACTCTGACTTGTCTGTGGCTGGTCTTACAGTGGAAAGTTTATGTCCTTCCTGAAGTGGTAGGGTAGATGGTACTGGTATAGAATTGTTGGCGCAGCACTGGATCTTATCCTCCCAGATGCAGAGCCTTTTTCTTAGTAACAATTGGTCTTTATCTGGGGAGAAGGGATTTTCTGTTCTTTCAAGGGCTTAGGATTTTTGTTGCTTATGACAGAAGGATCAGTGGAGGGAGGCAAAGTTTCATGCCTCTTGAACAAGCATGCCTCCTGTATTCTCTCCCAAACCAAGCAAGTCTCTCTAGAGCTCTCCCCTGTGGAGGTTTTAGAGTACACTTAGGCTAGCTACCTTCATGTCTTGGGCTTTTAAGTTTTTTATTTTTATTTATTATGGGCACACCAGGACCTCTAGCCACTGCAAACAAATTCCAGATTCATGCGCCACTTTGTGCATCTGGCTTATGTGGGTCCTGGGGAATCAAACCTGGGTCCTTTGGTTTTGCAGGCAAGTGCCTTAATTGCTAAGCCATCTCTCCAGTCCAGCTTCCAGGGTTTTATATTATCATATTCTTATTTGGCCTTTAGCAATTCTTTAATTTTAGCTGGCTTCCTGTTAACTTCTTGTATAATGGACAATACTTCTTCCTTCTACATTTGGTAGTGAAGCAGTCTCTGTATGGCTTGTCTCCTTAGAGAAATATGTCTGTTCTTGGAATTAAGGCTGTTTGCCCTGCCACATAAGCTCTCCCCCTCAATGCTTAGGATTTTGTCATCTGTCCATCCTCCTTTTGTTTTTGAGTGGAGGTGACATTTTTGATACATATTTGCATCATAGACATAGCTTTTGCAGAACTCAGTCCAACTCTTCTGCATCTTTTTATTTTTTTCTATTTTTTGGCAGTGTTGGGGATTGTACACCCTAGGCAGTCACTCTAGCACTGAGCTACATTCCCAGTCAATCCAACTCTTTTATTTAAATTTCAGAAAACATGTACTGCAAATGGAGAATTACTATCCCATGCTTAAATGTAGCCTTAAAAACAAGTACAATGAAGAGCTGGGCGTGGTGGTGCATGCCTGTAGTTCCAGCACTCAGGAGGCAGAGGTAGGAGGATTGCTATGAGTTCAAGGCCAGCCTGGGACTACAGAGAGAGAGTTTCAGGTCAGCCTAGGCTACAGTGAAACCCTACCTCAAAAAACAAACAAACGAAACCAACAAACAAAAACCGTAAGTGAAACAGAAGGTACTAGCAAAGTGCTATTGTCTATGAGGAAGTACAGGATGTTACAAACATAATTAATACTGGCACATTTTGATTTAACCAGAAGGGGAGGGACCTGAGACTAAGAAAATAATTTTCCCGTGGAGTTCATATTGTTAACTTCATTTAACAATTAAAATTATCACGTTGTGTAACTGTTGTGCCTCCTAGGGGCAAAGCCATTGTCCCTATCCACCAGAAAATGAGGGAAAAGTAAGTCATGGGTTACCCATATGGATACATTCTGAGAAGTGCATCATCAGGCATTTCATTTTTGTGTGAACATCAGTATACCTACACAAACTATGTCACTAAGCCTTTAATATGAGACCCCCATCTTATATGTCATTCACTGTCCACTGAAAATGCACTACGTGGTGGCATGTGGTTGAATTTCAGTTCAGCAAACAATTTAGGCCCATTTTTGAGTCTGCTGCTCTTTGAATAGAGTGTAGGAGAAAGAGATGACAAGCAGGACTGGGTTTGGCTTTCCAGGAGTTTGCAGGCCATGAAAAGACTATGCACATACAAGGCCTCACAGTTCCAAGAAAGATGTACCTGCCTTGCAGAGGTAGATTGTTGTGGATTACCATCACATCTAGATGGGAGTAGAGAAGTGATCCTGACAGCACAGGGAGGAAACAGCACTTGAGACAGAACATCAGAAGCACAGGCTTTGCCTTGTAACCAAAAAAAAAAAAAAAAAAAAAAAAGGCATATCATTTCCTAAAAATGATAAAAGATTAAAGTCACTAAAAGAAATGAACCATCAAGCCATGTCAAGATACAAAGAACCTTTAGTTTTCCTAAATGAAAGAAGCCAGTGGAATGATTTCAACTATGACAGTCTTTAAAAAAGCACAACTAGCTGGGCATGGTAGCACATGCCTTTAATCCCGCCACTCAGGAGGCAGAGGTAGGAGGATCACTGAGTTTGAGGCCAGCCTGACACTACAGAGTGAATTCCAGGTCAGTCGGAGGCTAGTGGGAGACCCTACCTAAAAAAAGAATAAATAAAAAGCACAACTATAGAGGAGGACAGCAAATATCAGTGGTTGACAAAGTTGGGGTACAAGGATTAAACAGTAGGACAGAGGATTTTTTGTGTGCATGATGTGCTTGTGTTAGTATGACTATGGGAGCCTGTACGTGTGTGTAACAAGAGGTCAGTATTAGATGCCTTCCTCAATCACTATCTACTTTATTTATTGAGACAGGGTCTCTTGCTGAACCCAGAGCTCATACATGTGGCTAGTCTAGCTGACCAGTTTGTTCTGGAGTTATGCATGCCCATTCCTCCCGAGTGCTGGGATTGCAGGCATGTACCACAGCTGTCATTTACATGGGTGCTAGCGATCGAAACTGAAGTCCTCATACCTGCACAACACTTTACTGACTGAGCCATTTCCCCAGTTCAGGCACTGTGGGCCAGTTTAAAAGTGAAACTAAGCCGGGTGTGGTGGCGCACACCTTTAATCCCAGCACTTGGGAGGCAGAGGTAGGAGGATCGCTGTGAGTTCGAGGCCACCCTGAGACTCCATAGTGAATTCCAGGTCAGCCTGGGCCAGAGTGAGACCCTACCTCAAAAAAAAAAAAAAAAAAAAAAAAAAAAGTGAAACTACTCTGAACTACAATAGCACATAAATGCTAAATACCTTTGTTTAAATCCACAGAATGCAACTATGGGGCTGTGAATGATAGACAGGAAGTGTCGATGTGAGCTCACCAGAATGCAGTACTTTAGGGCTGGGGATGTATCTTGGCTGGTAGATGGCTTGCCTAGCATGCAGAAATCTCTGGGTTCCATCCCCAGCAGTGCATAAAACAGGGTATGGGACTTGGGACATTGCTGGAGGAGGATCAGAAGTTCAGGGTCATTCTTGGCTAAATATTGGTAGGGGCTACATGAGACAATCTCTTAAAAATAATGCAATATTTTCCAAGTGTGGTGGTGTACACCTTTAATCCCATCAGGAGGCAGAAGGAGGACCCCTGCAAATTCAAGGCCAGTCTGGGACTACAACATAGATTCTAAGTCAGCTTGAGCTAGAGTGAAACCCTACCTCGAAAAACACAAACCAAAAAGAGCGTAATACTCTGGTGCTCTTTATGTTGCAGGTTGCAAGTGTAGAGGCAGGGAGATATGAGAAACCTCTTTATTTTCAACAGAGACATAAGACTACTGTTAAAAATAAAAAAGGATTTAAAATCCACAGCTACATAAAGGAAAAGGAGAATTTATCCAGCAAATCAGGGGTACTTGCAAATATAACAGCATAGAAACAATCTCTGCCTAATGGAGTTTACGTTCTATAATGGTGAGTGGTGATTAGTCTTGTGGGAGTAGAATAAAGTAAAGAAAGGGAGGAGTGTATTTAGGGGAAGACAGTGAGCATTAAATGGGTTGGTCAGGGGGATCCCACAAAGGCAACATTTGATCAAAGACCTGACTGTGGTGAGGATGTGAGTTATGCTTAGCTCTGGGGAAGCTTCCTAGAGAATGGCCAGTGTAAATGCCAGTGCTTCAGGTCATGTAGAACCTCATACACACATGAAGATAGGAAAAATGCAGGTGAGGGTGAGCTATTGCCATCACATCCTGGGGTAGGTAAAAGGTGGGGTTGACTTCAGACAGGAGAACCACAAACAATTCATGTACACCAACAGAAGGGAATGAGGAATTACGTGGGTATAGATGGTAGTTTTTTTTTTTTTTTTTTTGAAAGGTTGCAAAACTTTGTGTACTTCAAAGGCTATCTTTTTTTAAAAAAAATGTATTATTTATTTATTTATGAGAGAGAGAATTTGGATGTACCAGGGCTTCCAGTCACTGCAAGCAAACACCAGATGCATGTGCCACTTTGTGCATCTGGCTTTACATGGGTGCTCGGGAGTGGAACCTGGTCCTTGGGCTTTGCAGGCAAGCACCTTAACTAAGCCATCTCTTCAGGATATCTTTTTAATAAATTACCTTTCATTGATGTGTGTGTGTTATGGGCACACACATGCCATGGCATGCATGTGGAGGTCAGAGGATAACCTTGAGGTGTCTGTGCTTTTTCTACTTTCGAGACGAGGTCTCTTGCTGCAGTGAACAATGTCATCTAGCTGGCCTGCAAGCTTCAGATTTTCCTGGCTCTGCCTTCCATTGTTGTTGGGATCACAGATACACGTACCACTCTGCATCTGGCTTTATGTGATTGCTAGGTAATCAGCTGAGCAGCCAGGCTTTGCAAGCTGGTACCTTTAACAGCTGAGCCACCTCTCCAGCCCTCAAAGGTTATGTTTGGAGCAGTGACCCAGGAGATAAAAGCTGGTAGACATCTAACAACATTTATATAAAACTGAAAATATGCTTGTAAGTTCAAGCATCATTTATCTGTATGTGACAGTAAACCAACCTGGCATGACGTTTTAGGAGTTTAGATTAGCCTATTGATTCTCACATACCAACTTTCTTAACTACACTATTCCTGTTTTGGACACTGAGCCATGCGTTCAACAAGTATTCATGACATAAAACAAGACACACTCAAGTTTTGTCTGCTTTATTTGACTACATTAAGCAATAAGGCAAAACAGTAACTTGTCATTCATAAATCAAGAAGTGCCTCTCATTCCCAACAGGGACCAAAAAGGATTTTTCTTCACAAATAGCACAACATGTAGCTCATTATGCCTACAATATATATTTTGAACAAAAGAAAATTTTGGTGGTAATCAAATCACCAACCCAAATGAACTTAGCCTTAAGTTCCGAAAATTGTAGTTTCAATTTCTAAGGACATCTAACTCTCCTATTGTGGTACACAAGGACCAGGATTAAAAACCTTGCACCTGATCCAATACGAAAAGGGCAACAGATATGAATCCTAACTCACCAGCTTACACTAAAACCTATCCCAAAGCATTAACCAATGGCTCTGTTATTTTGTAAGTTAATTCGGCTTTTGAAGAAAACTAATTGTGTTTTTATTTCTATAATCTCATGGGAATGAAGAGACTCATCCCTTCAACATTATTATTTTTGGGAACAGTATCAGTTACATGCCACAAAAGCATATAGATGAGCAACTGTGCTGGTCTGCATGTGGAGATACAGGAAGCTCTTCTGTACTCTGATGTCCACTTCTGCCACTGGCAAATATGGAACAGTGATTTCAGAGTAGGCTCTAGCAGGTAGTGAAATAAAAATTAACTTGCTACCTTGTGGGGCTCATAAAAAAACTAAACTCTTTCTATAACCTCCCTGTCCCAATTCCTAAGAAGCTAAACATTTGTTGTTACCATTTTTTTCTTACACTGAAGAATGTGTTATTCTATGTGAATAGTTTCACAAAATTAGCCTGTATTCTTTTTTATTTTATTTAATTTGAGAAAGAGGGGGAGAGAAAGAGAGAATGAATATATGAATGGGCACGCCAGGGCCTTCAGCTACTGCAAACGAACTCCAGATGCATGCACCACCTTGTTCATCTGGCTTATGTGTGTCCTCCGAAATCGAACCTGGGTCCTTTGGCTTTACAGGCAAGCACCTTAACTGCTAAGCCATCTCTCTAGCCCTCTATATTCTTTAAGAACACAATTTGGTATATTTCAGTAGCTTCCTAGTTTCACTTTTAAAAAGGAGCTGACAGAATATACCTTATCTGTATTATAGATTATATATCTATTTAAAGAGTTAAAATTAGAAACACAACTAGGTTTGTAAACAGTGAATTTTTCTTTTCCAAGGTCTGTTGGCCACTTGCTAGGAACATTTTAAGGAAGAGTGGTGAAGCTGGCAGGCCACTTGTTTAAGTCTCATTTTAGGAAACATCACAGAAATTAAATTAGCAACTCAAGTCTAGTATCCAAACAAAAACAACATGTCTGCTGTTGGCCAGCATTCCAAGCTTCTTGCAGAATTGTTACGTTTGACAAGGTGGTCTTGTTTGATACATCCTATGACAAGTCTTATACGCAGCAAGGGAAAAGCTGTGAACATCCAATTTTGGATTCAAGAGATTATAATAGTTAAAGTCCCCTTTACATCAGTGGAAAGGACATTAGATCAGCTCATGCTAAAAATCTAAACTTTAAAATGTTTCTGCATTCCATAAGTGAGCATGTCTTCTCACATTCTCTTTGATATTTTTCCAGATCCCAAACACTCAGAACAGTTCCTTGAATTACAGATAAAACCCGATGAGAAAGGCAGGGACTGAGAGATAAGGCTGGCTCCCTCCTGCAGCACTAGCCCCTGGATACTGTGGCAATACTTAAAATGAACAGGAATTTGATGACATTTAATTGCTTGCTTCTCAACCCCCTCTCCTCCCCACAAGGTAGGGTCTCACTCTAGTCCAGGCTGACCTGGAATTCATTCTGTAGTCTCAGGCTGGCTTTGAACTCATGGCGATCCTCCTACCTCTGCCTCCCAAGTGCTGAGATTGAAGGCGTGTGCCACCACACCCAGCTCAATTTAAAAAAAAATAATAATAATTTGGGGGAGAAATTGATAAATGACCCATGTTTGCTTAGAAGAAGAGGGCAAATGAGTGTCTTAAGAATTCACAGGTTTGTCCTGTCATCACAAAACTAAAGACAGTGACAATCCTACACTTCTGTCAAATGGAAGTCAAAAGCAAAAGGAGAGTCATAATGGACATGCTATAGACTGCCAGACTATGTTTAATGGAATGCAGAAAGCACATTTGCACCAATGCTGGAACACTAACAGCAGGTCTACCTTTGGATTACCATTTTGTTTCACCTGTCAGATTGTGATCCTTTGAGACACTGGATCAAGAGTGGAATGTAATGCCACTCCCAAAAATAGCCATCCCCTTTCCCGGGATAGAGCTATGTTGTTATTTAGAGCTCAGTAAGAGAGGTGCAGACTTGTGCCAACTGAGAGAAAGCAAGAGGAACGGCAGTTACCTGTGCTCCTAATCTTGGCCTCTGCCTCACTGCTAGGAGTAGGGCTCAGTAATGTGTACATCTTTATGAACACAGCCTCATGAAGCAGCAGCTTCCACATTATAACACAGATTTGTGGTTAAACAGCTACAGGGGGATTGTCCATCTGGGGAACTTTTTATGGAAGAAGAGGACCCAAGCTGAGTTCCACATGCTGGGTGAGCCAGATGACTTCTGTGGTCTGATCACTTTCTTCGATAGGGCGGATGGGGGCAGCCAGATTTTTAAAATCATGTTTCATCTTGAAGCACACGGTCACTTCACCCTCCTCACGTTGTGGGGTGACTTTAATGAAAATGCCTACTTTGTTGGCTTTTCTGAAGGCTATAATGCTGGGAAAAGACAAGCACAGAGTCAGCCACTACGTCTTACAGTCATTTTATGGCACAATGGGAATCTCTGCTATGGTCACCATTCTGTTTATCAGCAATGAAGAGTTTCTCCAGGAAAAAGTGATCTATCTTTCCTTCCTTTTCATTTTACCATCCCCCCTCCCTCCTTAGCCTTCCATGTGTTGGGACCATAGGCATACATCTCTATGCCTGGCCTGATCTCTATTTTTTGAATATTATAGAAGTAAAATTTAGTCACCAAAAATTCAAATGGGAAAAAGGGAAGTCCTTTCTCTTCTCTTTAGCACAGACAAAATGTAAACTGGTTCCTAACCTACCAGGCATTTTTCTGTGAACATATATATTTCTGCTTTTTAAAGCAGCACAAATGAAGCACACTGTATGTATGTGTAACTTCTGCATCCTGTTTAGGGTTGCATCCTACTCAATCACTGACTGACAGTTCTGTTGAAGATGTGGGGTGCAAACATACCTTTACCAGTGTGCACTTGTAGGTTTTCATTTTTATTTATTTATTTGACACAGAGAGAGAGAGAGAATGAATGGGTGTGCCAGGGCCTCCAGCCACTGCAGATGAACTCCAGACGCATGTGCCCTCTTATGCATCTGGCTAATGTGGGTCCTGGGGAATTGAATCTGGGTCCTTTGGCTTTGCAGGCAAATGCCTTAACCACTAAGCTACCCCTCCAGCCCTGTAGAAGTTTTTTAAATCTTTTTTTAAAATTTTCTTTATTTGAGAGAGAGAGAAAAGGGGAGATAGAGCGAGAGAAAGAATGGGTGTGCACCAGGGCCTCCAGCCATTGCAAATGAACTCCAGATGCATGCACCACCATGTACATCTGGCTTACGTGGGTTCTGGGCAAACGAAGCTGGGTTCCCTTGGCTTCACAGGCAAGTGCCTAAATGCTAAGCCGTCTGTCCAGCTAGTCCCCAGTGTGTCCTGCTAGATATCCTCTGGGAGGGGGATCTGGAATATGACAGACCACAGACCCCAACACCTGCCCTGATGCTTCCTCAACCTAACTGAAGTCTAGTAATCACTGTACTAATTTTACCTTTGCATTTACTTTGCCACTTGCCTCATATCTCTTCTCTCCAATATCTACTTAGGGAGCTTTTATCCATTCTGTTAAAAACTTTGATGTTCCCTGTGCTGATTTACTCAGCAGCTGACTTCCAGCTCTGTGGTGGTTTGATTCAGATGTACCAGATAAACTTATGTATTTGAATGCTAGGTCCTCAGCTGGTGGCAATTTGGATCCTCCTGAAGGCAGTGTATTATTGGGGGTAAGCTTAAGTCTATTATAGCCAGCTTCCTCTTGCCAGTGTTTGGCATACTCTCCTGCTACTGTTGGTCACCTGATAATGGCCAAGAGGTCATGTCCACCCTCTGCTCATGCCATCATTTTCCCCTGCCATCATAGAGCTTACCTTTAGGTCTGTAAGCCAAAATAAGCCCTTTCCTCCCACAAGCTGTTCTTGGTTGGGTGTTTTCTGACACCAATGCAAAGCTGACTGCAACAAGCTCCAAGGTCATCCTTCTGTCTTGCTTTGTGACAAAGAAATCTGCTAAACCCATTTCTGCTTTGTAAGTTGGTTCCCTGTTATTCTGTCAACAGGAGACTTGAAAGGGAGACAAGCCTAAGAGGAAGAAGGGTTTTGCTCTTCTTTTGTAGCCTCCTGTTTGCTTGGGGTTACTGCAGCGATCACCAATCATGGAAGAATCTAGTTGCAGTGCTTATATGATCAGCTTTTTCATGCTACCCTCTTGTGGAAGTTTGAATGTATGCCCCCCAGTAGACTCAGGTGTTTTATTAAAGCTTGTAACTTGGATTTCCAGCTGCCTGGCTGGAAGAGGTATCACCGTGGGCAGATCTTGCTGTTTAGCCCTAAGATGTGATTCCTAGCCTAAAGGGACGTAAGCAGGCTGAGCTCTGTCTTGAGTCTCTACTGTTTTGCTACTGGTTTTGTGCTTGCCTGTGGTACTGGCTGCTGGTGGTTTCTTTGTTTGGATCTGTGAAGGGGCCCAGCTTCTTCCACCATCATGGAACTTCCCCTGGATCTGTAAGCTTCAAATAAATCCCTTCCTCCCATAAACTATGTCTGGTTTGGAAGTTCATCCTGGTAGTGTAGAGCTGCCTACAATACCTCTGCTGCCACCTGGATAATGCCAGGCATCTCTTTCCTCACTTCAGAGGATTTTCTTTCAAGCTTCTTAATTCCAATTATTCCTTTATTTATTTATCTTTTGTTATTATAGTTGTCCACTTAGAAACTTATTTGAGGGACTGGAGAGATGGCTTAGTGGTTAAGCACTTGCTTGTGAAGCCTAAGGACCCAGGTTCGAGGCTCAATTCCCCAGGACCCATGTAAGCTAGATATACACAAGGTGGTGCATATATCTGGAGTTCATTTGCAGTGCCTGGAGGCCTTGGTGCGCCCATTCTCTCTCTCTCTCTCTCTCTCTCTGTCCCTCTCAAATAAAGAAATAAAAATTTAAAAAAAGAAACTTATTTGAGTGCTAGAGAAGAGAGAAAATGAGTATACCAGGGCCTCCAGCCAGTACAAAAGAACTCCAGATGCATGTGCCATTTTGTGGATCTGGCTTTATGTGGGTACTAGGGAATCAAACCCAAACCAGCAGGCTTTGCAAAGCAAGTGTCTTTAAATGCTGAGTCATCTCCCTAGCCCTTAATTGTATGTTTTTAAAATAGGAGACAGTATATATATATCATAACCAAATCAATACTAGTAAGACTTTCCACCTCAAATTTACTTGAGTAAAAAAAATATATATTTGAGAGTTTGTTTGATGGTTCTAGCAGGGAAGCATAGATACTTGTATACCCTTGAGCAAAGACCAGTCTTCTTCTATTCAGGAAAGGCTGTTCTCTTTCAGCTTTGGGAGGGACACGCATGGAGTGGTGAGGAAGGAAGGGGACACCCAACTACCCAGCCAGATCAACCTTGGTAATCAAGGGGGTGACAGATATTGCAGCCAGACAACCCTTACATCCATTTTTTTTTTTTTTGATTGACAGGTAAAAACTACATAGTTACAAGGTATACTGTGATCAGGGTAATAAATCTATCTATGTACTGTTACTGTTTGGCGCCTTGGAGCTCTTTTGAACTTCTTTTTTGATTTTTGAGATAGGGTATTGCTCTAGCTCAGACTGACCTGGAATTGACTATGTAGTCTCAGACACATTCACATTCACAGTGCTCTTCCTATCTCTGCCTCTCAAGTGCTGGGATAAAGGTTGCACCACCACACCCAGCCGACAGAGAAGAGACAAGAGAGAATGGGTGTGTCAAGACTTTCAGCCACTGCAAATGAACTCCAGATGTATGCACTACTTTGTGCATTTGGCTTTTTGTGGGTGCTGGGGAATCAAAACCAGGTCATTAGCCTTTGTAGACAAGTGCTTTAACTACTGAACCATTTCTCCAGCCCTCGTTTGAACTTCTAATTTGAACTGCAGTAATTCTATGTTCCTTTGTTCCTTCAGCCTTCTTGATGCATCATAAAATAGGTACTTCACAGTTCTTTTTAACACTTTAAATTACTCAATTAAACAGTCTTTACACAAAACAAAAAGTCTTTACATTAAATTCACTGTTCTTCAAATCATGGGTATAATTTCTGTTCTTTGACTTGAGATTCTGATTCATTTTCTATACAGAGGAAAAAAAAATTCTTCTTGATTATTGCCTGGTAGATGGGAAACAAATCCAATGATAAATCTATAGGGATAGAAAACTGCAGCTTGTCCAACACACACTTGATAAAGTATATTTAGGTGAAAAACAAAGATTAACACACTATTTATAAAATGATCTTGCCACTGATGGAAGAAATACCTAGAAGGACAAATAGTAATGATGCTTATCTCTGATGGTAATTTTATTTTCTTCATTGTTTTAGATATAGTTCTACACCTTTATGTTGTAAGTTTTTATTTGCTCCCTTGCTTTTTGAAACAGGGTCTCATTCTGTAACCCAGGTTAACCTTGAATTCACTAGGTAACCCAGGCTTGCTTTGAATTCATTACAATCTTTCTGCCTCAACCTCCAAAGTGCTAGGATTACAAGCATAGGCCACTGTGCCCAGTTCTTATACAATAATTGTTTTACAAAAAGAAAGGGAACCTCGCAGTGCCTAGCAATACCCACACAAGACCCTCATAATAGGAGAAAAAGATGATGACATCAAATTAAAAGAGAGACTAATGGAGAGAGGGAAGGGATATGATGGAGAGCAGAGTTATGAAGGGGAAAGCGGGGGAGGGGAGGGAAATACCATGGTTTGTTGTCTGTAAGTATAGAAGTTCTCTCTCTCTCTCTATATGTGTGTGTGTGTGTGTGTGTGTGTGTGTGTGTGTTTAAAAAAATGGAGCCGGGCTGGAGAGATGGCTTAGCGGTTAAGTGCTTGCCTGTGATGCCTAAGGACCCCAGTTCAAGGCTCGATTCCCCAGGACCTAAGTCAGCCAGATGCACAAGGGGTGCACACGTCTGGAGTTCGTTTGCAGTGGCTAGAAGCCCTGACGGGCCCACTCTCCCCCCTCTCTCTCTCTGCCTCTTTCTCTCTCTGTCTGTCGCTCTCAAATAAATAAATAAATAAACAAACAAACAAAATTTTTTTAAATGGAGCCACCCTTTCCAGGCCACCTTGAGACTACATAGTGAATTCCAGGTCAGCCTTAGCTAGAGTGAGACCCTGCCTCAAAATACCAAACAAAAGGAAGGAAGGAAAAATTAATTTTTTTAAATCCAGACAAAAAAAGACATGAGTGGGCACTGTTAAAGTCTAACTCTGAAATGTTCCCTATAGAGCTTGTGTTTTGGGTGCTTGGTCCTCAACTTGTGGTGGGATCTGGGGCCTGGCTGGCAGAAGCAGGGCAGTAGGGGTGCACATATGAAGGTTATATCCACCCATTTCCAGTCTTTCTCTCTGCTTCCTGGTGTACATCATGGGATTAGATTACAGCCTCATCCTCCAACCACCACAGGTGAAGTCTCTCTCACCTTCATGCCTTCCCCATCAAAGACTAAAATCCGTCTGAAATTATGAGCCAATCAAACTTCTCTGTTAAGTTGTTCTGTTGAGTATTTGGTCACAGTGATGCAAAAAGAATATAGGAATCCCGTATCAGCCAACTGTGTTCTGAGGCTCACAGAAAGACCACTTACTCAGGATCATCCTGAAAGTCCTGAGGCTCTGCCAACTCATCATACTCTGCTGCTGCATCCTTGCCAGCTAACACAAGCTCTTTAGGAGGGACCACCACCTAAAAAGCAAAAGAGAGGCCTGTGTCAGAAGAGATGAGCATTTGGCAGGACACTCAATTCAGAAGAATATGACCAGTGTCACACGGATATAGACATACAAATGAGCTGCAGGTTTCAGGACACACATAGCATTATATTCCTTACACAGACTTTGATAACACTGCTTAGGAACAGACATTTTTAATCCAGGAAACTGAAGGATATGACAAAACCCAGTGCTTGCTTCACTGGGGCTGTAAACATTCAAGCAGGGAGTGTGGACAGTGCTGAAAGCATGAATGCCCTTCACATTTCTTTCTTCTATTTACTTTTTGTCTTCTTATTTTTAATGTCTTATTTCTGAGGGGGAAGAGGAGCACATGGGTGGCTGCTATATTATTAAATTTGGGGGGATATATTTGAAACATCACCGTAAAAACAAACAAACAAACAAAAACAAAAACAAGAGAAAACACAAAAGAGAAACAATAGCTCCAATAGTATTTTCTGACACAGTGACACATATGATATGCCTGGTCATGGAACACAGTTAAGTATTCTTCAGGCTATTCTGATGTTTCAACTAGGCCTTAACTTTGTTTGTTAACTGCTGGCTATAACACCCACAAGCCCGAGACATGTATTGTTGGGTGTGGGCTTATGTGTATTATAGTCAATTGCCCCTTGCCAGTGTCTGGCACACTCTCCTGTTGCTATTGTCTACCTAATGTTGGCCAGGGGGTGATGTCCACCCTCTGCTCATGCCATCATGGAGCTTCCCCTCGAGTCTGCAAGCCAAAATAAACCTCTTTATTTTACCGACAAGCTGCTCTTGGTTGGGTGATTTCTACCAGCAGTGCAAACCTGACTGCAACAGTAAGAGTGGTACCAAGGAATGGGATGCTGCTAGACACCGGACTGTGTGGCTTTGGCCTTTTGGAGCTGATTTTCAAGAGGAATGTGGAAGGATTTGAAATCTTGGCGTAAGAGGTGCCTTTCAGTGCTGTAAGTACAGCTTGATGGACTATTCTGGTCAGAGTTGAAAGGCCTGAATACAGTAAGAACTATGGACTGTGAGGGTTGGCTTAGGAGGGTTAGAAAGAGCTTTGCTTGGACTGGGCTAGAAGCAGTTTGAGAGGTTTGCTGTTATGACTGTGTCCTGAGAAGCTGTGCAGGGTTGTACTGTGTAGAAATGGACTGGTGTGAGCAGAGGGATATGACACAGAAAAAATGAAATCTTTGGGCCTAAACTGCTGCCCATTCACCTGCAAGTTGTTTGAGAGATTACAACCATTGAGATTGGGCCAACTAACCTGCACTGGGGCAACAGGAAGAATGTAGACTCTTTTGAAGGGAACTGAGTGCTCAAGAAGTGTCCTGTTCTTCAAAGTCTGCTTTATTCCCCCCTGGACTAACAAATTGGCACCCCACCTGGTATTGGGGAGCATAAGAAATGCAGGAAAGAGAGAGTCATTGAGTTTGCAACATGGTCTTGTGTTTTGGAAGTGGCCATGGGCAGTGTGAAGCGGTTTGCTGGATGTCTGCATGGAGACCCCATAGGGCCATGAGGATGGACTGTGGGTTGCAGTGGAGACCCAGTGGAGTTGCTAGGATCATGAGATGGCTGCCAAGGAGAGCTGCTGGCCCCGGATGAAGTTTTCCAGGACTGTGAGTAGCCTAGCTGGAGGGGTGGAATTGGAACTCCAGAGACTTGTTGCTGGTTAGAATTATTGGACTTGGAGACTTGTCACTGGCTAGAGTTGTTGGACTTGGAGCTACAGAGTTTGATGTTTGCCCTGTTTAAATCTTATATTGTTTGAATATTTCTTTGCTATGCCCAATGCCATCTTTTGCAGTGTGTTTATTTTGTGCCATTATGGTTTTTTTTTTTTTTTTTTTTTGGTATTATAGCTCAGTTAAAAGATCTTGGACTACGGGGATGTATGAACATCTGGGGACTTTTTTGTTGTTTTTTTTTTTTTGGAGGTAGGGTTTCACTCTAGTCCATACTGACCTGGAATTCACTATGGAGTCTCAGGGTAGCCTTGAACTCACAGCAATCCTCCTACCTCTGCCTCCCAAGTGCTGGGATTAAAGGTGTGCGCCACCACGCCCGGCTGTATCTAGGGACTTTTAACATTGGATGAATGCATTGCATTTTACAACAGTTTATATATCAGTTTATAGGGCCAGGGGAGGAATGCGGTGGTTTATTCAGGTGTCCCCCATAAAGTTAGGTGTTCTGAATGCTAGGTTCCCAGCTGATGGAGATTTGGGAATGAACACCTCCAGGAGGCAGTGTATTGTTGGGGACGGGCTTATGGGTGTTATAGGCAATTGCTCCTTGCCAGTGTTTGGCACACTCTCCTGCTGCTGTTATCCACCCGATGTTGGCCAGGGGGTGATGTCAACTCTCTGCTCATGCCATCATTTTCCCTGCCATCGTGGAGCTCCCCCTTAGTCTGTAAGCCAAAATAGACCTCTTTCCCCCCACAAGTTGCTCTTGATTGGGTGATTTCTACCAGCAATGTGAACCTGATTGCAACAGAGGTGATGCTAGTGAGTGAAAGCATATAAAAGCAGAAGGAAAAGAGGGATAAGGAAATTCACTAGTGATACTATTTGAATACAAGTTAAAGATACAATCATTCCTTCTACAAATTCTTGCTATGAGTACCATTCTGAATTATTAATCAGTAGTAAAAGACCTATAGAGAATAGTTCTTTTCTTAAAATTCATAGCAGTCTCTTAATGGAAACGTTATAGAAGCTACATTTCATTCTTTAAACAATGATGCTCAAAATCATCACCTTAGTTATTTAGTTACTGCTATTTATACTTTATGTAAACAGAGGGAATCAACAAGAGACATACAAGCTTTTTAAGGAGATGATACTTATGTAAATCTTCAAGAATGAGTATGTTACACTGTGTTGCTAAAAGGAAATGTACACTGGAGAAATGGGGTAGGAAGGAAACATTCTAGGTAAAAATGAACTGTACATGCAACTGCCCAATATGAAAGTTCACATTCCATTGGATCTGCCTGGACCACAACCATAGAGCACTACCTGGAGAATGCTAAATTTAAAGATCTAGAGGAAAGTTATGGTGGAAGAGCAGACAGAAGATATCACCACGGAATTTTTACGCCACACCAAGGAGTGGGAACTTCTTTTTAAAGTTAGAGACATGCCACATGACCAGCATGCTGTGCAGTGAACTCCAGAACGACTACCATGATAAAATTCGTGATGGGTTGGAATGGATTTGAGGTGACTAAAAACAGTAACATCAGGTAGGAAGCTATTTCCAGGGATCATGGAAGAAATAATGAAACTTCAAATAGGGCTGTGGCAATGTGTTGGCAATAAAGTAAAACTGAGAAAGTGGAATCAGTTGCTGGTAACATTCAGATATAACAGACAGCACAGAATCTTTCAAGCTAGGCATACTAAGGTTACACTGCAGGCCATGCCAGAGAGACAGAGACAGAATGCTCTTACCTTAGCAGTGCTGTTGATGTTATCAGGGTCCCCCTCCTCACACTCCAACAGAGTCACATGGGTGAGGTTCTCCACTGGATTTGTAAGAGTCAGGAGGACTTGGCTCTCCTGGAGAATAAGAACAGCATCCCTCAAACAGGCACCATAATGCCACCAAGGCTGATGTTCTTAGAGGCTATATGAAATATTTCACAAAACTATCTCCCCATTATTCCACCACAATATCTAACTACACACACCTCTTCATCATTGCACTTTGACAGTGTTCACTGGCCTTGCTCTATTGTCTATGTTACATACTCTATAGAGTTGCTATTTCACTGAGGAAGTTAGGCAGATCCCACAGAAAGGGACTTACTAGACCCAGAAATTCTGAGAAATGTATGTTATCTATATGATTGTTTAAAGTTTGTAATTCTTGTTCCACTCAGGTTGCTGCTTAGAAAGATGAAAAGAAAACAGCCCTCTTAAATAAAGGAGCCATACACTAGCCAGATATATCAACACAAGGGGGAGGAGGGTAGGAATGCCAGGCCAAGACTACAAAAATATTTTAAGGGCTGAAGGGATGGCTTAGCAGGTGCTGATGGCTAGAATCCCAGCTTAAAGAAACTTAAAATCTCCATCTCTTTATCATTTTTCTCTCTTTCTTTCCCCTTCCCCTCCCTCTCTCTCTTTCTTCTTTTATTTTAATTTTTTTTTTATTTTGGTTTTTTGAGGTAGGGTCTCACTCTAGTCCAGGCTGTCCTGGAACTCACGGCAATCCACCTACCTCTGCCTCCCAAGTGCTGGGACTAAAGGCATGTGCCACCATGGCCAGTGCTTTTCTTTCTTTTCTGTATCTTGCTCACTGCATCCCATCATACACACAGCCACCCATATACACACATGCATAGATCACTCACTAATAAATCTTTGTGTCAATAAGGAAGATACTTACCTTCATGTAGCGAAGGTTGGGAATTGACATGATTCTCACTTCTGGAATATAATTGCTACCAATAAATAAAAATATGCATTAATATTCATTACAGTCTCTTAAGTAAATTTGAAAAAGCAAGCTAACGCAACAGACGTTAACTAGAATATGTAAAAGAAAATGAACTGTATCACCACAGTATACCTATAAGACATGAAACCAAACTGGCAATGAGCTCTTTCTGAAATCATAGGAATAAAGCATATATGTATATAGAGCTAGTTTGGAGCTTTTGTTTGTATCATGACATATTTTCCTTTTTTGAAATATTTATTTGCAATGAGTGGGGGGCACACCAGAACGAACTCCAGATGCATGTGCCATTTTGTACATCTGGCTTTCTGTGGGTACCGGGGAAATGAACTTCAGTTGTAAGGCTTTGTAAGCAAGCACCTTTAACCTCTAAGCCATCTCTTCAGCCCCCTGCATATATTTTTCAGGATCCTATGTAATTTTTTTTATAACTCTAGAAGGCAACTGATGATAACATTCAAGTCTCATCAGTGCTATATGTCTATAGAAGCACTGACATATTCTTACCAAACACACAGTACTCACTATGTGGCAGGCAATGTTCTAAGCACTATAGAGATATTAATTCAATGACTTTTGCTGTGACTGCATGAGACAAATACTCCTATGGCCATTATGAAAATGAAGAAAATGGGCATGGAGGTAAATTGAAGTGCCAGTTCCAGACAGTCTTGACTATACTATCTTTGCTCATAACCACTATGTACTTTGACTCTATATTTTATTTTTGTTTATTTATTTTTGAGAGTAAGAGCATGCGTGCCCGCCAGGGCCTCTAGCCACTACAAATGAACTCCTGATGAATATGCCACCATGAGCATCTGGCTTACGTGGGTACTAGGTAATCAAACCTGGATCCTTAGGTTTTGAAGGCAAGCACCTTAACCATTAAGCCATCTCTCCAGCCCTATTTTGACTCTATAATTGAGGCAACAGTTATTATACCTAGCTGTGTTTGTTCTGGACTCAAAAGTGCCCAGGTTTAAATCCCAGCTAAGTATTTAAAGACCAAGATACTGCTTTCTAAAACTGAGGTAAGATATTTACCTCTTTTTTTATGCATGATAACAATAATTTGGTATGCTGAGGTCACTGTGAAGAATAAGTTAAGGCTATGTACCAAAAATGCTGAGACTTGTAAAGCCAGTAACAAAATGTAATGCTTCTGTAGAACATTCATTGAGTTGTCAGTATATATTTTGTGTTTGCTCTGTGTAATGCTGAGCTGAGTTTTAAATGCTAATGACTAATGCTAGTCTGCAGGAAATGCAGATTCCACCTGGGATTGCTGTGCTGAGTTTGTACTGGGGCAATGACCTGGGACAGATTCAAGCAGCATGTCCCCACTAGACAGTACCATCTGGGGTTCAGTCCAGGCTTTTTGAAGACCACTGACTCAGACTCAACTCAAGACTGGTGTAACTGTCCTTTTAATAACTATATATAGAAGCCAAAGCTGATTGGAGACACCAGAGCTAAAGAGGGCAACCAATATTTTGGATCATGCTGTCAGGTCACAAGGCCCAGGAGATGATGGGACACAAATGTGTCCTAAAACTCTGGTTAAATTACCTATATCCTTGATCAAGGAGATTATGGAGGACTAGAGGTTGGATTCCAAACAATGTACAGTCTGCAGGAGAATCTGAATAGAGGGGAAAGTCCTCAATGCTTCCAAAGGAAGCCACATGGTTAGTATGGTCCTGACTCATCCTAACAGATGTCTCAAATTCTGAATCACAGAGTTCCTCCATGGCCCCTAAGAGTCTGCAATTGACCTTAAAAATATATAAACAGTGAAGTACATATTCTCAGAGTAACATGTACCTTTATCAGGGTTGTTTTACTGACAATTCTGATAATGTCTCATCTGCTTCACAAGGTTTCCAAGAACAGGTATAGACCATTTTAGACACTGCCATGCCATTTGGTGAACAGTTTCAGAAATGGATTTCTGGAGATTCATGATGAAATAGAGTTTTGCCTATCATTTCTGGTAATAGTAATTCTGTTTATTTTAGGACCTGACATGCTCAACTGCTTTTTTATTTTTTGCTTTTTTGAGATAGGGTCTCACTCTAGCCCAGGCTGATCTGAAATTCAGTGTGTAGTCTTCAGGGTGGCCTCAAACTCATGGTGATCCTCCTACCTCTGCCTCCCCAGTGCTAGCATTAAAGGTATGCGCCAAATACCTGGCTCAACTGTTGTTTTAACTTTATCTCCTCTCACTTACAGTGAAGTTACACTCAGATAGTCCTGTGGCAATCTATCTTGGGTCCCCTCATTGCCCTCCAAGGCCTGAAAGTATAACAATGGGAATATCCTTCCAAGACTGTCTTCCTTCACTCTATCAATGTACTTTTGGGGTCCCTTAGGTAGACCCGCTGGAAAAGTTTCCCAGCTGCCGAACTTGACTACCTCACTCAATTCAGAGAAGCTAGATTGGCCACTGCCCCAATTCCCTAATGACAGGGTTGCTTCTTCACAGAGGGGATTGATGCAGTTTGGGGTGACAGCCTCTCTCTTTCCTTCTGTTAATCTAATGATGTCTCGTTATACTTAAAAAAATGCTTTGAGGGCCGGAGAGATGGCTTAGCGGTTAAGCTGCTTGCCTGTGAAGCTTAAGGACCCCGATTCAAGGCTCGATTCCCCAGGACCCACGTTAGCCAGATGCACAAGGGGGCGCACGTGTCTGGAGTTCGTTTGCAGTGGCTGGAGGCTCTGGGGCGCCCATTCTCTCTCCCTCTCTCTCTGCCTCTTTCTCTCTCTGTATGTCACTCTCAAATAAATAAATATAAACAAAAAATTTTTAAAAATGCTTTGACAAGTGCTTTGTAATAAAGCACGCATTAATATTACTAATATTGTGCATATATTACCAGAAGACAAAATCTACGTTAGAAACACTGAAAGTAAAAACAACTTAGAATCAAGGCTAAAAGGTATTTTACCTTTAAACTAGAGATTTCCATGATGTACAGCAGGGATTACCCTAAGTAACTTAACTGAATATGCACGCCCTCCAACTTCCACTCCCATAAGGATTTGGATTCAGCAGGTCTGAGGTTCCTGGGCATCTATATTAGGATTGCTAGGTGATTCTACCATGATGTCGGAAAAGCATTTCTTCCCAAAGCAAACTTTAAAAAGTGACGTAAAGCATACAGTACTTCTGCAATAAACAGATTTCTTATTTTTATTTTATTTTATTTTATTTTATTTTATTTTATTTTGTGGTACTGGGGATTGAAGCTAGGACCTCACACACGCTATGCAAGTACTCTACCACTGAGCTATATCCCCAGCTGTGTAATGTATATAGTTTGTTATTTTGTGTGTGTGTATTTCTTTTTAAACATAGGGTTTTATGCAATCCAAGGTAGCCTAAAACTCACTTTGTAGCCAAGGATGACCTTGAATTTCTGATCCTCCTGCCTTTATATCCCGCATCAGGATTATTGGCATGTATCCCCATGTTTGACATTTCTGCAGTGCTAGGGACTGAACCAAGGGCTTTGTGCATACTAGGCAAGCACTCTACAAACTGAGCTACATATCTATTCCATGAACATCTTTTTTTTTTTTTTTTTTGGTTTTTTGAGGTAGGGTCTCACTCTGGCCAGGCTGACCTGGAGCTGACTATGTAGTCTCAGGGTGACCTCAAACTCATGGCAGTCTTCCTACCTCTGCCTCCCGAGTGCTGGGATTAAAAGCGTGTGTCATCACGCCCAGCTCACAATCCTTTTTTTAAAAAAATATTTTAATTTATTTGAGAGAGAAAGATAGACAAAGTATGGGCATGCTAGGGCCTCCTGCCACTGCACATGAACTTCAAATGCATGTGCCACTTTGTGCATCTGGCTTTATGTGGGTACTAGGGAATTGAACCTGGGCCATCAGGCTTTACAAGCAAGTGGTTTTAATTGCAGTCATCTCTTCAGTCTTCAGTTCCTCCTTTTCTTTCTTTTCTTTTTTTTTTTTTTTTTTTTTTTTGGTTTTTCGAGGTAGGGTCTCACTCTAGTCCAGGCTGACCTGGCATTAGCTATGTAGTCTCAGGGTGGCCTCGAACTCTTGATGGTCCTTCTACCTCTGCCTCTCGAGTGCTGGGATTAAAGGCATGTGCCACCATGCCCAGCTTCCCCCTTTTCTTGAAGCAGGATCTCACTGTATCCCAGAGGCTGACCTGGAACTCCCTCTATAGCCCAGACTGGCCTTAAACTAACAGCAATCCTCCTATCTCAGCCTTCTGTGTGCTGGAATTAAGGGCATGTACTTCCATGCCAGCCCTATGAGCATAATTCTTAAAAAAAAGAGGAATTTATCCTGTAATTCATGGGTATCATTTTTTGAAGTCCTCTTCATTCTTAACAGCCATCTAAACCATAAAAGAAAGTAAACATATTTTATGGCATTTATAGTTATTACATGGTATTTGTAAATGTGCTTTTATGATTCAACAACCATCAGAGGGAAGCTTTATTCCAATTTCAGAGCTGATAAAAACAAATTTAGGCAAATACAGTACCAGTCCCTATACCTGGCCCTCTTAGATACTCCTAACTCATCAGACCAGCACTTTCCAACCTTTCTGTTTCCTGACAAGTTCTTCTTAATTGCTGCATAATATTATACAGAAGTGTTTGTCAATTTAATTAACAATTCCTGGTTAATAAACACCTAAGTAAAATTACGTCTATGTTTCTCCATTAAATTGCTGCAATACATGTCCATTGAGTGTATCTTTCTGTATGTTGCTTTTGTTTCTGAAGAATAGATTCTTGAAATGGTACTGATACATTAAGAAGTCTATAAGACATGTCCAACCTATGGTCCAGGGGTCACAACTAAGAATGTAGCCAACCACATTTGTAGAGGACAACAAGTTACAATGTCAACAGGGTAGCAGGAAGTAGTGTCACACACCTATAATACCAGTATTTGGGGGATGGAGGCAGGAGGATTAAAAGTTCAAGGCCAGAATGCTCTCTGAAAGAGTCTGGCAATTCATAGTCCTATTAACAAGTGCATGCAAATTTTTTTTTTTTTTTTAATGTTCCTAAAGGGCTGGAGGGATGGCTTAGCAGTTAAGGTGATAGCCTGCAAAGCTAAAGGACCCAGGTTCAATTCCCCAGGACCCATGTAAGCCATATGCACAAGGTGGTGCATGCTTCTGGAGTTTATTTGCAGTGGCTGAAGGCCCTGGTGCACCCATTCTATCTGCCTCTTTCTCTCTCAAATATAAATTTTAAAAGTTTTTTTAAAAGTTCCAATCAAATTTCAGCATCATTTTATATTTCTTTTGGTCATTTGGAATTGCTGTATACTTAAGAGATTTTCCTTAGACTTCATGCTATGCAAGTAAATTCAAAACTGAAAAAGGAACAGAATGCTAATTCTGATGTAAGTTTTCTTTTCATTTATAGAGCAAGGATAGATATAATTCACATTGAAAAAAAATCCCAAACCACCACTATCAATAATCTAAACACCACCAAGCCCAAAATACTCACACAGCAACCAGCTGGATTTTGAATTTGATAGATGTTGGATTAAATTCTGGCTTGCTCAAATTATGTTCACATTTCTAAGAAGAAAAACAAAATATGTATCAGAGGAAAACAAGGACAAGCTTTGATGATCCACAGAGCTACTAGATTCAGGATATTTACTAGAATTTTGTTTTATTTTGCTTTAAGACTATAATTTTAAAACAATTTATACTGATAAAAAATATACTTGACTTCTGCACATAAGCAACCACACTGTCACAAATATTTTAATACTCCTGTGGTGCTTAAAACCTACAGTAATTAACTGCCTGGTGCAGCCCTTTAATCCCAGCACTCAGGAAGCTGAGGTAGGAGTTCCAGGCCATCTGGGACTACATAATGAATTCTAGGTCAGCCTGGGCTACACTCCCCCCCCCCGCCCCCCAAAAAAAACCTACCTAGCAAACACCAAGTATTTACTGTATGTGCTAAACAATGTGCTCACCAACTTAAATTGAATTAGATACCATATTGACTTTGTGAGATAGATGAAGATACATGGCTACTAATGTCCCAACTTTACAGATGATTAAAATGGAACACAAGAGCCAGGTGTGGTGGCACATGCCTTTATTCCCAGCACTCGAGAGACAGAGGCAGGAGGATCACCATGAGGCCACCCTGAGACTACATAGTGAATTCCAGGTAAGCCAGGGCTAGAGCGTTTGAAACCCTACCTTGAAAAACCAAAAAAAAAAAAAAAAAAAAAGGACACAAGAATAACCTAACAACTTTAGAGCCCAAAAGAACAAAAGCCAGGACTTTTTTATTTTTCTTCTTTTTTCGAGGTAGGTAGGGTTTCACTCTAGCTCAGGCTGACCTGGAATTCACTATGTAGTCTCAGGGTAGCCTCGAACTCCTGGCAATCCTCCTACCTCTGCCTCCCGAGTGCTGGGGTTAAAGGCGTGTGCCACCATGCCTGGCCTAGGATTTATTTATTTTTAATGTAATGTAGTGTACATCTTATGTCCTTGTGGCACCCCATGTGCTTGTCTGTGGAGGTCAGAGCAGAACATTGGGTATCCTGCGCCATCCTTATTCCCTTCACTCTTGTTTGAGCTGAGTCTCTTACTGACAACAGAACTAGTTTTTGTGTGTGTGTGTGTGTGTGTATGTGTGGTCTCAGGCACATATGGCCATACTCAGCTATTTTACATGAGATTTGCAGACTCAAACTCAATGCTATTTTGCTCAGTTTTCTCTAATGCATTTTTTTTCCCCCTCTAGAGACAGGGTCTCACTCTAGCCCAGGCTGCCTGGAACTTACTATGTAGTCTCAGGCTGGTCTTGAACTCACAGCAATCCTCCTACAACTGCCTCTTGAGTGCCACCATACCAGGCTCTCCATTAAATTGAGCTTCATTCAAGTTCTCAGCACTGGCAGAATACAGCCTTTTTTGAGGGGGTTGGGGGCAAAATATCACATGAACTACATCTAGCCCGGTTTCTGATAGAGTCTTTTTATCCCATGTGAAGCTCCATCATATGCCAAGCCTCCACACACAACATTCTATAGGTCTTCTGGTCTTCCTTACTCCCACCAAGGGGTGGTTTCAGGCCCCCTCAAGTCCTCATGCTTATACAGGAAGTGGTACTTAGCCACTGAGTGTATCTCTCCATTCCAAAGCTAGGATTTAAATCCAAGGAATCTAAGTCCAGGCCTACATAAATTTGGTTAAGATTTCTTAATTTTTTTTGTTTATTTTTATTCATTTATTTGAGAATGACAGACACAGAGAGAAATAGGCAGAGAGAGAGAGAGAGAGAATGGGCACACCAGGGCCTCCAGCTACTGTAAATGAACTCCGGAAGCATGTGTCACCTTGTGCATCTGGCTTACATGGGTCCTGGGGAATCAAGCCTCGAACCGGGGTCCTTAGGCTTCACAGGCAAGCGCTTAACCGCTAAGCCATCTCTCCAGCCCCAAGATTTATTTTTTTTAACAGTACAAAAAAGCAGCGTCCAATGTACAGATTGTTATTAACATGTTCCCTTTCCTTTCCCCAGAGCCAACCTATGCACAAACAGGCTACATACATCAAAGGATGACTACATATCCTTTCTTTGGTCGCAATACAAAAGGATGCATTTTGTACATTTTTTTTTGTCTTTGCTTTTTTCATTTAACTTAACATAACTTGTAATCCCACTCCAACACACACAGAAGAACCTTCTCGTACTGTAATGACAAAGCAGCAGTGAGTGTTCTTGGATGAACTTTCCAATGTACAAATCCATCAATAAGATAGTTTCTTAAGAGGAGGTCAATGGATGTATTTACTTTGATAAATTGCTAGCTTAAGCCAATCTGATGACTATAAAATAAAATGTTGCAGCCGTTTTTTTGTTTTTTGGGTTTTTTTTTTGAGGTAGTGTCTCACTGTAGCCCAGGCTGACCTGGAATTCACTATGTAACCTCAGGGTGGCCTCAAACTCATGGAGATCTTCTGACCTCTGCCTCCTGAGTGCTGGGATGAAAGGTGTGTGCCCCCACGCCCAGCTCCTGTAGTTTTGTTTTTTCTTGCAGCAGTTTTAATGTGTACTTTTGTGATTACTGTGTAAATTTAAAGATCTTTTATGTTAAGCTAGGTGTGGTGGTGCACACCTTTAATCCCAGCACTTGGGAGGCAGAGGTAGGAGGATTGCCGTGAGTTCAAGGCCACCCTGAGACTCCATAGTGAATTCCAGGTTAGCCTGAGCTAGAGTGAGACCTTACCTCAAAAAACCAAAAAAAAAAAAAAAAAAAAAAAAAAGCAGTACTGGGCTGGAGAGGTGTCTCAGTGGTTAAGGCATTTGCCTGCAAAGCCTAATGACCTGGGTTCGAATTCCCAGTACCCATGTAAAGCTAGGTGCAAAAGTGGTCCATACATCTAGAGTTCATTTGCAGCAGCTGGAAGCCATGGCACATCCATTCTCTCTGTCTCTCTTCTCTCTCTCTCTGTTTGCAAATAAAGATACTTAAAAAACATATGCACTACAGTAGCATATTTTTTGAAATAAATTTACAGTGTATAATGTGCCCTAGATATACCACAATCGCTGGACATTTTGGTTTATATTTGTGGAAGTGGACTATTAGAAGTGAGTTTGACTGGAAAAAAAAGGTAACTGCTTACTTTTGGCAGCTATTATTATATTAATGGCATAGTATATAAACCAGTAGTATCTACATACATTTGTATTCCTTTAGCTTACAAAATATTTACTATTGGCTAGGGAGACGGCTTAGCAGTTAAATTTACTTGCTTGTAAAGCCTGCTGGCCAGGGTTGGATTACACAGTACTCATGTAAAGCTAGATGCATACAGTGGTACATGTTTACAATAAAAGACATCCTGACATGTCCATAGTCTTTCTCAAATAAGCAAATAAATATATATATATTAAAAAATATTTACTATTAATATCTTGCAAAGAATCAGTTTTTGGTTTTGTTCCTCTTTTGTATTTTAGTTTCCTTCTCAAGAAAAGTCAATGCAGACAAAACAGATATTAAGGAATTAAGAAACTAAAAATACTGCTTTGTATACTTTGAGTCTATATTATTTGACATATACATACTTTTTTGACATATACATACAGACTTCTGCATCACTCTTTTTTTTCCCCCCCCGAGGTAGGGTCTCATTCAAGCTCAGGCTGACCTGGAATTCACTATGTAGTCTCAGGGTGGCCTCGAATTCATGGTGATCCTCCTACCTCTGCCTCCCAAGTGCTCGGATTAAAGGCGTGAGCCACCATGCCCAGCTCTTCATCACTCTTTATGAGTTGAACTTTTATGAACCTTAAGATGAATTATCAGTTTTAAAAGTTTTTCCTGGGCTGGAGAGATGGCTTAGCAGTTAAGGTGCTTGCCTGAAAAACCTAAGGACCTCATTTGATTCTCCAGTACACATGTAAGCCAGATGCACGAGGTAGCACATACATCTGGAGTTTGTTTGTAATGGTCCATTCTCTATCTCTCTCTCTTTCACTGTAATAAATAAATTAAAAAATATTTAAAAAAATTTTTCCTTCCCTCTTTCCAAGGATCAAATTCAGGGCCTTGTGCATACTAGCAAGTGCTCTCACATTGACCTATACCCCCAGCACTTGGTGTTTTGAAATAGAAACTTTCTATATAAGTCCAAGCTGGCCTTGAAGTCAAGATTCTCTTGCCTAAGCCTCTTAAGACCTTTGATTAGAGGTGTGTACCATCATGCCCATCTGTATTTTCAATCTTTCTAAATTCTTATGTTTGTGCTACTTTTTAAAAAAAAAATTATTTTTGTTTATTTTTATTTATTTGAGAGTGACAGACAGACAGACAGAGAAAGAGGCAGATAGATACAGAGAGAATGAGAGCACCAGGGCCTCCAGCCACTGCAAACGAACTTCAGGTGCATGTGCCATCTTATGCAACTGGTTAACGTGGGTCCTGGTGAACTGAGCCTCGAACCAAGGTCCTTAGGCTTCACAGGCAAGCAGTTAACCGCTAAGCCATCTCTCCAGTCCTTGTGCTACTTTTAATCAGCATAGAGATGAGTTATTGCATTTTGTTCACTTTAGTATGATTATATGTTTGCTTATTTTTTCAAGGTAGGGTTTCACTTAGTCCAAGCTTAAAAAAATATTTAATTAATTTATTTATCTGAGAGAGAGAGAAAGAGGCAGATAGACAGAGAGATGGATGGGTGCATCAGGACCTCTAGCCACTACACATGAACACCAGACACATGTGCCACCTTGTGCATCTGGCTTGTGTGGGTCCTGGGGAATTGAACCTGGGTCCTTAGGCTTTGCAGGCAAATGCCTTAACCACTTCCTCCCAAGTGCTGGCATTAAAGGCATGTACCACCATGCCTGGCTGATTACATATATATATATTTTTTGTTTGTTTGTTTTGTTTTGTTTTTTTGAGGTAGGGTCTCACTCTAGCTTAGGCTGACCTGGAATTCACTCAGTAGTCTCAGGGTGGCCTTGAGCTCATGGCAATCTTCCTACCTCTGCCTCCCGAGTACTGGGATTAAAGGCATGTGCCACCATGCCTGGCTGATTGTATTTTTTAATAGAAATATTTAGTGTTGGTTTTTCTTCTTTCTTGCTTTCTCTTAAATTGTTTTTGTACTGGCGTTTTACCCATAGCCTCCAAGTGTATATTCTTGTCCTAGTGCCTGTGCATCTGGTATTTTCTCTGTGCATACTATATACAGTTATATGTATTGACTACAGTGGCCAGATACTAATCCCATTTACTCTATTTGCTGTTCTGTTGTACAAATGACAACTCTGTGAAAAAATCTTTACCCGGCAGCGCAGAGACCGTTTGATCAGAAGATGTTTGTGGCGAGGATAGAGCTGTGACGCACAGATGGGCTGGAAGTCAGGCTGTAAGAGGCGCTGCTGAAGGGTGGTCACTGGCAAGACAGGAAGAACCAAGCTCAGCACACAGTTGTTCTCAATATCAGACTTGTATGTGGACATACTACATCATGCAATATGCATTTATAAATAGTACTGTTCAGAAAATAATAATGTAGAAATTTGGTAGACATCTTAAAAGTTCTGCAAACAACTACACCTATTTTATTTAATGTATCACTTTACTACTAATAACTATTCCATTAAAAACATTCAATTATAGGCATATAAGTTCCAACTGCAGTACATATAGAAGAGAGACAAAGTAGAATGCATAAGATTACCCTCTGTTAAGTTGACTGGTCTTGTGTAGTAGTCTTCAGGTAGAGGCTCCACTTCATATGCAGCCTGACCTGGCTCAATCTTTATCTCTTTCTGGTCCTCTCCTTCTTTAAGACTAAAAAATAAGAAGTAGTAAGTTTCCAAAGTATCCATCAGATAATCCTCAAAGTCTATATCAATAATTGAAGTATTCTTTTACTATAGAGTATCATGCAGTTTGAGTCTCTTCTAAGTATGAGAATCTAAATCACAATCTTTAAACATTCACTGTGATGGCTGTTTTTCTCAAAGTCATTTAATGAGGAAACTTACGAAAGTCCAGCAAGAGTACTAATGGATGTGCCAGCTCGTGGTCGCTGCAGCCTGGTTCCAAGACCATATTTGTCCTAAACAAAGTTCAGAAGTTTCTATTAGGAAGTCCATTTTACATATCCTATTTATTGAAAGAAAGCATTAGGGTGGGACAGCATGAGAAGCTTACAGAAATAAGCAAAAATAAAAACAAAACCAAGAAGCTATTTACAACTGTTTTTATTTGTAGCCTACACAACTCTTTTATCCCTAGAGTAGAATAAAAGTATCCAAGATGGAGACTGAAACTACATTCATACAGTAAAAGGAGCAAATGGAAGCTTTTACTACTGTTCTAAAATATCCAAGCTATGCCTCAGGTAAGAACTAAGTAGAGTGTCTATGACACATGATGACTTTCCTTCTGGAACACCAGTGACTGCTAACTTCTTCAGCAAGAATCATAAAAGTGAACTTACCACTACATGAATAGTGTGTTGCTGTTGAGCCCCCAAATAGCAGCAGGTTGCAACAGAGACAAAAAATGCAGCGTAAGATAGAAGCAAATGCATAGAGCAGGCAGGTATATGGGAAAGTTGGAGGGATGAAGCATTAATTTGAAGTCCTCTCCTAATATAATCTACAACAGTACATGCACTGATTACACCACCGGGCTCTCTGGAAACACTCACTGCTCTGGCAAATGTAGGTAGTTTGAAAGTATTAATGTTTTATTAAATTCAAATCTTTTTTTTGTTGTTGTTGTTTTTGTTTTTCAAGGTAGGGTCTTCACTCTAGCCCTGGCTGATCTTGAATTCACTATGTGGTCTCCGGCTGGTCTCGAACTCCTGGCAATCCTCCTACCTCTGCCTCCTAAGTGCTGGGATTACAGGCGTGTGCTACCATGCCCAGCTCTAATCTACATATTTTTATATGGACATTACAAACCCTTAGGGCTTAATGGCTTAACAACTGCTCATGTGGATGCAGCATGACAATTTACTTAACCTTTCTGAAGTGTAAAATGGGGATAACACATCAACAGCATATGAATGCTGTGAGAAATATGTACAATCTACTTAGCAGTGCTTGACATGTCATTGCCATTCAATAAATATTATTTATTAAATGTTGACATGTTGGGCCCCAAGCAAGCACAAGGAAAACAAAGCTCTATGTAAGCAAATGAAACTTGGGGGACAATAACAAAACTCAAAAATCCTGCTCAGTAGAATTAGAATATAAACTAGTAGTGAATGACATCCACAAATAATTATCAAAAATCACACTTGTGTATATTATTACCTATTTAACCACAAAAATATATTGTGAAAGGCTAGGGATATAGCTCTGTGGTAGACCACTTGCCCAAATAAGTGATACTTTAAGTTCAATCTCTAGCACCACCGAAAAAGTACAAGTGTCAGTTTTTTTTTTCATCTTAAAAGAAACAGAGATGAAAAGGGGTAAGGAAAAAAAAAAAGAAAAGAAAAGAAAAGAAATTGACCAAAACAGAGAGACCCACTACTAGCAGGATGCCAAAGGCTACTACTGAAGAAATAGGAATCAAATCTACTACTTGCCCACCTTCTTTTCAGTTTTTCTATAGTTTACAAAAGCCGTAAGCAGGGTTCTGCATGGCATACAAAACAGCTTTTGGGGTGTGGGGGGAGATAATCAAAAGAGAAAGTGGCAATGGAGAAATACAGACATCCTTAGTAAAAGAAAGGATTCAAACATGGCCAAAACACAACTGCTTGGCAGAGACTGAGAAACTCTGAATTGCTACCCATTACTCAGCCATCTAGAGCAATGGCCACTTTCTGAAATGGTCACTGTTCTTGTGTTTCACAGGTCCTGCAAACTCCTTTTGGTGCCAAATCCTCACCGAAAAAGCCAAAGGCATATAATTTCTACGTCTGGCCAGTTTCTTGCGATCTCGTTCAACTTTTTCTTTCTGAGCAAGCTGCTGGTAATATTCAATCAACTTGTTCATCTGTAAGAAATCAAAGACTATTTCATTAAAAAGTCAACAAAATTAATCAACTGCAATGACTAGAAATAAAAGAAAAGAAGGAAAATCTGCCCATTGTCTTTAAAGAGAATTTCCCTTCATTTACATGGTCTGTTTTCAGAACTGAAATGAAACCTTTACATCAACAGAAGAACTGTGCAATGAAAAGACTTCAAAATTGCTCTTTTACTTTATTACTTATTTTTCATTAGAACTACTCCTATGGGGCATTTCATTAAATTTTCTTCTTCACTGACCCATTTTTCAATTTTTATGGTATTTTAAATCAGATAAAATCTAAGTTAATAATAAAAATTCAAATGATATACAAATATAAAGAATAAAAATTAAAACCCCTCTTTATCCTTTGTATCTAAATTGGGATCTTTTTACTCGTCAGGTATCTACTATTATCAGTTAGATATCTTCCTTTCACACTTAGAAACATTTCTTACACACTTAGAAGCACACTTAAAAGTATATTTTACAAGTATTTTATAACATCTGTGTAGAGACATGCAACTTGATATATAACAAATACTACTCCTTATATTTTTCACATAAAAATGAACAAACATTATGCTTCTGTCTCATTGTAAGTATCATGGGGTTCTCAATCCATAGAAATACATAGGTCCATCTCTCTACCCAATATAAACATACCTACCTTGCTGTTTACAGACACTGCACCCTATTGCATAGACAGTAAGTAAAGGGTCTTTTGGTACCATCTTGTCTTCTTGATTTAGCAGCAAATGCTCTTAAGACAGTGATCTAATTCCATCATTTCCTTGCTTAAAAACATTTAGGGACTCCTCAAACTTCCAGGCCTACATATTCTGCATGGTCAGACCCCCCTCTACTCCTTTGGAATTTTCAAGACAGTGTCTCACTCTAGCCCAAGCTGATCTGGAACTCTGTAGCTCCAGGCTGGCCCTGAATACACAGTGATCCTTCCTCAGTTTCCTGAGTGCTGAGACTACAGCCATGTACCACCATGCCCAGTAGTCTGACCCTTTTTTCCAGTTGCCTATGACCACGCTGTGCTCTAGTCACATTTACTCTCTTAGTTACTACATGTTTGGCTTCCACCACTGACAAAGCTCTTTGCATATGCCTTTCCCTGCTTGAAGTCTTTTCCTTCTGTGCCTGTCATCTTCAGACTGCAACATAATCCTCTGAGGTGCACCTCAACAGTTGAAATTCTGCCTAGGAAATACACACTTTATCCCTCACACTGCTTAGTACAGATTTATTTTATCTGGAGGTGATTTAAGCTTTATGAGAAGAGACCATGTATCCCTCCCATCCAGCAGTCTTTGCTACAGAGGTAAGTGCTTGATAGGTGTATGAGATTTATACAAACACACATAATACACACATGCATGTACACAAGTGCTTGTGCACACATACTTATGATGTAAGAATCTAAGAAGTACATATACTGAGGACTGCAGGAACCTCTGCTATACAATGGTTCATGTGAGAAGACTCACTTTTCCTATACTTTCATCCAGGATATTTTTAGTTTTTTTTTTAATTTTTTATTTTTATTTATTTATTTACAGAGAGAGAAAGAGGGAAGGAGGGAGGGAGAGAGGAGAAAGAATGGGTGCACCAGGGCCTCCAGCCACTGCAAACAAACTCCAGATATGTGTGCCCCCTTGTGCACTTGGGTATCATGGGTCCTGAGGAACAGAGCCTAGAACTGGGGTCCTTAGGCGTCACAGGCAAGCACTTAACCGCTAAGCCATCTCTCCAGCCCTTTTTTCCTTTTAGTTTTTTGAGGTAGGGCCTCACTCTAGCCCAGGCTGACCTGGAATTCACTATGTAGTCTCAGGGTGGCCTTGAACTCAGCAATCCTTCTACCTCTGCCTCCCGAGTGTTGACTTAAAGCATGTGCCACCACGCCCAGCTCATTTTCAGTATTTCTAATTTTTGCTGACATAGTAGGTGAAAATTATAAATTACTGTTTAATTTGTGCCTTAATTATACATTGTTCATTTGCTATAGCAGTTATCCACCTTCTTATGTTATTCTAACTCAAGGGTTAAAAGATCAGCTATAGGACTAGGGAAATGGCTTAGCAGTTAAGGCATTTACCTGCAAAGCCTAAGGACCCCGGTTCAATTCCCCAGGACCCATGTATGCCAGATGCACAAGAGGGTGCATGCGTCTGGAGTTTGCAGTGGCTAGAGGCCCTGGCGTGCCCATTCTCTCTTTCTATCTGCCTGTTTCTCTCTCACACCACTATACCACCAACATCGCACCGCCCTGTTTCTCTCTCTCAAATAAATATTTTAAAAATCAGCTATAATATGTACTGCAGAGACCAATTCATCAAGAATAGCTAAGGGGTACTCAGGCATGATCTGATAACCTTCACCATCAAAATCCAAGACTATTTTTAAAATTAGTAGTATTCCTAGGGTTGAAACGTGTATTCATTTATATTTCTATGAATAGCTAATAACAAATTAAACTTTAATTCATTGTTGAGTATGTGAAGAAATGACAAATACCACCTTTTCCCTTGTTCTGACCTATAACTTGAACACAAAACTAAAACTACACCTACGTTTTTCCATTAATTTAAGTCAAAAGAAAAGAAATGACAGTGACTGACGCCCTCACATAGAAGTACATTCTATGCATAGCAGATAACTCAGTACAAACATAGCAAGGCCTTCTAGATACAGGCCATACCCACTGGCAAGATGAAGACTGGAAGGCTTTTATTCTAACTTTACTTATTTCACCCTTTGAGTCCTATGAGCTTTTACTTACCCGTTGTGTGTGAGGATTTTCTGGTTCTTGCCAACCACCACTAGCTGGAAAATAAACAATAACCCTTTTTATTGTCATAAAAGTTGGTCATCTTTAGGCCACAAAATAAAACTTAAAAATATAAAGTTACAGAAATTCCAAGAAAGAATACTAGAAGTCTTATAGAACAGCATGTTCAGAATAGTTTTATTCCTTCCTCCTCCCTCCCTCTTTCTAAGGCGGGGGGTGGGGGGGCTTGCTAAATAGGTTAGGCAGGTCTCTGTACCCAAAGCAGAATTTGAATTTGCAATACTCCTGCCTCAGTCTCCCAAGTAGTTAGAATTGTAGGCCTGCACCACCAAGTCCAGCATATGATTGTTTCTGTAAATATAACGGTGGTGATAATGACCACTATAAACACCACAGCAATGTATGTACAGCCTCTGTGCCAGGAACCTGAAATGTATTACCCTGCTTTAAATCTGCCACATGGTGCAAACTTTAAACAAATGATGCTATAACAAATGGATATGCACATTCCCCTCACTACCACCACCACCAAAAATAAATAAAATAAAAATTCAAGCACAGTTAAAAACAAATGACAAAAGTAATCAGATTTGGTCATATATGCCTAGCACTTTGTAGGTAGAGGCAGGAGGATCAGGAGTTCAAGGCCAACCTGAGACCCTGTTTCAAAAAATATAAGACAAGGGCTAGAGAGATGATTTAGCAGTTAAGGCGCTTGCCTGCAAAGTCGAAGGACCCAGGTTTGATTCCCCAGGACCCACATAAGCCAGATGAACAAGGGGGCATGTGCATCTGGAGTTCGTCTGCAGTGGCTAGAGGCCCTGGTGTGCCCATTCTCTTTCTCTCCCTCTCCCTCCCTCATCTATCTGCATCTTTCTCTCTCTCAAATAAACAAATAAAAATAAGACAAAAGATTTGTAGGCATCTCACCAAAAATGCTATATATGGGCAACAAATAATCAAGAAAGCACAAAAACTACAAATCAGCTGGGTGTAGTGGCTAACTCCTGTAATCCTACAACTCAAGAGGTTCAGACAAGAGAATAAATATGAGTTTAACATGGGCTACACAGTGAGTTCCACAACATATTGGCCTACAGTGTGAGACCCATCTCACCAACTAAAAAAACTAAAGCCACCATGAAGTAATTCTACATGAACTAGAACAGAATGGCTAAAATAAAGAAAATTGACAATATCAAGTTTCGTCCAGGGACCCTAACCTTTCAATTTTGTTTGTTAGAATTTAGAAGTGTACAGCCACTCTGTAAAATCATTGCTAGATAATTTAAATATACATTCACCCTACAACCCAGAAATTTCATTTCTAGGTATTTATTCAAGACAAAAATAACATCTACACAGTGACTCACAGGCAAATGTTCATAGACGCTTTTATTTATTTAACCCCCAAACAAAAACAACCCTCATGGCCACTCCAGAGAATGAATAAACAAACTGGTATATCAACAAAACAGAAACAATAAAAGAGAACCCACATAAAACCAGATGCACAAAGTGGCACATGCATCTGGAGTTTGCAGTGGCAGGAGGCCTTGACACACTCATACTCACCCCCCCCAAATAAATAAAAATATTAAAATAAGAAAAAAATGAATGAACCTCAAAAGGCTACTCTATGCAAATGTAAGAGAAGCCAGACACAAAGCACAATGTATGAGATTCTAATTATACAAATACACAGACTTCCAGAATTATAGCATACTGATGTAGTCAGGGGCCAAGAAGTATGGAAAAGGAGCTTATTGCAAAGGGACCTGAGGAAACATTAGGGTGATGGAAATGTGGTATATCATGGTTATGGTGGCGGTTACATGATCAAACATTTGTCAAACACCATTATATACACACTCTGTCTCAATAAAACTGAACAAGTAAAGGGAAAAACAAACTAAATAAAATAAAATACCATTTCACGCTATCAATTTGTTAAAACTTTAGAGCACAAAATAATAAGAGCTGCCAAGGATCTGGAGAAATGAATGGTCTGCTCTTGTACAGTATTAGTATGATCAAAAGCTGGTAAGTCAGCTGGGCGTGGTGGCACACACCTTTAATCTCAACATTCGGGAGGCAGAAGTAGGAGGATTGCAGTGAGTTCAAGGCCACCCTGAGACTACATAGTGAATTCCAGGTCAGCCTGGAATAGAGTGAAACCCTACCCCAAAAAGGAAAAAGCAAAAGCAAAAGCAAAAGAAAAAAAAAAAAAAGCTGGTAAGCCGCTTTGGACAGCTAAGGTTGTATACAATTTATGATAGGCAATTTTACTTCTACTTATGCAGAGAAATGCTTATTTTTGTTCCTCGGAAAACACATAAAAGAATATTTGTAGCAGTACTACTTAAAAAATATGTTGGGCTGGAGAGATGGCTTAGCGGTTAAGCGCTTGCCCATGAAGCCTGAGGACCCCGGTTCGAGGCTCGATTCCCCAGGACCCACGTTAGCCAGATGCACAAGGGGGCGCATGCATCTGGAGTTCATTTACAGAGGCTGGAAGCTCTGGCGCGCCCATTCTCTCTCCCTCTCTCTCTCTGCCTCCTTCTCTCTGTCACTCTCAAATAAATAAACAAACAAACGAAAAAAAAATTTAAAAAAAATATGTTGAGGGGGAAGGGAGGGTATCACCATGGGGTATTTTTTATAATCATGGAAGTTGTTAATAAAAAAATGAAAAATTTTAAAAAAGTATGTTGATTTACATGGGTGTATAATGTATGGATGCACCAGAGCCTCTCTGCTGCAAATTCAAGATGCATGAGTCACTTTTTTGTATTGGGCTTTACATAGGTGTTCAGAACTGAACCTGGGCAACAGGGTTTTTGCAAACAAGTGCCATTAACCACTTGGCCACCTCCTCAACCCCTGTAGCAGGGAGGCTCATAGGGCTCAGGAAGCTCAGAAAGTAAGAAACTCATAGAAACCTCTGCAAGGTTATGTACACAAGAAAGAAATGCTCAGGAAGAGGAGACTCCAGTGGAGCTACAAACAAGTTGAGCAGGATGCTCCAGGGATGCACCTAAAGAATGGTGAGGCTTTTCAGAGATACAGCTGTCCAAGAGTTATGAATGCTTCCGTAAGTAACTGCTCGCACTCCTTTAAGGAACTCCAGTAAACTCATTGTTCACCAAGCTGGACACTTGGATGGAATTGTTTCTTTGGTCTGTAATGGGTAATCTATTTGGGTTGAACAGATGTTCCATGTCTTTCCAGGAAAAGCCACACAACACTTTCTAATATAACACCATGAGGGCTGATGATATAGCTCAGTGATAGGGCACTTACCTAGCAACGCATGAGGTACTGAGTTGGAATCTCCAGCACCCAAACAAGAAATAAAATTCATATCACATTTCAGGTAAATATCAACCCACCAGCAAACATGGTGGGAGGGGGAGGCACACAAATGGAGGTCAGAGGACAACCTTGGGGGGTTGGTCCTTGCCTTTCTCCTTGTTTGAGACAGGGTTTCTCTTGTTGTTTGCCATTTGGAAGCCATACTAGCTGGTCCATGAGCTTTGGGATTCTCTGGAGTCTCCCTCTCATTGCCATAGGTGAGTTATTTGTGTTGGGTTTACAGTAACTTCAATAAACAGATGTGTGTGCCATTATCTGGCTTCATGCGGGTGTTAGGGATCCAAACTCCAGACAACAGGTTTGTGAAGCAAATGTCTCCAACCACTGGGCCACCAGCTCCCCACCAATGAACATTTTTGAGTAACTATGATATATACTTGCTAAGTTTTTTATTTTTAATTTTTTTTTTTCCCGAGGTAGGGTCTCATTCTAGCCCAGGCTGACCTGGAATTCACTATGTAGTCTCAGGGTGGCCTCAAACTCATGGAGATCCTCCTACATCTGCCTTCCAAGTGCTAGGATTAATATCAACCAATGTAGAAAGGCAGAAAAACAATCAAGAACTCAAGTATTCTAAGCCAACGGGAATGTAACAGACTCAAAGATTATTATTATTATTATTTTTTTTTGAGGCAGGGTCTCACTCTAGCCCAGGCTACCTAGAAATCACTATGCAGTCTCAGGCTGGCCTCAAACTTACAATGATCCTCCTACATCTACCTCCTGGTGCTGGGATTAAAGGCATGTGCCATCACATCCGGCTCAAGGATTAAATTTTAATGATATGCTGGGCATAGTGGCTCACACCTGCCATCAAAGCACTCAAGAGAAGTTTGAAGGCAGCCTAGGCTACAGAAAGAGTTCCAGGTCAACCTGGGCTAGAATGAGATCTCACCTCAAAACCCTGAAAGAAAAAAAAAAAAAATTCAATCTAAAGAAATTTCACACCTGTAATTCCAGCACTTGAGAGGCAGAGGCAGGGGGAATAGGAGTTCAAAGCCATCCTTGGCTATATAATAAGTTTGAGCCCAGCCCGGGATACATGGGACTCTGTCTCAACCTCTCCACCAAAATAAATTAAAAGAAGAAATTTCAGAAAGAACAAAGACAATGGGGAAGTAGCGAGGTTAGTATTTATGTAAAGCATAAATAGCAACTCAAGATTTTGAAACTAACGGTATAGTGCTTTTACTCTCCCATGTTAAGCATGAAATTTAAAAATGTAGGGGAAAAAATGGAAGTTTTTAGTTGGGCTTGGTGACACATCTTTAATCCCAGAAATTGGGAGGTTGAGGTAGGAGGAGGCCAAGAGTTCAAGGTCATCTGGGGCTAAAAGTGAGTTCCAGGTCAGCCTGGGCTAGAGTGAGACCCTATGCTGCAGTCAAGTTTGCATTGCTGGTAGAAATCACCCAACCAAGAGCAGCTTGTGGGAAAAAGAGGTTTATTTTGGCTTACAGGCTTGAGGGGGAAGCTCCACGATGGCAGGGAAAATGACAACATTAGCAGAGGGTAGACATCATGCCCTGGCCAACATAAGGAGGACCATAGCAACAGGAGAGTGTGCCGAACACTGGCAAGGGGACACTGACTATAATACCCATAAGGCCGCCCCCAACAATACACTGCCTCCAGGAGGCATTAATTCCCAAGTCTCCATCAGCTGGGAATCTAGCAATCAGAACACCTAAGTTTATGGGGGACACCTGAATCAAACCACCAAACACTACCTGGAAAAACCAACCACCAAAAAAAAAAAGGAGGAAGTTGCCTAAAAAGAAAGCTGAGCACAGGGGCTGGAGAGATTGCTCCACGGTTAAAGGTGCATGCTTGCAAAATCTGATGGCCTGGGTTTGAGTCGCCAGTACCCATGTAAGCCAGATGCACAGAATGGCACATGTGTCTGGGAGTTGGTTTGCCAGAGGCCCTGGAACATCCATTCTTTCTCTTTCTGTCACCTCCCTCACTGTCAAATAAATAAATATTTTTTTAAAATGAGTGTAATCTCTGTTTTGAAGCTCAAGTGATGATGAAATGGTCTTTAAGCTGAAATGCAGTTATTAAAGTATATGATATATGTACATGGAAATGTCATAATGAAATCCATTAAGTTTCATAGAGAGGGGAGGGCTCACAAGGCTCCATTGCTTTCTGAGGATCTATGAGCAGTTACTGTTTGCTGGGGGAGAGCCATTTCTTCAGTGGTAAGCCACTGGTAAGTTGCCCATGTTCCTGTAAGTAATCCTAATTAAACACAATGAGCCACCAAAACCAAAGAAGAATAGACATGAAAATTGGTTGATTAGCTGGGAAGAGGAAGTGGATCAGTAACAGAGGATGGGGAATAAGGGTAATTGGGGGGGGGGGTGAATATAATCAAAATTCATTATATACATGTATGAAAATGTCATAATGAAACTTATTATGTATAATCAACATATGTTAATAAAAAACTTAAGAGACGGGCTGGAGAGATGTCTTAGCAGTTAAGCGCTTCCCTGTGAAGCCTAAGGACCCAGGTCCGAGGCTCAATTCCCCAGGACCCACGTAAGCCAGATGCATTTGGAGTTCATTTACAGTGATTAGAGGCCCTGGCAAGCATATTCTCTCTCTCTCTCAGGCCCTGGCACGCATATTCTCTCTCTCTCTCTCTCTTTCTCTGTCGCTCTCAAATAAAAAAATAAAAATAAACAAAAAAAGCTTTTTAAAAGTCTGTAAGTATAGTTGTCAATAAAAAATATAAATTAAAAAAACTTATGAGACATTATTTTGTACAATATATTCTAAATTCCAAAACATCTATTTTGTTTTGCTGGTAAACATTAAATATGACATATAATATGTAACATATATGTATTTTTCACATCTGGATGTCTAGAATATAGACACTTACATGTGGTATTGGCAGTCATGATAAAAGCAATTAAAAAGTTTACTAGAAGCCGGGCGTGGTGGCGCACGCCTTTAATCCCAGCACTCGGGAGGCAGAGGTAGGAGGATCGCCGTGAGTTCAAGGCCACCCTGAGACTCCATAGTGAATTCCAGGTCAGCCTGGGCTAGAGTGAGACTCTACCTCGAAAAACCAAAAAAAAAAAAAAAAAGTTTACTAGAGGACTGAAGAGATGGCTCAGCAGTTAAGGTGCTTGTTTGCAAAGCCCTGACGGCCTGGGTTGAATTCCTTAGTACCCATGTAAATCCAGATGCACAAAGTGGCACATGCGCCTAGAGTTCATATGTAGTGGTACAAGGCCCTGGATTGCCATTCTCTCTCTATCCCCTTCTCTCTTTCCTTGCAAATAAATAAACAAAAATATTAAAAAGAAAGTTTACTAGAGTTCACACCTATAATCCCAGCACTTAGGAGCTGAGGCAGGAGGATTTTCTGTGAGTCTGAGGTCAGTCTGTTCTACATATTAAGTGCCAGTCCAGCCTGGACTCCAGTGTCATTTTGTCTATTAAAAAATAATAGAAAACATCAAACTGCTGTTCAGTATGATAATAAGAACTCTCATGTGTTCTAGCCAACACTTAATACGACCAATTTAAAAATGTATGACAGCTGCTGGGGAGATGGCTCAGTGGTTAAAAGGTGCTTGCTTGCAAAGCCTGCAGGAAACAGGTTCAAAAAGCCACCCATGTAAATTACATGTCAAAAGTAGCACAAATGTCTGGTGTTCCTGTGCAGTGGCAAGAGGCCCTGGCATGCCCACCTACAACACATGAAAATAAACAAATTAAGAAAATGAATGATAGAAATGCATGCCAAATGAAGTTTTAATTTGCATTTTTATGATCACTAGTGACGTTGAACATAAGTTTTTGTTTTTTTGGTGTGTATGTGTAGGTTCATGTGTGGAAGTGTGAGCCCACAGGTGACACATCACACACATGGACACAGAAACAATTTCGTGTGTCAGCCTTCACCTTCCACTTTGTATGAAGCAGTATCTCTGACTGTTGCTGCGTCTGCCATGCTAGCTGGCCTGTGAGCTCTAAGGGATTCACTGGTCTTCACCTCCTGTCTCACCAACACATGATGGGATTTCAAAACCTGCACTACTGTATCTAGCTTTCCATACATTCTGGGATCTGAACTCAGGGTGTTACTGATTTATAAGAGTTCCTCATTTTGGGTCATTTGTCTTTAGTTTGTTATTTTTAGCCCTGAATTGTTAAGTTTGTCACTTTTTATCAAGGTTTTATTTTTTCAATTTATAAAGAGAGACCAAGAGAGGGAGAGAAAGAGCGAGAATGGGCACACCAGGGCCCCTAGCCACTGCAAACGAACTCCAGACGCACGTGCCACCATGTGCATCTGGCTTACATGGGACCTGGAGAATCGAACCTGGATCCTTAGACTACTGCAAAGCCATCTCTCCAGCCCAAATTTGTCACTTTGATCCTTTAAATTTGTTCATGTTGTGTTGCAACATACACAGTATTTACTCTTTATGAAGAATATTAACAGTTTACTTCTGGGAAAGTATTGGATTCATAAAAGCTACTCTACCAATTCTAAGAAAGCTAAATCATGTTACTCTGTCTCAGATGAAACACCATGATCCATCAATGTAGAAATAAGTATAAATGAAAGACTGAATTACAACCTTCCTAAATTTAGGTTATACTGCCCAACAGATCACAGAATGAATAGTTTAGGGGCAATAACAGCATTAACAGTTGCTCAAAATGTCACATTCCAGTCCACTTCACTCACCTACAGACTTGTCTGCCATGCCCACATCTCTAGATGTCCAGCGACAAAATCCACAGGCCAAGTAATAGGCTTTCTTCATGGTGGTTTTGGCTGGGTCATCTGGAAGCTGTGTGGAGATGCTTGTTGCCCGAGTGGAAAGGGTGTGCATGCAGCCAGGACAGTCAAAGCAGTTGGCACATCTGTGACATGACAAACACAACCAATATTTATCAGCACTATGTGCCAGACATTGGTTCAGATCAGCGCTTCTTAACATTTGCCACTTTAAACTCCTTTTCACATGAGAAACTTTTTTTGTTTTTGTTTTTGTTTTTTCGAGGTAGGGTCTCACTCTAGCTCAGGCTGACCTGGAATTCACCATGTAGTCTCAGGGTGGCCTTGAACTCATGGCGATTCTCCTACCTCTGCCTCCCGAGTGCTGGGATCAAAGGCATGCGCCACCATGCCCAGCTCACATGAGAATTTTTTTTTTGGTTTTTCCCAGGTAGCGTTTCACTCTAGTTCAGGCTGACTTGGAATTCACTGTGTAGTCTCAGAGCGGCCTTGAACTCACAGCCATACTCTTACCTCTGCCTTCCAAGTGCTGGGATTAAAGGCATGCGCCACCACGCCTGGCTCACATGAGAAATTTTGATACAACTTCTGCTATATAGGCATATAAAATTGATACACAAATCAAACATTTGATGATATTAGATAATTTCTTTTAACACAAATCATTAATATATACATAAAAATTTTTGTTTTTTCGAGGCAGGGTCTCACTCTAGCCCAGGCTGACCTGGTACTCACTCTCTAGGCCCTCAAACTCACAGTGATTCTACTACCTCTGTCTCCTGAGTGCTGGGATTTAAAATCATGTGCCACCAGACTTAACCTAGTATATATGTAATTTTACCACTTATTAATGATGAAAGCAAATATGCATACTAATCATGCAGATGTGCTTGTTTATTTTTACATAAAGAATTAAAACTTGGGCAGGAGAGATGGCTTGCCTACAAAACCTAAGGACCCAAGTTCAGTTCCCCAGTACCCATGTAAAGCCAGATATATAAGGTGGCACATGCATCTGGAGTTCGTCTATAGTGGCTGGAGGCCCTGGTGTGCCCATTTTTTCTCTCTCTAATAAATACATAAATAAATAAATAAATAAATAAATAAAATAAATCTTGGCTGAATATTTTTTAGAATACAGAGTATCTTCCATGTTTTCCAGAGTTAATCAACATTTTGCTTTTATACTTGCCAATGCCTGGCATAAATGTAGTACAAAATGGAAAGTGGGTATGGGCTATTTCAGAAATTGTTGAAAACTCTATTCTAATCCTAAGTTAAAATTCATGCAACAATTTTTTTATGAAACTCAAGTCAGCAACTCAAAACAGCAATTTTTCTTTTATAAATTTTTTTTATTGGTTATTCATTTGCAAAGGGTGGGGAGAGAGAGAATGAATGAATATGAGTGCACCAGGACCTCCTGCCACTGAAAATGAACTCTAGACACAAGTGCCATTCTGTGTATCTGGCTTAATGTGGGCACTGGGAAATCAAACCCGGGCTAGTAGGTTTTGTAAACAAGTGTCTTTAACCACTGAACCATCTATCCAGCCCCCAATTTTTCTTTTTTGAGGCAGTATCTCATGTAGGCCAGGCTGACCTCAAACTTGCTATGTAGTCAAGGATGTCCTTGATTCTTCTGTTTCTATTTCCAAGGTATGGATGATAGGCATGCACCACCAAACCTAGTTGTATGTAGTGTTGGAGATGGAACCCAGGGCTTTGTTCACACTAGGCAATCACTCTACCAACTGAGCTACTTCCCAGCCCCCAAACAGTAATTTTTAAAATGAAGCATTTTAACATAATTCAACCCAAAGTTTACCAATTTAATGCTTGCTGAGGAATGATACTAAGAAAATATTGTCTTTGCTTTCTATATTAAGCCATTATGTTTTTATAAGAGCAGAAAATCTTGTCCGTACAGTAAGGACACCGCAATTCATAACGTACAACCTTCTGAATTTTGAGCTGAGGTGTTTTAGTCAGCATACGATGGCATGAAAGCATGTGTACAGTGCAGAGTGGGCATACTGTACGCTCAGAACCAATGCTGCAGTGAAGTTGCGCAATGCGACTCAAGTGAGTGCTGCCAGAAACACTTCAGATTCATTATTCATTGACTTTTAATTTTTTGGTTCAGAAATGTTTTTCTGTTGTCAATTTTTTTGAACCTCTCACATTCAGTTATATGACTCTATACATTGCTATAACCCAGTTTAAGAAGCTGTAGTCATGGTGTTAGTAATATAAGACAGAATGTATATAAGGGAAGTGACTTTCAAGAAAAAATAACTCTGAGTATGTCAAGTTTAACATTTCAAAGTATCACGTATTCTTTTTTTTTTTTTTTTTTTTTTTGAGGTAGGTCTCACTCTAGCCTAGGTTGACCTGGAACTCACTCTATAGTCTTAGGCTGGCCTGAAGTTCATGGCAATCCTACCTCTTTAATCCCAATTGCTGAGATTAATGGCAAGCACCACCACACCTAGTATATTACATATTCTTCTGTAAAAATTTTATAAGTGAGAGAAAATGAGAATGTGTGCATAGGTGTGCCAGGGCCTCTTGTTGCTACAAATGAATTCCAGATACATGCACCATGTTGTGCATCTGATTTTATGTAGGTACTGTAGAATCGACCCCAGGGCCAGCAGGCTTTGCAAGCAAGCACCTTTAACCACTGAGCAGGAGGCCCCGGAGTGACCATATTCCCTCTCTCTCAAATAAATAAACATTAAAAAAAATAAAAATAAGGTAAAACACTTACTCAATACTTTTAAGGTCATCAAATCAAAGAAAGTCAAAGAATCTATCCCAAACAAGAGAAGGCTACAATAACATGAGTAATATAATGTGGCTTCTTAACAAAAAGGGAGACTGCATTATTTTCACAATTCTTAAGTCTACAACTGCTCTAGTATAGAAATTTTATTATTTTAAAATTTTTGAGAACGACAGACAGAGAAAGAGGCAGATAGAGAGAGAGAATAGGCGCACCAGGGCCTCCAGCCACTGCAATCAAACTTCAGATGTGTGTGCCCCCTTGTGTATCTGGCTAATGTGGGTCCTAGGGAATCAAGCCTCAAACTGGGGTCCTTAGGCTTCATAGGCAAGTGCTTAACCACTAAGCCATCTCTCCAGCCCAGAAATTTTATTTTAAAAAACCAAATGCAATGATAATTCTATAAAAACCAAAAATAATTGTTTAAAAAAGGTATCTAGGGCTGGAGAGATGGCTTAGTGATTAAGGCACTTGGCTGTGAAGTCTAAGGACCCAGATTTGATTCCCCAGTACCCACACAAACCAGATGTACAAGGTGGCACATGTGTCTAGAGTTCATTTACAGTGGCTAGAGGTCCTGGTGTGCCTATTCTCTCTCTCTCTCTGTGTCACTCCTTCTCTCTCAAATAAATTTAAAAGAAATTTAATTCTGTGTTTTCCTGCCTGCTAATTTTAAAAAGCTGCAAGTCTGCCATGGTGCTGCATGCCTGTAATCCCAGCTCTTGGGAGACTGGCACTGGAGGAATTTGATTTGAGGTCAGCTTGATCTACACACAAGGCCCTGTCTCAGCCCCTCTGTCCACAAAACAAACAGAAAACAGAAGTATTTGTCCTGTTCTTACCTATTCTTTTTTAGTTTGGCTTCAGCCGATGGCATATTTTCTAAGCAGCTGGGACAATAATGGGAATCCACCTAGGAGGAAATCAGAAATTAAAAAAAAAAAATCAGAAGGACCACGGATGTAGCTCCTTGGTAGAGTGCTTGCCTAGCATGTACAAAGCCCTGGGTTTGAACTATATAGCACCAAAATCAATCAATCAATCAGATGTGGTAATGCATGCCTTAATCCCAGTACTCTGTAATTCCAGCAGTTAGGAGGTAGAAGCAGAAGAATCAGAAGTTCAAGGTCATCCTCCCTTACATGATAGCAAGTTGGAGCCCGGTTTGAATATTCTGCCTCAAAACTAACAATAAGCCGGGCAAGGTGGCGCATGCCTTTAATCCCAGCACTCCACTTGGGAGGCAGAGGTAGGTGGATTGCCATGAGTTCAAGGCCATCCTGAGACTACACAGTGAATTCCAAGTCAGTCTGAGCTAGAGTGAGACCACCTCAAAAAAACAAAACAATAATCAGAGTAAAAGAAATTTGGCTTAATTTGTCAAATAGTAAAATTTACAATGTATCTCGGGGCTGGAGATGGCTCAGTGGTTAAGGCGCTTGCTTGCAAAGTCTGCCAGTCCGGGTTTGATTTCCCCAGCACCCACATAAAGCCAGATGTACGAAGTGGCACATGTGTCTGGAGTTCATCTGCAGCAGCAAGAGGCCCTGGTGCAAACATTCTTTCTCTCTTTCTGTTTGCAAATAAAATAAACAAACAAATATTTTTTAAAGCCAGGTGTGGTGGTGCATGCCTTTAATCCCAGCACTTGGGAGGCAGAGGTAGGAGGATAACCATGAGTTCAACCTACCCTGAGACTACATAGTGAATTCCAGGTAAGCCTGAGCTAGAGTGAGACCCTATCTCTAAAAACAAACAAACAAAAATGTAAGGTAAATATGGCATTGATTTTTTTTTATGTTCCTTGGTTTCCTTGACTGCTAACATTCTGAAAAACATCTCCAACAAAGTATTAACATGTAAAATGGTTTACAGCATAGGACATGTATTCATATGCATTTTAACAGTCCAAGCATACTTAGCTAAAGTCTTTGATTCAGGCTTTAAGTTCAAATCCTCATCTTCCCTCACATATGCAAATGATACTATACTATGCAACCTACAGAAAAGGCTTGCTTCTTTACCTGTAAATTGTGGTCGAGACAGAGTTTCACAATGCATTCCAGGCCATCCTAGAACTCAGTATGTTGTGTAGCCTGGATTATGCTGGCCTCAAACTCATGGCACTCCTCCTGCCTCAGCTTCCTTAGTCCTGGGATTACAGGTACGAGTTGGCAGGCTTTTCTTTTTCCTTCTTAATTTTTTTTTTTTTTTTTTTTTGAGGTAGGGTCTCACCCTAGCCCAGGCTGACCTGGAATTCACTATGTAGTCTCAGGGTTACTTTGAATTTACAGTGATCCTCTTACCTCTGTCTCCTGAGTGCTGGGATTAAAGGCGTGTGCCACCACGACTGGCCTTTTTTATTTGTGTGTTTGTGTGTGCACATGTGTCTCTTACTGCTGCAAATGTGTTCAGCTTACCTGGGTGACTTGGGAATTGAATTCTGGCTAGCTCTTTGCAAAAAAGTGGCTTTAACCAGGTAACCATCCTTCCAGCCCCAGCTTTTTTTCCTTCTTGTAATAGTATTCAGCTTCAATCGCTGAGCACCATGGACAAAGCCTGCAATTTCATCACCTGGGAGATGGAGGCAGGAGGATCACTAGGCGTTCTAGGCTATTACTGGCTAGTATGTTGAGTATGGCCAGCATGGACTACATATAACTATGCCTTCACCCCTGCATCCCTCCAAACAAGCCACCTTTCCTCACAGCATCCAACTTTATTGGTTTTATGTCATATAGCCAAATGCAGAATAACTTAATTACTACTATGAGCCTTTTCTTCTCCAGACTGCGTTACTAAATAGCAGGGTTTATGTTTTACTCCTCTTCTGTTCTTGGTTTTTCGAGGTAGAGTCTAGCTCTAGCCCAGGCTGACCTGGAATTCACTCTAGTTTCAGGGTGGCCTCGAACCTCGGCCTCCCTAGTACTGGGATTAAAGGTGTGCGCTACAACGCCAGGCCCCTTTCTCATTTTTTAATCTCTAAAGCACACTGGATGAACGAGTGATGTCAAAGCCGCAGACGTTTTGGGAATTTGTTATTAGATGCTTGTTTTTACTGCCAGGGTCGTGTTTTGGACAATACTATTTCAGTAACCACCTAGTGTCCGTGAAGCGCCATGAAACCTCTATCCTTCTTTCATGACAGCTAATCCACCATAATCTTTTTCCTGGGATAGGCCTTGGCCTGGACTGAAAGATGTTTGATGAAGACCCAGTACGGTTAGACCTTCCTAGAAAGGCCATTATTGAAAACACCGCCCCTCCACCTGGAAAGACAGTTATCTCTGCGTCCCCCTGCCCATAATCAGGTAGCCCCAGGAACTTAAATACTGCAAATCTGTGTAACTAGAGGGAGGTCTAAACAAGACGATCCTTTCAACGGCACCCGGGCCTCCACTTCCCCAAGTGACAGTCTGTCAACAAATTAAATCGCAAGCCAAACTGAATGGCAGGAGATTTGGCCAATCAGCAAGCTAGGAAAACGAGTGCCCGCCTCCGGCAGGCAGAACTTCCCCACAGCCACAGTGACTAGGATGAGCCTCCCCCAGCGCGAACTCTCGGTGGGCAGCGCCATTACCTCGTGAGACACACACTCCAGCGACCGTAGCTCGCTGCAGTAGCGGCAGAAGTAGAGCTGGGAGAGCGGGGCCCGCACCTTCTTTTCTCCCTGGACTAGATAGAGAACCCGCTCCGACTGCAGCAAGGACGCCATCTTGGGAAGGGAGGAGCCAGTGACCCGCCCGCCACACCACGTGACCTAGAACCGGCGGTTTTTCTCTCCGCCTTCTCTACGTCAGTTCACGTAGACGTTGGCGTGGAGTTTCCGACACGGTGGGGCTTTGCGACAGTTGGAACGTAAAGTAGGTGGGATTCCCGCCTTTCGGTCACACTCTCCCAGGTGCAGACCTGACTCAGAGGTTCCATTTTCGGAAGGAAGAGCTGCTGTTTCCTTCCTGTGCCCACCTTTAAGGACGCATGGAGCGTCTAAGGGAAGTGGAAGGCCAACTCTTACGACAGTCTTATTAGAAGACTTGATCTTTTCCCCCAGGGAATATGCACATAATTTCATTTGCTTTAGTAAGCTCCACGCATTAGCCGTATCTCACTTCTAAGTTTTTAGTTAGCATTGGATTTAAATCTATATTGTGTCCATTCAATATCAATAAACAATAAATGAACCACGTTAGCAGTTATCTTTTCTGTTTAAACTAATGTTTAGATAAGTAAAACGATTAAAATGCCCAGCACACGTTTTGTCATCTTGCATGTCTTTTCGTATCGTCTTAATGTGTAAGTAATGTGTTAATGTGTGTGACATTACAGCAGGACATGGGAACAGAATATTCACACTTATTGAGAACTTTGCTAAGTGCAGGAAACTCAAAACTTTACATTCATTGTCTCATTTAATTATCACGGAACTCCAAAAGGTAGGTTAAGAGCATTATTTCTATTTTACAGAACAGAAAACTTGGGCTCCAGAAAATGATTTGATTTATCTAAGGCTATATAAAGATCAAATCTGTTCTATCTTGGAGTTTGCACACAACGCTGTATATAATCCATCCAGCCATATTTTCACATATGCAATGATGATAATAATACATACCTTATATTTATACATTGCTTTTCAATTTATATAGTATTTCATATATATCACACTTAAATTTTTTTATTTTAGGTATAGGGACTCACCCTAGCCCAGGCTGACCTGGAACTCACATGGTGGTGCACACCTTTAATCCCAGCACTAGGGAGGCAGAGGTAAGAGGATCACTGTGAGTGTGAGGCCAGCCTGAGCTACAAAGTGAGTTCCAGGTCAGTCTAGGCTACAGCAAGACCCTACCTCAAAAAAAAAAAAAATTATTTATTTGTGCATGTATGTGTGCACCACGGTCTCTTGCTGAGTTATATAAGTGCTGGGGGAATGAACCTAGGCCACTAGGGCTTGCAAACAAGTACCTTTAACCCCTGAGCCATATCTCCAGCCCCAAGTATGTTACATTTTAATAATTGTGGGGTTTTTTGTTGTTGTTGTTTTTTCGAGGTAGGGTTTCACTCTAGGCCAGGCTGACCTAGAATTCACTATGTAGGCTCAGGGAGGCCTTGAACTCATGGCAATCCTCCTACCTCTGCCTCCTGAGGGCTGGGATTCAAGGCATACATCACCATGCCTGGCTTGTTTTCACTTTTAATTAATATGCTACAAGTAATTGTTATAGTTAATTAATGTATAATGAATATATTTGGGAGATATGGGAGAGAATCTACTTTAACAAGTATCACAACATTCTATGGTGTAAATAATGTACTTTGGGTTCCTGTAAATAAATGTTGCTCTTGTCTTTCTTTCAGACATTATCTGTGTTCCCTAGAGGATGCTGGCAGAAAGAAGCCCTCCTTGCACAAAATAGTGACTAGCTTGATACTATGTCCTTGTATTGCTCTTGCATTCTGCAGTCATAACCTCACTGTGGCCATTGGGATTGTTTCTTTTTTAAAAAAAAAAACTTTTAAAAATTGACAACTTCCATAATTACCAACAAAAGACCATGATAATTCCCTCATCTCCCCAACTTTTCCCTTTACATATCCATTCTCCATCAGATCTCCCCTATCACTCAGTCTCTCTTTTATGTTGATGTAATAATATTTTCCTCCTATTATACTGGTTTCCTGTAGGTAGTGCCAGGCACTATAAGGTCATGGATATCCAGGCCATTTTATGTTTGAAGGGGTGTATTGTAAGGAGACCTACCCTTCCTTTGGCTCTTACATTCTTCTCACCACCTCTTCCACAGTTGACCCTGAGCCTTGGAAGGAGTAATAGAGATGTTTCAGTACTAAGCACTCCTCTGTCACTTCTCAGCACTATGGTGCCGTTTGAGTCATCCCAGAGGTCACTGCTACCTGAAAAGAGGAGCTTCTCTAATCAAAAGTGAGAGTAGCATTAATATATGTGTATGAATGATAAGAGAAATGTTTACCAGGCAGTTTGATGAACATAATATATGCATTTAGCCAGACACCAGTAGGCATTACACCCCTAGGGCTCATGACTTCCCCCATCATAGGTTTTCTTTTTTTGGTTTTCTGAGGTAGGGTCTCACTCTAGCTCAGGCTGACCTGGAATTCACTATGTAGTCTCAGGGTGGCCTCAAACTCATGGTGACCCTCCTACCTCTGCCTCCTGAATGCTGGGATTAAAGGTGTGTGCCACCATGCCCAGCTCCATCATAGATTTTCAGTATCATGCATGTATTCCCTCCCATGGAGTGGGCCAATTAGAGAGTGGCAGGTTTCCCCCATAACAGACATGCCACTATTGCACCCATTCCATCATTTGGCCTAGCTGGCCAAACTTAAGGCTTGCAGTGTCCACTCTTGTTTATCTCCACTGATGGCTTCTCTCTCTCCCATGGAACTGCAAGCAGTGTAGCTTTTTCCAGCTTTCTGTCACCTATTCTATAGGGAGGAGGTATTCAGTTCAGCTCCAGCAAGGGTTCTCAGGGACCTTGCAGCCCAAGTATGTGGAGTCTTCAGTAACAGGGTCTTAACATCTACTCCTGGTGGGAACCCAAGAGCCTCAGCAATGGCCTCTAATATTTTGGGAGCATCAGGGACCTCTCTGACCAAGAACTCACTGGAAGGTATTCCATCCCTGGCACTGAAAATTTTCTAGTAACACTCTATGGCTTCTGGATGCCCCTGCAAATTTCTTAGTTTCATTTTTCTTTACCGCTGAATAGAACTTCATTGTATAAATGTACAGTATCTTCATTATCCATTCATCAGTTGAGGGATAACTAGGCTGATTCTATTTCCTAGCTATTGTGAATAAAGTAGCAATAAACAAGGTTGAGCATGTATCTCTAAGGTAATGAAAAGAGTCCTTAGAATATGTGCCTAAGAGTGGTATAGCTGGGTCATATGGTAAATCTATTTTTAGCTGTCTCAGGAACCTCCACACTGATTTCCACAATGGCTGGACCAGTTTACATGCTCACCAACAGCAGTGTAGAAGAGCTCCTTTTATCGGCATCCTCACCAGCATTTATTGTTACCTGTTTTCTTGATGATAGCTGTTCTGACAGGATTGAGATGGAATGTCAAAGTAGTTGTAATTTGCATTTCACTGATGGCAAAGAATGTAGAACATTTTTATAGATATTTCTATCCCATCAGTATTTCTTCTTTTAAGAACTCTCTATTTAGTTCCATAGCTGCCTCCTTTTTTGTTTTTTCCAGGTTGGGTCTTGTTCTAGCCCAGGCTTACCTGGAATTCACTGTGTAGATCAGGCTGGCCTGAACTCTTGGGGATCCTCCTACCTATGCCTCCTGAGTGCTGGGATTAAAGGTGTGCACCACCATGCCTGGCTGGGAGATTTTTTTTTTTAACTGCTTGGATTTTCATACTTTTTATAGGCCTATTTAAATAGTTTATATCATCTTGATTTAATTTTGGCAGGTCATATAAATCAAGGAAATCATCCATTTCTTTCAGATTTTCAAACTTAATGGAGTAAATGTTCTTAAAGTATGTCCTCATGATTTTCTGAATTTCTTTGGTATCTATTGTAATGGTGTCTTTTTCATCTCTAATTTTCTTAATTTGTGTCTTTTATCTCTTTCTTTTAGTTAGATTTGCTAAGCATTTATCAGTCTTTTTCCTTACAAAGAACCCTTTGTTTCATTGATTCTTTGTATTTTTTTTGTTTCTGTTTCATTAATTTCTGCCCTAATCTTTATTATTTCTTTCCCTTTGCTAATTTTTGGTTTGCCTTGTTCTTATTTTTCCTAGGCTTTAAGGTGAAGCATTAAGTTATTTGCAACCTTTCTAATTAAATATATATATATATATATATATATATATATATATATATATATATATATATTATTTATTTATTTATTTACTTGACAGAGAAAGAGGGAGAGAGAGAGAATGGGCGTGCCAGGGACTCCAGCCACTGCAAAATAACTCTAGATGTGTGTGACCCCTTGTGCATCTGGCTAACGTGGGTCCTGGGGAATTGAACCTGGGTCCTTTGGCTTTGCAGGCAAACACCTTAACCTCTAAGCCATCCCTCCAGCCCAACCTTTCTAATTTCTTAATATAGGCACTTAAAGCTATAAATGGACTGCCTTCATTGTGTCCCAAAGGTTTTTGTATGTTGTGTTCTCATTATCACTTGATTCTATGAATTATTTAAATTTAATTTTATTTATTTGAGAGAGAGAGAGAGACTTGAAAGAGGGAGAAAGGGAAGAACAGATAGAGGGAGGGAGAGAAAGGGCACTCCAGGGCCTTCAGCCACTGTAAATGAACTCCAGACGTATGCACCACCTTGTACATCTGGCTTACATGGGTCCTGGTGAATCAATCCTAGGTCTTTTGGCTTTGCAGGCAAATGCCTTAACAGCTAAGCCATCTCTCCAGCCCTGATTGTATAATTTTTTTTTTTAATTTGTTCAATGACTCGTTTATCATTCAGTAGTGTACTGTTTAGTTTCCATGAATTTATGTATGCTCTCTAGGTTTTTCTTGTTGTTGATTTGTAGTTTAATCCCACTGTGATCAGATAGAGTACAAGGAATTATTTCAATTTTCCTGTATTTGTTAAGATTTGCTTTGTGTCTTCATATATATGGTCTATTTTAGAGACTGTTCCATGTGCTGCTGAAAAGAATGTGTATTCTGCAGCATTTGGATGAAATGTTCTGTAGACATCTGTTAGGTACATTTGTTCCATGATCACATTTAATCCAAATGCTCCTGTTTATTTTTTGTTGGGATGACCTGTCAATTTATGAGAGTGGGGTATTGAAGTCATGCACTACAATTGTGCTTGGTGTTGTCTCTGACCTTAAGACTAATAGCATTTGTTTGATGAAATTGGGAGCACCCATGTTAGGTGCATATATGTTTAGGATTGTAATGTCCTCCTCTTGAATTGTTCCTTTAATCACTCACTATAAAGTATCCTTGTTTATCTTTCCTAACTAATGTTGGTTTGAAGTCCATCCTATCAGATATTAGGATAGCAACACCTGCTTGTTTTCTAGGCCCATTTGCCTGGCATACCGTTTTCTATCCTTTCACCCTAAGATAGTGTCAGTCTTTGGAGAGGTGTTTCTTGGAGGCAACAAACAGAAGAATCCTGCCTTTTAACCCAGTCTGCAAGCCTGTCTTTTGGGTGGGGCATTGAGGCCATTGATATTAAGAGTTATTATTGAAAGGTGTGAATTTATTCTTGCCATTCTTCCTGTTTTGTCGTGTTTCCTCTTTTTCCTTTACTGTCTTGTATTAACTATTATTCGAGTATGGTTTATTTTTCCTGTTTCCTCATGTGTGTGCTTTCCCTTCTCTTTAGCATGAAGAACCCCTTAGAGTATTTTCTGTAGAGTTGGCTTAGTGGTCAGGTATTCCTTTAGCCTGTTTTTGTTGTGGCATGTCCTTATTTCTTTGTCAGTTTCACTGGATAGCTTTGTTGGATAAAGTAATCTTGGTTGGCAGTTGTTATCTTTCAGAACTTGGAATACATCATTCTAAGTTCTTCGGGCTTTGAAAGTTTGTGTAGAGTAATCTGCTGTTATCCTGATGGGCTTAACTTTAAAAGCGACTTAATTTTTTTTTCTATTTTCAATATATTTCCTTTGGTTTGTGTGTTTAGTAATTTAATTATAATATGGCAAGGACAGGTTCTTTCCTGGCTTTGTCTCTTTGGTATTCTAAAGGCTTCCTGTATTTGTATTGACATTTCTTTCCCTTTTGGGGGGAATTTTCTTCTATGATTTAATTGAAAACACCTTCTAGATTTTGTAGTGAAATTCTTCTCTTTCTAGTATACCTTCAATTCTTATGTTTGATCTCTTCATAATGTCCTGAGATTCCCATTCATACCTTCTGTATTAGTCAGGGTTCTCTAGAGGAACAGAACTGATAGAATGAATTGTATTAAAAGGGAATTTATTGGATTAGCTTACAGCAGTCCAATAATAACAGGTTGCAGGCCTGAGAGTCAAGGAACCCAGTAGATGTTCAGTCCACGAGGCTGGATGCCTCAGCAGTCCCAATCAGGCACTGAAGGCTTGGAGGCATCCTGGAGAGATGCTGCTCTTCAATCCACACTGGTGCAAGCAGCACCAGCAGCCAGGTGGGAGGAGGGGATCCTTTCCTTCCCAGAGCTTCTTTAGATAAAGCCCCTCTGAGAGGGGCTGCCCACTCTGGGGGAAGGGCTCACCCTGGGGGATTTCTCCTTTAGTTAATCCTTCCTGGAAGCAACCTCAGAGACCCACTTATGAGGAATGTCTGTGGATTCCTAAACAGATCAAATTGACACAAACTTAACCATCACATCTTCCTATTAGTTTGTCTTTCTCCAGACTGTATTAGTTCTGCCACCTGGTCTTCTAGTTTAGATATTCTGTTCTCTCCTTCATCCACTCGATTGGTGAGACTTTCTACAGAGGTTTTTTTGTTTGTTTTAATTTTACTTACTGTATTTTTCATTTCTAGTATTTCTAATTGGTTTTTATTTAGTATTTCTATTATATCGTTACTCATGTCTTATATTGACCTCCTTATTACATTAAGTTGGTTTCCTGTGTTCTCTTTCAAGGAGTTTTTCTTCTTTGATTTCTTTGCATATAGTTATAATAATTCTTTTGAAATATTTGTCAGGCATTTATCTAAATCAGTCTCACTTGAGGTCATTACTGATGGATTTATAATTTCTGGTGGAATTATATTACAGTAATCCTCCTATCTCAGTCTCTCAAGGGCTGGGATTAAAGGTGTGACACCTCTAGTTTATTACCTTCAATTTAAAATTTATCTTCCTTCCAAAACATGGATTCTGTGAATGTCTGGAAAAGGGCCTGAGCCAGAATAGGCACATAGAACATTTTGTTTGATGATTTTTACATGTGAACATTTATTCCATGCACAGGTTACTAAATTTGCTAGCATTATCTGGTCAGTTACATATATACAACCACCCATGAGAGGGGAGAGAGGGAAAAAGAGGGGAGGGGAGGGAAGGGAAGGAGGGGGGGGGTGTGGAGGAGAGAGGGAGAAAGAGAGAGAGGAAGGAAAGAGAAAGAATCAAATCAGTTTTACTTTCTTCCCAGTGCCCTTTTCCACCAGAAAGCCTGGCTGTCTCCGCTTAGACAGATCGAGTTTCCATTTCAGTGACCAGCAGTGGAATTCCCCTTGTGTAGATAGCAACCAGCATGGGCCTTGGGCAGTTGTGAGATATAGGCCTGAGCAGACACCTGGCTTGGTTTCCAATGCTCATAGTACCAGCTTTTTCAGTGGCATTTGGGTGCTGCACAGAGGCAGTAGCTGCTTTGGCCTATGGACTGGAATTGACATACGCCCGTTGCAGCCTCCTGGTATCACAGCTGGATGTGATAATCAATATGAACTAGCAAGATTGTAGTGCAAATACCTATTTAAAATTTTATTTATTTATTTATTTTAGAAAGTGAGAGTGACAGAGAGAAAGAGAGAATTGGAATGCCAGGGCCTTAGCCACTGCAACAGAACTCCAGATGCTTGTGCCACCTACTGGGCATGTGCGGCCCTGCGTTTGCCTCACCTTTTGTGCATCTGGTTTACATGGGATCTGCAGAGTCAAATATAGGTCCTTAGGCTTCTCAGGCAAGTGACTTAACCACTAACCCATCTCTCCAGTGCAAATACCTGTTTTTTCCAGATACAAAAATAAGTTCCAGATATGAAATTCTCATATGGAAATGTACTACTTTGAAAACATCAACAACAACAAAAAGTCCCTAAGGATATTGGAATACATATGTTTATTAATGATGATAAATGCATAAATGCACAATACTGATCTAAGATATGAATAATAAGAGAAGCTAGGCTAGAAGTACAGAACTCTTTGTACTTTTCTCACTTAAGGTCTTCCTGCTTAACTCTCCCCAGTGCTGAGATTATAGACATATGCCTTGTCTGAATCCCACAAATTTTCTTTACTGCTTCCTGTTTTTAAATTCTATAAACACAGCTTTTCACTTTATACAATATCAGCTAATTCATATCTACAACAGAGTAAGAAACTGTTTGCTCTTTTAACAACACTTAATAAAAGCTAATACAAGGCAAAGCAAATGCTAGTGAATAACCTATTCACTTTGCTCTGGAAATTTGTTGTATGATCTCATTCTTGATGCTAGTATGAGTGTCATGTCTCTAGAGTGCCCTTCTCTTCTCAAGCCTCTTTTCTGTGCTTGCTAGACTTACAGGAAGCTAGTGTCAATTCTGTGGAACCATTCCCCAGGATACTGCCCCTGTGTTCTGCAGAGGTAGCTGAGATAAGGGCTCAGCATCTTCATTTGGTGTAGGGACAAGACACATAGCAGGAGCTCAGGCTAACCACTGTGGCTATTATCTAACTACACTAACATTTAGCACAGGATCCTGACCTGTCAAATGATGGTTCACAGTGCATATTCCAGAGCCATACTCTGTTCCATTCACACTGTGAGCTCACACTGTTTCAGGGGCTGTGGCTGTCCATGAAATGAAGGTGAAATCATGGAAGAATAATGAAAAATAATCTTAGAGATTACACACTCTTTTATTTTAAATAGGAGTTAGAGGTAAAACTAGGGTTGAACCAAATTTCTTGCTTTTGTTACACTTGGCAGAACCCCATATCTACACAGTTCACTGCTCAACTTTAAGACTTGTTTTAGGGGATGACCAGGGTACTTCTTGCTGAACCAAATAAAGTAGAATTGAAGACTGAATTCCTCTTTAACTCAGTGCCTGGCATACAGCAGGCAGCAAATGCTTGTTGAATGAGTGGAAAACTATCTTCAACTCTCTGGAACTTACTGGTATATGGAAGTCAGCACTAAAAATGATTTCTGGTAACAATCTATGGCTTCTGAGTGTTCTATTGTCCAAAAAAGTAGGTTTTCATGTGACTTATTTATATCCTCTTAGATTTTAATTAGCCCTCCCTCCATGTTTCCTTTACTCAAGCTCTTCCCCTGACCTCACTTAGGCCTTTTCACCCCCCCCCCCCCCCGCCATTAATATGTTCTTCTATTTACATATATACAATACCATCCTATTAATTTCCCCTCCCTCCCTTTCTATTACCTTTCTAGCTTACTGGCCTCTGCTACTGAGTTTTATTCCTACTCACATAGTAGTCAAATCATTTGTAGCTAAGATCCACATATGAGAGCAAACATGTGACATTTGGCTTTCTGGGCCTAGGTTACCTCACTAAGTATAATCCTTTCCAGATCCATTCATTTCCCTGCAAATTTCATATTTTCATTTTTCTTTACTGCTGAGAACTCTATTGTGTAAATGTGCCACATCTTCATTATTCACTCATCAGTTGATGGACATCTAGGGTGGTTCCATTTCCTAGCTATTGTGAATAGAGCAGCAATAAATATGGTTGAGCAAATATCTCTAAGGTAGTGAGATGAGTCCTTAGGATATATGCCTAGGAGTGCTATAGGTAGATCATATGTTAATTCTATTTTTAGCTGTGTCAGGAACCTCCACACTGATTTCCACAATGGCTGGACCAGATTGCATTCCCACCAACAGTGTAGAAGGGTTCCTCTTTTTCCACATCCTTGCCAGCATTTATGGTCATTTGTTTTCATGATGGTAGCCAATCTGACAGGAGTGAGATGGAATCTCAATGATGGAATCTCAATGTAGTTTTAATCTGCATTTCCCCAATGGCTAGGGATGTAGAACTTTTTTTTAGATGTTTATATGCCATCTGTATTTCTTCTTTTTAGAAGTCTTTATTTAGTTCCATAGCCCATTTTTAATTAGGTTATTTGATTTCTTATTATTTAATTTTTTAAAAATTTTATTTATTTGTTTATTTGAGACAGTGGGGAGGGGGGGAGAAGGAAAGTGGGCACGCCAGGGACTCTAGTCACTGCAAACAAACTCCAGACACATGCGCCCCCTTGTGTATCTGGCTAACATGGGACCTGGAGAATCGAACTGGGGCCCTTAGGTTTTGCAGGCATGCACCTTAACTGCTAAGCCATCTCTCCAGCCCATATTATTTAGTTTTTTGAGTTCTTTGTATATCCTAGATATTAATCCGCTATCAGATGTATAGCTGGCAAAGATTTTCTCCCATTCTGTGGGTTGCTTCTTTGCTCTATTCCCAGTGTCTCTTTTGCTGTACAAAAGCTGTACAAAATTTCATGAGGTTTCAGCAATTAATCTGTGGTTTTATTTCCTGATCAATTGGGGTTATATTCAGAAAGTCTTTGTCACGACCAATATGTTTAAGAGTTTCCCCTACTTTTTCCTCTTGCAGTTTCAGAGTTTCAGGTCTGATATTAAGGTCTTTGATACATTTGGACTTAATTCTTGTGCATGGCGAGAGATAAGGATGTATTTTCATCCTTGTACAGATACATATCCAGTTTTCCCAGCACCATTTGCTGAAGAGGGTATATTTTCTCCAATGAGTATTTTTGGCATTTTTGTCAAAGATCAGGTGGCTATAGCTACCCAGACTTACATCTGGGTCCTCTATTCACTCCATTGATCTACATGTCTGTTTTTGTGCCAGTACAATAATGTTTTTGTTATTATGGCTCTGTAATATAGGTTAAAATCAGGTATGGTGATACCATCAGCCTTATTTTTGTTGCTCAAAATTGTTTTAGATATTTAAGGTTTTTCAGTGCCAGGGACGGGATACCTTCCAGTGAGTTGTTGGTCAGGGAGGTCACTGATACTCTCTGTTGCAGTCAGGTTTGCGTTGCTGGTAGAAATCATCCAACCAAGAGCAGCTTGTGGGAAAAAAAGAGGTTTATTTTGGCTTACAGGCTCGAGGGGGAAGTCCATGATGGCAGGGGAAACTATGACATGATCAGAAGGTGGACATCACCCCCTGGCCAACATAAGGTGTGCCAGAGCAACAGGAGAGTGTGCCAAACACTGACATGGGGACACTGGCTGTAACACCCATAAGCCTGCCCCCAACAACACACTACCTCCAGGAAAAGCGTTAATTCCCAAGACTCCATCAGCTGGGAACCTAGCATTCAGAACACCTAAGATTGTGGGGGACACCTGAATCAAACCACCACATTCCTCCCCTAGCCCCCATAAACTGATAACCATACATAATGCAAAATGCAGTGCATTCATCCCACTTTAAAAGTCCCCATAGTTTTTATCAATCACAATAGTGTTCATACATCCGCATAGTCCAAGATTTTTAACTGATCCATAAAACCCAAAAATAATCTTAAAAACCCATAATGGCACAGAATAAACATTCACACTGCAAAAGATGGCATTGGGCATAGCAACGAAATATTCAACCAATACATGATTTAAACAGGGCAAACACCAAACTCTGTAGCTCCAAGTCCAACAACTCTAGCCAGTGACAAGTCCCTGGAATTCCAATTCTGCCCCTCCAGCTAGGCTACTCACAGTTCTGGAAAACTTCATTGGGGCCGGGCAGCTTTCCTTAGCAGCTATCTCATAGTCCCTGCATCTCCCCTGGGTCTCCACTGCAATCCACGGTTCATCCTCTCAGCTCCATTGGGTCTCCATGCACGCATTCAGCAAACCTGCTTCACACTACCCATGGCCATTTCCAAAACACAAGACTGTGTTGCAAAATCAATGATCCTCTCTTTCCTGCATTTCTTATACTCCACAATACCAGGTAGGATGCCAATTTGTTGATCCATGGGGGAATAAGGCAGACTTTGAAGAACAGGATACTTCTTGAGTATTCAGGGCCCTCCAAAAGAGTCTACATTCTTCCTGTTGCCCCAGTGCAGGTCAGCTAGCCCAGTCCCAGAAATTATAATCTCTCAATTAGAGCTGAACAGGCAACAGTCCACCCAAAGACTTTTCTTTCTGTGAAATATTCCTCTGCTCACTCTAGTTTACTTCTACACAAAGCAACAACTTCTCAGGACACAGGCATAAGAGCAAGCTTCTCACACAAACTGCTAGCCTAGTCCAAGCAAAGCTCTTTCTCACCCTCATAAGCCAAACTTCACAGCCCCTAGTTCTTATTGGATTTAGGCCTTGCAGCTCTGACCAGAATAGTCAATCAAGCTGTACTTACAGCACTGCAAGGCATCTCTTAGGCCAAGGTTTCAAATCCTTCCACAGTCCTCTTGAAAATCAGCTCCAAAAGGCCAAAGCACACAGTTAGGTGTCTAGCAGCAACCCCACTCTTGGTACCACTTTACTGTTGCAGTAAGATTCACATTGCTGGTAGAAATCACCCAACCCAGAGCAGCTTGTGGGAAAAAAAGAGGGTTATTTTGGCTTACAGGCTCGAGGGGAAGCTCCATGATGGCAGGGAAAACTATGACATGATCAGAGGGTGGACATCACCCCCCCTGGCCAACATAAGGTGGACCAGAGCAACAGGAGAGTGTGCCAAACACTGACATGGGGACACTGGCTAAAACACCCATAAGCCCACCCCCAACAATACACCGCCTCCAGGAAGTGTTAATTCCCAAATCTCCATCAGCCAGGAACCTAGCATTCAGAACATCTAATTTTATGGGGGACACCTGAATCAAACTACCACACCCCAATACATTACAGGACATTGCTGAGGCTTTTTGTTTCCCACCAGGCATAGATGGTAAGACTCTATTGCTGAAGACTCCTGCTGGAACTGAGCTGAAAACCTCCTCCCTGTAGACCAGCTGACAGAAAGCTGGAAAAAGCTATGCTGCATACAGTTCAATGTGAAAGAGAGAAATCACCAGTGAAGATACTCAACAGTGGACACTGCAAGCCTTAAATTTGGCCAGTCAGCCCAAATGAGACAACAGGTGCAATAGTGGCATATCTGTTATGGGGGAAACAAACCACCCGAGTTTCCTAGCCAGATAAGCTATGTGGGTCCACATGTCTGGGCCATGTGGATGCCAAGAAATCCAGAAATGACCTGGAGGGCTTCTTCCCAAAAGGATCCTGCCTCCCTCTGGGAGAGCTAATTCCCTTAACTTTCAGAAGAGCTCTTATTCCAGGAATCTGAGATTTTTTTTTTTTTTTTTTTTTTGGTGGGAGGCAATGTTACCCATGACAGAGAAAGATTAGAAATGCCAAGACCAGAGGGCAACGTTCCTGAGGGCTGATTAGCACATGGGGGATTTCCCAAAGATCCGGGTGTGAGCCTGTCCACAAGTTTAAGAGGTCAGTGACCTGCCCTACAGACTTTTAAGAGGTCAATGTGTTACCTGATGTTTTGTGTCAGAGAGAAATAGATAGAGGGCTTTTGCCAGCACCCAACAGGCTGTCGGGGTCCAGGCAGAAGTCAGCTGGCCTTCAGTCAATATCAAAGAGTGGCCTCGGTCAAGAGACATCAGTTGCCAGTCCCACGCGATGGCGCGAACCCAAAATAAGGAGGAGAAAGAGAAACCTGCCAGCCCTCAAAAACATGGAGGCAAGGCCGCATGAGCCGATGTCTCCCAGTCCCTCTGGGAGATCACTCACCTACCCTGTCCATCTCATAAGGTCCCTGTTCAGGCACCAGCTTTTTGGATTTTTGCTTGGGGGTCCAGCCACGGTTCACCCCGAAGGCATCCAGGCAACCGGAGGTGGGTGAGCATGTGAAGAGAGAAAAACACTCCTGGGAGAAAGTTGAACAGATCTCTCCTTACCTGCTGCCATGTTGAAATCCCAGTCTGGTCTTGTCAAAGGGAAGAAAGTATCAATGATAGCCTGATTATTGGTGGGATTCCCATCAGTGCCTGGAACTAATTTCTGGGCTTCAGTCTGGATTCTCTCTTTTTCCTCTGTAGTAAAGAGAATCTGTAGCAACTGTTGACAATCATCCCAAGTTGGTAGGTGGGTAAAAATAATAGAATCCAAAAGGTCCATAAGTCCCTGCAGTTTTTCGGAAAATTTAGGAGTTTGCATTTTCCAGTTATAAAGATCACTAGTGGCAAATGGCCAGTAGTGATGTGGCTGATTACTATCTTGGTCTGGGGTCCCCATAACCCGGAGGGGGAATAATGTGGCCGCCGGGTCTGGGGCTTGACTCCGAGGGGCCCTACTACAAGTGTGGGGAGGGCTTTGTATGGGTGGAGGTTGGGCTGCTGGTGGAGGGCCTTGAGGATGTGGCCCTGCGGGTGGAGATGGGTTTATAGGTGGGGGAGGGTAGGGAGGAGGGAAGATCAATTCTTCCTCCTTCAAGTTCGGGAGTATAGGTTGTAGAGGAGCAGAGGGAGAAGAAAAGGAGGAATTATCTGGTTTACCTTTCTTCTTAATTTCCATCATTGTGGTGGTCTCCTGTGGAGGGGGAATAAAAGGTCTAACCCAAGAGGGAGGGTCTTCCACCAGGTCCCGCCAGACCAGAATATAGGGGATTTGGTCTGGGTGGCCAGGATGTCCCTGAAAGATTTTTTCCTGGACTCACCATATGATTGGTAAGTAGAAGGTGCCCTCTAGCAGGGCATTTGCTCCTGCAAAGAGTGATTAGTTTTCTTTATTTCTACACTGAGGTTATGAGCCCTAATTTTAATGGTAGTCTGTGTCTGTGCCATCTGTCCAATCACACAAATAGTAATTCCAACAAGAAAAGGAAAAAAGAGATAGCAAAAATATTCAGCTGGCCAGCAGCTACAAAACCCAAGCTGAGACAACTGCTTCTCGCCGTTCTGCAGTAGTGACCCACGTTGCCTCTGCAAATCTACCAAGGGAATGAAATCCCCCTCGGGCAGGCCTGGGGCACCCAGGACCCACTGTCCAGACAGTTTGGCCTCCAGGGGCGCATCCACCCAACAACAATTTTCTGATGAAAGGAAGGACGAAGGACAGGTTTTCAAGAAAGACAAAACACAGAAGCACAACACAGAAGCACATTTACCAGCCGGCGACCTGAGCTCCACGTTGGTGGTCCTCAGAGGGGTCGCTGAGGGGATCTTGGACAAGCCCTCAAATGTTATGCCCAGTTCTCAGCACCCCCAGTAACCACCAAGGAGAACCAAACATGTATGCAAAGGCAAGGAGCTTTATTTTGGCTTAAGCTCAGACTCTTGACTTCACCAACACAGTGGATTCGTACAAGAGCCCCAAGTAACAGGAGGGCAGGGTTTTTATAGGGATTTGAACAAAGAAGTAAGGGGCAGTTACATGATTGGTTGGTTTAAACAGTAACTGTACTTGTATTCTTTTTGATTGGCTGGGGCAGAGAGGCAGAAGGGACAAGTCTTGGGCAAGTCTTGGGCATGCCTGGACATGTCTAGGGGCTGACTCAGGTCCTCTGCCTAAGCGGGAATTTGAAACTTAGGCCTAGCCTGGTGTATTAGTCAGGGTTCTCTAAAGGAACAGAACTACTAGAATGAATTATTTTAAAAAGGGAATTTATTGGATTATCTTACAGTAGTCCAACAGCAGTTGTAGACCTGAGAATCACCAAACCTGGTAGCTGCTCAGTCCACATGGCCAGATGCCTCAGCAGTCCTGACCAGGCACTGCAGATGGTGCCGGAAAGCCTGGGGGCTTCCTGAGGAGCAGTTGGGTTTCGATCCACACGGGTCTTCAGTTGATGCTGGTCTTCAGTCCGCACTGGTCTTCAATCCACCCTGGAAGGTAGCGAGCAGCTCTGGCAGCCAAGTGGAAGGAAGGAAGGGGCTCTTTTTACCCAGAGCTTCCTTATATCAAGTCCCCCTCTGAGCGGGGCTGCCCACTCTGGGGGAAGGGCTCACTCTGGGGAAAGGGCTTCCTCCTTTAGTTGATCCTTCCTGGAAGCAACCTCCGAGACCCACCCGAAAGGGATTTTTGTGGATTACTAAACAGATCAAGTTGACAACACCTTAACTATCACACCGGGGCAGCACCTTACTGAAGCCTGTCATGGCGCCAGTCTGGTTTCTGGGTCTTCTAGCAGCATGAGTTCCTGAGAGTACCTTAGACTGAGTTTGATTCCCCAGTTCCCAGATTGTTGTAGTTTCGTGATGCTTGGATGAACATCCATATTAGGCATAATTTAGAGGAGGAAGGGACTTATTTCAAGATTATAGATCTAGGGGAATTTTCATAGATGGTGGAAGAAGCTCCTTACATAAAGTCAAGCAGAAAGAAGAACCATAACAAGCAAAACACCAGCCCCAGCACCAATACACTTACAAAACAAAAAGCAAACTCACAAAAAAAAAACAACCAAACAACAACAAACAACAACAACAACAACAACAACAACAAAAAACCCAGCAAGCAGTAAGGGCTTAGGCAGAGCCGAAACTGCTCTGCATATCTTTGGGCTAGAATTCAGACCTAACCCCAAATCCACCATTGGGTGACCTCAGGATCTTCTCCTAGTGACACCTCTTTGAGCCTCATGGTTGGAGAGCCAAATTACAAACTTTAATAAAATGCCTGTCTCAGCAGGGACTCCTAGAACCATGTGTACTTCATTACCCTACTTCAATGCATTTTCATGCTTCCAAAATCAATACCAGGTATGCCCGACATAGCCATTATGAGAAAATAAATTGTGATCTTGAACAACAGTATTTTTTTTCCCCTTTCTAAAGAGGTTGTTTTTCTACCATTGAGTCTTTCCTGGTTGGAATCACCTCAGGTATCCTTTCCATTGCTTCAATGTAAAGTACTTGATGCATGCTTAATGGTGGTAATCTCTTTAACAATAGCAGTTTTAGCAACCAGTCTTTTGTACCAGTAACCTTAAAATTACTTAAATTTTTCCAACTTTAAATCTTATATCTCTCAATTCTATATCTTCCATAATTTCATTACTTTCAAATTCAATCTTGACTCTCTGGGTAGGGGCAGCAGAACACAGCCAGCCTTGATGTCAGTGGTCCATTTCCAACAAAGTTCTCTGTGGTCTTTCCTTCCCACGTGAAAGTTCATAAGCAAAGCCTACAAATACAATTCTTTCTTCATTTAGCTCTTTCTTTCCTTCTTTCTTTCTTTCTTTCTTTCTTTCTCTCTTTCTTTCTTTGTCTCTCTCTCTCTCTTTCTTTCTTTTTCAAAGTAAGGTCTCACTCTAGCCAAGGCTGACCTGGAATTCACTGTGTAGTCTCAGGGTGGCCTTGAATTTATGGAGATCCTCCTACCTCTGCTTCCCAAGTGCTGGGATTAAAGGCATGCGCCACCATGCCTGGCCGTTTAGCATTTTCAAATTCTCACCAGAATAGCCTATAAAACTTGGTGTACTGCTCCAGAAGGCATCTTCAGCCCCAAGTACCAAATCCGTACATAGTCCTCAAGCGCAAAAGTTCCAAAAGACCAAAATCCATATGGTTAAATTGATCTCAGAAACACTACCCTACTTCTGGTACCATGTTTCTGTTGTAGTCAGCTTCATGTTGCTGGGATGAACATCTAAACTGGCATGGTTTAGAGGAGGAAGAGATTTATTTCTAGTTTACAGATCTAAGGGAAGTTCCATAGGCGAAATGTAAATAGCTGGGTGTGGCCATACATGTCTGTGAAGCCAGTCCTGTGGAGTGCAGAGACTTGAGAGTCTTTGGGGTTGGTGAAAGTCAAGTTCATTTTCAGAAAAGAGACTGTCACAAGGAAACACATGGATGAATGATGGAGGAAGGAACTCAGTGCTTTCCTCTGGACTCTGAACATTTTGCAAATACCACACACCACTGTACTCTACACACACACACACACCACCACCACCACCACTATCACCACCACCACCACCACATCATACCACACCACACATGCAAAGTAAATTTCATTTTATTTTTTATTTATTTTTAATTAATTAATTAATTAATTTATTTTGCTTTTTGAGGCAGGGTCTTGCTCTAGCTCAGGCTGACCTAGAATTCAGTCTGTAGTCTCAGGATGGCCTTGAATTCATGTGATCCTTCTACCTCTACCTCCTGAGTGCTGGGATTACAGGCATACCCCACAACACCCGGCTTATTTTTAATATTTTATTTATTTATTTATTTGAGAGAGAGAGAGAGAGAGAGAGAATAGGCATGCCAAGGCCTCCAGCTGCTGCAAATGAACTCTAGACACTTGCACCACCTTGTGTGTCTGGCTTATGTGGGTCTTGATTGCTGGGGTTGATTCAGCTGGTCTAGCTGGCTAGGCGGGTGTCCCCTTCCTCCCTCAATGTTCTATGAGTGTCCCTCTTGAAGCTGTGTGCCCCATGGGTATCTGGGGGTAGGATCTTCTAGGCAGAGAATGGTCAGTCTCCCAGGCTCAACAAAGGAACAGCAATGTGGCCAGGAGGTTGTTAAGGTGTGATCATGGTCTGGTCCTTGAGTGTTGGGCCTTGAGAGGCCTGGATGTGAGGCGTAGTGGAACTTCCTGAGCCTAGCTAAAGTTTGGCGAACTGCCTCCGCCCAGCTATGACTCAGCAGGGGGCCAAATGGCCTCTAGCCTGCTACTTCCACACAGGAAGTTAGAGTTCCTGCCGGTGCGTGCTTAGAACCAATCATCTCAGAGGTCGGGGTATGCTATTGGCCCTTACATCTCACCCCATCCTAAAATCCCCACCTTCCGGTCGCAACATTATATAAACACCTGCCAGTTACAATAAAGCAAATTCCTGCTTGGACAAGACTGCCGGCTCCGTGCTTTGTTCCTGGGGGTCGACACTCACCCTCCTCCTCAACCCCTTAAGAGGAACCAGCGGGCCTGGTCCTTCCTCAGCACTACCTGCCGGGGGAGCCCAGCACTTGAGGATGTGTCACCAGTGGAGTGGGGGCAGCTTATGTGGGATCTTCAAGGACAGTTAAAAGATCCCCATGGATGTGGGGAATAGAAACCATTGCATGATTTCAAGCAGAGCCATGACACACTCTACATTTTATAAGGGTCACTCTGGGCACAAATGTTTTGAGATAAAGACACAAGAAAAGATAAGAGCAGAGGTCAGCTAGCAGATTGTGCCAGTGATCCAGGCAAAAGGCAAGAGTGGCATGAGCATGGATCCTGGAATGTTTTGAAGGTAGGTAGAGCTTGTGGGGTTTCTTGAATTAGTTTTGAGCAGTTTGCACACAAACTACAATGTGAAGGGTCTCATTTGGAATCATGCAACAATAAGGTCCTGGTGGGGCCACGGGGCAATCAATTTAATGATTTGGTGGAATTAAGTCACTGAAAGTTTTGTTTTTTAAATTTTATTTATTTATTTGCAAGCAGAGAGAGAAAGATAGAGGGAAGAGAGACAGACAGAGAGAGAATGGGCACGCCAGGGCCTCTAGGCACTATAAACGAACTCCAGATGTATGTGCCCCTTGTGCACCTGCTTTATGTGGGTCCTGGGGAATCGAACTTGGAGGTCCTTTGGCTTTGCAGGCAAATGCCTTAACTGCTAAGCCATCTCTCCAGCCCTGAAAGTTTTATTTTTTCAGAGATCACTATTAATACTATCTATATCTTCTATATCTGAAGTAAAAATAAAAGCACCCAGGAAAGAACCAAACATTTTAATGTTTAAGGGAAGGGGATGAAGCTAACTTGTTCAGTCTTTCATTTGCTCCAACCCATCCATAAAGCTTGATAGTTACTACACAAAAAGCGTATTTCATAAGAGGCGTCAAGAAAGAGCCAGTCAGTTGCTAAACACATTAATCTGATCTTCAGAGCTCTGACTTGAGCTAAGAAGTTATTGCTGCTGCTGTGTGAGAGCCCAGCCCATTTGGAATGGTGCCAAGGGCTTTTGCAAAGAAGCTTTGCTCCTTACGGAGAGAGTAAGATGAGCTAATGAAAGTAAAGTAGACAGAGGTTGTACAGCATGCATGGCTAGACTGTGTGACCACTAAGGCCCAGCAATCCTCCTGTCCCTGTCTCTCCCAGTGCTGGGATTACAGGCATGCACAGCCATGCTCAGCCTTTTACATGGGTGCTGGAGATTAAATTTAGGCTCTCGTGTGTGCAGCAAGCACTCTTATCCACTAAACCATCTTCTCCGCATCCCCAGCTTCTTTCCTTTTTTTTTTTTAAAACTTATTTTTCTCTAAATATTTTTTATTGATTTATTTGCAAGGAGAGAGAGAGAAGACAAAAGAGCATAGTGCCACTGCACATGAACTCCAGATGCATGCACCACTTTATTCATCCAGCTTTGTATGGGTACTGAGGAATAAAACCTGGGTTTTAGGCTGTGCAGGCAAGCACCTTAACCACTGAACAACCTCCCAAGCTCCCCAGTTTCTTTCTTTCTCTCTCTCTCTCTCTTTCTTTCTTTCTTCCTTTCTTCCTTCCTCCTTCCCTCCCTCCTTCCCCCTCCCTACCTCATTCTTTTTTTTTCCTCCTCTCTTTCCCTTCCTCCCTCCCTCCCTCCGTCCTTCCCTCCCTCCCTCCCTCCCTCCCTCCCTCCCTTCCTTCCTTCCTTCCTTCCTTCCTTCCTTCCTTCCTTCCTTCCTTCCTTTCTTTTTTTGAAGTAGCATCTCAAATAGAATTAAGCATAACTTTGGGTATTTGAGGATTGGGACTTGAAACTAGGAAGTGTTTCTGGGAAGAGGAGCCAATCTGGTTATGTGATCAAACCAGCCAGTGCAGTATTGGTCCACAGAGACACTCTGGGAAACAATGCAAACAGACTTCTCAGAATTATTCCACCAATAATAATTAGGGAGTTCGGGTTTTTATACCTTGTTACTGGAGAGAGTCTTGTTCCTGGAGAGAGTGTTAGTTCTTGGGAATTTAGACTGGCAAACTAGCAGACTATTCTTCTGTGATGTTAGGAAAAGCCTTAGACACAAATATGCACAGACTGGCAACTGGAAGTCTGTGGAGCATTGAAGAAGCCCAAAGTATTTGGTTATGTACTGATTGTTGATTCAGGGACCACGAGTGTCATAGACACGGATGGACCTTCCTTCACAAAGCTGGAGCACAATTATGTGCTACTAACCAATAGACTCTTAAATTTAATAACACTAAGGGCTGAAAAGATGGCACAGTGGTTAAAGGCACTTGCTTGCAAAGCCTGACAGCCAGAGTTCTATTCTCCAGTATCCATGTAAAGGCAGATGTACAAAGTGGCACATACATTTGGAGTTTGTTTGTGGTGGTGGGAGGCCCTGGTGCACCCATACTCTCTCTGTGTCTCTGTTTGGCTCTTTATCTCTCTCTCTGTCTTCAATAAATAAAAAAATATAAAAAATTAATAACACTAAACAGGCTTTAAAACAATAATTTTTTCCTTTAATTTTCATAGTGACTTTCCTCTGCTTTCTTCCACAGACAGGATTCTAATAGTCTTAGGTGCTAGAGAGATTCCTCCGTGGTTAAGTGCACTTCCTGTACAAGCTCCGGGGCCTGCAAGGGTCCTAGTTCAATTCTCCAGAGACTATGCGAAAGAACAACAGAGCATGGCCATGAGTGGCCAAGACTCTTTTTCTCCATGCGAGCAGAGACCCAAGAACCTTTGGAGCTCCGCAAGCTCCAGAATCATTAGAAAGAAACTCAGGGTTAGAACAAGACCAGGCAGAAGAGCAATAGAGTGGGACACCCGATGTTCTACTCTAGCCACCTCAGGTTAGTGACCTTGCAGGCAAGTGTATGTATGGTGCAAGGGCACATACATGTGCACACACATACATACACATGCAAAAATTTAAAAAATAACAGTCTGAATCTGCTTTAAGCTTAGTTGATGCACATTTGGAGTGTGCTTGTGCATCAGCTGGGCATTAGATAGGGTGGGAAGGAGCCCCATGCAGCAGAGCAGAAACCAGAGGTACAGAAAGGGTTGACTTAGTAAGAGCAGTCATGTGCAGGACACTTAAAACCGTCTTTATTTTGTGGACATTTGGCTTTACAGCTCAGGCTATCAGGATTTGCAGGCAACTACTGTAACCATTGAGCCCCCAAATCTTTATTTTATAGTAGGTGTTAAGAAAAGTTTTAAATTATATTTTTGTTACTCGTGTGTGTGTGTGTGTGTGTGTGTGTGTGTGTGTGTTGAGACAGAGTCCAGGTGGGCTTTAAACTCTTGGCTCTTCTTCTGCCTCTGCCTTTTGAGTCATGAGATTTCAGAAGTGAGCCATCATGTCCAGTTAATGAGTGTTTTAAAGTAAATAATATTTCATGAAAAGGACAGTTAGTTCAAGTGCTTTGTATCACATTTTCCCCCATTGATATCACAGTTTACTTTAAAAATTAGACTGACAGTCTATTCTCTTTCTTGACTATACAGCTGTAAATGAACATTTGGAATTAAGCCATGTCTGTCCTCAGCAGACACTGTTCAGTTGTAGGTATTCTCTTTCTGCCTCAGAACATACCAGAGTTTGCTCAGAGTCCCCGCAGCTCACATAAACCCTCTCCATCCTGACATGAGTCCCCTTCAACCTGATCATTAGACCAAACTTCCTGTTTTCTTGTAATTTTGTCCAGTTTCTTCCTGTTTTAGAGGTACTTTATATTCTAGATACAGCATGACCTAGTTAAAGGTTTCTTTAGATTGAGGTGGACAGGAGCAGACACAGTGGATGTTGTTAATTTTGTGTGCTAGTTAACTAGACTTTTCACAATATCCACATATTTGGCTAAACTTATCTAAATATTGCTGTGAAGGTTATTTCTGAGATGAGATTAGCATTTAAATAAACAGGTTTTAAGTAATGCAGATTACCATCCTTAATGTAGCTAGGCCTCACCCAATCAGTTGATGTCCTTAAAAAAAGCTTGGCTTTCCCTGAGGAAAAGGGGATCCTGCCAGCATAGCGCCTTTGGATTCCAGCTCTAACATTCCCTCTTCCTGGATTTCTGGCCAGTTGGCCTATCCTGCCGAAGTCATGGGTGCCAATTCTTTAAAATCAGCCCCCTCCCCTTCTGCCCTCCACTTTCTCCCTCCCTATAACATACAGTTACATAGTTTTCATTTCTGAAAGGTCTGTAGTAAATCCCATCTTCCATTTCTGACTTTGATTTCATTAACTACATTTAGTAATTTGAATCTTTTTATTGTTTGGTGTAAATAAAGCTTAGTCAATTTGATTCAAAGAAGTAACTTTTGGATGTGAGGGCGATCTGGCTGTGACATCTGTCACTCCATTGATCGCCAGGGTTGATTCGGCTGATCTGGCTGGCTAGGCGGGTGTCCCCTTCCTCCCTCACCGCTCCATGTGCGTCCCTCCCGAAGTTGCGCGCTCGGTCGAAGAGGACGACCTTCCCCGAATAGAGGAGGACCGGTCTGCGGTCAAGGGTGTACGAGTAGCTGCGCTCCCCTGCTGGAACCTCCGAACAAGCTCTCAAAGAAGTAACTTTTGATTTTGTTGGTTTTCTTCATTGTTTTACTGTTTTGAGGGGTTAATAACCATTCTAATCTTTACTAACCGTTCCCACTTGCTTTTGGTTCAATTTGCTGTTGTATAATTTTTTTTCCTTTTGGGAAATATGAAAAAAAAATTCACCCCAGATATGGCACCAAAAGACCAAAGAAATGATTCCATCCAATTCTAGCATTGGTGATGCAATGAGTTTATGGGAACAAGTGACTCAAAAGCAGCTGCTTCACTGACAACTCCTACTTTAGCATGGGTGACAACTCATGAGAGCCGCCTCATTGGTCTCAACTTTCAACTGTTCTTCTTTTGTATACTCTAGCACCCTACAGACCACCTGCAGCTGACAGATGGGATTTATAGGCATGTACAACCACACTCAATTTATGTGCTCTGGGCAAGCACTCTACTAAGTAGGTTACATACTTATCTCTCAAGGATTTCTTTTTGGCCATTTTTTAATTGACAACTTCCATACTTACAATAAACCATGATAATTCCCTCCCTTCCCCCACTTTCCCCTTCACAAATCCACTCTCCACCATATCCCCTCCCTCTCTCCATTAGTCTCTCTTTTATTTTGATGTCATCATCTTTTCCTCCTATTATGAGGGTCTTGTGAAGGTAGTACTAGGCACTGTGAGGTCATGGATATTGAGGCCAGTTTCTGTCTGGACAATTATATTGTATGTAGTCCTACCCTTCATTTGGCTCTTATATTCTTTCCACCATCTCTTCTACAATGGACCTTGAGCCTTTGATGATGTGCTAGAGAAGTTTTAGTGCTGAACACTCCTCTGTCACTTCTTCTCAGCACTATGGTACCTGTTGGTCACTACCACCTGAAAAGAGAAGTTTTTCCAATCAAAAGTGAGGGTAGTGTTAATATATGGATATGAACACTAGATAAAGTGCTTACAGGGAAGTTTGGTGAGCATTGCATATGCATTTAGCCAGACAAGAGCAGGTATTAGACACCTAAGGCTCATGACCTCCCCACCATAGGATTTGGTTTAGGTTTTAATACCAGGCATGTATTCCCTCCCATAGAGTGGGCCTCAAGTTCAGTTAGAGAACACTTGGCTTCCCCCATAACAGACATGCTACTATTGCATCCATTTGTGCTTTTGGCTTGGTTGGCCAAACTTGAGGTTTGCACTGTCCACTGTTCAAGTATTGTTTTTGATCTTTTATTTCAGTGCCAGGAAGCCAGAGCAAAGAAATTAATCTCCATCAGGCTTTACATGCAATTCCTAAAAGTGAGTGGTTTCCTCTTTTCTCCAGGTCCCTCCTACTTACTAACTTTGCTGGCTTTCTAGCAGGATGCTTCCTTACTGAATTATTAGCATAATTTTGGGATAGATACTAGCTTTAGATTTTTCTCAGAGGGCTTTGTAGCCTTGCTTCCATATAACAAGTACAACACTTTTTTTTTTATTGGAGTTGAATATGAGTGTGGTTTTCATGTGTGTGTGCATTTGCATGTTTGTATTAGGGCACACATGTGTGCATTTTTATGTGACAGCCATAGATAACCATTGAGTGTTTTTCTCAATCACTGTCCACTTTATTTTTTGAGGCAGAATCTCTCACTGAACCCAGTGTCCACCCATTTGGTTAGATTAACTAGCCAGCAAATCTTAGGATTCTCCTATGTTCTCCTTCCCAGTGCTTGGGTTATAGTACATGTTGCCACACCCAGATTTTATGTGGGTTCTGGGGATCATGTAGTCTCAAGATGGCCTTGAACTCAGGGCAATCCTCCTACCTCTGCATCCCAAGTGCTGGGATTAAAGGCTGGGTTCTGGAGATCTTAACTCAGGTCATCATACTTGCATGGCAAACACTTTACCAACTGGGCCATTTTCCCAGCTCCCAAGAAATACGATTCTTATTTCCTAGTGATTAAGTGATTATAACTGATTCTGAAGTATGGAACTCTTTGGAGACAGTGATTATATAATATATTCATCCAATTTATCCTCGTAAAGAGGAAAGCAGCTTCTGTGAGTTTATGCAGATAATTACATGGCCAGGAACTCAATAAATGTATTTACTACTGAGTTCTAAAAGTATCATTTTAAGAAGTTTCATCTCAGTTTTCATAAGCATAATTTGCCAAATTGAGGTCTCAATAGATCAGTAACAATGTACATAATAAAAAAAGGAAAGAAAAGCTGGGTGTGGTGAATGCATGTTTTTAGTCCCAGCATCCAGGAGGAAGAGGAAGGAGGATCACTGTGAGTTCGAGGCCAGCCTTGAGACTACATAGTGAATTCCAGGTCAGCCTGGGCCACAGTGGAACCCTACCTCAAAAACAGAACAAAAAGAAAGAAAGAAAGAAGCAAGGAAAGAGGGCTGGAAGGATGGCTTAGCAGTTAAGGCACTTGCCTGCAAAGCCAAAGGACCTTGGTTCAATTACCCAGGACCCACATAAGCCAGATGCACAAGGGGGCACATGTGTCTGGAGTTCATTTGCAGTGGCTGCAGGCCCAGGCACCTATTCTCTCTCTTTCCATTTGTTTGCCTTTTTCTCTCTCTCTCTCAAATAAAAGTAAAATAAAATATTTTTAAAAAAGAAGGCAAAAGCCCTTACTTGTGCATTTCAGAAACAATCCTGTCTCTGCTACCCTTCTCTCTGTAGAGGCAATGGGATTACAGGTATGCACTATTGCCTGCCTCAAGCTTTATGTAGCTTCTGGGGATCTGTATTCACGTTCCCATGCTTTTACAGAAAGTTTTTTACCCACTGAGCCATCTCTTCAAGCCCCTATAATTCTAATACACAGACACACTCCAAATTCTATTCTTGCTTGCTTTTTAAAATATTTTTTGTTTTATTTATTGGAGAGAGAGAGAGAGAGAAAGAGAGAGAGAATGGGTGTGCCAGGGCATCCAGCCACTGCAAACTAGCTCCAGATGCATGTGCCACCTTGTGCATCTGGCTTACATGGGTCCTGGGGAATTGAACCAAGGTCCTTTGGTTTTGCAGGCAAGCACCTAAACTGCTAAGCCATCTCTCCAGTCCTCTTGCTTGCTTTTTTTTTTTTTTTTTATAGCAATTCACAGTAAAGGATTAACATCCTTTAAAAAGTCTCCTAAATTCATTGAAGCAGAGCCAATTTAGTAAAAATATTAATACATCCAAAAGACACCTCCCATCCAGTCCTAGTAACCAGCGAAAACTTTGAATTGAGACTATCCTCCTTTAACTTTTTTGTTTTGTTTTGTTTTTTTGAGGTAGGGTCTCACTCTAGCCCAGGCTGACCTGGAATTCATTCTGTAGTCTCAGGGTGGCCTTGAACTTATAGTGATCCTCCTACCTCTGCCTCCCAAGTGCTGGGATTAAAAATGCACCACCACGCCCGGCTCCTTTAACATTTTTATACTAAAGCTCTCAGAATTGGGCTGTACTTGTGCTTAGGACTCCACATTTTCTCTTTTAGTTAAAGCATGCTGTTGAGTGATAACCCATAGAATTTTTGTCAAATCACTTTTCATGTAGTCCTCATTCCCTTCCTTCAAAGAGCTGGCAATGATGATTTGATACCATTTTTGCCGACCTCATTACTGAGTCAGAGGAAACAGCAGGGGTAAGTCCAAGGCTTCTATTGTTTCCGATTCGGGCCAGGATGAGGCATGTATCCACTGGGAAAAGACAGAAACTGAAACACAATTGGGCTGGGATGCTTTTCAAGGCGCTGGTAGCCTCCGCCTGTGTGCTCCTCCCCGCAAGAGTGAGGTGGAAAGAAATGCCACTTAATTAAAAGATGGGTTGGAAGTCCCCACCTCATTCCATGGACCACAGAGGGAAGTAAGGGATAGAAACAGTAGCAAGAACAACAACAACAAAAAAATCAAACGCTTCTCAGATTTAATTTATGCGGAGCTGTTGATCACCTCGGACTTTGATGTTACCACAAAATAAACAGGATGCTCAGAAGTGTGTAAATGCAGTTAGCCAGTCAGTCCTCTAAATAAATGTTTACAACAGGGCTGTTAGACACATTTTTTTAAAATTTATTTTTTATTGACAACTTCCATAATTGTAGACAATAACTCATGGTAATTTCCTCCCTCCCCCTACTTTCCCCTTTGAAACTCCACTCTCCATCATATCCCTTCCCCCTCTCAATCAGTCTTTCTTTTATTTTTTTTATTTTTTTATTTTTTGGTTTTTCGAAGTAGGGTCTCACTCTAGCTCAGGCTGACCTGGAATTCACTCAGGGTGGCCTCGAACTCTCGGCGATCCTCCTACCTCTGCCTCCTGAGTGCTGGGATTAAAGACGTGCGCCACCACGCCCAGCTGACACATTTTATTTTTATTTAGAGAATACTTTATTAGTTTCTGTCATTAAACCCACACAGGTTAGACCTTACATATTTAATACAGTGTGTGTTACCCCTGTACAAATGGGAAAAAAAAATGAACATTTCTATACCAATATGGCTGTTAATTCTACACATGCCAACTCGACGTGGCAAGAGACACACGTTATTATCCTTGCTTTATGGAGGAATGAACAGAGAAGCAAAGCGTCTTAAGAATCAGCAGCATAGTGCACACCAGAAACCCCGATTTCTGGATCCTCTATCTAAACCCACTCACTAGACTTTCCTTTGTCTAAACTACAAATGGAAAAGACCTTGGAGGACGCACTGCAGGCTAAGCCTCCGTTTACAGCCCGCACCAAGGCAGTCCCTCCGACAAGTGAAGTGCCTTGTGACTACAGGCCGAGTGCCCGGCGAAGTGACTAGGGGGCGCCCCAGACACCAGGGTCTCTTCCTCTCAGCTTCCCTTTATCGATCCCCGGCAGGCCGCGGGGAGACGGGGACGAGCAGAGCTGGGTTCGTCCCGAGGGCGGCTGCGCATTCCAGAGTCCCCGAGCTCGCGCGCGCTCCCGGGGCTCAGCGGAGCGGGGCTTGGACGTCCGGTCCCGGAGCTACGGTCGCTTCCGACTGTCGGAGCCCTGGACGAGCTTGGCGGGGGGAGGGGGTTACCTAGAAAAGCTCAGTCGCCGCTGCGCGGGGAACTTTCTGCAGACTCAGACTTGACCGTGGCGGAGGCTGCACTGTTTGGAGCGGCGGATCCCGGGTGGCTGAGTGAGTCTGCAGGGGGTCAGTGGAGCAGAGCGCTTCAGACCCGAGGTCTGGCCTTCGCTTCCCCAGGACCCCCACCCCTCAGCAAGCCTTCGCCTGCCTCGCCACTTTGGGGTGTCTTCTCCGCACCCCTCTTCCCTACCCTCCCGCTCTGTGCCGGTAAGTTCAGCCACCTTCTGCTCGCACACTTGGGCTTTTGGGGAGGCCGGGCTTGGATGGGTGAGCCTCAGCCCCACTAGCAAATCGGCTTCTCCCAGGGCAATACGCCCCTTCCCCGGCCGCTCCTGGCTCTCTTAGCCGGGCGTCAGCCTCCAGCTCCCCAGCCTGGGTGCGCCGGGAGGCCACCCAAGGTTTGGATCTTTGGAACACCCCAACAACCGGTTATTAGAGCCTGGGAGTTTGGAGTAAGTACAGATGTTTTTAGCTCCGGTTCTGTCACTACTTACTTCATCACCTCTGGGAACCTTGTTACTCTCTCTCTGTGAAATGGGGGAAAATGTCCTTAGACACAAAGCAAATGAAAAAGAGTGGTTAAAGTTATCTTGGACAGTGGGCCTTTCTTCCAGGCTCCTTCCTTCTCCCGGGTTAGCTGTTCCTTCAGTTGGAATTTAGTTTCCCCACTACTCAGGTGGGCCCAGTTCCTTGAGTGCGGGGACAGTGCACCTGTCTTCATCACTGTGGCACACCAGGACTTGGCACAGGGCCTGTAGATAAAGTACTTAATATGAAAAGTGTAGACCACAAAAAACCTGAGCAAATATCACCCATCGGGAGTTACTCTGAGTGGCTTGGATGCAGCTCCACTTGTTTCTTCCTGACTAGCAGAATACTGCTGGTAGCTGGGGCTGGCCAGCTCTTGGATCGTGCACAGTTAGTGGACACGAAGATCTTGAAAGCTTCCTGGCTGCCTTGGTGGAGCTCATCAGTCACCTATCAGATATTCCCTATCTGCCATGATGTGCTTACACACAGTGGCTCAATATGCCAGAGGGAGTGTGAATGCCTCATCGGGGTGGGGTGAGAAGAGCAGTTCTGCGGGGAGGTGGGGTGTCCTGGAAGGTTCTCAGTTACCATGACTGAGGCATTTCCCCTCTCTGGATCTGATCTTCCCCATATGTAAAACACGGAAGTAGGAGTGGGACACATGCTGTTTGTTTGTGGGTAACCATAACGTGTACTTTTTGGGTTGTTTGAGGAATGCACTGACCATCAGAACACACCTGACAGCCCAGCTGAACTTTAAGAATTACACACCAAGTGCGTCTCTGTTCCAGCAGAGGTCTGTTTCTGTGCTGTGTGGTGACAAGCCATGCTCCACTGAGTCTCCCAAACTGCCCTCTGACTCTCACAACTGTAGGCTCCTTTGCACAGAGGTGTGGGAATTCCCCTTCCTTGGTGTAGCCAGACAGTAGTGGTGGTGTCAGAAACACAGAACAAAGTACAGCTTCTAAGGATGTGGTAGGGTCAGATGCTGGGCCCAAGGGGTGATGGACTAAGGGTAGGGGGTAGGTTCAACTTCAGGTGCTTTCCCAACTATATTTTGATCCTCTCCTTAGAAAATGTTCTCAGCCTGGCGTGGTGGCACACACCTTTAATCCCAGCACTGGGAAGGCAGAGGTAGGAGGATCACCATGAATTTGAGGCCACCCTGAGACTACATAGTGAATTCCAGGTCAGCCTGGGCCAGAGTGAAACCCTACCTTGAAAAACTAAAATAATCAAACACACAAAAAGAAACAAAAAAGGTTCTTCTCTATGGATTAAAATATACAAATGAAGGGGCTATCTCCAAGGAGATAGGATCTTTATTTTGCTCAATCTTACACTGGTTTCACACATGTAAAGATAGGCATCAGTAGCGCCCTCCCCAGTTTGTAGGATTAACCGCTGCCATCACCACACTCTGAAGCTCTGCCCCACCCCCATCTTGGCCCATACATACTGAATGATGGAATAATAATCCTACTTGCCATTAATTGGTGCTTCCTGTGATCTAGGCATAATTTTCATCATTTACATATATTCTCTCATTTAACCTCTACCATGATCCTATTAGAGAGAGGTACTTTCCAATTAATAGGTGTTCAAACTGAGCTCTGTAGAGAGTAACTCACCCAGATCTCACAGAGTAAGTGTCAGGGTGAAGTGTGATTCCAGGCAGTCTGGTTTAAGGACCTATCCTCTGAACTCAGTGGAAACAGGAGTTGGATCTTGCCTTACTGACAGAATATCCTGGGGGACGTTAAATGAGAATTTGCCAGCCAGCGTACTAGTGGATCACTAGGGACTCTTGTCCCCTTATTGCTCACTAGAGGCAGAAGGTGAATCTGAAGAAAGAACAGAGTGTTAAAGGCTATTGGATAGCCAGGAAAGAGAACAGGTCAGAATCAGAATTGCCTGGCATTTTAGACAAAGCAAGACAGATTCAAACTGCACACTTTAAATTGCTTTGTGTGTTGTATATAGGTACAGCTTCCTTATTTATTGCTTTGGCTGACTGGTGAGCCACTAGGTAGGGTCAGACTAAATGAAATAGAGAAAAGAGGAGGAGAAAGAAAAACCTAAACTAAGTTTCTCAAATTAGTTTCAGTTTATGACAAGTATCATGCACACATGTCACTCACTACTCCTGATCCCTACCCTAAGCAAATATCAGTAATCACCTCATTCCTCATCTCCACAAGGCTCTCAGATGCTGAACTCAGTGCTCTGGACAGCCTTGACCAGTTGATCCTGTAGTTTCCTTCTTGTTCTCCCAGACACCTCATTTCATTCCTCTGGAGTATTACCATTCAAGAAGCGACAAGTGGCAAGTTAGGAGCCCTTTCTGTTTTTAAATAATATTGATTAATTAATTAATTAATATATATTATATAACAAATAATTATTAATTTACATATATATATATATATAGAGAGAGAGAGAGAGAGGCAGAGACATATGTATAGAGAGAATGGGCACGTGAAGACCTCCAGCCACTGCAAACTCCAGATGCATGTGCCACCTTGTGCATATGGCTTAGTGGGTCCTGGGGAATTGAACTTGGGTCTTTTGGCTTTGCAGGCAAGCACTTTAACTATTAAGCCCTCTCTCTGGCCCCCGTTCTGTATTTCTAAAAAATATTTTATCTGTTTATTAGAGAGAGAGAGAGAGAGAGAGAGAGAGAGAGAGAGAATGGGCACACCACAGCCGCCAGCCACTACAAATGACTCCAGATGAATGCATCACCTTGTGCATCTGGCTTACCTGGGTACTGGGGAATGAAACCTGGGTTCTCAGGCTTCACAGGCAAGTGCCTTAACTACTAATCAATCTCTTCTATCCCCCTTTCTGTTTAATGCTTGGGTAGTACCTTAAAACACCTGGGGCCTTTTGAAAACATTACTTTTTATTTTATTTCATTCTTCTGCATTTTTGGGAATGGTCTTCAACCCTGGTCTATCTGGGCCCTGGGGTAAGAGCTGCAGGGGAAAGAGCACATCAGGAGTGCTTGTGGTCAATTTCCTAGAGTGGACCAGACCCTCAGAAATCACCTTGTCCATTATTTCTAGTTGGTGAACAGCAAAATTGAAGTCCAGTCAGAAAGAGTGATTTACTCAGGATCACACTATGCATTGGTTTAACAATGCACTATTAGCAATTTACCATGATTGAATTTAGTAGATTTAAACATTTCTTTTTATTCAGTTAGCACTCTATAGGTTAACCAGTATGGGTGTCACAACAGTTAAATCAGATGTTGTCACACTGCTTTTCTTTCTGAAGGCTGCAGGGAAGAGTCATCTCCTGAGTTGTAGTCAGAACTCAATACCTATGGTTGTGGGACCATCACCATTTTCTTTTGTGCTGTAAACAGAGGGCCAGTCCTTGCTTCTGGTGGCTGCTGTGTTCCTTAGCTGCCAGCTTCCTTCCTCCTTCTTCAATCCAGCAATGAATCAGTCCTTTCTATGTCCCTTCATCTGACTCCCCCCCCCCCCCATGCTGCCTTCTGCTTTAAAGGTTTTTTTTTTTTTTGAGACAGGGTAGCTCAGACTGCCCTTGAATTTCCTATGTAGACAAGACGTTGAATTTCCTGCCTCCACCTCCCAAGGGCTGAGGTTATAGGCATGTGCCACCATGCCTGGTTTATGTAGTTCTGGAATCAAACCCAGGTCTTTGTGCATACTAAGCAGCACTCTACTACAAGCTTAACCCCACTTCACTTTTAAGGGTTCCTACAATTGGGTTCACCTGGGCAATCTAGGGTAATCTCCCCATAAAATGCCCTCTAATTACATCTGCAAAGTATCTTGCCTGTGAGCTCATGGCTCTGCCCAGTGAATCATGCTTCCTTATCCATATCCAAGTTTCTGGGGACCAGGACATGGCTGTCATTAATAGGAGAAGATATTCTCCTTGCACATCAAGAGGCTGTCTCTTGAGAGAGTGACTGGTTTAGGATCACATGGTGAGGCAGAGGCTTAGCACCATGCTGTGTCACGGGGTTCCTGTAGCCCTTCTTATGGAGTCTCCTTTGTCAGCCCAGCACACAGCAGCCCACAGTCACTGGCAGGTAATAGTGAATGGTTCTGCCTTAAACAGTATGCTGTGGATTTAGCCTAGGTTTTCTCTTCTGTTGGTTTTTAAGACTCTGTGACTTATTGGTCAGATGCAGTCTTTGTGGAGTCTCAAGCAGCTTTGGCTGCCTTTCTGCTCTCTTTGAAAAAAAAAAAAATCCCATGTTTTCCCATTTTTGCAGCTTCAGAGGACCAGAAACCCAAGCAATGAACAGATCTTTAGACTGTCAGGAATATTGGAGGAGACAGGCTAGTTGGGGTGAAATGAGAATAGAGTGCTTCTTAGGGATCTCGGGTCACTAAGAAAGGCCTCTATTTGACACAAGACACATTTTTGATAGTTTGTGTGTCCTGTCCACTCCCTCTTTCTGGGCTTTTACTTGACACAAAAATCCCTGGTAAAATGACCATGTTGAAACAGCAAGTGTGTGAGGCTAACTATTACACAATGGAAGAAGTTCTATTTTTAAGAGTAAATATGAGGCTAGGATGTGGCATGGGAAACCTATCTCCTTTTTCATCACCTTCCCTGTCCTCTTTGGAGAACAGAGAAAGAAGGGCTCCCATCTTGTACACCCTTCCCAACATGCTTAGCTCCTGCATAAAGGGAGTCAAATTAGAGTTTATGTTTACTAGCCCAAGCAGGTCAACAGGAAGGAATCCTACAGTACTTAATTCTAAAAGACATGTTATGTAGACACTGGGCTGGGAAATAAAGAGGTCTCCATAATCCTTCTTGAACGTTCAGACACCTCAGAAAATGATAAAACTGGCTGTGAAGACAGCTCAGTGGGTAAAGTGCTTGTTATGCAAGCATGTAGACCTGAGCTCAGGTCCCCAAGCCCATTTGCAAGCAGAGAGAGGAAGAGAGCCAATATGAATGAGAATAAATATGGGCACCTAGGACCTCTTGCCACTGCAAAGAAACTTCAGATTCATGCACCATTTTGTGTATCTGGCTTTATGTGGGTATTGGGGCATCAAACCCAGGCTGTCAGGCTTTGCAAGCAAGTACCTTTAACTACAAAGTCAACTCTCCAGCCCAAATAAGAAAGTTTTAGCCTGTTAGGAAAAAAGTCAATAAAAACAAATCAACAAGTGCCAAATAAGCTAGTTTTAGACTGTGAAAAGTATATGAAGAAAATAAAATAAGAAGAAATACAAATATTGTCTGGTGGGTGTCAGTGATAGCTTAACAGAGTGAGTCTGTAAAAACTTCCGACTGGTAGGTAATATTTCAGCTGAAACCATGGGTTAAGCATTGGTAGCATTCTAAGAATAGAGCAAGTACATAGGTCTTCAAGTGGAATATGCTGATGGGACACAGGTCATTAGGTGCTCCAAGCTGAAGGTAGAGTGGGACCTCTTCTTGGAAGTTGGGTTAGCCTCTATGTCTTAAATGCTTCATTCTTCCCTGGAAGTCTCAGTAGCTCTAAGGATAAAGCTTTAGAGAGAGCTCCTGCAAGGTGGATGATGCTGGCAAACCCTTTAGGCTGGTTTCCTGGGAGCCATCACCTCATTGTTCACATTCGATAAGATGCTTGAAGAGTCTCGTGTCTTCAGATAACGCCTCAGCACTAGTGAATCAGGACTGGCTCTTCTCTGGCCTTGTGTCTGCTGGGAAGGAAACAGCAGTGGAACTGTCTGCTCAGATCTCCAGCAGTGCTGGATGAGAGCCACACCTGCAGGATGCCACCTGCTCCTATCTGCCTTTTCTCCTACTTTGAGATAATAAACTTGCCTGCTAGCAGGAAGTCATTTCTTTTATTGCTTTCTTCCTCAGCAAACTTCTTGGTGGTAAAACCAGTTGTATAACCATTGGCAATCTCTCAAATGTTAACTGTTAGCTACAGTTCAGAAGTGAAGGGTATGCTGTTTCCAGTGGAAGCTCAAAGCTTGGGACAGACCATCAAAGGCTGTTTGCTTTATAAAACTTATCACTGTGGTTTCCTCTATTGGACTCAGATCAGTTTTAGAGCAGTCATAACATCCTAATTAATACTAGACATTCCAAACTCCTTTTTTTTTTTTAAGGCCACTTCCCTTTCTGTGCTCAGTTTAATTATATGAAGTTCTGTGCACCAGGCATTGTCCTAAGTATTTGTGTTAGTCAGCTTCTGTTACCGTAACAAACACTGAAGGTAATCAACTTATCAGAGGAAAAGATTGGAGGGCTGGGGAGATGGCTCAGTGGATAAGGTACTGATTCATGCCATCATTAGTTTTGTGTATCTTCTCCATCCTCTCCCTCTCTTAACCCAGTCCCCCCAGACCCTTCCACCCCCTTTATTCTGTCCCCACTTGCTGTTGAGTATTCCCTCCTCTCACCTCTCCCTGCTTCTCCTCTCTCCAAGCCTCATTCTGGTTTCCTAACCACATTACTACTGATGCTTATTACAACTTATAAACAAATCAAACTACTGCGTGTTAGGATCTGCATATGAGAGGAAACATATGGTATTTGTCTCTCTGAGCCTGTGTAACCTTGTTTAGTATGATATTTTTCCAGGTTCATCCATTTTCCTGCAAAGTTAATGATTTCATTTTTTTTCCTTACTGCTGATTAGAATTCCATTGTGTAAATATACCACATCTTCATTATCAGTTCATCAGTTGATAGGTATCTGGGCTGATTTTATTTCCTAGCTATTATGAATATAGCAGCAACAAACATGGCTGCAGCTCACTTTACAAGTTAATTGTGAACTTTCCTGTATGAATTTATTAGTCATATTTCCATCTGGCTATACTCCTATGTTCCCTGTCCCCCACCTTCATTCCACTGAGTGTCCTCCTCAGTGGGGTTATTGGTATTCACTGTGGGGTCATGAATGTACCAGTCACCCTCTGTGGGGGAGACCTTGTCTCAGGATACTCCTTTCCATCCTGTGGCTCTTACAATCTTTCTGAGTCTTCTTCCAAAATGTTTCCTATGTAACTCACTCTTCTAGAGGTTCAATTCATAGTGGTAAAATGGAAAGAAAAAAAATATATATATTATATGCTAAGCATGTGATATAATTATAAAATGACTCTGTTTTGTGGTAACTAACCAACGCCTGTGAGCTGGGCCTTAATCCCTCCAAGGCAGTGCCCATGACCTAATCCAGGCATCATTACCTCATGGTACTGTTCTGTTGATGACCAGGTTTCTAGCACATGAACTCTTGAGGATTAAAGCATATTCAAACCACAGTATAATGTGTCATCATTGTTGCTAAAATAAAAATATCATCTAAGTCTAAGATACTAACAAATTCTAGCTCAAGGAGGGAGGATACTTGCTTAGGTTAGTGAATCCTTATAGCCAGGAGTTTCTAACCATAATTAGAATTAATATTTGTAAGCCGGGCGTGGTGGCGCACGCCTTTAATCCCAGCACTCGGGAGGCAGAGGTAGGAGGATCGCCGTGAGTTCGATATTAATATTGTAGAGCCCACTCTGTTAGAACACTGTTACATGCTATGTGTGATTATCTCAAATAATTCTAAAACTATGAGGCAGGTATTATTTTCTCATATTTGGTTCTGTTTTCAGCTAAGCAAATAGAAGTGTGACGAAGTTCAAGTAACTTATTCCAGTTTGCACAGCCAGAAAGTGATAACCCATATTTAAACTCCAGCTGGCTGGCATCAGAGCCTTTTTTTTTTTTGAGGTAGGGTCCCACTCTAGCTCAGGCTGACCTGGAATTCACTGTGTTGTCTCAGGGTGGTCTTGAACTCATGGTGATAGGATCTAACTCTAGCATAGACTGATCTGGAATTTACTCTAGATTCTCAGGGTGGCCTTGAACTCATGGCAGTCCTCCTACCTCTGCCTCCTGAGTGCTGAGATTAAGAGCCTGGTTTTTTTAAACACTCTTTTGCACTGTAGATGTGAAGGATCCCTTCTCATGATGTTTTTGTTTTTTGGTTTTTTGAGGTAGGGTTTCACTCTAGCCCAGGCTGACCTGGAATTCACTATGTAGTTTCAAGGTGGCCTTGAACTCATGGTGATCCTCCTATCTCTGCCTCCCAAGTGCTGGGATTAAAGGCATGTGCCACCATGCCCTGCGAATCCAGCTTTTGTTATTATTATTATTATTATTATTGTATTTAATTTATTTATTAGACAGAGGGAGGGAAGAAGAGAGAGAATGGGCACTCCAGGGCCTCTAGCCACTGCAAACGAATTCCAGACACTTGCGCTACCATGTGCATCTGGTTTATGTGGGACCTGGAGAATCGAACCTGGGTCCTTAGGTTTTATAGGCAAGTACCTTAAGTGCTAAGCCATCTCTCCAGCCCTCTTGAGGCTTTTTAATCTATAAATATACCCTGCATTAGGAAGAATTTTCATGGCTACATTAGAATATAAGATCTTGATGCTTTATTGATTTAGGAGGGTCAAGAAGGTAGTCTATAGGAGAAGTAGACATGGCTTTTTTGGGTAAAGTCAGTATTGGGTGGGAGTTGGAACCTAGGCTAACTTGTGTCTGACGTTCCTTTCCAATTGCCCTATTCTCTGTACATGTGGCTTTCTTTCTACATAAATGAACCTTCCACTATAAGGAGGATTCTCTTGTCTCTTTTTCTCTTCTCTGATATTCTTACTCACAACTTATAAGATTTACCCAGTGTCATCTTTAGTAGATTTGTATTTGGACTTAAGCCAAAGGGCTGAAACACAAAGATATGACTATAAACATCAGTGATTCTGATGGAATGTTTCTTTTGTTTGTTTTACATGTGGTGTTTTTATGCATTTGATCCTGGATAATTACATGCCTCACAGTTTGTGAAGTTGTTTAGGGCTCTGTGCCTCAAGGGCCTTAACATGCTTTTCCATAGTGAAAAAGCATGGGTTAGAAACCTTCCTGGCTTCCATTGTTTACATCAGTTTATTCTCCCACCATCTTCTCCAACAGGCTGCCCCCTAGTCCCTTAGTTTTGATCTCAAAAAAGAATGGTAGAGGCCTGGAGAAATGGTTCAGTGGTTAAAAGCAGCAAAGCCTGATGGTCTGGGATCACAGACATGCTTTATGACACCTGGTTGGTAATGCCATTGCCTAGGCTGAGATATATAGGCCATATGCTGAAGTTAATTTTTCATTCTTGAGTAAATAATAAAGTTTTCCGGTTGAAAATGATAGTAGTTCAGACTGGTGCTATTTTTCTTCCTATGGTCATAGAAACATTATATTTTTGTCATTAGTAGGGTTAAATCTATGTTTGGGCTAAATTTTGACATGAGCCATTAATCAGAAACAATAAGCAGTTTGTCTGTGAAGCAAATGACAAGCAAATTGATCTATATCTATTAACTAGATGTGCCAAGATACACATTTTTGTGCAAATGCACCCAGATGCCAAATGAGGTCAAACAGAAGTCAGCTGGCAGAGCTTAAGGGTCCTGCTTTTTTTTTTTTTCAAGCAAGTTTTTTTCCAGCTTATAATTAAAGATGCTGGACATATAATTTGTTTAGTTCTTATTTGGGGGCAATGCTTTTCCTTTCCTAGTATCTGGAATCTCTATTACATGGGGAGAAAACATGTTTGAGGACAGAGAAGAGTAAAACAGGGACTCCCTGGCCAGTATCTGGCCTATCTTAGAGTCCTCCAACAGTGTCTCAGAGCAGGAAGGGCTTTGGGAGAGCATGATGACCTATGCTTTGCTTTTCTTTCTTTCTCCCCCCACAACCACGAGGTAGAGTCTCACTCTAGCCCAGCTTGACCTAACATTCTGTAGTCCCAGGCTTCCATTAAACTAACAGTGATCCTCTTACCTCAACCTCCCAAGTGCTGAGGATTCCAGAACACCTGCCTGGTTCAACCTGTGCTTTTCAAACTGTGTTTTGGGGTTCTGCCTTCTCATGGGTAGGAGTTCTTCAGAATCTCTTCTTTTTCCTTCTCTTACTCTAATAAAACCTCTCTTAAAAAGAAAACTGTTTTGAAGAGCTCAAAATAGCCATGCTAGACCATTAACTATGCAGACTACAGCAAGCAAGGACACACAAACCTGGGAAAAATAATTTTGTCATTTTTTTTGTTGTTGTTTAGCTAGAAGACGTATACTTTAATTCCATACTAGGTAAATTTCGTGCGTTTTGGTTCAATATTGCCTTTCCTGTGAATTGTATATGCAAAGGGTGTGAGGACCCTAATCTCTAGTGCTTTGGGTCTCTAAATTATTTTTGCAGTGGGGGAACACAAGTCCCCCACCCCTTTCCCTGTACTTCACCTCAAGTATTTACTTTTATCTGTTTTCAGATTTTGGATTTTAAAAACAATTTCATTTATACAAGAGTGGTCTTAGTACAGTCTCAGATTCAGGCTATAAAATACTTCATTTATTTATCTACTTACTTGTTTTTGGGGATATGATCAGATTATGTATGTGAATGCCTGTTTGGGAATGGGTAGGATTGAGGGTGGTGAAGGCCTCCTATTTCACACCCATCTCTGCAACAGGGCTGGTTCTTGCATTCATATCCCATGATTTGTGATTGTGGATGAGCCCTGCAGCCTGTGTTCTTGTAAATGACAGGCTTGGTTTATGAAAACCAACAAGGGTGATTATGGCATCAGAAGATTCCTGGCATTTGAAGTTGCAGAATCGGATGCTAATGGATTTACTGGAAGGGCTTTTGTGGGGCTCCTCTGTCCCAAGGCTGGCTAACTATGATGTAATTTGGAGACCACAAAGAATGATTTCGCCCACCCCCATGCCTCTTTAGCAGTGTGGGTCTGCCATGACTCATACTTGTGTGTCTTAGACTCTGGAGTGACTCCATCTCTGTGCTGTGTCAGGCCAGCCTGTGCCTCTCCTTGTTCTACAGGCCCTGGCCTGATAGTCCTTTGCCTCTGAGGTGTCTCCTTCATCTTGGAACTTGCCCAAGTCTGCAAGGTCTGACTACAGGGCACCCAGCTAGCCATCAATCCCCAAATTTTAGTGCTGGGGAGGGTGTGAGAGACCCTGAAGACTGCTGAGTCCAGGGGTCCCCAGACCTGAATGTATATCAGATCCCCTGGGTGATGAGACACAATGTTCCCTCCTGTCTCCTCTTTATTCTCATTTTGTAAGTTGGGGTTGGAGCCCAGAAATTCTGTCTGCTATGCTAGGGTGATCTTTCCATGGCATTGGGCATGGTGTATAGCATTGGGATACCCCTGATCTAGTTTCATATATTCATTTTATTTAAAAATTATAAGACTGGGCATGATGGCACATGGTTTTAATCTCAGCACTTGGCAGAGTGAAGTAGGAGGATCAGTGTGAGTTTGAGGCCAGCCTGGATTATAGAGTGAGTTCCAGGTCAGCTTGGGCTACAGTGAGACACTGCTTCAAAAATAAATTTTATATGTAGTTACTCTTTTTAATACAGAAAGTTATAAAGAACAATCCTCTAATCATATTATTCCCTTAACTTAGTTGGGATAAAGAGATTAAAATACACACTCATATTTAGAAAATTCAAATGACGTGATAGAATGAAGAATGAAAAGCAAAAACCTTCTACGACTGGTGCAACTCCCCTTAAAGGTAACCACTATTAACTCTTTCCCGGGATGGATTACACTCAGAAAGTAATTTCCACTGTCTTGTTCTTATTTGTCTATCTAATTAATTCTTCAAATCCAAACAGAAGGAATCATCCTATAACACGATCTTGTACTGCTTATTCTTTTTTCCATTTCATATAATTTGGACGGGGCTGAGGATGTAACTCTGTTTGTAGAGTACTTGCCTAGCATGTATGAAGCACTGGGTTCAATCTCTAGCATTGTATAAATGTGTTTTTTTTTTAAATTTATTATTTATTTATAAGGAGGAAAAAGGAGAGAGAGAGAGAATGGGTGCATCAGGGCCTCTTGACACTACAAACGAAGTAGCATACACCACTTTGTGTACCTGGATTTATGTGGGTACTGGAGAATTGAACCTGGGCCATCAGGCTTTATAAGCAAGCACCTTTAACCACTGGACAATCTCTCCAGCCCTCTAGCAGTGTGTCAACTGAGTGTGATGGCAAATAACTGTAAAGCCATTACTTTGAAAGTGAAGAAAGGAGGATCAAAAGTGTAGGATCATCGTTAGCCATTGAACCAGTTCTAGGCCAGCCTGGATTACATGAAATTCTGTCTCAAAAAAAAAAAAAAATGGAGCTCATCAATATCAAATTATTTTATCCGTGTTTTTTTTTTTTGGTCTTTTGAGGTAGGGTCTTGTTCCAGCCCAGGTTGACCTGGAATTCACTATGTCGTCTAAGGGTGACCTCAAACTCACAGTGATCCTCCTACCTCTACCTCCTGAGTGCTGGGATTAAAGGTATACATCACTACACCTGGGTATTATTATTGTTTTTTTGAGGCAAGGTCTTACTCTTCCCATGCTGATCTGGAACTCATCTGTAGCCCTAAGCTGGTCTTGAACTCACAGCAATCTTCCTACTTCTGCCTCCCCAGTGCTGAGATTGAAGACATGCATCACCTGACCCTGTATCATTTTGTGTGTGTGTGTGTGTGTGCGCGTGTGTGCGCATGTGTGTGTGTTTGAGGTAGGGTCTAACTCTAGCCCAGGCTGGCCTGGAATTTGCTCTGCAGTCTCAGGCTGGCCTCAAACTCACATCGATCCTCTTACCTCTGCCTGCTGAGTGCTGGGATTAAAGGTGTGCGCCACCACACCCAGACTCATTTTGTGTTTTTTTTTGTAAAAATTTTTAAAGTTTTATTTACTTATTTTCAAGCAGAGTGAATGAGTGAGAGAGAGAGATAGAAGAGAGAGAGAGAGAGACAACGAGCCCTCCACTCAGACCTGTGACTAAAGAAAGCAAAAACAAAGATTAAAACTAGAGGGGGGGGGGCGATGGGCATGCCAGGGCCTGTAGCCACTACAAATGAACTCCAGACACATGTACCCCTTGTGCATCTGGCTTATGTGGTTCCTGGGGAATTGAACCTGGGTCCTTTAGCTTTGCAGGCAAATACCTTAACTGCTAAGCCATCTCTCCAGCTTCTTGTTTTGTGGGTTTTTTTTTTTTTTTTAGGTAGGGTCTTACTCTAGCCCAGGCTGACCTGGAATTCACTATGGAGTCTCAGGGTGGCCTCGAACTCATGGCAATCCTCCTACCTCTGCCTCCTGAGTGCTGGGATTAAAGGTGTGCACCACCATGCCTGGCTGTTTTTTTTTTAAAATATATTTTTATTTATTTATTTTCAAGGAGAGAGAGAGGGAGAGAGAGAGAGAGAGAATGGGTGTGCCAGGGCTTCCAGCCATTGCAAATGAACTTGACACATGTGCCGCTTTGCACATCTGACTTTACTGGGGAATCTAACTAACTTTGCAGGCAAGTGTCTTAACTGCCATCTCTCCAGCTCATTGTGTTTTTATTTTTAATTTTTGTGGCAATATTATGAATTCTAGTCTAGGCTGGACTTGAACTCCTGATCCTTCTGTTTTCACCTTTTAAGCACTAGGATTATAGGCATGCAACACCTTGTCTGGCCAGATTCTTTTTCTTTCTTTCCTTTCTCTCCCTATCTTTCTCTTTCTTTCTTTGTATGTGTGTATAAGCTGTGGTGTGGTGTGTGTAGCTTTGTTTCTCATGTGTACACATGGGGAGAGACCACAGAAAGACATTGGGTGTCCTTCTCTATTGCTCTTCCACCTTATTTCACTGCAACAGAGTCTCTCATTGAACCTGGAATTCCCTAACTTTTAGTTAGACTAGCTGACCAGGGAGCACCTGCAAAGCTTTGGTGTCTACTACCCTCAGCACTGGAGTTAAAGGAGGTGTGTGTGGCCATGCCCAGCTTTTTACATGGTCAAACTCAGGTCTTGATGCTTGCATAGCAAGTATTCTTATCCATCTCTTCAGCTCTTCCCTTCCTCCCTCCCTCCTTCTATCTCTTTCTTCTTCTTCTCTCACTCCCCCTTCCTCTCTCTCCTTCTTTCCCTTTCTTGTCTTTGTAGCTCAGGCTAAGCTCAAACTTGTCCCTTTTGCTTCAGCCTCCCAAGTACTAGGATTGTAAGAATGGACCAATATACTCAGCTCTCAGAGGTTGTGGTGGTTTCAATTAGGTGTCCCCCATAAACTCATGTATTTTCAATGCTTGACCCCCAGTTTGTGGCAATTTGGGAGGTGGAGCTTTGTCTGGTTGAGGTGTATTTGTTGGGGGTGGGCTTAAAGGTGTTGCAGCCAGCTTCCCCGTGCTACAAAATACTACTCACTCTCTTGCTGCTGTTTCCACCTGCTGTGTCAGAGGTTCTGTCTAGCCTCTGCTCATGCCATCTTTTCCTGCCATCATGGAGACTGTAAGTCCAAAATAATGAACTTTCCTTCCATCAGTGAGGTGCTTTGTGCCAGCAATGAGAAGGTGACTGCAACAGAGGCTCTTCTCTCTTTCTTTCTTTCTTTCTTTCTTTCTTTCTTTTTTTTTAAATGTATTTATTAGATAGAAGAGGGAGAGAGAGAGAGAAAGAGGCAGATAGAGATGCCAGGGCCTCCAGCCATTGTCAATGAACTCCAGATACTTGTGCTTCCTTGTGCATCTGGCTTATGTGGGTACTGGGGAATTGAGCCTGGGTCCTTTGGTTTTGCAGGCAAGTGCCCCACCCACTAAATCATCTCTCCAGCCTGAGAGGCTCTACTTTCAAGCATGATAGTTGCTTTCAAGCATGATAGTTGGATCAATTTTCACCCTTTTAATAGCTCACAATGGAGATTACATTGACACAGGCATCCTGAGAGGACATACCCAACTTATACCTAAGCCATAGTATATGAATATGCTCAACTTAATTTCATTATAAGTACATACCTTTGTTGTGTCTGTTGGCTGCATTTTAAGTCTACTTCAGTGATGGGCTCTTAGGAGCCCCTGGATCTCTGTTTTGTTAGGTGTTTAGTGTACTCAGTGTCTTCCTCCTTCATACTTGTGCTGATAACAGATTCATTAAGAAAGCAGCACTCTTGCTCATTTCTCCAATTCTTCTGTGGGTTCAGCTGGGGCTAGGGTGAAGTGCAATGGGTCACTTATCTCCTCAGGTCCTGCTCCTGTTTGAAAAAGAGAAGCAGATTCTTCAGTGGAGAATGAAGTCAGCACTGGTTAAATGGGATAACCATTATTAATTTAGAGAGAATTGAAAGGATGTAGACCCTCTTATAGCCCAAGATTAGTGGGATCTTGACACTGGAAAGCAAACTTATTATCTGGATGTGATTCTGTCTTGTTTCCCAGTCCCAGATATGGGTTCCTTTCCACTGAGCATATCTGTTAGCCAATTCAAGAGCAGTTGGCTCACCACCATGGCTGTGTGCCACTATTGCACTTGTGTGAGCATCACATCAGGTTGTTTGCTTATAAGTAGCTTAGACTTTGAGTTACTTGGACAGATGTTGGCCACTTCCCCCAGTAGCTCATGTAGTCCCTTCCAGCAGTAGATGGGCTAACTGTCTGGGAACAGGCTCTCTTCTGGGTTCCAACCAGGTCTCTCCATGGTCTGTGCTGACAGTGTATGTCTTCAGCAGTAGGGTCTTACCATTAACCTCTGATAGGTAATTAAGTGCTCATAATACTGTAGAACATGTATTTATGTACACATTTGGAACTCTACTTTAGGTGTTGTGATTAATAACTTACAGCTGGGCATGGCGGTGCACTCCTTTAATCCCAGCACTTGGGAGGCAGAGGTAGGAGGATCACTATGAGTTCAAGGCCACCCTGAGACTACATAGGGAATTCCAGGTCAGCCTGGGTTAGAGTGAGACCTCGACCCCATCTCCCAAAAAAAGCTTACACACAGTGGCAGCAGTGGGTTGTTAGAAAAATTTTTACTTTATTTATTTATTTATTTACATACATACTTAGTTATTTAAGTATGAATATGAATATAAAGTATGAGTGTCCACTGCTGCAGCAAATGAACCCCAGATGCATGTTCCATCTTGTGCATCTGGCTTTACAAGGGTCCTGGGGAATCAAACCAGGGCCAGCAGGCCTTACAAGCAAGTATCTTTAACCACTGACCGATCTCTCCAGCCCCTTCAGTGGTTTCTTTTTCTAAATTAAATGATTCAATTTAAAAAATTTTGTTTACTTATGAGAGAGAGAGAGAGAGAATATGGGTGTGCCAGGGCTTCCAGCCACTGCAAACAAACTCCAGATGCATGCGCTACCTTGTGCATCTGGCTTATGTGGATCCTGGGGAATCGAACCAAGGTCCTTTGGTTTTGCAGGAAAGCACCTTAACTGCTAAACCATCTCTCCAGCCCATGATTCATTTTTTTTAAAATGAAAACTATGGACTTCCTTGCTAATGATTTCTCCTCCTTCTTTTTGGATTTTGGAGGTAGATCATGCTTCAGCCTGCGCTCACCTCGAATTCACTATGTATTCTCAGACTGGCCTCGAACTCACAGTGATCCTCCTACCTCTGCCTCCTGAGTGCTGGGATTAAAAGCATGCACCACCATGCCTGGCTTGATTTCTTCTTCTTCTTTTTTTTAATTACTTATTTGCAAGCAGAGAGTGATAGATAGATAGGTAGAGAGAGAATGTGTGTGCCAGGGCTTCCATCTGCTGCAAAGGAACTCCAGATGCACGTGACACTTTGTGCATCTGGTTCTATGTGGGTACTGGGAAATTAAATCCAGGTCATTAGGCTTTGAAGTGACTTAACTTCTGAGCAATCTCTCTAGTCCCAATGACTCACTTTTAATTTAATTAATTAATTTATTTGCAAGCAGAAAGAAAAAGAGAGAGAGAGAGAGAGAGAGAGAGGTGTGGAGGCGAGAATGGGCACACTAGGACCTCTAGCTGCTGCAAACGAGCTCCAGCTGCATGTACCACTTTGGAACATCTGGCTTTATGTGGGTACTGGGGAGTCGAACTTGGGTCAGTAGACTTCACATGCAAGTGCTTTAACCACTAAGCCTTCTCTCCAGCCCCAATGACTCACTTTTAAATTTAATTTAATTTAATTTAATTTAATGTTTTATTGACAATTTTATACATGTATACAACATACTTTGATCATTACCCCTACCATTACTTTCTCTTGTTCCTGGTCCCCCTCTCCCTTCCACTGAATCTCTTCTACTTTAATGCCCTTTAAAAATTAAAATTTTTAAAATTAATTGAGAACTTTATTGTATGAACATATTGCATATTGGTCATAGTCCCATTGGGTTATACACTTATGTTCCCTCTTTCCTACCTCCTCTCCCTGTGAGGTTTCAGTATTCACTGTGGAGTCATGAATGCACTAGTTAGTCTCTGGGGGCAGAAGGCACTATGCTTCAGAATACATATTCCCACTCTGTGGCTCTTACATTCTTTCTACCTCCTCTTCTACAATGTTCCCTGAGCCTTGGAGGGCTTGTCATAAGTCTCCTTTAGTGTTGAGCTCTCAGCAGCCTCTGATTTTCTGCTTTGATAGGTTTTGAGTCTTCTCATTGTCTACCACCATCTCCCCATAGGAGGCTCTCAAGCTAGCAGTGAAGGTGGCACTCACATTTAATCTACCACTTCCTCTGTAAGATTTCCTGGGCCCTGGAAGACATAATAGATGTGGCTCATCTTGTGCTAGGAAGTTGGCTTTCCATGGGTGTTGGGTATCTAGGTGTTCACTGATGTAATAGACAGTCTCAGGTCACAGGGATGAACTTCTAAACCAGACACAGTTATGGAGGAATGGATTTATTGAAGACAGAGGGGAAGTTCCATGATGGCAGAAGAAGCTGGGTTCTCTTTCTCAGACCCATGCCAAGAGAGAGAAGCTACAAGCCATACCAGCACCACAAGCAAGCACAGGCACACTGCCACACCTTAGGGCTGGACCCTAGGATCCACCCAGTGACACCTCCTCTACTCAGGTATCCAAGAATTCCAAGGAGCTTTAATAAAACCCCTGAATTTATTAGGGGTCATTTATTCAAACTACCACTACTGCCATCTGTAAAAACATAAAATGGATGGCCATTAGAGTCCCTCTATTACACAGTTCACAGGTTTGGTGTTTGATGTTACAAGTGAATGAATTAATAAAGTTCCTTGCACAGGTCTGGTCACAGGAGGCCCCAGCAAATGAAGGTATTATGATTACTGTTTAAGTAGTCTTAATGATCACACAGGAAACCTCTGACTTCTGACTTTCCTTCCAACTAGGGAGATATGGAGAGGGCACACAGTGTTGACTTTCCTTTCCTGTCTCTTACAGAGCCAGCATGGATGCCATCAGCCAATCGCCTGTGGAAGTTATGCTTCCCAAGCACATCCTGGATATCTGGGCCATTGTTCTCATCATCCTGGCTACCATTATCATCATGACCTCCTTGTTGCTGTGCCCAGCCATTGCAGTCATCATCTATCGCATGCGGACTCATCCAGTCCTCAATGGAGCTGCCTGAAAACCTCTGAAAGCAGCATAGGAACTTCATTCTCTAAAAACCAGTGGGAGGACTTTGGATATTGGACCTGGGCTTCAGTTTTGATTGTGTAGCTGTCAACAGTATAAACTTGGGTGAAGGACCTAACTCTATAAGTTTTAGGTTCCTCATTTTTCAACTAGGTGTGACACTCCCTGCACTCCTACCTCATAGGGTTGTGATAACCACATGACTTAGTGGATGTGGAGGCTGCTTGTGGGCAGTGAAGCCAGCACAGGTGATGGGTGTTACATCAAGTGATGAGCAGCTTTGAAGAACAAGGAACCTAGAATCTGGTGATAGTCTTAAAGGTGGTGAGGGATTCTGGGAGGAGAGTCCACTGCTCTTCACATCAAACCATTCAAAATGCACCCTATCCTCATCTAAGTTGTTTTCTTTGAGTAGGATTCCCTCCATTTTTCTCAGTCAGTTGGGATGAGGGAGCTGGTATAGTAGGAGGAGAGAAGTGAGTAGAACTTTCCAGAATCTTCTCTGTGCTAATCTCTGTTCCTATGTAACTCAGAGGAGAGCTTGCTCCCCCCCCCCCCAAGTAGGGTCTTGCTCTAGCCCAGGCTGACCTGAAATATACTATGTAGTCTCAGGTGGCCTCAAACGGATAGCAGTCTATCTCTGCCTCCCAAATGCTGGGATTAAAGGTGTATACCACCACACCTGGCTGGTTTTGCATTTTTTTTTTTCTTTTTGTGGTTTTTTAAGGTATGGTCTCCTCTAGCCCAGGCTCACCTGGAATTCACTATGTATTCTCAGGTTGCCTCAAACTCACGGTGATCCTCCTACCTCTGCCTCCTGAGTGCTGGGAGCTTTGGTTTTGCATTTTAAAGTAGTGCCAAGTAAGTTATGGTGATGAAGTTCTTTCTGTGATGGAGTCTCCTAGAGCTGTTAGTCAAGCAATGTTGGAAATGCAGGGTGGCTGAGTTTCCCGCTCAGCTTGAAGGATCTTCAACCCCTACTTCCTCATGTGTTCCACACTATTCCTCTGTCCAACTTCTTACCACGAGCTCTATTTTTTTTTCCTTTTCCTTTTCTTTCTCTGTGGTACTGAATTTAACCTAGGGCTTGGTGCATGGTCAGCAAGTACTCTACCACTGAGCTATATCTCCAGGTCTGCTAGCTCTATGCACATTCCCTTCACTCTCTTCCACCAGTGCTGCAGCTGGTCCAAGGTACTTACATTTTAAAAGATTTTTCTAGGACATTTGGAACCAACTCAAAATAATGATGTTGTGCTTATATTTATATAATTTTTGGGCCACTCATGCTCATTAATACCCCAAATCGGGAGTATCCTGGGATTTGTTAAGTTATGTAAGAAGGTAGCACAAATAGTAGGATAGTATTGGATGAAACTAATGTTTTACTTTGATCTTATTTCGTTTATGTACAAAGTCAGTTTCTAATAAACTGATAGAATGAGCATATCTGCGTTTTTTTCTTTAAAGAGTACCTTTTAAGCTAGGAACTTAGATAAAGTTATACTGCTCAGACAGTTTGAATGTAGGAACAGAAAGGGAAAGAGAACAATTACATTGAGTTCCAAGGTTCCAGCTTTACCAGGTGGGTGCACAAACCTCTAATGCAGGTGAGAAGACTAGATTTTGAAAATAAGATAACGAATTTAGTATAGGACATGTGCTTCAGGTATGTGTGTGTGTGTGTGTGTGTGTGTGTGTGTGTGAGAGAGAGAGAGAGAGAGAGAGAGAGAGAGGGAGGAAGAGAGAGAGAGAGAGAGAGAGAGAGAGAGAGAGATTGATTGATTCAGACTGTAGTTGGTTTTGCTTTGTAGTACCCAGGATCAAACTCAGAGCTTCACATGTTAGACAAGTGCTGTACTATTGAGTTTGATCCCTAGCTCTTCAGCGTATAGTTGGAAATACGCTTTTATTTCTTGAGCAAGATTTTGATGGATGAAATTAGGGTCTGGAGGATTATGGGATATGATTGATATGTTACAGGATTAAGCCAGGCAGTCTGTATGAGTGAGGTGCTAAATTCAGGATTCAGAATATTTAATATGGGATTAAGGAGTGGGTGGAATAGCACTGCAGTAAATAGCACCTAGGAATAGTACTTCAGTAAAGAGGCAAGAAATTTTTCTTCTATTTTTTTTGTAGAACAGGGCATTGAACCCAGGACCTTGTTCATGCTAGGCAAGTACTCTACCACTGAGCTATATCCCTAGCCCCAAGAGTCAAAGTTTAAAGGAGGGTTTCAAGGGATAATTGGTTCGCTCTTTGTCCATTTGGACTATTAGTTATTTTTGCATCACTGTGACTAAAACACTAGACAATTGCAGGGAGCAAAGGTTGATTTTGGCTCATGGTTTCAGTTCACTAGCAGAAAAGGCCTGGAGAAGTGGTTCCATCTGTCATGGAGAGATGATGAGGTGTCAGTTATTCACATGACACAGAACAGGAAGCACAGCATGGGATGGAACTACAGATGAATCACTGATTTGTCCTGTCATTGTAATTTTGCCTTTCACAGAATGCTATATAAATAAATCACGAAGTGTTTTTTTTTTTAGTCTGACGTCTTTGACAGCATATGTCCTTCATAGGTGCTCTTATTCTGTATATGAATATTCTCTTCTAATTTATTACAATACTATGCTGCATTCTGCTTATCTATTCATTGATTGATAGGCAGTTGGGTTCTTCCCAAATTTTTATTATAAATCTACTATAAGCACACATGTATAGGGTTTTGTATAAACATAAAGTTTATTTTTTTTAGGTAAGTAGCTAAAAGTGGCAACCATTTTTTAGTATTGCCTTCCTACCAGCATCAAATAAAGTTACCTCTTGCTAAATCACTTTGTACATGGAATTTCCTCCACTTCATTATGTGTGTGTGTAGTAGTATCACAGATATTAACCATATCTTCATGTCCTAGCTTGGCATCTGTATGTCTTTAGAATTGAGTTGCTTTTTTCTTACTATTGAGTTTAAAAAAAATATTTATTTTATTTATTTATTTGAGAGAGAAGGAGAGGTAGAGGCAGATAGAGAGAATGGGCGTGCCAGGGCCTCTAGCCACTACAAATGAATTCCAGATGCATACAACCGCCTTTGCATTTGGCTTATACAAGTACTGGGGAATCAAACCTAGGTTCTTAGGCTTCACAGGCAAGCACTTTAACCGCTAATCCATCTCTCCAGCCCCAACAGTTTTTATTTTTTTTTTTTTTGAGGGAGGGTTTCACTCTAGTCCAGGCTGACCTGAAATTTATTATGTAGTCTCAGGGTGGCCTTGAACTCACAGTGATCCTCCTACCTCTCCCTTCCAAGTGCTGGGATTAAAGGTATGCACCAACATTCCTGGCAAGATTTTTTTTTTATATTGTGAATAAATTGTTTTGCCTTTTGCTTATTTTGCATATATTTTTCCAAGTCACTAATGTCTTTTTCACTTTATTAACAACATTTAAAAAATTTAACTTCTTTTTAATTTTGGAAAAGGTTTCATTGGGAAATGGAATATATGAACATACTGTAAATTGGTTGTATTCCCATCAGATTATTATCTCCCCCTCTCTTCCCTCCCTCCCAGCTCCCATTCCACTGAAGCCTTCCTCAGTGGGTGTTGATAATTACTATGGGTCATGAGTGCACCAGGCAATCCCTGTGGCGGGGAGGAGGGGTGGATAATGCCTCAGAGTACATTTTACCACCCTGTGCCTCTTACATTCTTCCTGCCCCTCTTCCAATATGTTCCCTGAGCCTTGGAGGGCATGTTGTTATATCCTCTTTATTCTTGAGCTCTTGGCAGCAGCTTATTTTCTACTTGGATAAGTTTTGAGTTTCCTAAGTGTCTACTGCTATCTCCGTAGAGAAGTTCTCTGACAGTAGCACTCCTATATAATCTGCCACTTCCTTTGTAATGTTTCCTGGACCCTGTGATAGAAATGAATCTTCTAGTGCGAGGCACTTGTCTTTTCCCTCTTGTCATTTAGATGAGTCTTGGTCTCCCAGTATTTACCATTATCTGTAAGAAGCAGGTCCTCTAGTAAAGAGTAAGAGCAGAATTAATCAAAGGGGATATATATGTTTATCCCCTTTGATTAATATATATATTATATATATATTTAGAAGGGAGCAGTGGAAGCTTCCTTCTAGGATCCAAGACTTTCCAGGAATAGGCTTCTGATTTGGTTCTCAGTACCAGGCATGAAGTCCCTCCCACTGAGTGGGCCTCATATCCAATCTGAGACCAGTGATTATCCCCATAATTTATGTGTCACTCTTGCACCCATGGGTACAGCTTGCAGGAGCCACTGTTGATGACATTTATCCTCTATTTACATAGCCGCTTTCTAGTACTGTAACAGCTAGCAGGCAGGGAAAAGGCTTTTATCTCAGTTCCAGCTTGATTTCTTAATGCCTGGTGACTACAGCCCATAGTGTCTTCAGCAGTAGGGTCTTACCATCTAACTCTGGTGTGTAACAAAGTGCTTTGTCAATGGCCTGAATTGTTTTGGATGCCTCATGAGCCTCCTTGTCCAACAGCTCACTGTCAGGGAGGGGTGACCCATTTCACAGTGGTATTTGCCAGCAACAACCTATGGCATAAAGGTAAAGCTTTTTTTTTTTTTTTTTTTTTGGTTTATCGAGGTAGGGTCTCGCTGTAGCCCAGGCTGACTGACCTGGAATTCACTATGTAGTCTCAGACCTCAAACTCATGGCATTCTTCCTACCTCTGTCTCCCAAGTGCTGGGGTTAAAGGCATGTGCCACAATGCTTGGCTTAGGGTAAGGTTTTTAAAACCCAGTAGGGTACTTCTACTAGAACTCATACTCATACTGTCTCTTTTTAAGAAAGTTATATCTATTAATTATCTAATGAAGTTAGTTTTTGTAGAACTTATTCATACCATCTTTAGTTGTGTATGTCCCTCTTCCTTTCCTCCCTCCCTTTTCCCTTAGACCTTTCTACTCCCTGTATTCTGTTCCTCCACTTGCCTGTCTACTCCCTCAATCCCCCCCTACTTCTCATTTCTACAAGCCTCATTCTAACTTCCTCACAACTACTATTAATGCTTAACAACTTGCAAACAAACCTAACCATTCCATGTCAGGATCTGCAAATAAGAGAGAACATGCAGTGTTTGTTTTTTTGAGACTGGGTTACCTTATTTAGTATACTGCTGCTCAGATTCATGTGTTTATTTCCTGTGAATTTCAAATTTTCATTTTTCTTTACAGCTGAATAGACTCCATTTTGTATATGCACCATATTGTTATGTATTGATCATCAGTTGATGGGCATCTGGGCTGATTCCATTTCCTAGCTATTGTGAGTGCAGTATCAAGAAACATGGCCGAGCAAGTATCTCTATAGCAAAGTGCAGAATCTTATGTCCATAAGTGGTATAGCTCAGTCATATAGTAGATCTATTTTTGGTTTTTGAGAAACCTGCATATTGATTTCCACAGTGGCTGTACTAGTTTACAGTCCTGCCTGCAGTGAATGAGAGATCTTCTTTCCCCACACCCTGGCCAGCATTTGTTGTTTTTTTAAAATTTCAAATAAAAAAAATTCACAATCCAAGTTCACCATTTCTAAATCCACTAAAGCATAGTCCATGTGAATTTAGGCTGAGCCTAGGTACAGTATTCAATAACAGGACAGCTGTTATCAAAGTTCATATGTAAATGAGTGATTTGTCTCACATAGAATATTTAAATTGATTTGAAATAAGAAAATGAATACTTTTTTTAGATGTTAAAGCAAAAATTTTGGAGGCATATTAAAAGAATCTGAGGATTGGTATTTCATTCTAATATCCTAGGGATTCTGTAGTACTCCAGTGATGGCTGAATCTTCCCGGTCACAGAAAAAATCTAAATGCCAAGGCTTTCCTCATGGCTGAAATAAAACAAGCTGTCTCCTCAAAGAAGAATCTCAGTTGTGGTCTCATCAGACTGTCAGTGCACATCTCTTATGAGATACCTTTATAGCATAGAGACACTAAATCAGTGGTATGGTGATTTGATCAACAGGCCATCTGGTGTAAATGTGTCAGAGCATGCACTGGCTAACTCATAAGCATGGATTTAAAACTTGCATCCAACTTTAAAGAGCAAATGATAAATGGACTATCTCTGAGTTAACTGATAGTCTAAAACCTGAATGCTAACACCTGGAATGGGAAAGTTTTCAGGGACAATTAATTAACCACTGACACTCCTTGATATGTCTATTTTCAGTTCTGTTTTCAAATGCCTGCTTTCTGTCATAGTAAACAGCATGGCTTGTCCATCACTTCCTATTTACAGGTTTTGTCTGTCGGCCACTGTTGTAGTCAGATTCTTGACGCTGGGACAAACACTGGACCAGAAGCAGCTGATGGAAGGAAAGGGTTTATTTCAGGCTTACAAATTCCAGGGGAAACACCACCAATGGTGGAAGAAGCTAGCTCCCTTCCATAGATCCAAGCAGAGAGACACCAGCAGCAGCCAGTAGTACACAACAGCCAGAGCTCCACTGCCCTCCACACACCTGGGCGTTGGATTTAAGATCTACCTCCCAGTGACAAAGCTCTTCCTGAGCAGGAAGCTGAGTCCATTGATGTTTAGAGTTGTTGAAAGGTGTGAGTTAATCCCTGTCATGCTGATGATTTTGTGGAATTTGGTGTTTTCTTGATCTTCATTTGCTTTAACTCTGGTTTTGATTATTGTTTGTTTTTCTCTCTCCTCTTGAATATATTTATTCTTCTCTTCAGTGAAAAGTATTCCATCCAGTATTCTATGTAGGGCTGTGCTCATATATTCATATAGCTGGCTTTTATCATGGAAAGCTTTTCTTTCTCTTCTATTATGAAGGATAATTTTGGTAGGTGTTTAGGTTGGCAACCATGGCATTTCAATATTTGAAATGCTCCATTTCAAGCCTTTCTGGCTTTTAGAGTTTCCATTGAAAACTCAGACATTACTCTAGTGATGAGCTATTTATGTCTTGCAGGGTTTTTTTTTTTTTTTTTTTTGTTCTTTCAAAGTAAGGTCTCACCCTAGCCCAGGCTGACTTGGCACTTATTCTGTAGTTCCAGGTTGGCTTTGAATTCACAGTGATCCTCCTACCTCTGCCTCTCAAGTACAGGGATTAAAGACATACAGCACTACACTTGGCTATCTTGAAATTTTTATTACTCTATCTTGGTTTCCTGTACTTTTTTTTTTTTTTTTTTTTTTTGAGGTAGGGTCTCACACTAGCCCAGGCTAGTCTGGTATTTACTCTGTAGTCTCAAGGTAGCCTCAAACTCATGGCGATTCTCCTACCTCTGTCTCCCAAGTGCTGGGATTAAAGGTGTATGGCACCACGCCCAGCCCCATGTATTTTAATTATTATGTGACATGGGGATTTTTTTTTTTCATGTCCTGGTTATTTGGTGTTCTGTATGACCCTTGTACCTGGATGGCTTCCCATAAACAAAATTTGGTAAATTTTCTTCTCTATTGACTTGAAGTTCTTCTCCTTGTGTTTGCCCATGATTTGGTCTTTTCTTTAAAATATTTTTATTTTTATTTATTTGAGAGTGTGTGAGAGAAAGAAAGGAAGAGAGAGAGAGAGAGAGAGAGAGAGAGAGAATGAGAGAATGGGCACACCAGGGCATTCAGCCTCTGCAAACTCCAAATGTATGCACTACCTTTTGCATCTGATTATGTGGGTCCTGGGGAATCAAACCCGAGTCCTTTGGCTTTGCAGGCAAGCCCCTCAACCACTAAGCCATCTCTCCGGTCCACACTCGGCCGCCTTGAAAAATTATTATGTATATATATTCTAACAGGTTATAGTATTTCATGTCCTCAGCCCTACTCCCATTTCCCTGGGGCCCTCCTCAGTGGGGCTATGGTATTCACTGTGGGGTCATGAAGGCCTCAGTCACTCCCTATGGTTTAAAGGGGGAACTGTGACTCCTGGTTCTGCCTACCACTCTGTGGCCCTTACAATCTTTCCACCCCCTCGGTCTTTTAAAAATATCTTTCATTTCTCTCATGTTGTGCTCCAGTATTGTTTGAACTTGTTTCTAATTTTGGCCTCTCAATCTATTCCCTTTGCCATGTCCTGAAGTCCTGATATTCTGTCCTCTGCCTGATCTATTCTATTGGTATGGCTCTACTAGGAGCTTTTCTTTTTCTTAAAAAAAAAAAAATGCCTCTACTCCAAATAAATCAGTCAAAATAAAAACTCAAGATGACCTCAGTCCCATTTGTCTAGTCCTAGTGTTATATGGATGACAAGTAGCAGCCATCTATGATGACAGGTGATAGATCCAAATTACTGCCTGATGTGTTAACTTTTTCATATTTCTAAACCACCCTTAAAATCATGAAAGGCATCACGCCATCCTCATGGCGGTCCAGGAGAGCAGCCATGCCACATGGATTCATATTTACACCAATAAAAAGCTGGTAGCTACTGAAATTAGTAAGGATATGCTTGATTTGCTCTGCAGGTCCTGTCATAAACACTTTACTCTTTCTGGTTTCCGTTCTTCAAGTTTGCCTCTGAGTGATTTCATATAATCTTTGATGTACTTCTTGTAGGCCTCTTTTGTGAAGCTGGTTTCCTATAGGTGATGGTCCATGATAATATCAACACCGGTGACTACTGTGCTTTTGGTACCTTCAACCTCCAGGCCTTCAACGGAGGTATTTCCACCGAAGAGCATGTCATCGATGTTACCCTTTGTCCTACTGACCATCTTGCCCTCCACCTCCAGGCACAGGCTGTTCCTGATCTCCCCCATCTTCTGGATGTCAGAGAACAGTTCACCATAATGGATGAGGTCCGAGTAGATGATCACAATGGCGGCTGGAAGGAGACGGCTGTGGCAGTGGGTCTTTAGAGTGGTGTTGGGGGATGGGAGATGGGGAGCAGACAGTAAAGGCCCAACTGGGAGCTTTTTTTAAAAAAAATAATAAATTAATTTATTTATTTGAGACAGAGAGATAGAGAGAGAGAGATAGAATGAGAATGGGTGCACCAGGGCCTCTAACCACTGCAAACAAACTACTCCAGATGCATGTGCCCCCTTATGCATCTGGCTTACATGGATCCTGGGGAATCAAACTGGGGTCCTTGGGCTTTGCAGGCAAACACCTTAACCACTAAGCCATTTCCCCAGACCCCTGACTGGGAGCATTTTAATTGTGCTTTTTCATTTTGGTTTCAGTTAGTTTTTTTTTTTGTTTGTTTGTTTGTTTTTTTCAGAAGTCTCTATGTCTTCTTTGAGATGATCAGCTTTCTCATTAAATTTAGTTGGTTGTTTGTGTTCTCTTGGAATATATTCAGGCATTTGTTCGTGCCTTCTTTGAATTCATTCAGGTGTCTCCTGAGTTCTTTTAGTTAACTCTCTTGCATTTTATTGAGCCATTTGTTCTCGTTACCTTTAATTTACTGTATATGTTTATCATAATTGTGTTTGGCATTCTGTGCTGGTAGGTTCTTCTAAGCCTTCCTCTTTGGAGTCTTCAACTATGCGGTTTGGTCTTCTTGGTGGGGATTTCTAGCCTTGGTTTCTTTTGTTACTTGTTTTGTGTTGGGGCTTGCCCATCTGGAGATACTCCCTTGTCGTCTAGAGAATGTGGCCACAGTGGTTCCATTGAAGGTTGCAGGGTGGGCTGGGGCCAGGACTGCTCCAGTAACAGACATGCGTCTGGATTGCAAATTTACCGGGCCTGGACAACACCAGGTAGTTTATTCAGTGAGAGGTAGGACCCTGTGGTGAGCAGGCTGGCTCTCCTTGTTCCTGGTGGGAAACCTACGCATGTGTCTGGGTTAGGCACAGTGGGGGAACCTGTCTGAGTGCCTGTGTCAAGCAGCTTGGTCCTCCTGACTCCAAGCTAGTGGCCTAGTCTTGTTTCTGGTTTGGGCTCATGGAGCAACCTATCTGGAGGCCTGTGCAAAGCAGCCTGGGTCCTCGCTCTGGCCAATAATTTCTTTTTGCATGTTAGCAAAATTGCTAATTTTGATATCTGTAATTCTCCTTTTTCTTATGAGATGTTGAGATTACCCTTATTCGTCACGTGAATGGAAAATATGAATGGCATTCTGAAAGTTTTGAATATCATGATGTCCTTCAATGTTAATTTCTTTGTTCTTTTCCTTTGATCTTTTTTAACCTGTTGTTTTTCAGCCACAGTTCTTACCTACACAGTATGTGTGCAGTGCTGGTGTTATCAGTTTTCAAAGCCTTTGCTGTGCTATTTGAATCTTTTTTTAAACATTTTTTGTTTATTATTTATTTATTTGAGAGTGACAGACAGAGAAAGAGGGAGAGAGAGAGAGAGAGAATGGGCGCGCCAGGACTTCCAGCCACTGCAAACGAACTCCAGACGCGTGTGCCCCCTTGTGCATCTGGCTAACGTGGGTCCTGGGGAATGGATCCTCGAACTGGGGTCCTTAGGCTTCACAGGCAAGCGCTTAACCGCTAAGCCATCTCTCCAGCCCTATTTGAATCTATTTTAAACTTGCTCCACCTAGTGGACCATTTTGTACCTTGCGACAGTTGGCTCTATTTACAAAAACCTTTGGGACACTGTACATAAAAGAGCCATATACATATCTTCTTTCAGCTTGGGCCAGAGCCCAAGCCATCCGTAGATGATTTACAGAATTTTTCTCTTGAGCTCCCTCCACATAGCTCACACCCCGACACCTTCTTTTTCTTTGTACTTTGTGGTTCTGCAAATAGAAACCATGACTTTAGTTTCCCCACTCTGTCTTGCGCTTTCTGTGAATGCTTCTGTCTCTGTCACCAAGCATTGGGTACATGCAGACCAGGAAAAAAATAAAAATGAAAATGAGGATGCCTGACACTCACACCCTTGGAATCACAATTCCTTTGGTCATACAGAAGCACTGCTCTTTCTTATGGCTAAGCTTCCTGCCTGGCCACTGGTGTAACTGGACTGGGACAGAGAATGAATAAAAGTTCAACACTCTCTTTAACTCATTGGGACTCCTACTGGTTTTTGATTCAAAACAGAGGGCTTCTACTTGATCTGTATCAGCAAACCTCTGGAATTCAGGCCACCTTTGAGTTTAGGCTGATAAGATACCAATGCAAAAAATATTAAGAAACATAGCAGTGCCAGCTCAGTGTTTTCCTTTGCAGCCCTCAGCTGCTACGTGCATTCTACTTGGGGCTTTTGCTTATGCAGCCGATAAGACAGGGTTGGTATTTTTGTTTGTTTGTTTGTTTTTTGAGGTAGGGTCTCACTGTAGCCCAGGCTCACCTGCAACTCACTATGTAGTCTCAGGGTGGCCTTTTAACTCACTGTGCTCCTCCTACCTCTGGGTCCCAAGTGTTGGGATTAAAGGCGTGCACCACCATGCCCGGCTAGGGTTGGTATTCTTTTTTTTTTTTTTTTAAGATTTTTTTATTTTTTATTTATTTGAGAGTGACAGACAGAAAGAGGCAGAGAGAGAGAGAGAGAGAGAGAGAGAGAGAGAATGAGAATGGGCGCGCCAGGGCTTCCAACCACTGCAAACGAACTCCAGATGCGTGCGCCCCCTTGTGCATCTGGCTAACGTGGGTCCTGGGGTGTCCTTAGGCTTCACAGGCAAATGCTTAACCGCTAAGCCATCTCTCCAGCCCTAGGGTTGGTATTCTTACTGCATCTTATATGAAACAGGAACATTGGCCCTTAAATATAAAAATTTTATTGTGGAAAATTTAAAATATACAGAAACCATATATTGATTATTTGTGTATGTGGTGTGCATGCATATGTTGATATGTGTGTGGGTGCACATGCATGTTGATGAGCATGTGTGTAGAGGCCAGAGATTGATGTCAAGCATCTTCCTAAATCATTATTTACTTTATTCTTTAAGATAGAGTCTCTTGCTGCATCTAGAGCTCACTGATTCTGCTAGACTGGCTATCCATTGAGCCCTAGGGATTCCCTGTTCTCTGTCTTCACAGTATGGATTATAGGCTTCTGTCACTATGCTGTGCATTTTAAATGGGTTCTGGGGAATCTGAACGTAGGTCCTCATGCTTGAGAGTGTGGCAGTTTGATCAAGGCGTCTCCGGTAAACTTACATGTTCTGAATGCTGGGTCCCAGCTGTTGGCAATTTGGGAATTGGAGCATCCTGGAGGCGATGTATTGTTGGGGGTGGGCTTATGGGTGTTATAGCCAGTTTCCCCTTGCCAGTGTTTGTCATACTCTTCTGATGCTGTTGTCTACCTGATGTTGGCCAGTGTTGGCCTCTGAAAGGCCCAGGTGTGAGGCCTAGTGGAACTTCCTGAGCCTAGCTAAAGTTTGGTGATCTGCCTCTGGCCAGACGTGACTCAGCAAGACGCCTAATGGCTTCTTACCTGCTACCTCCACATGGGAGTTAGAATTATCATTTCAATAGTCACAGTTTACTATTGGCCCTTACCTTTCCCCACCATCCTACAATCCCCGCCTTCATCCCCAACATTATATAGGCAACTGTTCATAGCAATAAATCGAGTTCCTGCTTCGACAAGACTCCCGACTCAGTGTGGTTTTTCTCCGGTGGCCAGGAGAGGTCTGAGTCGTCGGACGCTCATCTCCTCCTCAGCCCCTCGGGAGGAACCAGCGGGCCTGGTCCTTCCCTCGGCACTACCTGCCCCCGCCGGCGGAGCCCGGCAGGCCAGGAGCTGATATCCAGCCTCTGTTCATGCCACTGTTTCCTCCTACCATCATGGAGCTTCCCCTTGAGTCTATAATTCAAATCCTTTCCTCCCACAAGCTGCTCTTGGTCAGTGTTTTTTGCCAGCAACATGAAGCTAACTTCAACATATAAATGCAACATTACTCTCTGAGCCATGTTCTCTTATTGTACCACCTATCTACCACTCTATTTTTAGTTTTTGGGAACTTCCATATATATTTCCATAGAATATGCACAGGTTTACACTTCCACCACCAGTGTAGAAGGGTTTCTTTTCTCTTCACACTCTTGCTAGCATTTGTTATTTATTTTTTTGATGATAGCCATTCTGAATAGAGTGAGATAGAATGTCAAAGCAGTTGCAAATTGCATTTATCTTATACCTAAAGACATTAAACACCTTTTCTACTGTTAATTGGTGATCTGTATTTCTTTCTTCCTCTGAGAATTGTTTATTCAGTTGATTACTCCACTTTTTGATTGGATGATTTGTTTTTTTTTTCTGGTGTTTAAATTTTGGAGTTCTTTATAGATTCTAGATACTAATTCTGTGTTGGATGTATAGCTGGCAAAAGTTTTCTTCCATTTTGTAAGCTCTTTCCTCACTGTGCTGATTGTTGTCTTAGATGTGCAGAAGCTTTTTAATTTCATGCAGTCTTAGTTCTTGGGATTATTTGTTGTGTTATTAAAGTCCTTTAAGAAAGTCCTTAACTATGCCTATATCTATTTAAAAAATAAAAATTGTCTTAATTTATTTTAAAACTGTATGTATTTATTAGAGAGACAGAGAGAGAGAGAGAGAGACAGAGAGAGACAGAGAGAGACAGAGAGGCAGAGAGACAGAGAGAGAGAGAAAGCATGGGTGCACCAGGGCCTCTAGCCACTGCAAACAAACTCCAGACACATGTGCCAATTTGTGAATCTGCTTTATATGGGTACTGGGGAATTGAACCTGGGCCAGCAGACTTTGCAAGCAAGTGCCTTTAACCATGGAGCTATCTCCCTAGTCCCAAAATTTTTCTTTATTAAAAGCTTCTAGAGTCTTTCTATATTCTTATTTTTTTATTGTATAGGGAGCTGGGTACATTTTTATATAAGTGCATAATGTACATTAGCATATGTTCTCCCATATCTTGATTCCTTCCCCTTTCTCACTCCCCCCAGCTAGTTTTCTTTGTTCCCCTGGACAGTTTCACTTCTGTTTTTGTATTGTATGCATGCATGACTTTATGTTGCTATATAAAATCTAAGAACCACAAATGCCAGAAAAAGTGATATTTGTCTTATTGAGACTAACTTAATTTGCTTAATATGATTGTAAGGTTCAGGAGTGACCAAGGACCACGGACGGAGACCACTCTGAGGCAAAGATGGAAGTTTTTATTTGGGTGGGGGCAACATGAGCTGCCAGGACTGACTCTCAAGAGTGGAGCAGTCAATTTAGGATTACAGATAGTGGATTTTAACAGAGCTCTTTAGTTGGGGGAAGGTGAGGAAGGGGAAAGTAAAAGAAAGGTTTCTTTAAGGGAGATCTAAGATAGCCAGGGTGTGACACCAGACCTGTAACCAGGTGACCTGAGAGATAAAGGGGGAGACAACCTAGACCTGGGGGCATTGTTAGGCAAGGAAGGGATAATGGGTGGGTGGTTCCTTGAAGAATGTGAATGATACACTCCCTGGTATGTCTTTGGTGACTCCATTTTGGGGAAGCCCATCTTGACCTAACAATGATCACCTCAAATTTTACTATTTTTATTATTTATTTTCCTGAGAATGACATTAACTTTGTTCTTCCTTATGGCAAAAAAAAAAAAAAATCCCACTGTTCATATATCCAGCATTTACTTTTCCATTACTGGGACAAAACATCCAACCAGAAGCAACTGATGGAAGGAAAGGATCCATTACTGGCTTAAGTTTCAAGACAAAGTGTCATTATAGAGGAGAAAATGTAGTAGGAGCAGACAGCTGGTTGTCACATCTTTACATTGACAGCGAGAAAGTAGAGAGAGTAAGCTGAGTATGGAAAGCAGGGTTGGACTATAAAACCTCAAAGCCCAACCCCAGAGACATACTTTCTATAGCAAGGCTCCATCTCCTAAAGGCTCCACAATCTTCTCAAACAGTGCCACCAACTGGGGATTAAATATTTAAGCACATGAGGGTATGGGGGACTTTTAACATTTAAATCACTACAATATCACCACATTTTCTTTATCCAGTCTTCTGTTAGCTATTGTGAATAGTGCTTCAATAAACATTGATATATAAGTAGAGGTAAAAATCCAGAAGTGGTATAGCTAGATCATATGGTAGACCCACTTTTTTAGAAAATTGAGAACCATATTCTCTTTACATATTGCAAATTGTTTATATTCCCATAAGGTTTTACTCTTTCATTTCCTCCCCCTACACCCATTCCACTGAGGGCCATCTTCAGTAGGGGCTATTATTCACTGTGGGATCATGAATTCACTAGTCAGTCTCTTTGGAGGGGGGGAACAATGCCTCAGACAATACCTTCCAACCCTGTGGTTCTTATATTCTTTCTGCCTCATCTTCTGCAATATTTTCTGAGCTCTGGAAGGCATATTATAAATCTCCTTTAGTGTTGAGCTCTCAGCAGCCTCCAATTTTGTCCTCCAGTTTTCCTCAGTGTCTACTGCCATTTACTTGGAGGAGGTTTTCATGGTAGCAATGAGAGCAGCACTCCTATTTATCTTCCACTTACTCTGTAATGTTTCCTTGGCCCTGAAAGATGTGATAGAGATGACTCATTTCATGCTCGGCAGTCAGCTTTCTTTTCTTGTACTGATGGGGCCAGAGTAAGAGCAGCAGGGATCAAAGGGGGTAAGCATAAACATTTAGAAGACTTTTTTTTTTGTACTGAATGACTTATTTTCATGATTTGTTTTTAATACAAATATAAATCAAGATTCTTACTATTTCAACTATAGTTAAATTAAAACTTCAAAACTAGACAATATTTAATAATATGGTAACTTTGAAAAGGTTTTAACTAGAGTATCAACTATAATACAGAACTCAAATTAGTCCTTTCTCTCATAATATTAAAAATAAATATTTTAACATTTCAAGATAATCAAGTGCTCCCACCCCCAAAAAATATTTATTTAGGGCTGGAGAGATGGCTTAGTGGTTAAGTGCTTGCCTGTGAAGCCTAAGGACCCCAATTCGAGGCTCGATTCCCCTGGATCCACGTTAGCCAGATGCACAAGGGGTGCATGCATCTGGAGTTCGTTTGCAGTGGCTGGAGGCCCTGGCGTGCCCATTCTCTCTCTCTCTCTCTGCCTCTTTCTCTATCTGTCACTCTCAAATAAATAAAAATAAAATTAAAAAAAATTTATTTAGCAAGTAAATTATAGAACCTTCAATTTGAATTTGATTTGAGTACTTCTAGACTACCCTAAAATACCTGATACAGGTTATAGGTTCATAGTCTTGGCATAAGAAATAATGTCATAGAGTCTTACCGTTATAACTGGACTTTTACCCATAAAATAAGGCAAGAACACCTATCATTTAGTAGCTTTTCTTTTCTTTTTTATTTTGCCAGTAAGAAACCAGATTTAATGTCTTACTTCTTCATTCAAGTAGACAACCACATGAGGTTTTAGTTTCTCTGTTTCTTCATTAGCTGGCTACTATCATATATATTCAAGGACAATTCTCATCAGTGCTGAGCATTTTCACATGAAAGTAATTGTTTTCATTTAAAGCAAAATTAATAAAATCATAACCATTTGTGAACTATTAGGAGACTAAAAACTGAATATGCTACTAGAAAGATGATGTAGAAGAAAACATTTTGAATGGAAATAATATTTTCTGCTGAATTAAGATAACTACCACCAACGTATTTAGACCAACTAAGTCAGGAAGAACATGTGAAATGTGGAAATCATTCTTCCTATAGTTGAAATGTGGTAAGCAGATAAGGAAAAAAATAACCCAAGCTCAAAAATGAAATTATAAAGCATAGGATTACTAACTTATTAAAATAGGTCTACTGGGCATACCTATAATGCCAGCACTCAGGAAGCTGAGGCAGGATGATAACAAGTTTGAGGCCAGCCTGGACTACACAGTGAGAATCTTGTCTCAAAAAGAAACATACACACACACACACACACACACACACAAACACACACTGCAACTCTGATTTAAAAAAAAGTAGCCTTTAAAAATCAAGAGCATTAAATAGTTAATTTGATACTCATAACAATATTGTGGCCTCACTGAACAAATAATCTTGGAAATAAAAAAAATCAAATTTCAGGTATTTTTAATATGGGCAAAATTATTATGCTTATACAGCAAAATAAACTACCAATTTACTTTCACTTACAAAGTGTCTCAGGAAAAGCTCTCAATGCTCAAAATTAAATAAGAAGTGTTTTTCATATCTAAGGATTATACTGGTAATATGAAGTAAAGGTTTAATTCTAGTGAATTAAAGCACAATTAGCCTCATTTTAAAAATATTTAATTTTTTAAAAAAATGCTAAACCCTTGAGAACCTTATAATTTTGAAATAGTTTGCTTTTTCCAACATTCAACAAATTACCCTTCTTTTTTCTTTTTTTAATCTAATATTTCATTTTATTATTTTTTTCTGTTAAATAAGAGTTTATTTCTTTTTCTTATTACCCTTCTTTTTTTTTAATATAAAACTCTTCAATAGCCATGTGAATCTTTTATGTCAAAGAAATAGATTCACATGATACTCTCATTACAATCAAGAAAACAGTCTTCCTAAATCAAAAAATTTCTTCCTTTTTCTCATCTCCATTCCTTATAATCTTTATTTTACATCATTTACATAGAAATATTACAATCTAACAAGTAAATAAGAAAAAATATTTTTTGCTTTCTGGAATTCATGAGTGAATTTACTCAGTCTTCTTAGCATGTTTCTTTTTAGCATCATCTGCAGCATCCACTGGGGCTTCTGAAGCTGATGAGCCAGGACCATTGGAGGCTGGTTTTCTTTTCACAGGATGAAATCTGTTACTGCCAACCAAATAGCATCTGACTCAGTATATCCTCAAATGGAGCAAGGGGTACCAAAGAAGACTTTGTAATCATCATGGTTACCTTTACAGTCACCAGAAAGATGGTGTAAAGGAACATAAGATTATGCTTTGATATTTCTAAGCGATCAGTGTGCTGAAAGTGAACATAATTGACCCTAGTAGGGTTGTCTTGGCAGTTTGGGACATCTTTAGCCACTCATCACCTTTGGTTTCCAATCTCCTTTTACCAACTGCTCAAAAGTTGTGATAATGGAACCACCTGCACCTCGGACCCAGCCAATAGCTGTCATGACTAACCAGCCAGTTTTGTGATAGTGACTCCTCCTACTATTTTCCAAGTTCTGGTCACTTCCTTCATTCCTGCGACCAGGAGTTGAACCAGTAGGTATGAATAGCCCTAGGAAACTAGGTCACATAGGCAAAAAAATATAATATACCAGATCGAAGATCTGGTAAAATATGAGTGTGGTTTGTAAGAAACCTCAGTGGGGTCTCTGCAAGCAGTATACAGGATAAAATTCCTCCGTCAAAGCAGTGGAGCATTGCAGTGAACCAGCTTGACAGGGGGTTCTGCCATGCCACTGCTGCTGCCCCTGGCTGCTGCCTCAGCGCCATCACCAACACGACGTAGTGGGCGACGTCAAAGAAAGGGAACATGGGCGTGCGGGAGAAGGTCAGGGTCAGCTCATCCCACGGGGTGCCCATGACGCCCCCCTGCCCCCCAAGCAGTCGTGGCCACCAGTTTCCCACATGATCCGCTGGGCTAGCTGGGGAAGGGGATAGCAGCAGCCGTCGCGCTGCCTGCGCCATGCCGCCTAGAAGACTTTTTTGATGGGCGTAACTTCTCCTTTTAGCCAAAGAATAGTGGAAGCTTCCTTCTAGACCTTATGACTTTCCAGGCCACAGGTTTGGGACTTGGTCCTCAGTATCTGGTATGAATTCCCTCCCACTGAGTTGATTTCATATCCAATCAGAGAGCAGTTGATTACCCCCATAGCCTGTATGCCACTGTTGCATTGGTGTGTGTACATTTTGCCTGGCTGGCTGATTTTGTAGCTTGCAGGATCCAGCAGCTCACACAGTGCTTTCCAGCACTATGAGAGTTAGCCAGTAGGGATCTGGCTTATATCTCAGTTACAGCATGATCTTGCAATATCCTATGATTGGAACTTATGGTGTCTTTAGCAATAAAATTTGCTGTTTTATATGGGTCTAAGGGACCAAACTCAGGTCCTCATGCTTATATGGCAAGAACTTTATCAACTAATAAACATGATTATATATATATATTTATATTTATTTATATTTATATATTTATATATATAAATAATAAAAAAAATATATAAATATATAAATATATTTATATATCAGCCTACCACACCACAATGAGCCTCAGGGTAGTAGAATGCCCTTTTGTTTTATTCATTTCTTCATCACCAAAACCCACAGAAATATAATTTATGTGCCCTCATAGTGCAATGTTGGTGTGTCTGACTCCAGAAATATAATTTATTATTTAGGGAATGGATGGGGTAAATGGGGGAGCCACTTAAATGCTCTTGTGAGCAATTGTGCCTTCATTGTCATTCTAACTGTCCAGAGTTTAGTTTTATTCCATTATGAGAGACTGAGTGTCAGGATTCTAGGCAGTGTCAAAAATAGCCTAACAAAACAGGGGCCTTGCCTGGACCATGAAGCACCATGCATATGAATCTACACAAGTATATACAAACTTCCTACATAGGCAGCTCATATTCTTTATCTAATCTACACATAAAAATGGAGAAAGCTGTACAGGAAGCAAAAGCTATAGAACTCTGTTCAATGTGAGTACACACATAGGTCCTTAATATTCCAAAAATAGGGCTGCCACCCATAGGTCCAAATACAAAACTGCATTTGCTTAGAGCAAAAGAAAGAAAAAAAAAACCCTCACAAAATTAATTTCAAAACTGCATATTTCAAGAACTACGTGAATTGATATTTTGTTGGAATAATCCACATGTTTGTGACACTCCAGTGCAGTCTTACAGTACTTCTTACTTATACCAATTTCCAGTGCTCAAATGTTTATAAAATGCACACACAAGAGGAAAAATGAAATATATTAGGCAGCAAAATTACATTGGTTCAACATTATAGTCAAGCAGAATATAGAAGGTCTTCAAGCAAGGTTGCACATGTTCCCTAAGGATGTATTAATACAGATAGAATAGACTTTCAAAGGAATGAAGGCATTAGGAGCATGGAACCAGTCAATACTAAAGAACATGGTCACAAGAGATGCAGGCATGTGCTTCTGACTTGTAGTCAGAGCAACATTATTTCTTTGGGACATTTGGCAATTTCTGGAGACATGTTTGGTTGTTACAACTGAAAGGTGAGATGGCACTGGAATCTACTGTGTAGAGAAAAGAGATGCTTCTAAACACCTAGCAAAGCATAAGATAAGAATGCCCCCTCCCCAGCCCATTCCTTATCCACACATATTCCAAAGTCTTATGAGAAGTTGTGTTGACAAATTTTGGCCTTAGGAGTTAGCAACTCAATCTCCTTTCCTTTGGGCCCCTTTTAATATAGTATAGTCCCATGGTAGGATGCGCAGGACAGAGGAGTAATGTGGCAAGAAATTACTTGTATAGTTACGTGACATCTGTTTGGGTGCAGTCCATAATGGTGATATCAATTGTTCTATTTGAAACAAAGTAAAACACATAAAAACTTGCACTAGCCACCCATGTTATTAAATTACATGGATAGGACTGGCACGAAGACAAATATTGTGAGTTGTGATGACACTTTGGATTGCCTAATGGAGATTTCATTCTCATACCAGTCCCCAGAAAAGATGGGAGGAGGAGGAGGAGGATAGTAAGGAGCACAGGCACTAGGAGAAGCATGAAGCAAGCACTGGGGCACCTTCATGACCACCCCCACCACACAACCTGCCAAGTTCTGCTTTTGAAGCTGATTTGTGAGACTCCAGTGAGCTCTGCAGTCATGGCAGGATGGGCTTGAGTTACTCAGGAAGGCTGCATGGGACAGCCCTAGAACACCAAGAACGGGGTATGGTGGAGTGGAGTGTGGAGACAGCATTCATAGACGCAGTCCCGAGATCACTGAACAGAAGACTTGAAAGAAAGAATGCTATAAAGAGAAGCTAAGCCTGCAGGAAATCACAAGCATAAACATGGAAGCTAGATTTACTGAAGAAGGGACACCTGCTGAGCATGTGCAGAATGTCACCAAAGGAATATGTGCAGTTTTAAGCAAATTTCCTTGCCATAATTTTTCTGTCTCACTGGTTTAAATTTAGTTCCTTGTTTCTATGATGCAGACTCTGAAGTTTGTCATCAATGTCTTTCCACTGAGTCTAAAAACAAGTAAATAGGATCTGAAACAGAATCTTATAAAAGGATGAATGTTAAGTTACATTATTTTATCAGAATATCCTGACATGGCTTACTTTTTTCGCTAAAGTAAGAGTAGATTATTAGCACTCCTACTTTACAATAAAGAAAATGAAAGTGAAACAGATTTATCAGTAATAGTCTTTGTATAGCTAGTTACAGCAGAGCACCATGCAGTGTGCCTCCTTATTCCAGTCTAGTGTGCACTGGATTATAAGGAATAAATATGCCGAATGGGTGGAAAGAGATAAGAAGATAGGACCAGGAAGTGACATAGGATTGAGATCAAACAAACCTCATGTATTCTCCAGACATTTCATATTTTAAAGCAGTCAGTTTCAACCATTCTGGGGGGAAGTAGAAGTAGGCAAAAGCAATTGGATATATTTTACCAACTAACTATTATCCAGATCATTTCCTTTAGATATTTCTAAACTTGAATGATTAGCTAAGATCATTCAAAAGCCAGTACTGCTCCCTTTCTACTTAGGCCTCCTAGCTTCCAAAAGGAGGATTGTCCCAGCTCACCAGCCCATCATTTACATAGAGAAAACAGATGATGTGGGTCAGAAATCAGATTTGAATGATCTTGCTGAGTAACCAGAAAACCCTGGGTCTGGCTAATGCTTTTACTGTAGGTACAAGCACAGGTATCCCCTTCCACTGTGCTTTTCATTTGAAATAGACCTCTTCTCCTATGGAAAGCAGCAGATACAAGAAAGCAGAACAGGACTTGTGCACTCTCCTTACTTCTATCCCACTCCTCAGTGTGTGTTGGCCAATCACAGATGAAGATACCCACTCAACTTGTCCAGAGAACAATGAGGGCTTCTCTATAGTGATTATGAGTTTCCTGCTTGTGGGGTGCTGACTTGCATTCCAGTACTAGTTATGACTTCTCTCTCACTGATCAGGCCTTGTGACCAATCAGAAGGCAGTTGGTTTCCCATAGAGGTTGTGTGGCACTGTTACGCAAGTGTGTATTTCTCGTTAAGGAGGTGGATTGTGTAGATTACAGGGTTTCCTGCTTATTTATACCGTTGGTGATCATGGTCACACAGTAGCTCCCAAAGCATTTTCCAGTGCCACAAGGGTTTACCAGGTTTTCCTCTATGTTCCCATGTGGTTTCCTGGTGTCCTGAGATAATAGCCTGTAGTGTCATCAGCAATAAGGTCTTACCTTTTAGCTCTGTTAGGTAACCAAGTACTTGGCAATGGCCTAAATTGTTTTGGGAACCTCATGGGTCTCCCTGGTCAACTATTCATTGTGGAGAATAACCCAGTTCTGGTCCAGGGATACACAAACCAGAGACAGTGATTTTAGGATTAAACCTTCTCTACCTTCTACTGGGCATAATGATCTAGCCTATTACCTTCCTTAATTGGGGGTTATATCATGTATACTGCTATCTGGGAGGAAGTTACCTAATGAACTGAGTTCCTTAGTTTTTAGTTCTGTGCATTTCCCCTTCCCACCCTTCCTTACCCTGACCCTCCCACCCTCCGTATTCGTTCCCTTAACTAGTTATTTTTATATCCCCTCCTTCTAGTGCTGGAAAGTGCTACATGAGCTACTGGGGGAAAGTGGCCAACAGCAGTCTGAGCAACCAGAGGTCTAAGCTACTCAGAAACAAACACCCTGATAGAATGTACATGCCAGTGCAATAGTGGCACACAGCCTTGGTGCTTTCCAATAGCTTTCTGATTGACTAAGAGATCTTCTCAGTGTCAAGGAAACCATATCTGAAATTAGGAACCAGAGCAGAATCCTATGGAGATAAAGATTATTCTCTCCAGTGTCAAGCTCTCACTAGTCTTTGGCTAACAGAGGGATTACAGACATAAAATTATCTCTGAATTAACAATGCTTATCCCATTTAAACTATGCTGACTTCACTGTCTGTTGGAGAATCTGCTCCTTTTCAGAAGGTAGTGAGACCCAAGGAGACAAACTACCCCTCACGCACTTCAGTCAAGCCACAGCTGAAAACACAGAGGAATTGGGGAGATAAAGAAGTGAGCTGTTTCCATGCTGAACTTGATAATCAGCACCAGGGTGTAGGAGACAGACCCTAAGGATACTCAACACCTACCAAAGCAGAGATCCAGAGGCTCCTAAGAGCTCATCACTGAAGTAGACTTAAAACTCACCCATCATGGCTCAGTGAATTTTGCAGAAGGGGGGTGGGGCAGAAAGATTGTAAGAGCCATGGGTTGAGACATCATGCTCAGAGGCATTGCCTCCCTGCACCTCCAAATGGCTGCTGCTCCCACAATGCATATCCTACAACCCCATGGGGAATATCTGCAACCCCAGTGAGGAGTTAACAGTACTTGTTGCATGAGTCTGACAATGAGAGTTTGGATTCCTAGAACCTGTGTTAAACCAGGCTTAAATAGAACACACATTTATAATCCCAGTGTGCTTACAACAATGTGTGGTAGAGCCAGGAGAATCCCAAAGTTTATGGGTCATGTAGTTTGGCATCCACAGCAGCAAAAAACAACCGGAGAGACCCTGCATCAAACAAGGTAGAAGATGAGGACCAAAACCCCGAGGTTGTTCTTTTTTTCTTTAAATATTTTATTTATTTACTTGAAAGCTGGGAGAGACAGAGAGGAAATAAACAGACAGACAGATAGATAGACAGATGATAGGGAATGGGTGCAGTGTGCCAAGGCCTCTAGCCACTGCAAATGAATGCCTGATGCATGCACCAGTTTGTGTATCTGGCTTTACGTGGGTACTGGGGAGTAGAACCCAGGTCATTAGGCTTTGCAGGTATCTTAACTGCTGAGCCATCTCTCTAGCCCCCAAGGTTGTTCTTTGACCTCCACATGCATGCAGTGTTATGTGCATGCCCATTCATACACACATGTATACCAACAAATAATGTAATGGATACTTGAAATTTGATTGAGAGGAAAATCTTTAAAAATTTTTTCTTTTGTTCCTTTTTATTTATTTATTTGAGAGCAACAGATACAGAAAGAGGCAGATAGAGAGAGAGAGAGATTGGGTGTGCCAGGGCCTACGGCCACTGCAAACGAACTCCAGACTTGTGTGCCCCCTTGTGCATCTGGCTAATGTGGGTCCTGGGGAATCGAGCCTTGAACTGGGGTCCTTAGGCTTCACAGGCAAGTGCTTAACTGCTAAGCCATCTCTCCAGGCCAGGAAAATCTTTTTTAAAAAATATTTTATTTATTTATTTGAGAGAGAGAGAAAAAGGAAGGGAGAGAGGGAGGGAGGAGGAAGAGAGAGAGAGAGAGAGAGAGAGAGAGAGAGAGAGAGAGGGTGAATGGGTGTTCCAGGGCCTCCAGCTGCTGAAAACTCCAGATGCCTCCTTGTGCATCTAACTTACATGGCTCCTGGGGAATTGTACCAGGGTCCTTTGGCTTTGCAGGCAAATGCCTTAACTGCTAAGCCATCTGTCTAGCACAAGAAGAAAATCTTAACTATTCTTACAACATGTTCAATAAAAGTAACAATGTGAGATGATGGAAGGATAAATATGTTAATGAACACTTGATAATCATTTTGCAACATGTACATACATCAAAGTTGATCATGTACACCTTGAATGTAAACAACTTTTGTCAATCATGCTTCAGTAAAGCAAAAAAAAAAAAAAAATTACCAAAAGAATACATGAAGCTAGAGGTAGGTGTCAATGATAGTGTTTGCTTATCATGCTCAAGGCCCTGGGCTCAACACACGCACACACACACACACACACACACACACATCGTAGATCAATGGACCAAATGAATTCACTGTAACCTTGAACTTCACTTCTGACCCTTCTGCTTCTACCTCCCAAGTTCTGGGATTTATAGACAAGTACCACACACTCAGCTTGAAAAAGTGTTTGAAGATGTCCAGTAACAACAATTCATAAATGACTGACTTTTTTTTTAATTTTATCTATTTTCAAGAGGAGAGAGAGAGAGAGAGAGAGAGAGAGAGAGAGAGAGAGAGAGAAATATGGGCACACCAAGGTCTGTAGTCACTGCAAACAAACTCCAGATGTATGTGCCACTTTGTACATCTGGCTTATGTGGGTCCTAGGGAACCGAACCCAGGTTGTCAGGCTTTGAAGGCAAGTGCCTTAACTGCTGAGTCATCTCTCCAGCCTTGATTTTATTTTTTAAATTATATTTAGAAGTCTATCTTCTGTGACATCATTCTTTTCTAACCAATTATTTAGTTTTTAATTAGAATACAAATAACAGATTTCACTGTGACATCTTAACACATATATACCATTGCATCTTGTTCTTATTCACACCACACATTGCCCTCCCATGACCCTTCCTCCTTTCTGGTCTCCCTCTTCCCCTTCCTTCACCTCAATAATCCTTCCTCTGCTTTCTTACACACACACACACACACACACAGACACACACAATATATTACTATGCACATGTTAAAAATAACAAGAAAGTTGAGGCTGAGTCTGCAGGGTCAGAGGCTGTCTTCCACAGGGCTTAGCAGTGATAAATAGGTAGGAACACAGATTAGAAGATGTTGGTCTGATTTATAGACATTGGCATAGAAACATTCTGGAAAAGTACAGTTGTCCCTTGATAGCTGTGTGGGTGTTTGTTCCAGGAACCCTCACAGATAATAAAATCTGTGAGTATTCAAGTCCATTATATAGAGTGCCATACTTTGTACATGACTTATAATTCTTCCTTCTGTATAGTTCAAATAACCTCAGATTACTTACAGTTCTAGTATATCATGAAGGCTGTGTTGTTTTCTATACTCTATTGGGTGTTTCTGTGAGGGTATTTCCAGAGAAGATTCAATCTTGAAGATACTAACGTCAACAATGGGTTATTTGAGGTGAGGCCTGATGAAAGTAGATCACTGGGAGAGTGCCCTTGGTGACTATATTCTCTGTGCTGCTCTCTTGATGCTTCCTGGATGCCATGAAGTGAGCAATTTTTGCCACATGTTCCCATCACATGTTGTCTTGCCTTCTCTGAGACCCAATATGATTGACCCAGCTGACCCTGAGTTGAAACCTCTGAAACTGTGAGCAAAAGTAATTTCTCCCTCTCAGTTCATTTCTCATTTATTTGTCACAGTGAAGAAAAGTCTGAAAACACAATCCATTAGTGAAAAGTATTTTGATCCCTAGTTGTTTAAACCTCTGGATGCAGAAACCACAGATATGGACAGAGACTATATAGGATTTAGTATTGACTTCCCACAATCACCATGGATAGTCAATATCTTGCACTAGCCAGTACTGAGAAGAGTATGCTTTGAAATGGGAAGCATATAAGCAGGCTCCATGGTCAGCAGGTAGACAGTATTTAGAAAAGAATTTTCTGTGCAAGATATGCCCATTAGGGCAATGGTATCATGTCTGTTATAGGGGTACCAACTACTTTCTGATTGGATTGAATTCTCATTCCTTGGGAGGGAATTTGTGCCTGGTGCTGAAAACCTAGTCAAAAGCTTATGGCAAGGAAGGTCATAAGCCTTAGTGGGGGGAAGCTACTACTATTGTTTGGATAAATGGAAATATTATGCCCTCCAAATTGTCCTCTAAAATTTATGTTTATGCCCATATATTAGTGTTGCTCTTACTTTTATATAGAGAAGCTTCTCTTTTCAGGTGGTGATGACACTAGGGAGACTCAAAACTCATCAGTGTGCTGAGAAAAAGTGGCAGTTGAGTCTTCAGCACTAAATGAGACATTCTCTAAGGTTTAGGAACCATTGTGAAAGAGTTGGCAGAGAGAATTTAAGAATTCAAGGAATGGGGAGGAATGCTTTGTCAGATACAAAGTGGCCATTGCATTCATGATCTCACAGTGACTGTCATTATTTGTATAAGACCTGCATAATATTGAGCCCATCAACATTTTATCATGGATGATTGAGGTGGGCAAAAAAGACACCAAAATAGCGAAGGGGCTGGTTGAGGGGAGGTAGGGATTCAGTGGAGGGGTGATAAGGGAAGGGGGAAAGAAAAAATAGAAAAAAATAATAAAGAATAACATACAAAAGTACATTGTGTTTCATTAACAAAATAATATATTAAAGACCTGCTGGGTACTAGGGGCACATGCAGAGACCCCAGTGAATTTTTTTGAGGTAAATGCCAAAATCTCCATGTGCCAGGCATTTAATACTAGATGGAGCAGTGCTTTCTGGGAGATTTAGGTTAAAGTGACCCACAGCCAAGCTGCCTGAGCTTCCACTGCACTCCATGGGTACATATCAGGTATAAGGTGTGTTTGTGTGGGAAACATACAATCTTTCTCCTTAACTAACCTACTAATTATCTTCGCAGAGACACAGACAAAAACCAGATCTTCCCACTGCACTATCCTGCCAGGCTGATGGGGATTCCACTCCAATCTGGCAACTATCTTACTTCCCTCCAAATTCCAAATTATCTCTTCACTTTCATGAATTAACTAAAAGCGACTGTGGTGGCTTAAATGTAAATGTGTCTCCCCATAGCCCGAGGCACTTTTTATTTATGTTTTTTATTATTGTTATCAACATATTTTGTATGAATACATCATGTATTGGTACCCTCTTTTCCCTCATCTCTGCCCCCATTCTGTTGGGGACCCTCCTCAGTGGGGTTGCAGATATTCCCCATGGGGTTGTGGTTTATGCACTGTGGGAGCAGCAGCCAGCAGCCTAGGAGTGGTATAGCTGGGTTATATGGTAAATCTATTTTTAGCTGTTTCAGGAACCTCCACACTGATTTCCACAATGGCTGTACCAGAATACATTCCCACCAACAGTATAGATGGGTTCCTCTTTTTCCACATCCTCCCCAGCATTTATTGTCATTTGTTTTCTTGATGATAGCCATTCTGACATGAGTGAGATGGAATCTGAAAATAATTTTAATTTTAATTTCCCTGATGGCTAAGGATGTAGAATATTTTTTAGATGTTTATATGCCATCTGTATTTGTTCTTTTGAGGACTCTCTATTTAGTTCCATGGCCCACTTTTTAAAAATTTTTATTTTTTATTGACAACTTCTATAGTTACAGACAATAATCCATGATATTTCGCTCCCTCCCCCACTTTCCCCTTCACAACTCTGCTCTCCCTCAAATCCCCTCCTTCTCTCCATTAGTCTCTCTTTTATTTTTATGTCATCATCTTTTTGTCCTATTGTGAGGGTCTTGTGTAGGTACTGCTAGGCACTGCAAAGTCATGGATATCAAGGCCAATTTCTGTCTGGACAGTTGCATTGTGAGGAGTGATACCCTTCCTTTGGCTCTTACATTCTTTCCACCACCTCTTTCGCAATGGAGCCTGAGCCTTGGAGGGTGTGATAGAGATGTTTTAGGGCTGGACACTCCTCCGTCTCTTCTTTTCAGCACTATGTTGCCTTTTGGGTCATCCCAGTGGTTATCACCATCTGAAAAGAGAAGCTTTTCTAACCAGAAGTGAGAGTAGCATTAATATATGAATATGAACATTAAGAGTGGTGCTTTCAGGGCAGTTTGGTGAGAATAATATATACATTTATCTAGATAAGAGCAGGCTTTATACCCCTAAGGCTCATGATCTCCCCTCCATGGCCCACTTCTTAATTGGGTTGTTTGATTTCCTATTATTTAGTATTCTAAGTTCTTTGCACATCATTGATATTAATCCTCTATCAGATGTATAGCTGGCAAAGATTTTCTCCCATTCTGTAGGTTGCCTCTTTGCCCTATTTATAGTGTCCTTTGCTGTATAAAACTTTGTAATTTCATGAGGTCCCAGTGGTTGATTAGTGGTTTTATTTCCTGAGCAAGTAGGATTATATTCAGAAAGTCATTGCCTATGCCAATATGTTGAAGGGTTTCCCCTACTTTTTCCTCTAGTAGTTCATGTCTGATATTAAGGTCTTTGATCCATTTGGACTTGATTCATATATATATATATATATATATATATATATATATATATAGAGAGAGAGAGAGAGAGAGAGAGAGAGAGAGAGAGAGAGAGATAAGGGTCTATTTTCATTCTTCTACATTAGATATCCAGTTTCCCCAGTACCATTTGTTAAAGAGGCTGTCTTCTCTCCAGTGAATATTTTTGTTGAAAGATGGCTGTAGCTGCTCAGACTTACATCAGGATCCTCTTTTCCTTTCCATTGATCCATGTGTCAATAGTGCCAGTACTATGCTGTTTTTGTTACTATGGCTTTGTAATACAGCTGAAAATCAGGTATGGTGATACCACAAGCCTTATTTCTGTTGCTCAAAATGGTTTTGGTTATTTGAGGTTTTTTGTGTTTCCAAATGAATTTTAGGATTGTTTTTTCTATTTCTGTGAAGAATGCCATTGGAATTTTTATGGGGATTGCATTAAATGTGTGGATTGCTTTTGGTAAGATTGACATTTTCACAATATTGGTTCTTCCAATCCAAGAACAAGGATGTCTTTCCATTTCCTAGTGTCTTCTGCAATTTCTCTCTTCTGTGTTTTAAAGTTTTCATTGTAGAGATTCTTCACTTCCTTGGTTAGGTTTATTCCAGGGTACTTTATTTATTTATTATTAATTTATTTTTTGAGGCAATTGTGAATGGGAGTAATTCCCTGATTTCATCCTCAGCGTGTTTGTTGTTAGTATATATGAAGGCTATTGATTTCTGTGTGTTTATTTTGTATCCTGCTATGTTGCTAAAAGTGTTTATCAGCTCTTATAGTTTGCTAGTAGAGTCTTTAGGGTCCTTTATGTATAGAATCATATCATCTGCCAATAATGATAATTTGATCTCTTCGTTTCCAATTTATATCCCTTTTATGTGTATCTCTTCCTTATTGCTATAGCTAAAACTTTCAGTGCTGTATTTAATAAAAGTGGGGACAGTGAACACCCTTGTCTTCTTCCTGATTTTAGTGGAAAAGCTTCAGTTTTTTCCCCATTTAGTATAATGTTGGCCGTAGGTTTGTCATAAATAGCCTTTATTATGTTGAGATATGTTCCTTCAATTCTTAGTTTCTGTAGGACTTTTAACACGAAGGGATGTTGGATTTTGTCAAATGCCTTTTCTGTATCTATTGAGATGATCAAGTGATTTTTGTCCTTGAGTCCATTTATGTAGTATATTACATTTATCAATTTTGGATCTCTCCTCTTATCAGTTAAATAACTTTCAGTATAGGAGATTAGAAATTTTATTCCATGAAATATGGACAGTAACATAAAAGAAATAGCAGTTTTTCAGTGAGGAAAAGGAGATCATAGATGTAAAAAGTGTTTTATCTTCTGTAAATACTCAAATAAAATGTTAGATAAAACATGAAGAAAGAAATTCAAATAATCAAATTTAGTGTGGCAGAAAAATTAACTACTTTCCCCTGAAGCATCAAACTCTTAAGTGTTTGCTATCACCTTTCACAGATTTGAAATGTCAAAATCATTAAGTTACTTTGATATGTGGCTTCTAACTTCTTTATTACCTCAATAGTTAATACATAGGATATGCTTAACATTTCATGGAAATAGAGGTAAGTGCAACAAGTATATGTCATCTTATAACTCTTGATACCTTAAAATATTAAATAATGTTGAAAAATATGATTTGATGCCTCAGAAACCATCTTAGCATAAAACTGTTTACTAGATTTTTATTAAAAATACCAAATAAGGATGTGGTCATTTCAAGGTAAAAAGTTAGAGTAAAATATCTGCCCAGCCTCAGTCTATAATGCCATCACAAAGATGTCTCTCACTTTTTGTTCCCTCCCTTGGGAAGGAAATCCCAGACACATCTATGATCAGCTAACCAGTTTAGTGATTACTGGCATCACACCTGAAAGGGAATAGTAAAAAAATTTTTCTATGTCAAAGGTAAAGTTGTATCTTAGAACCTCTAGGTAACTTGGAGAAGAAACAAAGACTGACAAAAGGAAGAACTGCTAAGAATGTGGGGAAGGGTTTCTTTGTTTCTGTGATCAAAAGATTTGTTTTTTCTTCTCTCCACAAAAATCATGGAACTGGGCTGGAGAGATGGCTTAGCGGTTAAGCGCTTGCCTATGAAGCCTAAGGACCCCGGTTCGAGGCTCAATTCCCCAGGACCCACGTTAGCCAGATGCACAAGGGGGCGCATGCATCTGGAGTTTGTTTACTGAGGCTGGAAGCTCTGGCGTGCCCATTCTCTCTCTCTCTCTCTCTGCCTCCTCCTCTGTTGCTCTCAGATAAATAAATAAACAAGCAAAAAAATTAAAAAAAAATTAAAAAAAATCATGGAACTAAAATGGGAAGTGTGCATCAAGTTCATACCAATTAATACCCCACACCAGTGGCACTTTGCAGCCTCTATCCCAATTCTCTAAATGTCCCATTAACTACAACATACCTTGGAACAGTTCTAACCCCTCAGTGGAGAGCACACAAAAAGCATTTTCACATTGTTGAAAGACACCAGAATAGTACCCTAACACATTTCAGGAGTGGAAGGTGTACAAATACTCCATGTTCATCATTTTACATTAAAATGATTAAAGAAAAGGCAGAAATTAGAAAATCACTTTTTGAAATTTTACAATCACTAAGTTGTGACAGAAATTGAGGCACCACACTGAGGCTAACAAATACGTTAGGTGGATTTTCGCCCTGTCACAGAACCACAGATGGACACTGTGGACTTTTACGTGATCTACTTCTCAGGGATGAGCATTATTAAATGAAAACTGACATACAGATGAACTGAAATCACAAGGAAAAACTCTCTAAGATCCATCTTCAATGAGCTTCTACTCCAATAAGCAGTAAAGAGCAGAAAAAGGCAATACTCATTTAACAGTATGAGAATGTTTATGATAAGAGATCAGGCATTAATATTCCTCAGGAGACATTTCTTCCACACCCAACAAAGGCACTTGACATGAACTGAAATGGACAGTTAGTTCAGGTATTGCCCTGGGCAACTGTTACCTTCCTAAAATTAGATATAGTGATGATTAAGCTCAAATTAGTTCTTACAAATATTCTGAAACACATGTGAACATATCACAAGGTCTCTACTGATGGCAGATGATAGAACCAAAGAGAAAAAGATAATGCTATTGCCCACAATAAATTGGCTGGCTGAACAGTCAAGGTTACTGTCGTCTGTATATTCTTTGATGACTATGGAATATGTACATAATTATGGGCCAATTAACCTTTTACATATTTCAAGTATTAATGTTCACTCCTCTTTTTGTATTTTTTCCACTTTTTTGTACTTTCCCAAACCTTTAGATGATTCTTCGGTGAACTTGTGCAATTCTTCTCCATGAGTATATTTCTGGAATGGTTGTTGATATGTTTAAAGTGATCTGGTCCTAGCAGAATCCCTCCATACCAGTGTGATACCACCACTATGACATTTCTCACATTCAAAATCTCCATGAAATGAAGAAGACATCCACCAGCTGCTGTTTCCCCATCATCCTCACAGTCCTGCAAGAAGGTCAGTTTATCCTCACAATACATTCTATAGGCATAAATGTTGTGGGTGACACTGGCTATTTTTTAGTCTCATGTAATTTGGCAGGAAGCAATTTATCCTGTTTAGGACAAATTACTGGAGCCAAGGGTTCCTGAAAAGTACTTATTCAGTCTATAATAGGAACACCATGATCAATTGGAGGAAATTCTTCTATATCTGGTTGATTTCCACCAATGCTTTAACTGGATTTTCTGGCTGACATGTCAAAATGAGATCATCTTCAACCTCAACATCTTCTCTTCAGTTTTCTTATGGATATCTGGGCCTGGTTCTTTCATATGAGAGTTTTGTATCAGAACATCTTTTATTTTCTCCATTCACAGGTAAAGAATGCTTTCACTAATATTCTGTCTGCAAGCACAGTGGGGGTCATCTATATCATCACTAATTCTTTTTCTAAATATATATTTTTATTGACAGCTTCCATAATTATAGACAATAAACCATGATAATTCCCTTGCTCAACTTTCCCTTTGCAACCCCACTCTCAATCATATCTCCTCCCCCTCTTAATCAGTCTTTTATTTTGATGATGTGTATTTTATTTTAGTCTTGTGTAGTAGTGTCATGCACTGCAAGGCCATGGATATCCAGGCCATTTTGTGTCTGGAAGAGTGCATTGTAAGCAGTCCTCCCTTCCTTTGGCTCTTACATTCTTTCTGCCATGTCTTCCACAATGGAAGGTGTGATATATTTCAGTGTTGAACACTCCTCTGTCACTTCATTTCAGCACTATGGTGCCTTCTGAGTCATCCCAAGGTCACTGCCATCTGAAAAGAGAAGTTTCTCTGACCAAAAGTGAGAGTAGCATTAACACATGGGTATGAACACTAAGAGAAGTGCTTACTGCACGGTTTGATGAGCATAGTATATACATTGAGCCAGAAACCAGCAGATGTTACAACCCTAGGGATCATGATTTCCCCTGTCATAGATTTTTAGTATCAGGCATGTATTCCCTCCTATGGAGTGAGCCTCCAGTCCAATTAGAGAGCAGTTTATTTCCCCCATGACAGACAGGCCACTATTGCACCCAATGGCTCATTTGGCCTGGCTGGCCAAATGTAAGGCTTGCAGTGTCCATTGTTGTTTATCTCCACTGATGATTTCTATCTCTCCCATGGAACTGAATGCAGCGTAGCTTTTCCAAGCTTTCTGTTAGCTGGTTTACACAGAGGAGGTTTTCAACTCAGCTCCAGCAGGATTTCTCAGGAGAAACTTCTTATCTGTATTCCCAAATATTGGCATATGCTAGCAGGGTCAATAGATTATTTTTTTCTTTAAATATCTTTCATTTATTTATGTATTTTAATTAATTAATTTTTTATTAACAACTTCCATGATCGTAAACAATAACCCATGGTAATGCCCTCCGTTTCCCCACTTTCCCCTTTGAAACTCCACCATCACTAATTCTAATACAAATATTTTGGCATGGTCATCAATGACACACCACTCCTCACCACAAATGGCTGCCATTGCTTCAATTTCCTCATTCTGCCTGTGTCCCCTTCAGTTATGGGGCCCAGGAATGGCCCAGGTCCAGAAAGCGGGGTCAGGGGTGGGAAGGCATGGCTGTGAGAGGAGTGCAGGCTGCTGTGCCTGCCTGACCTCCATCTTTTCTTTAAAAAATATATTTTAAAATCTGGCTTTACATTGGTGCTGGGAAATCAAACCTGGATCTTTAGGCTTTGCAGGCAAGTACCTTAACTGCTGAACCATCTCTCCAAACCCCTAAAATATTTTTATTTATTAATTATTTGCAAGTAAAGAGAAAGAGAGACATATATACCAGGGACTCTTGCTGCAACTGAACTCCAGATACATGTGACACTGTGCGTTTGGCTTTACATGGGTACTGGGGAATTGAAGCTGGGCCATCAAGCTTTGCACACAAGGACCCATGACCTCTAAGCTATCTCTCCAGCCCCTTAGCCATATTTTCTTACTTCTCTTTGTCTAGTTCACTATATTTATTATTTTTTTAAGAGAGATGAGTAATTTTTAGCATTTTTATTTTTTTTTATTTGAGACAGAAAGAGAGAGAGAGAGAGAGTGAGTGTGTGAGAATGAGAGAAAGAGGCAGACAGAGAGAAAGAGAATGGACTCATCAGGGCATCCAGCTGCTACAAATGAACTTCAGACACATGTGCCACCTTGTTCATCTGACTTTACATGGGTCTTGGGGAATAGAACCTGGGTCCTTTGGCTTTGCAAGCAAGTGCCTTAACTGCTAAGCCATCTCTCCAGCCATGTTCATTCTTTATACTCAGTGCACATTGGCCTAGAGAGGCATATTCTCCATAGTGTTGCCTGTAACTAGCTGTGAAAAGGCTATGATGGAGGGATATTTTTCATTTTCATGTTTTTATTATAAAGCAGCAATACTAACAACCTTCACTTACATTTGTGAAGATAAGCAAGCCATGCCTGGATATATAACGATAAAATAATGTCATCTAGGCATACATCATTTTTTAATGATTGATATTTCAGATCATTATCATTTATTGAGTTCATATTCCGTGGAAATACATTTAAGAAAGAGTTGGAGTTTGTGTTGTTAAAACATGGAATTGGGACTGAAAGAATGAGTGAAGGAAATTAACATACAATTTGCTGAATGACAGCATGCATTCCTGTAGTGAAGTTCTGCACATAACTATTGGGTAGCTGTTCCCTACCTCAGTAAGTCAGTCGGCATTATTTATTTCTGTGATCCTTGCAGGTCGAGCATCTCTTTTAGTACATTTCCTTTATTTGCATCTCTTTTTGGGACCTTGGCAATGAATGCTGCTTCTACACTCAGCTCCTCCATGCCCCATTCTCAGTGCTCTGGGCCTTCCTGGGTCATTGTGATCCCATCCTGCCATGGCTTCAGAGCTCATAGAGTCTCACAAATCAGCTACACAAGCAGCACTTGGCGGTGTGTGTGGGGGGTGGGGGACATGAAGGTGCCCCGCTGCCTGCTTCATGCCTCTCCTGGTGCCTGTGCTCCTTATCTTCTTCCCCCTCCTCCAATCTTCTCTTGTGCTGGTGTGAAGAGAAATCCCCATATAGCAGTTGGAAGCGTCAGCACGATTCCCAATATTTGTCTATATTCTGCTTTCTGTAATCCAACACACTGCACAAATTCCTTCACATTTACACATGCTTTCCTTTGAGGTAGAACAATTGATATCTCCATTAATGAGTTTTCCCAAACAGATCTCTGTGAATAAAATAGGCTAGACATTGACTAAGATTATAATCTACTCCCATACTGTGCAACCTATCCATTCTAATCAAAGACTGGGCTGTGCTATTTAATGCACAAAGGAAAACAAACTGGATTGCTGACTTAAACCTATAACACTCATGTTTGGCCTTGTTGACTTTTAGGGTTTCATAAGGCTTTGGAATATTTATAGAGGTAAGAGATGGTGTGGAGGAGGGCAGTTCCTTTCATATGCATTACTGGTATTAAGTAGCTAGCATTTTATATTTGAAATAAGTTAATTGGAAACAGGTTTTCCCACTTCTTTTAAGACATATATACTCTCTGATCATTGATAACAGTTATAGAAAATTTGGAACTATTTCGATCTGATATTTTATTTTTCCATAAGGAAGCTTAAAATTTCAATTTCTAGTACCAGTTGCTGTCATTTTCTATTTGGTCTTCCACTAATTCTAACACTTTATATTTTATAAAAATGTACCTGTTTCATACTTATTGATAACAAATATTGTCCTGTCTCATTTAAGTTCTGTGAGATATTGTTTTCACATTCAAGTCTAGTGTATCTGGCCTATCTTAAAAAAAATCCATTGTCTTGCTAGAATTAATATCTTGTTAATAGTCTTTAGAGGCTATAATTTTCTAATTATTCACAATATTTCAAGATTTCTTATCCTTTTTATTATTTATTTCCTTTATTATTTTTTTTAACTTTTTGACAACTTCCATAAATATAAAAAAATACCATGATTATAATCCTGTTCCACTACTCTCTCCTATCCCCCTCTCAAATCCTTTCTCCACTGAATCCTTTATTCTTTTCAACTAGTTTCTCTTCTACTTTGATGCCATTGTTTTATTTCCCTTATTCTTGCTACATTGTGTTTTAGTCATGTCAATTCTGTGTGGACCTAAGCTAAATTTCTTAGTCTATTTGTTTTCATCCTTTGCACTTCAGCCACAATGGTAGGAATGTATTTCATTTCTCCTTTTATAGACTTCTCTCATCTGTATTTCTAGTTAAGGGTGTCTCTTCTTTTTCATTATACCCTTTTATAGCCATGACCTACTCTCATTTAACTCCAGTACCCATATCCAGTTATTCCAACATTTTGGCATATTTTCTTATATTAACATGCATTTTTGCAACATGTGCAGCATTATTTATGTACTGCTGATCTTAATTGTACCAGTGTTGAAGAGCTACAGACCTTATTCCCTCCCATCATCTCTTCTCACCTCATATTTTTGGCATATGCTCATTGGTTATCTCTTTCTATGTAACAAGTTACCCCCCAAAATTTGGTTTAAAATATATATTTGTTGTTGCATAGTTTCTGTGGGTCATGAATCTGGATATGGTTTCACAGGGGTACAATCATGGTCAAGCAGGGCTGGGAACTCATCTCAGCACATATATAGGGACTCATCTTGTTTTAACTTCATTTATATGGTGGTGTATGACTTGAGTTCTTAAAAACAAGTATAATATAACTTTAGCTTCTATTAATAAACTAAAATTACACTCAAAAATGTCAACTACATCAATATTTTACTGTTTATATGCTGAAGTAATATCTTGGTCATATTGTATCAATTAAAATATTATGAATATCTTTAAAAAATTTAATATTTAATTTACTTATTTGAGAGAGAGAGAGGCAGATAGAGAGAATGGGCATGCCAGGGCCTCTAGCCACTGCAAACAAACTCCAAATGCTTGTGCCACCTTTATGTGGGTACTAGGGAAATGAACCTGGATCCTTAGGCTTTGTATGCAAGCACATTAACCACTGATTCATCTCTCCAGCCCTATAAATATCTTTTCAAATCAGAAATTAATTTTATTAATACAAAAGAGTAGATTCTGAAGTTGATATATAAATAGACTTGTCAACACAGTACTGACAAAAGTACAGGGGAATACCTGACATTAATGGAGTAGGGTGAAACTTGTTTCTGTCCCCTACGTTTTTCTTTTTGCTTTTCTTCCTTCTTTACTCTTTAGACCTCATCCTCCCCTCTCATAATACCCTTTCTACTTTCATGTTATACACACGCACGCACACACACACACACACACACACACACACACATATATATATGTAAATTTACACCTTAATTGCACACATGGGAGAAAATGTGATATGTCTTCCCAACTCTGGCTTATTTTGGTTAACATAGTGATCCATTGTCCTGTGAATGTCAATTCATTTCATACAGCTGAACAAAACATTGTATCTGGGCTGGAGAGATGGCTTAGCGGTTAAGTGCTTGCCTGTGAACCCTAAGGACCCAGGTTCAAGGCTCCATTCCCCAGGACCCACGTTAGCCAGATGCACAAGGGGGCGCATGCGTCTGGAGTTTGTTTGCAGTGGCTGGCAGGCCCTGGTGCACCCATTCTCCCTCTCTCCCTATCTGCCTCTTTCTCTCTCTCTGTCTGTCATTCTCAAATAAATAAATTAATTAATAAGAAAAACAAAAATAAATGAATAAAACTTAAATAAAAAAGTTTAAAAAATTGTATCTTTGTATAACATTTCCTTATCCATTCATCTGTTATGGACATCTAGGCTGTTTCCATATAGTGGCTATTGTGTTTTGTGCATTATCTCTGTAATGTGTTCACTAAGAATATTTTGGGTATTCTAGAAATGGTTTGGATGGATCATATGATAGTTCTATTTTTAGATTTAAAACATTTTTATTTAATTATTTATGGAGAGAGAGAGAGAGAGAGAGAGAGAGAGAGAGAGAATATGTATAGGTATATCAAGGCCTCTTGTCACTGCAAACAAACTCCAGATGCATGCACAACTTTGTGCATCTAGCTTTGTGTGAGTATTGGGGACTTGAACTCATGTTGGGTGGTGTTGCCTTTGCAAGAAATCATCTTTAACTGCTGAGACATCTACTCAGCCCCTATTATTATGATGATGATTTTAGCTTTTTTTATTTTTGGTCTTTCAAGGTAGGGTCTCACTCTAGCTCAAGCTGACCTGGAATTCACTGTGTGGTCAAACTCACAGCAATCCTCCTGCCTCTGCCTTCAAGTGCTGTGATTAAAGGCGTGCACTACCACGCCCGGCATGTTTTAGGTTTTTGAGGAAATGCCACACTGTTGTCTGAAGTGGCTGCACAGTTCCCACCAGCAAGTGTGTAAGGATTCTTCCTCCTTTACATCCACACTAGCATTTGTTTTATTCATTGCACCCATTTTGATTGGGGTGAGATAGGATCTCAATATACTTTGCATTTCCCTAACGGCTAAGGATGTTGGACAGTTTTTCAAATATTTACTTGCCATTTCATGTCTTCCTTTGAGAACTGCCAGCTCATTACTTAATTTATTAATTGTCTCAAATTGTTCCATTGGTACTTGCAAATCCTCAGGAAAACCTTGCAAGGATAGATAATCTGCTTCAAAGAGAAATTTATATTGGTTTAAACTTGCTTCACAGCATTGTTTTGGATAATACCCACCTCAGGCAAACAAACCCATGCTCCAGCCTTCAAGGCAACTATTCCAAATAATCATTTTCCGACAGTCCTTCCTCTTTCAAAGGATAGTTCAGTAATATTTATTTTATTTTAAACCTTATTGACAGACAATATATCAGGATCATAATCACCTCCCATTACCCTCTCTTTTCTTTCCCCCAAAGTTCTCCTTCCACTGAACACCTTTTTTTTTTCTTTTACAAGTCTCTCTTCTATTTTCATGTCTTTTCCTTCCTATTATGCAGGTCTTGTATGTAGGTAGTGTCAGCCACTGTGGGATCATGAGTACCACAGCCACTCTGTGTCTGGAAGACAGTATTGTAAGCACTCCTTCCCTTCCTTTGGCTCTTACATCCACCACTTCTTCTGTAATGCTCCCTGAGCCTTGAAAAGTGTCACAGAGATGTCTCAGTCCTGAATATTCTACTGTTTCTTCTTCTCAGAACTTGATGAATTTTGAGTCACTCCAGTGCTAACTGGCATCTAAAAAGAGAAGCTTCTCTAAACAAAAAACGAGGAAAGCGTTAACATATTGGCATAAACATAAGTACTGAGAGGGCAGTTTGATCAGCACAATGTATCCATTTAGCCAGACAACAGTGGGAGTTTTCCACCTAGGGCTTATGATCTCCAAAGCCATAGGCATGAATTCCCTTTTATGGAGCAGATCTCAAGATCAATCAGAGAGCAGCTGGTTTCCTTTATAACAGACATGCCACCATTGCACCATTTGGTAAATTTGGCCTGCGTGTCTAGCCATCAAGCTTGCAGGATCCACTGCTGGCTAAGGCTATTGATGACTTTGCCCACCCCCAACAAGCTGCACATCTCTTTCCAGCATCATGAGAACTATCCATAAAAGGGCTTCTTTCAGGCTTGTAGTCTCAAGGGTAAGCTTCATGATGGCAGGGGAAAGCATGAGCAAAGGCTGGACATCACTTCTACCACAACATGTGGAAAACAGCAGCAAGGCAGTGAATAGAGCTATGGCAAAGGGGAGCTGGTTATAAGACCCCAAAGCCCACCCTCAGCAACATACCTCCTCTAGCAAGGCTCCACCTCCCAAGTTGCCACCCAATGGGGGCCAAGCATTCAAAACACGTGAGTTTATGTGGGGCATCTGATTCAAGCCACCACATTCTGCCCCAGGCCTCCATAAACTCATCACCATTCCTGATGTAAAATGCAATGCATTCGGTTCAACTTTAAAAGTTTCCATAGTTTTTAATCAATTCCAGTACTGTTCAAACATCCCTATAGTCCAAAGTCTTTTAACTGTGAGTCTGTAAAACAAAACAAAACAAAACAAAAATAATTGCACAGAGTAAACATTAATACTGCAAAAGATGGCATTGTAGGGAAAGATTGAACCAATGCAAAATCTAAAACAGACAGGGCAAACATCAAATTCTGCAGCTCAAAGTCTGACATCTGTAACCAGTAGTGAAGTTTCTGTACACTGGTCACATGTCATATCCAGAAGATAGCATTGTCTTGCTCACCTACCCTTCTTCTTCTTTTTTTTTTTTTTCTTACATCCCTTTTGCTTCTCTTCTACAGGGTTCCCTGAGCCTTGAAAGCTATGGTCTAGATGTCCTGTTTAGGACTGAGTACCCAATAGTCACTTATTCTTAGCAATTTTGCAAGCTATGCAACTCTTGTCTATTGCAAAAGGAAATCCTGTGATTGAGATTGCAGCAAGTTTCTTAAGAAAACAATGCATACTTTAAAGAGCAGGTAGAATTCAACAATAAGTGTTTAAATGAAGAAACTTCCATTAAAGAGCAATTTGAGAAAGCTGAATGGGTTAAGCAAATAAAGGATTATGAAGTTCACAGAAACTAGGGAGTATGAAAAGACTTTATAATCTCTAAAGCAGAAGGAATAATATAGGCAAAGAAAATGTTTTTCTTAAATCCCCATGTGAGGGACAGAGGCCATGTAGCATGGATAATAATCAGTGATGGATACAGCTATAGTAAGACATGCAGCCCCATCAGGGAGACAACAAGGAGGCCATGCCCTTGTCTGTACCTTGTTCTATGTCAGAACCTTGCTGTGCCTTTCATTGGCTGAATTATGCTGGAAACTGGAAGGTGAGGTCCTTCTGCTGGTGTAGTGTGTATGGATATACACCTGAGGCACAGTGGAGGCTGAAAAGGTAGAAGAGATGATGGAGAACAAACAAGCAAAGTCACATTTGTTGCTCTCAGGCTTCTCTACTAATGATATCACTGATAGGCGAAATCTAGAATAGTCAAACTCATAGAAGCAGAGGATAAGGTGGTAGTTGCCAAGGCTGTGGGGAATGGGGTAAAGGGATATTGGTCAAAGGATACCAAGTCTTACTTCTACAAGAAAAACATGGAAATCTAATGTATAGTATAATTATGACAATTAAGATATTACTCTATAATATACCTAAATTTCCTAAACTATAGACCTTAAATTGTAGCCCTTCCACACAAAGGGTAACAGTGTAGAGGTGATAGCTGGATTGTGAGTATCATTTCACAGTATTCATATATTAAACAAAAATTGGGCTGGAGAGATGTCTCAGTGGTTTAAAGGCACTTAGTTACAAAGCCTGATGGCCCAGGTTTAATTGCCCAGTATCAATGTAAAGCCAGATGCACAAAGTGGCCCATATATCTGGAGTTCATTTGTAGTAGCACTAGACCCTGGTGCTCCCATACTCATTCTCTCTCTCTCTCTCTTTTGAGGTAGGGTCTTTCCCAGGCTGACCTGGATCTCACTCTATAGTTCCAGGCTGGCCTCAACTCACAGTGATCCTCCTACCTCTGCCTCTCGAGTAATGTGATTAAAGGTGTGCCTCACCATACCTGGCCTCTTTCTCTCTCTCTCTCTCTCTCTCTCTTTTTTTTTTTTAAAGGAAGGCTTTTTTTACTGATTAGTTTTGTGTTCAGCGAATACAGTCAGTTTGGTACCATTATTAGGCTCATCCGTGACCTACCCCCTCCCCTTGGCTCTTCCTTGTTGAGGCTCTTTCTCTTTTTTAATTATTGATTTATTTGCAAGGAAGGGGAGAGAGAGAGAAAGAGAGAGAGAGAGAGAGAGAGAGACTGATAATGAGTGTATCAGGGCCTAGTGCCACTCAAATGAACTCTAGACACATGCACCACTTTGTGCACTTGGTTTTATATGGATACTGGGGAATCAAACCCAAGCCTTTAGGCTTTGCAAATAAGTGCCTTTAACCACTGAGCAATCTCTCCAGCCCTATGTGTCTGCCCCTTTCTCTCCATCTCTATTAAATAAATAAATAAATAAATAAAAACTTTTAACAAACCAAAAATTTTCACTTTAGTGTATACAGTTTTTATATACCAGTGATAATTAAACACAGCTGATAAAGTTAGATAGTAGACCCTTGTATTCATTTTTCCAAAGAGTCCTATCAAACTAGGAATCTGTATGATTACATAAGTTGGGATCAAATAAAGAGTAAAAGAAAACAGTTAAGGTGTTGAAATAATACATTGAGTAAGTGGATTCCAACTTGAGCTTGAAAAGAATAGGTTTCATATTATGGCACGTTAATATTATTCTTAGAAGAATATAATTCATAAACAAAGTAATAAAAAACAAATCAATTCATCTGAAAAAATTATCAACCAAATACAACAACCTTTCTTTATTCACATCTTGAGATTTAATATAATTGTGTAAACTAAAAATACAAACAAAACCCTTCATGGCTGTAGCAGAAATTTGACAATGATTAAATATTGGTGATGAATAGGAATTATCACTTGACTTTCAATGTGATAGTGACATGGCACTAATTGAATTATTTATATTTTATTGTTCCAATTTTAGTATATATGCTGCTGAAGTGAGCACAATTATTATGTTTTAAATAAACATTGGTTGATTTATGCCTGGAATGCTAGCATGTCTTGGGTTTGATTTACAGTAGCCCACTGAAATTAGATAAAATGGGATTGGCAATATTTAGATGGATCTTGAAACTGGCTAACAAAAACATGCCATTTGTGTGTGCACATTTTTTGTGTGTCTGCAGGTGCACATGTATGTGCGGGTGCTGCTGGATATCAGAGGACAACGTTGGGTGCTGTTCCTTAGGTGCTATCTTCCTTTACTGAAAGAGGGTCTCTCACTGATCCAGAATGCAATGAGTAGGCTAGCCTGGCTGCTCAGTGAGCCCCAGATGTCTGCTTGTCTCTGCCTCACCAGCACTGAGATTACAAGCATGTACCACCTTTCTTGTTTTTCATGGTTACAAGCATTTTATTGGTTGAGTCATCTCAGTCCCACATGCTACTTTCTTAATATATTTTATCTACCTTTGAGTGTTGAAATGTCCTTAATAAATGTCTTATATAAGGAAAAGCAGAGTGACATGAGAACTAGGCTGCTTTAGAACATAACTGAGGGCAACAGTACTGAGGCTGCAGAACTTTAGGTGAAGAGCAAAGTTCACACACATTCTTGTGGAATAGCAGTCTCTTAACTTCCCTCTTCCTTTTTTCTTCCAGTTCCATTATTTGTTCATAGTCGTGGGCCAGCTATTCTCCAGTTCACCTAATGATGTACAACTAGAAGATTTGTCCTTCGGTTAAGTATGGAAAATAAAGTCATGTCACGGGCAACTACCAATGCTATTGAGTTATACTTGATGAATGGAAACATTCAGGCAGCAAACTCTGCAATCAACAATGCATTAAAAGAAATTTATAACAACCCACTCAACATTGCTGTTACAGGGAGTCTGGAGCAGGAAAGTCCACTTTAATCAATACTCCGAGAGGGGTTGGACATGAAGATGAAGATGCAGCTCCCATCAGAGTGGTGGATACAACCATGCACAGAACTCCATACAAACATCCAAACTTGCCAAACGTGACAATATGGAACCTGCCTGGTATTGGAACCCCTAATTTCCAGCCAAATGATTATCTAAAGAAAGTAAAATTCAAGGAGCATGACTTCTTTATTATTGTTTCTACTACATGATTTAAGAAAAATTATCTAGACCTTGCTCAAGCTATCAGAATGATGAAGAAGGATTTATACTTTGTGAGATCTAAGATGGATTGTGATTTAAGAAATGAAAAGGTATGTAAACCAAGTACCTTTGAAAGAGAAAAGGTCCTGTAGCAGATCTGAACCCACTGTGAGGCCACTTTTAGGGAGAATAACATTGATGAACCACAGATCTTCTTGATCTCTAATCAAAATGTAGCTGAATTTGATTTCCCAATACTGAAAAACATCTTGTTAAAGAATCCCCTTGGGGCTGGAGAAATGCCTTAGTGGTTAAGGTGCATGCCTGCAAAGCCTAAGGACCCAGGTACAGTTCTCCAGGTCCCACGTAAGCCAGATGCACAAGGTGACACATGCATCTGGAGTTCGTTTACAGAGGCTAGAGGCCCTGACGTACCCATTCTCTCTCATAAATAAATAAATAAAAATAAATTTAAAAAAATCCCCCTGCTCACAAATTCCTGCTTTTCTTGCTCATTGTTACTGAGGCAGCCATTGAAGAGAAGAGGAATTCTCTGAGGAAAGCTATCTGGCTAGAAGCCTTGAAGACTGGAGCATGGGTTAATTAGTCAACGAAAGGCAACATGACAAAAAGTGATGTGGAGAAGCTGAAGGCAAGCTTAAACCAATATTGAGTCCTCTCTGAAATAGATGATGCATCCTTGCAGAGTTTGGCTGCAAGTGCCTGTGGAACAACTCTAAACAGCCATTCAATCTCGAAATTTATTTGAAACTAAGGGTGAAGAAAAACTAGAAGTACTTTTGAAATATATGGAGGTGTTCTGTTTTTCTAATGGAAGCATCCTTGGCATGGGCCTTTATTTTAGAAATTATTCTATTTACAACCTTATTTTCTTGACACAATGACTGATGATACTAAAGTTCTCTTCAAAGAGATATTTTCCAGAAACAAGTTGATTTCAAATTAGGCTCAAATCCTGTGGATATTGAAATACAAATTCATGAAAGAAAAGTAGGTCAGTGAATGTCTCTACATATTTATTGAGGCTACCCAGTTTTCAGCCCACACTAAAGGGTTGCATATCCATGAGCTTATGGAGTGCATTAGCTGGACTAAGGGCAAGAGATGTCTTTGAATAGAGAAGAAGCTAATACTGTTCATGAATGTCCAATGAAAACTAAATGAGGTGATTTTTACTTTAATCTTAATTTGATTAATATAGATGCCAGGTCAGAATCCATTTTGAAGCTTGATATGAGTTATTTGGGATCAAGATACACATCATCATTGTGATGGTTTATATTGATTGCCAACTTGCCAAGACCCAGAACCAACTAGAAAATGAGTCTCTGTTAATGCCTGTGAGTAATGGTCTAGATTAGGTTATCTGCTGGGCATGCCTATGAGGTATTATCTGTATTAGTTTAGTTGAGGTGGGAAGACCCACATTAACTGTTAGTGGCACCATTCCATAGGCAGGGCCCTGGATTGAATCAAAAGAAGAAATCCAGCTGGACACCTGCGTTCCTCACTTTCTGCTTCCTCTCTGTGGACCAAATGTGACCAGCTGCCTCAAGGGCCTGCTGCTGTTTTTTTCCTGACATAATGAACGGTAACCTTGCACTGTAAGCTGGAATGAACGTTTCCTTCCTTAGTTGCCTCTTGTTAGGTATCTGGACACTGAAATGACAAAGTAATTACTACAATCATCTTTGGCCTGCTTTCCACAAATGGCTCTTTGTAATATAACTTGCCTCTTTCCATCTCCCTCACCTAAATTCACCCTATCCCACAAAAGATTACCGTGATAGAATTTAATGATTATCCCCAGAGCTAGGAAGATAAATTATCACTTTATTATGTGTTTCTGTTGGTCTTTTAATTAACAAGCCTTATTTCTCACAGCAGTTTTAGATTCTTAGAGAAATTGAGCAGAAACCACAGAGAATCTCCATGGACCTTTTGTTTCCATACCGTGAACACTGACACTCACTTCCACTATCAACACTCCCTATCAGAGTGGTACTTTTCCTCCTCTACTTTCCTATTTAATGTCTTATTTCTTACAATTTCATACATGTAATATATTTTGATTCGTTTCACCCTGATTTCCTTTCTTATATCCCTCGTACTCACTTCTTTTCCCCAAATAATCGTTTTCTTAATTCCATGCTTTTTTTTTTTTTTGTGTGTGTGTGACCTATTGAATTCAGTTAGGGTTGCTTGCATGAGCATGTTATTTACTGAAGAACAAGACTCCTTCTCCTCCAGCAACCATTAACTGCAAATAGCTACTCTGGGAGGAGGGTTGTGTGAATTGCTCCTCCATCCATGATGGAATGTTGATGTGCTCAGTCTTATGCAGAACACCATAGCTGATGTGAGCTCCTCAGTATAATGGTCATATCATATCTAGAAGGCAGTATTCCTAAGCACTCACTTCCAGCTCTTACATTTCTCTTTACTCCATCTTCTACAATGTTTCCTGAGCCTTGGAGGGAGTGTTATAGATGTACTTTTAGGGGTGAGCACTCAATAGTCACTTATTCTCAGCACTTTCATGAGCTATGTGTCTCTGCATTAAACTCCTCTCCTTACAAAAAGAAACTCCTGCAATTGAGGCCAAGAGTACCACTAACCTATAGTATAAGTGTAGATATTTATAAAGCAGTTTGACAATCTTTCCATTTAGTCTAAGAACAGTTGACAGTACTAGGTCTCCTCCCCCATAGGGACTTCGACCTCTGCTTCCTTTGTCGTTTGACCAGATTTATGGTATCAGACATTAATTTCCTCCTGTGGAATGGGACTCAAATCCAACCAGAAAGCAGTTGGTTATTCCCATAACAACCATGCTGCTATTACATCGATGGGCACATCTTGATTGGTTATATGAGTTGTGAAGCACACAGGATCCACAGCTGGGTAAGACTACTGATGACTTTTCTCCTTCAGTAGGCTGCATAGTACCTTCAAGCAACACTATGAAAGCTAGCAAGCATGGAAGAAGCTTCCAGTTGAGTTCCAACTTGATTTCTCAAAGTCCTGCAGCCTAAGTATGTGGTGTCTTCAGCAATAGGGAATTATCATCTAGTTTTGGTGGGCAACCAAGAACATTGGCAATAGCCTATATTGTTTTAGGTGCCTCTGCAGCCTCCCTAACCAATATCCAACCTCTTGAACTTAATACGTGAATTCTTCAGGCACTGTATTTGGTGTTTCTTCTTCTGGGATGATACATTTAACTTTCAAAAGTATGTGCTCCCAAATAACCCTAGGTTTACCATTCTTCTTATAGTTATCACACTGTTCCAAATATTTTTAAAGGTTTTTTTACACTCATTAAGGATATTTTATCTTGCCTTCTCAGTGCATATATTAGCACATTATGTAATAGGTACTGAATAGTTATTAAATAACTGAATGACTTAATAAATGGAAGAATGAATAAAGCAAGGCCTGAAAATTAAAAAAACAGATATTTTCAGAGTTAATTCATTTATTAAAAACATTTAGACTGGGCATGATGGCACATATCTTTAATTCCAGTACTTAGAATGCTGAGGTAGGAGGACTGCCATGAATTTGAGGCCATTCTGGGGCTACAGAGTAAATTTCAGGTTAACCTGGGCTAGAGTGAGACACTATCTCAAAAAAATAAAGTAAGGGGCTGGGGTGATGGCTTAGCAGTTAAGAAGCATGCTTGTGAAGCCTAAGAACCCAGGTTTAATTCCCTAGTACCCATGTAAAGCCAGATGCATAAAGTGGCAATGTATCTGGAGTGCATTTGCAGTGTCTGGAGGCCTTGGCATGCCCATTCTTTCTGTGTCTGCCTCTTCCTCTCTTTCTCTTAAATCAATCAATCAATAAACTATTTATAAAAATAAAATAAAAAACACATTGCGAGATGTAACAACAATGAAAACTAAAAGAAGCAAAGTTCTAAAGAGAAATAAATTTTCACAGATGAGCTCAAGATCTGTATGTTCCCTGGTTACATTTTGGTTGTGTTTCAGCCTAACAAGCACTGAAGGTTTTGCCTCTTTAGAAAGTAATGGACTATTATGTTAAAAGAAAGTCTGGTGAAAGAAACTGGAGATGGGTCATAAGGCAATGATAGTTGAATTGTATATTTTAAGCTATTTTTTCATACAAAGGTTTTCAATTCTGCAAACAACTATTGTGAGTCTGTATATCTAAGTACAGGCTTCAACAGACTCAGAAGAGGAGAGAAAAACATATTCAAAAAAAGAAAAATGTAAAACAAGTTCACTGAAGCTGTGAGACTCTAGACCTTGGAAAAAGGGAGACCATAAGAATAGATGATATGAAAATAGATTACTTCTCAAAGACAAATACTGATAAGAGCCAGAGGAAAAACAGTACAATCTCTTTGAAAGAAAACCAATGAGACCACAATTAGACTAAAAGAAATTCCTGTGAAGCTTTTCCTAGGGAGACATGAACTAATGCCTGTTCAATACAACAAGGCACCAATGGTAGACCAAAGAAGAAATTTTCATAAGTATAGCTGGGTGAACTAATGAGTTTACTGGAGTTACAGGAGCCTTGGTGAGGGGTTAACTTACTGGATAAGGGGTGATTCAGTGGCAGTTACATATTGAAAAGCCTAGCATAGGTGCAGACTTACAAAAATCTCCATTCCTAGAGCTTCCTGAACAATTTGCAGTTGGCTCTTCTGGCAGGAGAGTCTCCTCTTCCCATTTTCACTGCTTATATATATATCACTTTGGGGAGAAGCCTTGGGAATCCTGTAAGTCTGAGAAGCTCTCTGAGTCTGGTAAATTGTATTTACTCTTGACTTATAAGGTCCTCCCCTCCCTCTATAAGGGGATATATCAAGTCAGGAAATAGCTATACAACAGCCCACCCCATCCTCTGGCTCTTATATTAATTATTTCCACCCTGTGGTGGTTTGATTCAGGTGTCCCCCATAATTCTGAATGACAGGTTCCCAGCTGATAGGTATTTGGGAATTAATGCCTCCTGGAGGGAGTGTATTGTTGGGGGCAGTCTTATGGGTGTTATAGTCAGTTTCCCCATGCCAGTGTTTGGCACACTCTCCTGTTGCTATTGTCCACCTTATGTTGGCCAGGGGGTGATGTCCACCCTCTGCTCATGCCATCATTTTCCCTGCCATTGTGGAGCTTCCCCTCGAGCCTGTAAGCCAAAATAAACCTCTTTTTCCCAGAAGCTGCTCTTAATTGGGTGATTTCTACTAGCAATGTGAACTGGACTGCAACAGTAAAGTGGTACCAAAAGTGGGGTTGCTGCTAGACACCTGACTGTGTGGCTTTGGCCTTTTGGGGCTGATTTTCAAGAGGAATATGGGAGGATTTGAAACCTTGGCCTAAGAGACACCTTGCAGTGCTGTAAGTATGGCTTGATGGACTATTCTGGTCAGAGTTGAAAGGCCTGAATGCAGTAAGAACTATGTACTGTGAGGTTTGGCTTATGAGGGTGAGAAAGAGCTTTGCCTGGACTGGGCTAGCAGTTTGTGTGAGAAGCTTGCTATTATGTCCATGTCCTGAGAAGTTGTGCAGGGTTGCTTTGCATAGAAATGAACTGGTGTGAGCAGAGGGATATGGCACAGAAAAAAAGAAAAATATTTGGGTGAAGTGCTGCCTGTTCAGCTGCAATTGAGAAATTACAACCTTTGAGATTGGACCAGCTGACCTGCGTTGGGGCAACAGGAAGAATGTAGACTCTTTTGAAGGGGCCTGAGTGCTCAAGGAGTATCCTGTTCTTCAAAGTCTGCTTTATTCCCCCATGAATTAAACAAATTGGCACCCTACCTGGTATTGTGGAGTATAAGAAATGTTGGAAAGAAGGTCATTGAGTTTGCAACACGCTCTTGTGTTTTGGAAATGACCATGGGCAGTGTGAAGCAGGTTTGCTGGATGCCTGCATGGAGACCCTATGGGGACATGAGGCTGAACCATGGATTGCAGTGGAGACCCAGTGGAGATGCTGGGACCAGGAGATGGCTGCTAAGAAAAGCTGACGGCCCAGATGAAGTTTTCCAGGACTGTGAGTAGCCTAGCTGGAGGGGTGGAATTGGAACTCCAGAGACTTGTTGCTGGTTAAAATTATCAGACTTGGAGATTTGTCACTGGCTAGTGTTGTTGAACTTGAAGTTACAGAATTTGATGTTTGCCCTGGTTGTTTCAAATCTTGTATTGGCTGAATGTTTCTTTGCTATGCCCAATGCCATCTTTGGCAGTGTGAAGGTTTATTCTGTGCCATTATGGTTTTTTTGAGGTTATTTTTTGGTATTATGGTTTAGTTAAAAGATCTTAGAGTATGGGGATCTATGAACATCATTGGAAATGATAAAAATTATGGGGACTTTTAAAGTTAGACGAATGCATTGCATTTTACATCATGTATGATTATCAGTTTATGGGGGCCAGGGGCGGAATGTGGTGGTTTGATTCAGGGGTCCCCCATAAACTAAGGTATTCTGAATGCTAGATTCCCAGCTGATGGATATTTGAGAATTAAAGCCTCCTGGAGGGAGTGTATTGTTGGGGGCGGGCTTATGGGTGTTATAACAAGTTTCCCCATGCCAGTGTTTGGCACACTCTCCTGTTGCTATTGTCCACCTTATGTTGGCCAGGGGGTGATGTCCACTCTCTGCTCATGCCATTTTTTCCCCTGCCATAGTGGAGCTTCCCCTCAAGCCTCTAAGTTAAAAGAAACCTCTTTTTCCCAGAAGCTGCTCTTGGTTGGGTGATTTCTACCAGCAATGAGAACCTGACTATGACACACCCCTTTTCTGCAATGTACCTGGAGCCTTGGAAGGTATAATATAAATGTGAGATTATTTTTCTTCATCTGTGGGAGAGTACTGGGCCACCTAACCATAGCAACAGTTATTTATTCTCAAGAGTTTAACCAGTTATGAGTCATCACATTATACCACCCATTTCAAAAAAGAAGTTTCCCTCCATGAAAAAGAATGACATCAAGAGCAATCCTTTAGATAATAAAATCTCTTGACAGTGCATGTCATGTGCAGGATCTCTGAAGTCTCACCATTGTCCACTCCAAATATGTACCATTTTGTCTTGATCAGCTAAAGGGATTATGGGTTCAAAATAAAATGACCTCCATAGCCACATGTGTTTGATTACATGATTCCCAGTAAAGTAGCATTGTTTGGAAAGGTTTGTGATTGGAATTTTTAAGAGGTAGAGCCTTGCTAGAGGAACTGTGCCACTGGAGGGTGGGCCTTAAGGTTATAGCTGGGCCCCACATGATGTTGCCTCTCTTACTTCCTCCCTGCTGATGACGATACCAGCTTCCCACACCTGCCATGCTTTCCCTGCCATGATGGACTTCCCTCAAAAGTGTTAGCTGAAAATAAATCCTTGCCCTCATTAAGCTGCTTCTGGTAGGGCATTTCCCTTCAGCAATGTGAAAGTAACTAATACAGGGATGCAAAAGAAAAATTAATAAGATCCAATACAGTATGAAAAGATTTCATAACTTGTATCAATTAGTTCATCAACAGAGCAATGTTGGGTGCAGTGGCATAGATGGGAGATAGTACTCCATCTAGCCCTTCATAATCCATAGTCATTTTCCTGAGCCATCCGGCCTTCTCAAACTGGGGTGCTGTTGCTGCTGTGGGGCTGCTGTGCACCTCTCTAATTCTGATGGTCTCAGCTGGGCATGGCACGAGGGAGCAGTACTACACTGTAGTCTGCTGTGCCTACTGTTGGAACCAGCTCCCTTTTTCTGATAGGCTCTGGGCCAGTGCCTTGGCCCTCTCCTTTCTATCAGTCATACCTGGCTGTTGAAATGTCCTGTCTTACTGAATAATCATCACCTTCAGCACACTTTTTTTTTCTTTATTAGTCAGTTTTGTATTCAGCAAATACAGTCAGTTTGGTACCATTATTAGGCTCATCCGTGACCTACCCCCTCCCCTTGGCCCCTCCTTGTTGAGGTATACGGGTCATGCATTGTGGAGTTAGCCCACAGTTATGGGTAAGCTAAATGTCTCTGCATATCATGACCCAACATGTGGCTCTGACATTCTTTCTGCCCCCTCTTCTGCAAAATTTCCCTGAGCCATGTTGGGTTCATTTTTGGTCTGCTTCAGTGATGAGGTGTTGGGGGCCTCTGGGTGTCTGGCTCCCTGATTTGGTAGGAGTTGATTTTTCTCTGTGCTGATCTCCTTCCCGCCCCCCCCCTTTTTTTTTTTGCAGGGGAGAAATGTATACCATATATTCTGGGAAGATAACTGCCTACTGGTAGGACAGGGTTAATATTTTTCACCTGCCCTTAAAAATATTTATTTATTTATTTTTTGTGAAGAAGAAAGAAGAGGAAGAAGAAGGAGGAGGAGGAAGAGGAGGAAGAAGAGGAGGAGGGGAGGGAAGAATATGAATGTGCTGGGGTCACTTCCTGCTGCAAATTCTAGGTGGATGCATCATTTTGCATGTCTGGGTTTATATGGGTACTGGAGAATTGTGCCTAGGCCAGGAGGCTTTGGAAATAAGCATCTTTATCCACTGATCATGTCCCTGGCCCCACCTTCACTTTTAAAAATCATTTACATATTTTGTAAACTGCTGCCAGGTTTTAGAGCATTCCAGGAGCTCACTAGCACAGCATTTGGCATTGTCATTTTCCCTCCAGGAACTCTGCTTTGACATGCATCTTTCCCTGTTTGCCTTCAAGCAATCCAGACAGACCTTTGTTTTTTTTTCTCATTCCATCTTGATTACATTAACACTGTAGGGACCTGATTTGCATACTAGTTTAAATCATTCAGGAGTGCTAGAGCCTCTCTTACCTCACAAGATCATGTCCCATCCCACAGCTCAGCAAAATCACTAAAAGCTTCATACTCATCCCAAAGTCCCTGCTTGAATCAACCTCTTTTTGGTAACTCTCTTGTAAAAATAGACCAATCTGGTATGATGAAAAAAGCACTTTATACCACCTTTTCCTTTTTTTAATTTTTTAATTTTAGTTTATTTTTTAATTGACAAGTTCCATAATTACAGACAATAACCCATGGTAATCATCCCCCCCCCCACTTTTCCCTTTGAAAGTTCACTCTCCATCATACTCCTTTCCCCTCTCAATCAGTCTCTCTTTTATTTTGATATCATCATCTTTTCCTCCTATTATGATGGTCTTGTGTAGGGAGCCACTGTGAGGTCATAGATAGATATCCAGGCCATTTTGTGTCTGGAGGAGCATGTTGTAAGGAGTCCTACCATCCTTTGGCTGTTACATTCTTTCTGCCACCTCTTCCAAAATGGACCCTGAGCCTTGGAAGATGTGATAGAGATGTTTCAGTGCTAAGCACTCCTCTGTCACTTCTTCTCAGAACCATGGTGCGTTTTGAGTCATCCCAAGGTCACTGCCATCTGAAAAGAGAAGCTTCTCTAACCAAAAGTGAGAGTAGCATTAATATGTTGGTATGAACATTAAAAGAAGTGCTTACTAGGCAGTTTGGTGAACATAGTATATACATGTAGCCAGACACCAGCAGATGTTACACCTCTAGGGCTCATGACTACCCCTGTTGTAGGTTTTCAGTATCATGGATGTATTCCCTTCCATGGAGCAGACCTCCAGTGCAATAAGAGAGTGGTTGGTTTTCCCCACAACAGACATGCCACTTTTCCACCCATTGGCTCTTTTGGCCTGGGTAGCCAAATGTAAGGCTTGCAGTGTAGCCTGTGGAGTATCTTCACTGGTGATTTCTCTCTCTCCCGTTGAGCTGCATGCAGCATGACTTCTTCCAGCTTTCTGTCAGGTGGTTTACATGGAGGAAGTTTTCAGCTCAGTTCCAGCAGGATTTCTCAGTGATTTTGCAGCCCAAGTATGTGGAGTCTTCAGCAATAGGGTCTTACCATCTATTACTGGTGGGAAACCAAGAGCCTTGGCAATGGCCTGTAATGTTTTGAGGGTATCAGTGACCTCCTTGGCCAATAACTCACTGGAAAGTATCCCATCCCTGGAACTGAAAATTTTCTAGCAACAATCTTTGGCTTCTGAGTGCTCCATTGTCCAAAAAAGTAGGTTTCCATATGATTTACTTATATCCTCTTAGATTTTGATTAGCCCTCGCTCCACCTTTCCTTCTTTATTCAATCTCTTCCCCTGACTTAGGCCTTTTCACCCCCATTAATGTATTCTTCTACTTACAAATATACAATACCATCGTACTAAGTCTCCCTCCCTCCCTTTCTATTCCCTTTCTAGCTTACTGGGCTCATGAGCCAGGCTCTGCAAAGCTTTCACTGCTTATTTAAAAGTCTTTGCCAGAGGTGGAGAAATGGCTTAGCAGTTAAGGCATTTGCCTGCAAAGCCAAAGGAGCATGGTTTGATTCACTAGGACCCATGTAAGCCATATGCTTAAAGTGGAACATGCATCTGGAGTTCGTTTGCATTGGCTGGAGGCCCTAGCATGCCCATTCTCTCTCATCTGCCTCTCTCTCTCTCAAATAAATAAATAGACAAAAATAAAAAAAAATTGAACAAAAGTCTTTGCCAATTCAAGTAGTTCAAATGTTGACTATTCCCTGATAATCATAGTTTTCCTTGGGCATTATTAAGGCTCTCATCTGTATGCTGAATTATGAATGTTCCCTTTCCTCTGTATTAAATGTAGGAGATGAGGGGTATCTTCTATCACTTGTATCATGTTTTATTATTCCTCATAATTTGATTATTCCCATGGGTTCCAAGTTTTTGAATTATAGAAAGGGCTCTTCAGCCAGATATAATTTACATTCTCCTTCCCTTGCATTCTACCATCTCATTCTTCTTTTGTGCCCCAGCCTACCCATCTATGCCCATCCTGAATAGGACAACATGGACTGGGTCCTCTTGAGCTGGTTGTACTCTCCAGTGTGCTTAGCCCAGACCCATGTGGAGACTTACCATGCACTGAGTAGGCCACTCAGTTTCCAGCTCAGACCTACAGATAGACCAGCAGCCTATGACCACCTGGATTAAGGTTGACCAAGTCACTCAACACAGTCCTTACTACAGCCACAGTTACTGCCAGATATCAGGGCCTCCTGCCACTGCAAACAAACTTCAGACACATGCACCACTTAATGTATCTGGCTTCATATGGGTACTGGAGAATTGAGCCTGGGCCATCAGGCATTTCAAAGAAGCATCTTTAACTGCTGAGCCATCTCTCCAGCCCTCTTAGTGGCAACAAGCACACTGGTTTAGTTGCAATCTCACCTCTGAGCACGGTGATGTGGTGATTTGAATGTGGATATATGTCCCCCATAGACACAGGTGTTTATTAAGCCTTTAACTTTGGTTCCCAGCCACCTGGCTGGAGGAGGTGTCACTGGGAGCAAATCCTAGAGTCCAGCCCTTAGGTGTCACTGGACGTGGATCTGAATTCCAGCCCAAAGGTGTGTGGAGAGAGCGGATTTGTGCTCTGATGGGGTGCATGCTGCATTTGGTGTTTGCTGGTTTCTCTTTCTTTTTGGATTTATGAAAGGGAACCAGTTTCTTCTTCCATTGATGGAACTTCCCCTGGGTTTATAAACTTGAAGTAAATCACTTCCTCCCATAGGTCTGGGTGTTCATCTTAGAATGTGGAACTGACTACAAATGGTCTTCCTTGTTTTTTTTTTCTATGGCCTTAACCTGGCCCAGGGGCACCTCTCCAAGAGTGCCTTGGCCTAGTGGCAGCAGTGCTAAGGCAGTGGCAAACAAGTTTAGCTTCTTTCGCATCTTTTGGTCTCCCTCTCAATGGGCCTCTTGGTCTTGGATGACAAATACTTTTGTTTAGAGTTGACAGGCATTCAGCAAAACCTTCTAGCTTCTGTAGCTTTCATCAGTTGTCTCCCTGGGCCTGACAAGGGCTATGTTGATGATCCACTGATTTTCAGCTGCTTCTTGGTCAAAGGCAATATAAAGATGGAATGCTTAACATTGTCTCTCGTAGAGTTGGTTTGTGCTCTCCTTGGGTCCCTGAACACCTCTGAACTTTTGCTCATGTTCATGCCCTTCTTCCTTCCTCCCTTTGTGTCATTTAGAAGGCCATACTGATATCATTCTAGCCTCTGGAAGTCTTGGTTGTCCTTTTCAGGCAATTGGTCTTGGGCATAGGCCTGGGCATTAAGAACTTCCTTGGGGGGTGGTAGAGAGGTTGCTCAGTGGTTAAAGGTGCTTAGTTGCAAAACTTGACATCCTGGGTCTGATTCCCCAGTACCCATGTAAAGCCAGAGGCAGATGGTAGCATATACGTCTGGAGTTTGTGGCATGAGTCCCCGCTGTGCCCATTCTCTCTCTCCCTGAAAATAAATAATAAAAATATTTTTTCTTTAATAAAGAACTCCCTCTGGTGCATGTTCCTCTAGCAATTTTAATGTAGCCTGGGTAATTTGGCAGCATTCTTTAATGTTAAACAGAGTCAGGAAGAGCTGGCAACAATCAGTCCAAATGGGCTTGTGGGTTTGGATGTTGGACTGTATTAGGTCAATCATAGCATGAGGGGTTTCAGTAAATGAGGGGGTGTGATTTTTCCAGTTCATGAGCTCAGTGGTGGTAAAAAGCTAGTATATAAAGGTGTATTGCCCTTTTTGTACCTGACCATCTTGATCATAGTAAGGAGGAGGGGCCAGAGTTTCCCTTAGTGGCATCTACAGGGTACCTTGATGCTTATTGAAGGGGAGGCTATCAGCAAGTTACTCATGATGTTCTCTTGATAGGGTGTGTGGAGTCTTGGGTGGCTACAGTTAGGGGTGTCTTAGGTGACTTCATAGGGGAGGTGATTTCAGGGGTGCTGGGAGCCTCTAGTGAGAGTCTGACAGTGGTGGGCACAGGGAGCATAGATGGCAGTAGAGGATATAATGATGCATAAGGTGGGGGAACATCCTCTTGGTCTCCAGTTAAAGTGGACTTCTCAGTTCTAGTTGGCACTTTGAGGAAGCCATCATCAGGCGAAGTGTTTGGAGGAGGCTCAAAAATTCATCTGCTGCTGGAGATATTTTTGTTTTGCAATTGTATGTCATTATGGATGGGTGACACAATCTGATATTCTGAAGACAGAATATAGACATTATCATTTATACAAATGATCCAAGAAACTTGGGTTTGAAATCTGTGATAAAAACCAGTGAAAAAGTGTAATTTTCAATACATCCAACAAGTTGTTAGGCTTTGAGGAGGGAGAGACATTGTTCAAGTAAAATGAAGCTGGATCATTCTTTTAGGCAAAAGAGTTTTTATATATATGTGTGTATAGTATGTGTGGTGTGGTGTGTATGGTACGTGTATGCATAGTGTACGCACATAAGTGTGTAAATACCTGCATACAGAGGGCAGTGGAGAATGGTGTTACTCTTTCACATTGTACAGGTAGCACCTAAATTTGTGAACAACTATTTTACTATTTTCAAGAATTAAACAATCTGTGAGTAAAATTAGAACAAAATGATCTAATGAACTTGAGAACTCACTGAGAGTTGCAACTACTATTGAACCAGATATTGGGGCATTCATTTCTCAAAATCAGTGTCAGTTAACAAACCAGTTTAATGTTTCCCTTTTTACTTTTATAATAAAACTATTTAAAAATCAATTAAGTTTTATTACTTGTATCTGTTATTTTCTTTGTTAGTGATTGTAAACTTGGAACTTGTTAGAGGATAGATATTAACAGACTCTAACCAGAGTACCACATAATTAGGATCATTATGTGAGGACTTTTTTACTTACATGTAGTAGGTATCACAAAAATCATATACATACTTTTTTTGCTCATCAGCTGTTGTGTTTATGTACTTAAAATATGTGACCCAGAGAAGCGAAGAGGTTATATACCTTTAATTTATAGTATTATAAGAAATATTTAAGTAAAATGTTACAGATTATAAAAAAAAATGACAGGGCAAACCAGCTCAGCTGCAGTTACCTTTTTGTTGCTTGGATAAAGAATCCAACCAAAACAACTGATAGAAGGAAAGTTTTTCATTTTGGACCCTAGTTGTCAAACATAGAGCTACAGAATTTGGTGTTTTCCCTACCCTGCTGGATTTTGGCTAGATTTTGGTTTAGCTTTGGACCAATATTTCCTTTCAATAACCTCATTCTTACTTTTTGGATTGGAAATGTTTACTCCTTGCAGTTTTGTGTAGGAATATATAAATTTTATGTATATTTATTTAAGAGAGAGAAGAAAGAAAACATATGGGTGTGCCAGCGCATCCTGCCACTACAAATGAACTCCAGACACATGAGGTACTTTGTGCATCTGGTTTTATGTGGGTTCTATGGAATCAAACCTGAGCTGTCAGATCTTATAAGAAAGTGCCTTTTACCACTGAACCATCTCTCCAGCCTGTGATTTGCTTTTTGATTTTATAGGGGGTCACAGTTAAGAGATTTTCTTGAGCCTCTGAAGAAGTTTGTAATTTTGACCAATGTTCAGACTGTTAAAGACTATGGGGGCTTTTAAAGTTGGACTAAATGCATTTTTCATCATGAGATGGCTATGATCCTATTGGGTAAAGGGCAGAATGTGGCAATTTGAATGTGAACTCTTCCCTGTAGGCTCATGTGTTTGAACACTTGGTCCCTAGCTGGTAGCGCTATTTGGAAAGCTTTTGGAACCATTAGGAGGTGGAAACTTGCTTGAGGAAGGTCACTGGGGGCAGGCTTTAAGGTTTTTTTAAAAATATTTTTTAAAATTTTCTTTGTTCATTTTTATTTATTTATTTGAGAGTGAGTGAGAGAGAGAGAGAGAGAGAGAGAGAGAGAATGGGCGCACCAGGGCTTCCAGCCACTGCAAATGAACTCCAGACATGTGCGCCCCCTTGTGCATCTGGCTAACGTGGGTCCTGGGGAATCGAGCCTTGAACTGGGGTCCTTAGGCTTCACAGGCAAGCACTTAACCATTAAGCCATCTCTCCAGCCCATGGCTTTAAGGTTTTAAGATGCAGCCCTACTTACTGTTTGTGCTATGCTTCCTATGTATGGATGAAATGTGATTATGGGTCTCTTGCCTTCCATACTAGAGTAGAGTAGTATTGAAAATTGAAATAAAACCTTCTTTGCTTAAGGCGCTTTCTGTCAGGTATTTGATCAAAGCAATAAGAACAGTAGCTAATACTGTTGTTATAGATTGCTCTTATTGTTGGGACAAAATGACCAGAAGCAGCTTATGGGAGGAAAAGGTTTATTTTAGGCTTACAGTTTCTAAGGAAAGCTTCATTATGGTAAAGAAAGGATGACAGCTGGTTCACATAAACCATCAGCAAAAACAGTAGTTGGAGGAGCTAGTTTTGAACACATAGTAGACTGGACTAATAACCATAAGCTGTGTCCCCAGTAACACGCTTCATCCAGGAAGATTCCCTCCATTAGTTGGGGACCAAGTAGAAAGCTTAATCACAAACATCTGAGGATGCTGGGAAACTTTACATTCAAACTACCACATTGTGTCCCTATTCTCCATAGACTGACTATCTCACAGTGCAAAATGCACTTAGTCCAACTTTAAAATCCCTGTACTTTTTTTCTATTTTAGTTACATATATGTATATATATATATTTAAATATAAAAAATATAAATATAAAAAAATATTTATTTATTTTAGTTATTTGAGAAAAAGAGAAAGAAGCGATAGATAGAGAGAGAGAATGGGTGCATCAGGGCCTTTAGTCACTGCAACCTAACTCCAGCAGCATGTGGCACCTTGTGCATCTGGTTTACGTGGGTCCTGGGGAATTGAACCTGGGTTCTTTGGCTTTGTAGGCAAGTGCCTTAACCTGTAAGCCATTCCTCCAGTCACCAAGTCCCCCCTTGTCTTTTTCAATCTCAACACCATTCAAAAGTCCAGTCTCATTTGAGTTTTAAGATAGTCTATTAATTTTAAGCCCTATAAAATCAAAACACAAATTCCATACTTCTGGGTCTACTCTGACCCCAGATCTGGCCCATGAGCCTGGGTCCCTGAGTCCAGGCGCTCCACCCATCCTTTGCCTTGGGCTGGAAGCATTTGCCTGGAAACACTTGCCAGGGTCTGTCTACACAGCCGGTACAATCCCTGGCCTGGGACCATTGACCAGGCTCATGGGCTGGGTCCACATGTCTGGCCTTGGCCCTGGCCCTGGCCCCAGCAGGGCACATGATCCCAGTCTTGGGACCATGTTCAGTTGGTCAGTCCTGGCCTCCATCCTGGCCCTGGCCTGGTTCTAGGGTGCCTGTCAGGGTACACATGGCCAGTCCCAGCCCTGGCCAGGGACCCGGGGCCCCAGTACCTAGGTGTGGTGGTTTGATTCAGGTGTCCCCCATGTGATGGTTAAGGTGTTGTCAACTTGATCTGTTTAGTAATCCATAGGTTGCTTCTAGGAAGGATCAACTAAAGGAGGAAGTCTTTCCCCCAGGGTGAGCCCTTCCCCCAGAATGGGCGGCCCCGCCCAGAGGGGGACTTGATACAAGGAAGCTCTGGGTAAAAAGAGTCCCTTCTTTCCTTCCTGCCTTCTTTCCATTTGGCTGCCGGAGCTGCTTGCTACCTTCCAGCATGGATTGAAGACCAGTGCAGACTAAAGACCAGTGTCAACTGAAGACCCCCGTGGATTGAAACCCAGTGGCTCCTCAGGAAGCCTCCAGGCTTTCCAGCACCATCTGCAGTGCTGGGTTGGGACTGCTGAGGCATCTGGCCACAAGGACTGAGCAATTACCAGGTTCGGTGATTCTCGGGCCTGCAACTGCTATTGGACTACTGTAAGCTGATCCAATAAATCCCCTTTTAAAATAATTCATTCTAGCAGTTCTGTTCCTCTAGAGAACCCTGACTAATACACCCCATAAGCTTAGGTGTTCTGAATGCTAGGTTTCCAGCTGATGGAGATTTGGGAATTAGTGCCTCTTGGAGGCAATGTATTGTTGGGGTGAGCTTATGGGTATTACAGCCAGTTTCCTCTTGCCATTGTTTGGCACACTCTCCTGTTCCTGTTGTCTACTTTATATTGGCCAGGGGGTGATGTCCACCCTCTGCTCATGAAATTGTTTCCCCTTGCCATCATGGAGCTTCCCCTTAAGTCTGTAAGCCAAAATTCTTTTTTGCCCCAAAAGCTGCTCTTGGTAGGGTGAATTCCGCCAGCAATGCGAACTTGACTGCCACACTAGGGTACCTTATTGGGTCTATGCAGCTAGTGCTGGTTTTGGCCTGGGCCTGTGAACATGGGCAGAAGGCCAGTTCCTCTGTTTGGATCCATGTGGCTGCTCCCTTCCCCCAACTCTCCCCACCCTGGCCCCAGCTTGGTTCCATGACATCCGCCTGGGGTGCTCAACTCAGTCCATGCTGCTGGACCTGGACAGGGTCCTAGGCTCAGTGCCTAGGTCCAGTTCCACAGGGCTGCTCTTGGCCCTGACCTCAGCATAGGCCTGTGACCCCAGGACCAGACCCAGAGGTGCCCAGCCAGATCTATCTTGGCAGCTCTGGCCTGAGCAGGACCTTGGACCATGGGCCCAAGACCAGGGGCTCCTGCCCCAGCCAGGTGACCAGCCCGCATATGGCCAGGGACTGTAATCTCTGGCCTATGACCAGGGACCAAGGGCCTAGGGACCTACACAGATTCATGTGGCTGGCCCTTCCCTGGCCAAGACCTGTGACCTTGGGACCTCTCTTCTGACCCACTCACCTGGGTATAGACAGCTGGCCCTGACTCAGTTCTAGGCACGGTCCCTTGATCCTGGGCCCAGGGCCATAGGCACCCTCCAGGGCCCACTTGGTCAGCCCTGGACCAGTCCAATGACCAGGCCATGACCTGAGGCTCAGTTCCAAGAGTACCTTCCCATTACCACATAGCTGGTCTTTGTCCAGGCCAAAGCCTGGGTCCTTGACCCTGGTCTTAGGACTAAGGGTTCCTACCTGGGTCCATGTAGCCAGCTAGGGCCCCAGCCCAACCTGTGACCCTGGTCCCATGACCCTGGGCCAGAGACTAGGGGGTGCCCACCAGTGTCCATGCTACCAACCTTGCCCCCATGGCCATGGCTAAGCCACAATGAACAATAAATTAATAATTAATAAATTTCTGTCATTTACAGCAAAATACATGAAACTGAAGGACATTATGTTAAGTGAAACAAAGTAGGAACAGAACAAGTACTGCATATTTTCAGATGTGGAAATAAAAAATAAAAAGCTCCACTTTAAAGTATAATAATGAATAGTAGGAATTTGGAAAAGCTGTGAGGGGAGGGGGGAAAGTTGAGTTGGACTTGATTAGTACACACTGTTTTCACGTATGGAAATACCACATTGAGCTTCACCAAGATGTTCAATTAATACATATTAACAACAAAACGGTTATCCATAATTTTAAAATCACAGATTTCTAATCTCTAAATTATATTAATAAAAATGTTTAATTTTGCCGGGTGTGGTGGTGCATGCCTTTAACCCCAGCACTCGGGAGGCAGAGGTAGGAGGATCGCTGTGAGTTCGAGGCCACCCTGAGACTCCATAGTGAATTCCAGGTCAGCCTGGGCTAGAGTGAGACCCTACCTTGAAAAACCAAAAAAAAAAAAAAAAAAAAAGTTTAATTTTTATTTTATAAATTGAATATGAATTATGCTAATCATCTATTAGACAAGAGCAAAAGAAATTATTTAAGGTGTCATATCCTTTATATTCATTTCAACTCAGTTTACCTGAAAATCAGTAAAGGACAGCAAATAAAAACTTGAAAAGTCCTCATAATCCAATTTCATTCCTAATTTTATTCATAAATCCAAGAATGTGATTTGCTATCACATTTTATCCTAAGGAGAACATTATTTTGTCACCATAAATGTATCTGATGTAATAGTAATGTCTTTTATAGTTGATTAAGATAGATGAAATCAAGAGACTGTCCATTGTTGAAATGGACCAGCTATCTCAACGGAAGGACATATATAGGCAACTAGAATAGCTTTCTAGTATTGTGAGGTACCTGGCCTGTTTACAGTTATGCTTTTCTTTTCTCACTTGAAACAAGTTAGCTCAGTGATAAGGAAAGTAATGGGTCTCCCTTGCCTTAAAGCTTATTCATTTGATAAACCTGGCTTGCCCTGACAAAAGTGGGAAATTCTCTATATTGCTTCCTCATTGTTAATTTAAGAGTTTAGGTTAGGTTGTTTCCAGAAAATCTTGCCATTTCAACATTTTATGAACTCATGAGTATTAAAGTGCCCACCTTACTTTGAAACCAGACATTCTTTTAGACAGTAAGAATTATATGAGACACATAAAGCCCAGTGACTGCCCTTTCTGCTGTGAGAAAACCAAGAATCTGCCCACAGTTCCAATATTCCTCAGAATAGGAAGGTGTTTGATGACTTTCCTAATAATTGTTTGATGTTAATTTCTTATTTCATTAAATTATGGTCTTTCATCTCATTTCTTTCAGTATTGAATTGGTTCTAAACATGGGACAACATTATTATTATTATTGTTGTTGTTATTATTATTATTTTGGTTTTTTGAGGTAGGGTCTCACTCTGGCCCAGGCTGACCTGGAATTCACTATGTTGTCTCAGGCTGGCCTTGAACTCACAGTAATCCTCCTACCTCTGTCTCCCCAGTGTCTGGATTAAAGGCGTGTGCCAGGATTAAAGGCGTGTGCCACCACACCCTGGCTACAACATTCTTTTTCATTGCTATGTTCCCTTAGTCACACAAACATTCAAGACTACAGTGCATACTAGACCAATCCAGAAGCTTCAGGGTTGAGAAAGCTGAGTTCAGCAGGATACTTGCAGAATATACTGAACACTGTAGGTTTTCCCGTTGCCTTGGCCAGTCCTATTGCTAAAAGATGACAGCCAGGCTGACTTCCCAAACATCTGCCCACTTCCCCTCCCATGTCTTTAGAAACTCCATGCTCTGGTCTTTATCATACTTAACAGTTCAGCTCTGTTTCTTACTTAGACATTGGAGTGGTTCTGTTCACAGCTGACAAATGTGTTAGTGTCTATGTTAAACCTTTGTGAGAAATTCTGCCTCTAGATTATTATTATTATTATTATTATTTGCCTTTTATAAAAGTTGGATTGCAGGGCTGGAGAGATGGCTTAGAGGTTAAGCACTTGCCTGTGAAGCCTAAGGACCCAGGTTCGAGGTTCAATTCCCCAGGACCCACGTTAGCCAGATGCACAAGGGGGCACACATGTCTGGAGTTCGTTTGCAGTGGCTGGAGGCCCTGGTGTGCCCATTCTCTCTCTCTGCCTCTTTCTCTCTCTGTCTGTCACTCTCAAATAAGTAAATAAAAATAAACAAAAAAAAAAAAGAAAGAAAATTTGGATTGCAAAGCAGGGAAGAATTTATTGAAAGCCTTGGATGTGGCCTGGGAAGGAGGCCAGAAAAGAAAAATACTGCAGGTGAGTTGCCCATGAGAGTGCCACAGTGAGGTTGTTCCCTGTGTCCAGGATTTTACAATTATTTATTATAACAGAACTTAGGGTAGATAATGTCATTAAATCCATTTCAAAGATAAGGACACAGGTTGGGGAGGCTAAATGACTTGCTCAATGACCTGTTGCTGCTTAGTGGCAAAGAATTAAATATAGGCAATCTTTGTGTTCAATCACTATAAAATATGTCTTGTTGATTATGCTTGTGCCCACATACATTACTATACTTTATTCCTGTGAGTGCTGGTATTGACATATGTTAGTATACTTTATTCCTGTCAGTACATGTGACATTCATTTGTTTCTGAAGACAAAATTTTTCCAAAGTGGAATTTAAAATGCAGGATGTAATGTAGGAGTTAACCCCAGCATATTTCTTCCTATGTAGGCTTCCTATGTAAATCAATGTATCTATACCATAGATTCTATAATATCTTACTGTGTGCTTTAATTTGAACATTAATTGCTACATATGAAAATATTTGTTTATGTTCCATATTTCAGCTAAAATATAGAATTCTCATTATCATTTGAAATTATAGTACCCACAAGAATATTTTACATAAAAATATAGAAAAGGGAGTATAAGAATTTGATTTTTAATTAGTCATCTACCAGACAAATGAAGAAAATTTAGAATCCATAGAATCAAATGCATCCATTCTGCAAGGGACTGCTCAAGGAAAGTGGGATGCTGTATTAGAAATCAGCCACCTATAGCATACCTTCCAGGGCCCAGGAGACATTACAGAGGAAGTAGTAATTTAAACATGAGTGCAGCTCTTACTGCTAACCTGACAACCTGCTCCAGGGAGATGTCAATAGACACCGAGGACATGCAAAACTCATCAAAACAGAAATTCAGAGGTTGAAGAGAGTTTAGCACTAAAGTAGACTTATAACATACCTTTCAATGTTCTGAGAACATTGCAGAAGAGGAGGTGGAAAGATTTTTAAGAGCCACAGAGTGGGAAGGAGTATCCTGAGACATTGCTGACCCCCAAAGATTGATTGCTATATTCATAACCTCAGTGAGGAGGGTCCTCAGAGGAATGAAGGCAGAAAAGAGGATATAAGAGACAACAGGAGGGGGATGGGACCAACATGAAATTTGTCCAAATAGTAAAGTTCCTAACAAAAAAAACAAAACAAAAACAAAAACAAAAAATGAAAACACCATGGCATGCTGAAATATGTTATCCTATATACTTTGTTGACTTTGGGTTTTGCTTAATGAACCAGGAAAGAATAACACTCCTGCTGTATAGAGATGTATCAAATCCTTTCACAAGGGAGGGAACATTGTATAACAAGAGTACTATAAGACTTGGGTCTCAGTACCACTTGTAGGATGCCTAAACATCTATTTGTCTTTTACTTTGGTCTGTTTCATGGGTTTAGACTCAGATGAGAATGAATATGAAAATCTCTTGATAATACCACCTTGTAGTCCTGTCCTTTCTGACTTATAAAACTGGTGCAGACAATGCTCTACATGTAGGTATGATATAGAAGAATGGTCAAGATCAAGAGCACTAAGGGCATGAGCTTGTCTCTGCGGGGATGGGAATAGGGTCTGTCAGAGATCTGATGCCAGGAGAGGGAATACATGCTTGAGCCTATCTGTAGATGGGTTTGATTCTCTCCAGAGAAGGAGACGTTCCCATGTTTCATACCCTAAGGCACTTTATCCCAGCACATTCCTTATACACTTCTGCAACACTTTGCCTGGTTTAAGAGTCCTCATCCTGTTCTGACTCCACTAAGCAGACCATGGCAATGGGATCCTGCTTCACTCTACCTGCCTTTCCCAGGGTGAGACTTTCTTCCTCTCCTGGTGGTGAAGGGTCTGCCCCTAGTAGGGCAGATTTCTGGGAGCCAACCATTATTTACCTTCTTGTCATTGGCTTAAATTAGTTAATATGCTTTTCGGATTAGCTTCACTTAATACTAAACATTTTTCATATAATTCAACAGTTTTCCAAATTTTTGAGACATTGTGTCTTAGACCAGTGGTTCTCAAAATATAGTTCCTGAAGCAGTCATATCAACACCTGCTGGGAACCTGTTAGAAAGGCAAGGTTTGGGGCCCAATTTCAGACCTACTGAATCAAAAACTCTGGGGATGAGGTTCAACAATTTGTGTTTTAAGAAGCTCTCCAGCAGATTGTAATGCACATTACTTACTGAAAACCCTGTTTCAACTATCCCATCTTCATCTGCTGATGCAGGTTAGGGCACTTTATCTTCTTCTTGCTGTTCTGGTCAGTTTCTGTTACTTTCCACTGCATCTTTACCAGTCTATTAAAGTCCATACAGATAACTGTCTAGATTAAGATGACCATGGGACATAAGTCCCATAACTTGATGCTATGATTGAGACATTGATTCTGATTGATACTAACTAGGCACTTATGCTTCAGGGCAAACAAGTAATTCTTTCCAGAGGCCCCCAACACCTCATCACTGAAGCAGACCAAAAATGAACCCAACATGGCTCAGGGAAATTTTGCGGAAGAGGGGGCCGAAAGAATGTCAGAGCCACATGTTGGGTCATGATATGCAGAGACATTTATCTTACCCATAACTGTGGGCTAACTCCAGAATGCATGACCCATATACCTCAACAAGGAGGGGCCAAGTGGAGGGGTTAGGTCACGGATGAGCCTAATAATGGTACCAAACTGACTGTATTTGCTGAATACAAAACTAATTAATAAAAAAAATAAAAAACAAACAAAAGAAATACCAGTGGTGATGGGAGTTGGCAGGTTGAGGGGCAGGAAGTCAAGTAATACTCTATTCCATACTGAGGGGATAACTTCTTTTTACTTTTTTATTTTCTTCTCTTCTTCTTTCTTCTAGTTATGTATTTCTTTCTTCCTAAAGGAACAGGGGAGAGTAATTTGACATTGTTATTAGCTAATAAAAAGAAGATAACAGTATCTTATTTGTAGACTCTGGACATTAATACCGAGAAGTTTAAATGTGAAAGCTAAGGTGAGTCTTCATGAATGCTACGTAATTTTTCCTGGAATAAGTAAGGGGAAGCTATAATACATCTTTGTTTAGAAGTCATGGTTTTTATTAAATTTAATTAAGTCTCCCAGAAGCTTTAAATTTAGGGTAACTTCAGAACACAGGTGGCTTCTGTTAAGTGTAATTAAATTCCCTTTATAGCTGCCATGGTTTGGGAAGGCAGGCTGTCAGGAGGCTTTGACTATATAATAAGCTCACAGGAGCTTTGGCATCAAAGTCCATTTCTGAGGACATCTTTCCTTCCCTTCTTTTTCCTTTCCTTTATCTTCTTTCACAGATGGCTGAGGCTATTGTGATCATGAAAACATTGCATAGTTGTACTTCATTACCTTGCTAATTACTTGGGGACAATATTTATGAGTTTACTCAGAGGGAATACAAGTTTGGTTTTCCAATGGGCAGACATATGAGGCACCCAGATACTTGATTTCAGATAATGATGGTGATGATGATTATTATATGTCCGAGTACAGAGGTACTGAGAACAAAAGTCTGCAGTCGCCTTAATGGCAAAACTAATTGCCAGACTGATATGGATTAAGAGCAAGGCAGCTTTTTCCTGATAGGTAGGGACTGGCCTGCAGAAAAATGGATGTCACATTGTGTTCCTTAGAAGGACCTGTGTTAAAAATGGCCATCCTTGTTGGCTCACCCACAGTGCTTCTTGGGAATGTATTCTGTCCACAGCTCTTGATACACCTAATGTAATAGTACATTCTCATTTACAACCCCTTGATTTATAGGAACCAACTTAAATAAATGGCTTAATTTACAGATCTTATTGTAGCCTTGAATCTAAGCTGTATTTTCCAGTTCTATTTACTTGATGTTCTTCATTTAGGGAAATCAACTGTGTGTGGTCCAATAAAAGCTATTGATAGAGTGTCCTACTCTATGCATAGCTTTAAAAGACTAACAAAGAAGCCTGAGAATGATACTCCCTAGTTCTTGTGACAACGAGACAATCCCAGATGTCTAAATTGGGCTAGAACTTTGGTATCTGCATAACTGCTTCCAGATTGGGTGGGTCTGAGAGGGTAAGAAAAGGGAAAGCTTGCTCTCTGCACAAGCTAAGACTATGAGAAGGATAGTATACTCGTGCTGGGAAAGGCAAGGCTGTGTATCCTAAGACTGCATTTAAGAGGCGCCACCTACCTTTGCCTTATGCATCCTACTCAATCCCTCGTATTTACATAAAAACCCAAGTGCTTTCCACAGTTTTTTTCCTCCATCTACTTGCTAATGGCTAAAGTGTCATAAAGGAAGTTACTTTCATGTTGCAGCAAACAAATACCTGACCAGAAGCAACTCTAGGAAGGCAAAGGTTATTTTTGGCTTATAGTTTTGATGGGAAGTTTCATGGCAGGGAGGGCATGGTGGCAGGAGCAGATGCCAACTGATTATATTGATAGGAAGCAGAGGACTAATAGGAATAGGCTACAAAACCTCAGAGCCCAGCCCTGCCGACCCACATCCTTTAGCATGGTTTCATCTTTTAAAGTTTCCACACCTTTCCCAAATAGTATACTAACTGAACACCAAATGTCCAAACACCTGAGCCTATTGATGGTATTTTACATTTTAAAATTTATTTAAATTAAATTTTATTTAATTAATTAATTTATTTGTTTTTTTGAGGTAGGGTCTTGCTCTAGCCCAGGCTGACCTGGAATTTGCTGTGTAGTCTCAGGGTGGCCTCAAACTCATGGTGATCCACCTACCTCTGCCTCCCAAGTGCTGGGATTAAAGGAGTGCACCACCATGCTGGTGAGGATGGTGTAGGGATTTTTGGGAAAGCAGATACTGCTGCTCTTGATTCACTATGGGGACAAACAATGGCCTTTGTCTCTTCTGTGGTCCTGTATGCTTAACATAGACCAGAGTGGAAGTCAGATTTTTTTTGTGTGTGTGAATCCAGTAGTATCTCTGTTATATTTGGCCTATGAGAATCCATTTTATTGCTTTGTAGTAGTATGAGATTTTCCTTTCTCCAAATTCAACAGAGAATGAAGTCTCTAAGCTGCCAAGAAGGCAAGGCAAGTATAAGTTAGCAAGCCTGGGCTGGCAGAATGGAAAGGATGGCTGATGGGTTTCCTCTGCACTTGGATGCTAAGATCCTCGTTTTGGACATTAGTAATAACCGAGTTTCTCTCTGTTATATAGAGATTGGAGTAGCATAATGCAGTGTGAGCTATAATTCCCAGCACAGGATGTTTCTGCTTAAATCTCTTCCTTCTGACATAAATTATTTGTAGTTGTTAGTATGCTCTGAGATTGTCTTAAATAGTTGTGGTAGCTGTGAGATAATGTAGAAAACAAATATTCTAAAAAACAAATTACCTACAACTGCTTCCTGAGCTAGCTCACATGCAGGATTAGACAGGAAGTAATCAGCACATTATAACAGGGTCTGAGTCAGAGATTCCTTTGTGTCTGGGACTCTAGCAGAGCTTAAGCTACATATTAAGTGCACTTGAAAATAGCTTCAATCAAAAGAAATTAATTAAGATGATCATAACAGTCATATGAGTCTCAAACTCCTTACCATTGTCCTCTCTGAATTGTTCACAAGTATTTGCAATGGTGGAAGCTAATGTCAATGTTTTCCCTCCCTGTGAGTTTGCAGACATTTAAAAATGTACAGGACTTACTGGCATTGCTAACAAATATTGGCCTCTTTTTTTTTTTTTTAAAAAAAGAACCTATTATCTATCTATCTATCTATCTATCTATCTATCTATCTATCTATCTATCCATACATCCATCTATCATCATTATTATTATCTATCTATCATCTATCATCTCTCTATCTATCATTTATTTATCTATTATCTGTGTGTATGGGCGCCAGTGATACTGAGCATACGTGGAACTCAGAGCATAATTTTGAGGCATCTGTGGTCTACCTTCTCTGAGACAAGGTCTCTTGCCACTACAAACCAAATATTAGACTGTAAACAAATGTTAGTCTAGCTGGCCTACTAGTTTTGAATTCTCCTGGCTCTGCCTCCCCTTGTTGTAGGAACACTGGGATCACATATGCATGTGCCACTTTGCATATGGCTTTATGCAGGTGCTGAGGAATTGAACCCTGGGTTGGAAGGCTTTGTGAGCAAGAACCTTTAACCACTAAGAAATCTTCTCAGTCCCAAGCATTAGCCTCTCAAGGTTGTTTTCTTTAGACACATCATGACCCAGTGATCAGTGTTCATTTGCCTTCACAAAATGGGTAATTTTTTCCTCCCTTGAACTTTTAACTGTGTCAAAAGACAATAAAGGCTGCATAATTAAAGACTTTTTTTTTTTTTTTTTTTTGCTGTTTGGAAAGCCCTTTTAACCTCTGAAGTTGATATATGTTGAGAAAGACAGCATCTTTTCATATCAAAAGTTATCCTGTGGAAATTTTGCAATGGCTTTGAATTGTGGTCACTGAACCAGAAGCACCAGTAGTATTCTTGCACTTAGAATGCATATTATTAGTTATACATAATCAGACTGTTTTACCAAGAGTCCATGTGATTGTGATGTGTGTGCAAGTTAAGAGACATTGACATACATGTGTTCAGTGGGTCTCAGAAACAGGAACATGGCTGTGGGCTTGGTGAGTGGTGAAGATCAGAGATGGGATTCTAAGCAGTTAGGTAGGGAATGACAGAATAGGAGGTTGAATTTGGCTGGCTAACACTGGCCACAAATCCAACAACAAAATTTCTGCTGGTAAAAATCTGGATGGCACCTTTTCTCTTCAGTATTTTATACTTGTGAACCTCAGAGGATGTGTTGGCTTAAAATGGAAAAGGAAACAGAAAGATCCTTGGAAATACTAAACCATAGACATGACTGGTGGTTGTCAAGTTGACAAGAAGAAATCTCTGCACCCAGATGGGAGCTTATTTGATGATATTAAATAAAATTTTATCTGAATGAAAACATATACATATTAAACATAGATGGATAGATGACATGGAATTGTTAGATTTTTTTTGTAATGCAATTTTCCTCTGCAAAGACATATTTTTAACTCTTGACCAGCTGAGAAGCAGGTTAAGTATCATGGATGAAAGCTATGGGATTATTGGCCATTTAGATTTAGATTGTAAATTTATGGTTAAAGATTGAATGACATAGGATCTAATATGAAATCCCTCTTGAAATAATCCTATAGATAAAGTTATCTTGTGCGCTAAGGTTGAATCATTCAGTAAAATATGGAATACCAACTGGAATATAAAACATTCATAAATGTTTTCCTTCATTGATGTAACCAGAATCATAGCTATTCTGTGGGCAGCAGCACAAAAATGTTCTATTCCATTCTCTAAGTAATAATAAGATGACAAGATGAGCAAGTCATATTGCATAAAGTGTAAATAAATTATTTGATTATAGAAGAATAAAAACAAGCAAACCAGACCTAAAGCCAAATTCAAGGCTTTTGAAAATAAAGTCTTTCAAATGTATAAAGGAGGGCCCATATGCAATACAAAATATCACTGTGGAACAACTTATACTTTGGGATCTGGGGTTCTTCATTTTCTAATATTCCTTTCCTCTTGTGTGCATTATATGCTGAGCTGTTATTCCCACAGGCCATGTTTTGAATGAACTGCATCCCTATTCTGACTGTCTTGCAATAATGGTAAGCTTTCAAACTGATTTTAGGAAAACTGGCTATACTATTGGACACTGATTACAAAAGGACTTCTAATTCCTCATATGTCCACTAATGATTCATTATTCCCATTATATAATTAAGAAATAATAAATCAGATTTCCATGTACCATTTTTATAAACAATAGTATTTTGAGTCTTCTAAATAAAATATGTGTTTTCTGTTATTAGATATCTAGAAAAAATGAAATAATGTATCTTCCTTGGAGTTCTACTTAGCAGCATCTATGGAAAATAAATGACAAGCAATAAACTGTAATCAGAAATACAGTCAGAAAACAAAGCTGGCTTTACTCAAACATATAACTCATTTTTAACCTTGTAGAACATAAATTTAGCATTGGTGAGATTGGAAGCCATCCCAAAAGGTAACAGGGCCTACTTACACAAAGCCAGATATGTAGGCCTGTTCTGGAACTACTAATCTCTCTTTCCATGTCAGGAAAGGTTATGTGTTACATTTGAATGATATATTCTTTGTTCGCTTTACTATTCTCAAATAACCTGTATTTTGGTGTTGACTATTATTGCCTTTGACATTTCCTGATTTTTAGACCTTTGTCTTTTTCTTCTGTCATTATTGGGGTAGGGGCTGACTCAGCCCCAGGTTGACTTGGAACCCATTTCAGACCAGAAATCTCAACCTCTTAGTTGACAGGATTAAGGGTGTGGGGCAACACACATTCTTAGGGACTTTGGCTTGATTAGATTATCTGTTTGTTTTAATCCCCACAGTTGTATAAATATTCGGTGCTGGTTTTGACTGAATGTGTATATTGCGCAGTTGAATTTTAGAATTTGCCAGTAATTTGTCCCACCCAGTCTACTATGATACTTGAATAGCAGGCAAACTCAATACCTAGGGTCACTTATGCTATTTCTCTTAGAATATAAGAGCTAAGCCTGGCACTTTAAACTCATACACTGATGATCTATAAAGTCAGATTTAGGGCTGGAGTGATGGCTTAGCAGTTAAGCGCTTGCCTGTGAAGCCTAAGGACCCAGTTCAAGGCTCAATTCCCCAAGACCCACGTTAGCCAGATGCACAAGGGGGCACATGCATCTGGAGTTCGTTTGCAGTGGCTGGAGACCCTGGCACGCCCATTCTTTCTCTATATATATCTGCCTCTTTCTCTCTGTCTGTTGCTCTCAAATAAAAATAAATAAAAAAAAGAAAAGAAAAGCTCATTTAAAAAAAATAAAGTCAGATTTATATGACTAAGAACACTGCAGATTATTAGAAAACACAAGCATCAAATTAACTCAAGATGCAAAAATCTCTACATTATAATACAAGAAACACAAAAATCAAGACAATACAATCCCACCAAAAATTATAAGTCCATCAGAAATGAACTCTAGTGAGACTGCTTTAGATGAAATGCCTGACAAAGATTTCAAAAAAAAAAAAAAGATTATATCTATGCTCAAAGAAATCAAAGGAATCAAAGAAGAAATCAAAGGAATCCAAGAAGAAAACAAATTCTTCAAGGAATCCCAAGAAACACAGGAAACCAACTTAATGAAATAAAGAGGTCAATACAAGACATGAGTAAGGAAATAGAAATAATGAAAAAATACTAATCAGTAGTATTGGAAATGAAAAACAGAGTAAGTCAAATAGAAACTCTGTAGAAAATCTCACCAGTAGAATAGATCAAGCCAGAATATCTAAACTAGAAGACCAGGTGGCAGGTGTAATATAGTCCAACAAAGAGAAAGACAAACTAATAGGAAGGAATAAATGGAAATTTCAATACATTTGGGACATTATGAAGAGATCAACCATAAGAATTCAGGGCACAGTAGAAGGAGAAGAATTTCACTCCAAAGGTTTAGCAGGTATTTTCAACAAAATCATAGAAGAAAACTTCCCCCTAGTTGGGAAAGTGATGCCAAAACAGATACAGGAAGCCTTTAGAATGCCAAACAGACAAAATCAGGAAAGAACCTCTTACCATCATATTATAATTAAACTAAAAAACATAAAAATCAAAGAAAATATATTGAAAGCAGTTAAGAGAGAAAAATTAAGTTACATACAAAGGCAAGCCTATCAGGATAACAGCAGATTACTCAACACAAACTGTGAAAGTCAGAAGGGCTTAGAATGATGTATTACAAGTTCTGAAAGGTAACAACTGTCAACCAAGATTACTTTATTCTGTAAATCTATCCTTCCAAATAGGTGGAAAAATAAGGACATTCCACAACAAAAGCAGGCTAAGGGACTATATGAACACTAAACCAGCTCTACAACAAATACTTCAAAGGATCCTCTGTGCTAAAGAGAAAGAAAGGCACACACATAAGGAACCTGGCAAAATAAACCATACTCAAATAATTCTTAATAAAAGAGAGTTAAGGAAAAAACAGAATAACTACAAAACAAGAAGAATGGCAAGAATAAATTCATACCTTTCAATAATAACTCTTAATATCATTAGCCTCAATGCCCCAGCCAAAAGACATTGATTTGCACACTGGGTTATAAAGCAGGATCCTTCTATTTATTTCCTGCACGAAACTCACCTTTCCGCAAAATATGGACAATATCTTAGGGAAAAAGTTAGAAAACAGTGTTTCAAGCAAATGGGCCTAGAAAACAAGCAGGTGTCACTATCCTAATATATGACAGGATAGACTTTAAACCAACATTAGATGGGTAAGATAAAAAAGGTCACTTAATATTGATTAAAGGGAATACTCCATCAGGAGGACATTACAATTCTAAATACATATGCACCTAACTTTCCCAATCTCAATGGGAACTCCTTGATTCTTTCCCCATTAAGTATTATTTGGGCTTTAGATGCTTTATATATAGCCTTTATTGTGTTGAGATATAAACCCTCCATGGCTATTCTCTTCAGTGTTTTGATCATGAAGTGATGTTGTATTTTGTTGAAGGCCTTCTCTGCATCTATTGAAATGATCATATGGTTCTTGTGATTAAACTTATTTATGTGTTATATAATGTTGGCTGATTTCTGTATGGTGAACCATCTGTATATTGCTGGGATAAAGCCTACTTGATCAAGATGGATACTACTTTTGATGTGCTGTTGAATTTGGTTTGAGGTTTTTGTTTGGGAACTTTGCATTTAAAATCATCAGGGATGTAGGCCTATAGTTTTCTTGTTGTTTCTCTGGTTTTGGTATTATTAGCTTCATAAAAGGAGGTGGGGAACATTCCCTGTTGTCTGATTATATGAAACAATTTGAGAAAAATTGGTTTCAGTTCTTCATTAAAATGTTGGTGGAATTTGGCTGATAAGCAACCCAGTCCTGGACTTTGTTTATTTTTTTGGGGGGCGGGGGTTGATTACCTTTTCAATCTTGATAGAGGTTATAGGTTTGTTCAGTAGGTTATTCTGCTCTGAGTTTAGTTTTGGTACATGGTACTTGGCTAGCTCATGCATTTC